>OY856187.1:173752807-173919828 GCA_963693315.1 Diogma glabrata | reverse complement strand
CGGGTAGGAGCTGCCAATATTAAACAACTAACTTATCTTGGGACCGTATTGGCGAGCCTAATCATGGCTATTTAATTTTGGTTTCAGTCTGGACCAGTTGTAAATGCCTAGACTGGACCAAGATTTAAATTATTATATAACGCCTTATTCACCAGGTTAATTTATTGTAAACATGTGCAAGCCATATTATGTTTATCTTTATTTTTGAATTTCTTACTTTTTCTCTTTCCACACATTTAAAGGTCTGGGACAAAAATTGGTTTGGTAGACCTTGCCCAAGACTTATTTACCAGACTTCGCCCAAGCCTGGTTTGCCAGACTTGAGGACATCTGACCCAAGCTTGGACCGTTTGAAAATGTTAAGCCTGGCGCAAACCCCAAAAGATAGGGCGCAGGTTTGGCTCAGCTTTGGTACAATAGCATTTTCTTACCCGGGTATGTGACAAGGGTTGCTTGGATTTAATTTGAGATGTAAATTGAATAAAATTTGTATGCATGTTGAATATTTTTAAAAAAATTATTAAATAATGGTTGGAGAAAAAATTTAAAGTTAAACTAGGACTAAAAATGAATTTTGAAACTCGTAAAGTCCGCAACATTCTTACTCGTCCCAAAATTCATCAGTTTTTGTCCTAGTGAAACAAATAACTATATTGTTCGAATTTATTTATTTCGGTTATAAACATGTTTTGGTATTTTTAATAACAAAATGGAACATAGCTTAATATAAGTCTAATATAAATATTTTCAAATTGTGACCCACTCAAAAGTTGGCAACTGATTTTTTCCAAAGGAACATATGAATATGTTATTGCTCAATTTTTTAATTGAAACTAAATTTATGAATTATTAAAAGTGTTAGGGATTTCTTGTAATTTGTACTCGTATAATATGGATTAATTGTTTCCAATAAACGGAATATAACTTGACTTGATTTATGTGAACAAAACGTTCTCTAGTAAATAATTTGTAATAAATAAATAAACAAGAATCCTAGCAAAACATATTAAAATTAACAAATCGTAATCTTATTTTTATAAAAGATTTAGGTTTAAGATTAAGATTTTTATTTTTATAAAAGATTTATTCTGCATTTTTAATTGGCCGGAATGTTCCCTCCCAGCTTGCCGAATAACACGAATTTTACTGAATAATTATTTTTATTTTTGTAACATATCGTTTTTTTCCTTTTGTTTTAATGGTTTACGTCTTCACCACCAGTTGAATTAAATTGCCTGTTTTCAGTTTATTAAAACTAAATCAAAATCCCTTTTTTTTGTAAATATAAAACACTTTATTTCAATGATAAAAAGTTACAAATTTTTAATTATTATTTAAAAAAATAATTTTTGTTTTTTAATAATACATATTGCATTGTTTAAATTTATTCATTTATAACTCTAATTGTTTTTTTTTAAATTGTTTATCTTAAATTTAAAAAAAAAATATCAAATTAGTTAATATTTACATGTAATTATTTTTTTTACTTTTAATCTTATTTGGAAAAAGATCTATTTCTGATTAATTTAACTTTATTTTTTCAATTTTGTTGATATGAGAAGTAAATTTAGATAGGTATAATGTAATTAATATAATTACTCGAGAAGCAGACGGTGTAACATTGATATACTTTGTTCTAGGTAGTTGATTACTTTTGTGACAAATCATATACATAACCCGATACTAAAATTTTTCACAATAGCTAATCAATGAACCAAATCTATTCATTTCAATTTAACAATGATTTCAAATTATTAAATCGATTTCTAACAGTTATTGCACAAATATAATTAATTGTGTGTATATCAATTTTTTGTTTTGCTATTTTGTCTTTCTTCGTATATCAACAAAAATCTTACAAAATTAATTTCGAAATAGATTGATTTTGTTTAAAATACAATAAACCAACCGAAACAACTTTTTTTTATATAGCACTTTGAGGACTAGTTTTGTTATTTTGTTGCCATAATTTTTTTCTTCGATTTATTTTATACTGCCTCAAATGGTATGGAACACATTCGTCTTAATAATAATAATGGTATTTCGGGAACTAAAACGGATATTACAAATATAACAGGACTAAATAGTAATATTAAAAATGTCCATGTTACGAAAAACCATAATGACGGTGATGCCGCATATTCTATTAACATTTTTTTAAGAAGTATATACTAATATCAGGGATCTGTTATAATATGTACATATTACTATTGTAATTTATGGTTGAGTTTTGCTTATTTCTTGGATGATCAGGCTTGATAATATGTTCTTGCACTAGTACTTATGCCCGCCACCTGTTGAATAGTTAAAAAAAAATGAATAAGTAACCATAATTTGTTTGCTTAATATTACTATTATTACAAATAAACAATTATCAACAGTAGAAAGAATTATCATGAATAAAACCGATCTAACTTATATACTTAAACTGTTTAAACTGAATAAAACTTAAAAAAAAACAAAAAGCATTATAAAACAGCCAAATCAAAAGCACAAAGCTGAAGGTTGAGTAGACAGTAGAGTAAGAGAATGATAAAATAGCCATACATATAAGAAATTATAAAGAAAACATAAACAATATAAAAAAGTCAGATGATATAATTTGTTTTTTTAGTGTGTTGAAGAAGAAAAATTAGTTATCTATAAGCCGTACACTCAGTTTATCTTATCATTTTCTGGTTGACCATATTAAACATTTTCGCCTCTATCTATCTTTACAGTATCTTAACCCAGTAGTTTGATCTTTTAATCTAGATTTTGTCCTACCTTCTATGGTCGAGTGTACGCGCGAAGAGCAAAACTAAGAAACACTATGCCGTTAATTTGTTTACTAGCTCGAATGAACATACTGTTACGATTACAGAAAAATCCAGACGATTACAGTCACTTCCAGAAAAATCAAATCAACAAAACACAAATAAACGAATATTCTAGTGTTTTCTCAAGGTTTCTAAAAAGTGACCTCGAATGATCCAGATTATGCAGAATCGTATATAAGGAGAGATATCTTGCAAGACTAGATTAGTTTTATTTTAAACGTGTGACGGTAAAGTTAAAATTATAGAAGTGATATGTAAAATTAGTTTTTGTAAATAAAGTTATAAGTGTTATTGAGTAGAAATATTTTGTGTATTATTTTGAACGTGGGGTACTGGAAATTTCTACAATAAACCGTTGGAGTTTCTGAAGCTGTTGAAAGAATATTCTGGTTAGGAATATTGTTTGCTGTATTGTTTCCTGTTGTTGTGGAACAATTAAGAAGTTGAATACTTAATAAAACCTGGTGTTTGTGCTTACAATCAGTGATCGAATCCAGAAAGTGATTTGGGAATTGGGTTTATCGAATTGTGAGTTAGGCCAATTCGAAGTAAGGTTGGAAAAACGTAACAATATAAACAAATTGTAAATTTAAGTAGTTTGTTTTAGTTAAAATTAAATTTTTATTCAAAATGGAAATTTTTTTTTAAATAAAAGAATGCAAAAAACAAAGATTCAACTAAACTTATTCTTGTGGGATTAATAACTAATTAGACAAAAACTGAAAATTTTGATAGTACCAAATTAGTACGAAAAATTAAAACTGATGAAATTGAAAACGCCAACAAAAAAACTAGGTAGTTGTTTACGTAACCGTCTAATAATCAACTTAAATTCAACAAGAACAACAAAAAAAACATTGGAATGAGCTTCAATTAAGAAAAGAATTACTTTTTGTTGCAGCAACTGATAATGGCACAACAAGATTGACTTATGATTACGGATTAACCCTAGAAATTCAACATTTGAGTCGTATGCATAAAACCAAGTAACTAGATTTTTTTTAAGTGTTTGCAAGCTTTAACTAAACTAAAAAAAAACTAACATAATGTCAATCTCTTGTTACTTTACGCACATAACTTATTTAATAAGTTTAATAGAAAAATTAAAGACAACAAAGTTTTTTTATAATTTTACTGTTACTCTATAGTCTATATATATTTCAGCTTTTTAGACCATCTTCTGGAGTAATGAGTTAATAGTTACAATAAAATTCTATATATACAATTTTTTACAAAACAATACGGTACTTGAAAACTGGCAAAGACAGAGAAAACAATAACAAAGAACATAATAAAATACTTAAATTAACAGTTATTAAAAATCTAATATTAAGAAAAAGACAAACATTTTTAAGCAATAAAACTATTGTAAAACTAAAATTAAAATGAAAATAAAAGCGTTGAATCCCTTGGTCCAGGTCCATTCTCCAGAAACGAAATATTTATCTGGGGACTGATAATGTGACTGGACAAAACACGATCTTGCTAGCAATGATGACTGTTTTGATTGATAAAACCTCGGACTAAGTAAAACACTTGCAATATTATATATATTGAACTTTAATTAATTCCTGTGACGATAGATAGAAATATTGATAGAAATATGAATTTTCCATATTTTCAATGTGTTTTTAATTGGCAGTAGAATGATAAAAAATTTTGGGACAAACTTTAATAGGATATATCTTATATAAAATGTAGTCATTTTAGGATTATTTACACATTACTAACGCATTATTATTAAAAATTATTAATGTAGTGTAAATTTGTCCTACACACTTAGAATCATTGATTATTTTGTTTACCAGCTTTGACTTTCATACACGCTAGGGGACTGATAATTTTACGTTTTGAAACATATCTTTTGTAAGAAATATATTTCGAAACGGGTTTATTTTGGGTGTCCTGCTAGACATAGTTAAGGTTTACAAATTTCATTTGAAAATTTTTTTTTTTATATTAATATACGAAATAAACCGTGCCGTCCAAAATTCCCATGTTTAGAACTACCCATATAGGATTTTACTGTAACTATTAACTCATTACTCCAGAAGATGACCTAACAAGCTGAAATATATATAGAGTAACAGTAAAATTATAAAAAAAACTTTGCTTTCTTTAATTTTTCTATTAAACTTATTAAATAAGTTATTTGCGTAAAGTAACAAGAGATTGACATTATGTTATTTGAAAACTTACGCCAAGTGCCAACGGCAAACAGTGTGAATTGTAAAAAAAACTAGCAAACAATTAAAGAAACCTATAGTTACTAGGTTTTATGCATACATCCCAAACCGAAATATCTTCCCATAGACGCGTGCGTAACTTTTTAGTTTGATTCATAATTCTATAATTATTGAGTGGTTTTTTAAATCTACAAGAAACAACCTCTACCATAAAAAACAGTAATTTCCCCTCCCTGCGGTTGTGAAAAAAATGACATTTTTGTTTTTATTACAACCAAAAATAGTCTTTTGAAATGTCATCACTAAAAAATAAATCTGTCAATAATGAAAAAAGTTTGTCAGAAAAGTTTCATAATGTACTTTATTAATAATTACATAGATTAAATATTTCTTTATGTAGTTATAAAATATTGCTTGTCCTTTATAAAATATTTTACTTAAATAATCACTGGAAATAACTCAATAAATTTAAATTGCTCTTGTAATTATTTTCATTCCTTTAGTAAAAATTAGTACAACTATGAAGACTTTAACATTTTTCGACATTTTAAGTTTAGATTGGTTTTCAATTTATGATTTAATAAAAAAGTTTGTGGTAGTAACTATAAACTTTGAAAATAAATCCAAATGGAGAAAAGAGAAATTGAATATAATAGATTTTTTTGTCTTTTTTCATACATTTTGGTAGTAATTTCTCTCTATATTTATATGTATATACCCTAAGGGCCGATTGTATGAACGCGAATAGAAGATATATCCTCGGATATAAAGTCGTTTGTATTTACAATAGAACAATAAATGTATCCGAGAATATTCTCTATTCTCTGTTTTATCTGCTGTTTTTCTTGTGTTGAGTGGATAAAACAATTTGTTTTTGTTTTTCTTGACATGCGTATAGTTTAACCGCAGGATTATTTTGTTTATTTCTAATGTTAGCATTTGTGCGTTTCTATAGAAATGTTATAAATTTTGGTATAAACTAATATTAAAATAAATAATATTTTTTATATAATTATTTCTTTAGGTTTTAAATAATTTTTGAATTTATAATTAAACTTATTTAATAGAAAATTAAAAGAAAAGGCATTACCACTTATAAAAATACTGCTGAAGAAAAACGTGTTCTAGACCGAGTTGTGAAACTTTGACCATTTTTGATTTTCCTGAAACTTGGCATATAATTAGTATGGACAAAATAAAAAATACAACTTATTTTACAATTTTTTTAAAGTGCATCGGTTAAGCATAGCAACATGCATGAAAAAAAAAAATTTAGGTAATCCGAGGTAAGTTTGAAATTTAATTGCTCAAAAACAGCTATACCGATTTCATCAAACTTTTTTTGTTTGATAGGTGATTGATTAGTTAATCGTTTGAAAAAAAATTAATTGATTGTTTTTGTAATCAATTGTTTTTGTAATTAATTTTAAAATTAAAATATTAAAAACTTTTTTAAAGATGGCGCTAGGGTCAAAGATCAATTGAAATATAAATTTTTTTTTTAAATAGTTCTATTTTACTCTAAAATATTGCAAGTTTACAAAGAGGCGTTAATTTGTGTTCTTGAGATATTTAAATTTTAAAGATTTTTTGTACGACAAAAACTCTAATTGTTCATCATGACCCTAGTGCCATCTTTAAAAAAGTTTTTTTAAGATTTAAATTTTAAAATTAATTATAAAAACAATTAACTAATTTGTTTTCAAACGATTAACTAATCATCTATCAAACAAAAAAAGTTTGATGAAATCGGTATAGCCGTTCTTGAGCAATTTAATTTCAAAGCTACCTCTGATTACCCAAATTTCATTTTTCATACATGTTGGGGTGCCCCCTAAGCTGAAGCAATGCACTTTAAAAAAATTGTAAAATGCATAAGTTGTATTTTTTATTTTGTCCATACTACTTATATGCCAAGTTTCAGGAAAACCAAAAATGGTCAAGTTCAAATTTCGACTTTTTCACCTGTTTCACGTTTTTCATCTGCTATAAAAGTGAAATAAAAACAAAAATCGACGAGAAATAAAATTCTCGGACGAAGATATAACTAACTTTATCCTCGGCTTTTTTCCTATCTATCATTGTTCATACAATCGGCCCTTAAATTTATGAATGCTATTTTGAGGAGTGTAATGAGTGATCGAATAAAATAAAACTGTAAACTCTGATTTTATGAAATCAAATTTAATTTTAGCAATTTTGTACAATTTAGCAGCGAACTGGAATCTACATATAATTTTGAATACAAATAACACAACGAAGATGGCGCACTTTAATTTATATTTAAATATCTTAAATTTGTTTATAAATATGTTATATAAATTATATAATCAATAATTAAATAAATATTTAATAAATTTTGTGCATTTCTTACAAAAACTATTGTGTATTACTAGCGCGGAATGCTTGTTTGGAAAACGCGTTTGCTCTATAGTAATATCGGGTGTTCCATTAGGGATTTTTTTTTTGAAAGCTGTCAATTCAGCCATATTGACCTCCATTTTTTTTTTAATTTGACATTTGGAAAGAGGAAGGTTTGCCATTTGTTAAAATGTCATCGTATAGTATTGAACAACGTGTTAAATTCGTTCAGCTTTATTATGAAAATGGGCGTTCTGTAAAAAATGTTTTTCGCAAATTACGTGGTTATGTAAACAAGCAAAATTGTCGCATTTGGAGTGAAGAGAATCCAAGAGAAATCCTTCAGCAAGGTTTGTATTCAAAAAAAGTTACAGTTTGGTGCGGTTTATGGAGCGGTGGAGTCATTGGATCTTACTTTTTTCATGATGATGAAGGCAACACAGTTACCGTGAATGGAGAACGATACAGAAGCATGATTCGTGATTTTTTGTGGCGTGAATTGGTGAATATTGATCTGCATGACATGTGGTTCCAACAGGATGGAGCCACTTGTCATACAGCAGCTCTAACAATGGATTTATTGAGGCAAAAGTTTCCTAGACGAGTTATCTCAAGAAATGGTCATGTTGAATGGCCACCAAGATCTTGTGATCTGACACCTTTAGACTTCTTTCTTTGGGGCTATGTTAAATCACAAGTCTACCACAATAACCCACAGACGATTGATGAAGTAAAAGCGGAGATTATTCGTGTTATTGGCGAGATTCAGTCCGACTTGTGTGAAAAAGTCATCGAAAATTTTGACAAGAGAGTCAGCATCTGTAGAGCATCAAAAGGTGGTCACTTACATGATATTATTTTTAAAACATAAACGGCAAACCTTCAACTTTCATATAATGCCAAAATAAAGATACTTTCAATGTAAACATTGTGTTTTTCTTTTAATTAAAAAAAATCCTTAATGGAACACCCATTACAATCTACTATTTTCGTTTTCTTTTAATGATTAGATTTTAGTTTTTAATATCATAATTATATTGTGGTCATGCAAAAAATGGTATATGCATCTCGGGAGAGAGCATGTCACCTATCTCGGTAATTTGTATCCCTCAGGTTTTGCACTCGGGCTACAAACACACCTCAGAAAACAAACATGCATTTGTCTCACTTGATGTATAATCTCCCAATTTAATAAGGTTTATTAGAAAATAAAAAAGAAATGAAAGTAGTTTTTAATCACTTAACTGTTATTTTATATTTTTTTCAGATTGTTAGCCATCTTCAAGAGTACTTCTAAAGATGGGCGTTAGCTTGTTAAAGCGGCAATACATATATATAAAGTTACAGTTAGATTGTAAAAAATCCTTGTTTTCTTCCTCCAATAAAACTTACTAAACGCGTATTAATGCATAAGGAATATTATATTATTTGAAAATTCACGCCGAAACCCCACGGCAAACAGTGATAATTTTATTACAAAAAGAATAATTGAATAATTACGCTGTCGCTCTACAATTTTTTCATACGATAATTGTTTTTCATATTTTTGAGAGAAAACACTAGCGTATTAAAAAAATATTTTGTAAACATTTCTTACTCGTTCATTGCAAATCGGTCTTTTTCCAATATTTGTAGAACTTGAATATTATATATGTAAATAATAATAGCACAAGGACATTCTGGCAAAAATTTTATCACAAGTAATCCACCTAAGATTTTAAAAGTAATTTTTAATAATACAATTACTTGTTTATTTAAATAAAGTGATAATAAATTTAATTTTATTGAATTGTTTGAAATTATAAGTGCGTGTTTTCGGTAACTGAACTTGATCACCTTGTACAGTCGGACAAATGAATTAATTTTTAAATGCTGCAATATGGTTTTTCTAATTAATGAACAGCATTGTTTATATTTGTAATTTGTTATCGAATTAATTGAAACTTAATTACAGTTACGATTTTTATCGTTGTTACGAAAGACTATTTGTTTAACTATATATGCTTCTTACTACATATAAATAACGAAAGAGTTTGTATTCATAATTTTTAAATTCAATTATATATTTTCTAATATATGGAAAACGAGAATATTTAAAATAAAAATAGAGTGACACAAAATAGATGGCGGCACAATTGATACAGAAGAATAAATGCTTTGACTAAAAAATTCAAAAATTTGTTTACAAATTGTAATTACTTAAAACTTCTCTTATTTGTTTTGTTTATGATGTGTTAGTTTATGATAATAAATATATACATACATTACAAACGTTTCAAAGTTTATTATTTCAATCAATATCAATATTAATTATAAAGCGTACTAAGTTTAACCTTTGATTTAATTTAAATTAATATCGTCAACTATCATCTGACTTTAACATAAATTTTGAATATTAATTATTTGAAATTTTATTTTTGGAACAAAATATAATTCTTGTTATTTAGTTGAAGGTTGATTTACTAACAAAGAAAAACCAAGCCTCCACAAAAACATAACCAGTTTAGAAAAAATAGTTTTTGTTGGGGTACAAAGTACAGTTTAATATATTCAATTATCATATGTTATACGATTTATATTCAATTGTAAATATGAAAGTAGAATAAGACAGTATTGTTATCAGGATGAAATAATTTTTGTGTGGCCTTATACATAGTTTTGCTCAATTGTTGTAATTGTAATATAATATTAAAACAATAAACTAGAATCTATAGTATTTATTTGGTAAGTTGGAATAAAAATAAGAATATGCATTTAACAAATGTAGCGGTAGTTAGTTTTCTATCAAGATTCTAGACAATGATTACAGATTTTTTTTACTAAAATGTATTGTGCAGAAGGAATTATAATATGTCACAACAACTCATTAAAACCTCTTAAGATCAAGGCCCCACAACAACGTGCATTCTAAGATGGTGATGGACGCAAATCGTGTTTTTTTTACTAATTTGTAACTAAACAATAAATTCTATCACATATAAAATTTTACAAAGGCGATTATTGTATGATAGCATAGAAAAAATAGAAATAAAAAAGAAGTTAGAAATTTGTTTTAAAATTTGCGTGAACAAACACCACTAACATGGTGTTGTAAATAATTCAGCTAATGGCATATTCCTTGATCATGTGACACACTGTCTTCCTCAATGATTAAACCCACACAGAGTTATATGAAGGCTTGATCTTTCGAGCAATCAGTAACGTGCCATCATCAAGGAATACACGGGGATAAGTATAAAATATAAATCTAATTGTTGACTATACAGTTTCTATCGTTTGCATCTTTTTTCATACTTTTGATTTATTAATCAATTATCTACTTAATAAACATTAATTTAATAATCATTGAAAAAATTATCTATGCGCAACAAAATAAATTTCAATTTATGTAACGTTGTTTGAGGAATCTCAAGCCAGACATCTTCATATTATGCCTCACCGTGTAAAAAAGATTGTAACAACCTCATCAACAGCGGTTTAATTTTTTTTGTTGTGTAATAATGAGAATAACATATGCGTCACAACAACAATACGTATATACCTTTAAGACATAAATCCTACAACAACATGCGTTCTAAGGTGCTGATAGACGCTTTTTTTTTAAACCTTTGTAGATTGAAGCCAATCGAAACAATTGATTCGGGCAAATCATTCCATTAATACGCTATTCGGACAAAGAAGTAGGCACGAAATTATAAATATGTACGAAACATCCATATATTTATATAAATACAGCGTGACGGTGACGCGAATATATAAGATTTTACCCAACAAAAAATACAAAACGCTGTAGGTGTATATTATATATATTTAGCTAGATGTCATTTTTTTGCTTCTCATCATTTTTTAAAATCGTTTACCGTCATTTTATTAATTATTTCATAAAAAAAATTAACAAACTAATTGTGTAGTCATTGCGTTTCAACCAATCAAATATGACAAAAACAATTTTTTCTGTTTTGCTTACAAATGTAACAAAATCTTTACTATAATACCCCCTTACCCATTGTTATAAAGCGAGAAAAAAAATCACATTCAATAAAAAAGAAAAAGAAATTATGAATCAAGAAAACGATAATAAGAAAATAATATATGATTACAATTTATTTCACTCTTCATCTTTTATTATTTATTTTTAATATATGTATGTAACAACAGCGTGACGATGACGCGAATGCATAAAATTTTCTCCATACAAAATCGCCCAACGTGCCTAAAGAAGTTTTCACTTAAAAAAAAGTACTATTTAAAATCGTCAAATCGCCTTGCCAATTTTTCACAAATTCAAATTAAAAAAATCATATAAAATTATAATTTTTTGCCGTAGTAATATTTTTATAAAGCTTAACTTAGTTAATACTTGATAAATAAAAAATAAATTATTAAGATCGGTTAGCCCGTTCGAGCAAAATTTAACTTTAAACTTTTCTTGTATATAAATTTCTTAACAAATTTCAAGCCACCCTGTATCACTAGTGTAACTAGTGTAAAAATAACCAATTGATTTGTAAAATTATGGATACCGACAAATTATACTAACGATCACCGAAGTTTCAAGAAAATCGAAAATAATCAGATTAAAATATTTTGTTTAATCACTGCACTGGTCAACACGATTTTTGGGTCTGACTGCTACATGTTAAACTTTGGTTTCTCCTACGACAAAAATAGGGAAAAATAGTTATTTGTTTAACTAGGCAGCAAAGTAGTAGATTGACTGCCGCGGCTGATAGTTCATAGCCGAGCGAGCGAGGCTAGGAATTCAGCCAAGGCAGTCAATCTACCTTGCTGCCGAGTTGAACATATAATTTTTTCTCCGATTAATTACAATGATATGTAATTTAATAATTATTACTTTAAAATTAAAGCAAAATTTTAAAAAGGAAAAAAAAAATCGATTAAAAAAATTTTTTTTTTAATCGCAATATCTGTTTATTTCTATGAAGTCTAATTATTTTGCTGCCTAGGCAGCAAAGTACTTGCTTTGCTGCCTAGGCAGGAAAAGTGCCACTTTACTGACTGAAATAAGTCTGCAAAATTTATATTTGCTGTCTATCGGAGAAAAAATTTTTTTTCCGATTAAAGTTTGCTTTTGTAGAAACTAGAGCGATTTTTCAATTTTCCGGCAAAAATTACTGATTTTTTCTACACTTCCACTGTAAATTATAATTAGAAAACATTTTTTTAGACACAAGAGTCTTTTTTATTCAAGATTTGTGATAAACAATAACATATAGATGTAAAATAACAAGAAATTAATGTATAAAAGTGAATATCGTATCGTAATCGTATGAGCTCTCTCGCATTAAACCCCAAAAACCAAAGGAAACTTTACGAACTAAATATGAAATATTTAAGTGTTTTTCAATGTCTAGAATCAGAATTTAAGCATGAGAACAGAAACCCAAAAAAAAAAATTTTTTTGGTTGACCAGTGTAATAATTCTCATATTATGTTATTCTCATATTGTAAGTTACAATTCTCATATCGAAAAAATAAATTCAAAATTTACAGTATATAAACATAGCCTCCAAAAATAATACACAATATCAGGCTGATTCTGAGTTAAGAAGTCTTAGCTATGATTATTTTTGTTATGACAATTTTTTTAAGAGGAATATCTTAATTGCGATTCTGTGAACGTTGTCATAAAAAACCTCATAATAACTCTACAAACATATTTTGGAGATCTTTCAAACGGCTATTTTTATAAACAAAAGTATTATAAAATGTCATATTTTCTTTTTAAATAATTTAAATACAAATTAAAATACCATATAAATTATTATTAAGAATTATGGTATATTATATAATAATTTTTTATAGAAATCAAGTTTGTGTTTTAGAAAATTTTTAAGGTATCAATAATTTTTGTTTGTGAAAATACCAAACGCCATTTTCAATAATCAAAAATGTATTTTATTTTATAATAATTTATATACAATTAGTATAAAATTATACCATATATTAATTATTTTGCAATAAATTTGTGAGAAATCAGAAAAGAATTATTGTTTTTCCTTAAAGTTTATATAAAATTTACATAAAACAACATGAGACGTAAAAGTTCGATATTGCAAATATGAAATTTTCAATCGTCATTTTATTTAAAATCAATATATATCAATATACACCCAATTCTGTTTTTACACGGTCTTTTTTTAGACGGTTTTGAAATAACACGGTTTAGAAAAAAAATTTAAATTCGTTTTTACACGGTTTTATTTGAAATAGCACGGTTTAAATTTTGAAGAAAATTCGTATTTTTTTTTTATATACAAAGTTAGGCATGTTTAGTGTTAATTATAATAAATTATAAATTAACGTCTCTTAATATCTGAAGATACCATGTCCAACTAGGGATTAGGATTAAGTTTGAATAAATTAAATTTCTTTAAGAAGTTTATGAACGTTATCTTTAAAATTTTGAGGATTAAAGTTATCAGGGAAAACCCTTGCTGGTGCGAGACATTCCATAGATGAGAGACTCTGCTGAAAAAATCACGCTGAAAAGCAACACTTCTGATCCTTTTTATATGAAGTGTAAAAGGATGGCCTACAAAATTTACTCTGGTGTTACGCGATAGGTTGCTAGTTCAGGTAAAATTGATTTTATCTCAGTCGAAGTTTGTTCATCCACAATGTATTACAACATTTCTCCTGTGTTGCAAGGAATTTAACTCATTAATAAGAATTGAGTTGCTAAATAGTTTAACAGTTCTGCGCTGAACAAACTCAATTTACTTCATACTACTAAAATCAGATACACCCCATATGTGAGAACAATACTCCATGCAGGGAGTATAAATGGTTTATATATTAAAAGAAGCTGTTAGCTATTGAAAAACTTACGAAATCGTTCCAAAGACCTAAATTTTTGAACAGCGTTCTTAGCTAGGTTAAAAATATGAGAATTTCATTTCATATTGTTTTCAACTTCTATTCCTAGAAGTATGTATGTACAGTTGATCAATTTTCTTTGAAGATTTTTTAACGCTAATCTTAAAGTTTGGAGGAAGAAAATTATTTTATCTTATTATACTCTTATTGATACTCTGGTGTAACGTGTCAAGTTTGCAGGCTTAGGTAAAATCGATTTGATTTAGATAGAAGCCCGTTTATCCTTAATGTAAAATACCGTCAAATCAGCGACATACCAGGAATCAAGCTCATTAGTAAGATTTGAATTGCTGATCAATTTAACAGCCCTCTGTTGTATAGATTCAATCAAGACCTGTATGGTAACCTCCATATGTGACAACAATAATCCATGTAGAGCGATCGTCTTTTGGCGAAAACCGCATTGTCTTTAAGTATTTTTGACCAGTTAACAAAGAACCTCATATTTTTAAAATTAATGTTTTTTTCAAATATTTTAGCTACAATCGATTAGTTTGATATGGGTTTGTAATTTCTTGTATCCGTTTTCGTACCTTTTTTGGAACTGGCTGTGCCTACACTAGCCATTTCCCAAAAAAACTAATATTTCAAATTATATATGTCGTTGGAACAGCATGTTTGATTGAGCTTGTGAAACGTACGTTATCGCTTAAACATCTGAAAAGCACATGATCGAATCTGGCATGCCAACTTCATGTAGACGTAAAGCATATTCAAAAATGCCTTACCGATCAAAACATTTCGGTATCCATCGATAGTTTTTCTTCTGAATCTAAATTAATTATTACTGGTATTCTCCAAGGCTCAGTTTTATTCCCCACTCTATTTTTAATTTATATCAACGGCCTGTTGAAAATTATCAGGATGATACACAGTACATTGCACAGGTCAATTGTTCCCTTATCTTCAAAGGTAAAATGAATGAAAAAATAAATCTCGCCCGGAGAAACGTTGTTATAAATGTAAACGAGGACCTTGAAGGAGAAAAGGACCGAGGACCGAGAAAAAGTCGCCGATTGGGGTAAAAAAATTTATTCAATTCTAATTCTACCAAAATGCAGCTATTGATTGTTTTCAGATCATAGACCGAGTTCCCCAATGATACTTCCATTAGTATCTATGACGGACAAATAGCATCCTAAATAGATGTGAAAAATATTTGACTCCGTATAATTTACTCCACATTTATAAGTTCTACATTCGTCCATGTATGGAATGAAATTTTTTTTTCAGTGTAAAGAAGTTTTTCTGAGAGAAAATGAAAAAGGCTTTCAAATTGCTAAATTCCAGTGAATTACAATAATTACTTTGATATTAATCACTCACCAAATCTCTCAAAATTTTATTTTTTACGCCAAAAAGTGTAAAAGTTTTGTTTATTTAACATTATGCCCGCCGCATATTGCCGCTATCTCATAAGAAAGGGAATTCAGGAAAACTCGTTATGAAAATATTCAATTATCATTTATTATTATTGCAACTTATTTATTTTAATATGGAAAAAAATTTCCAAATCTCGTTTTAATTCTATTTATTTATTCAAATGTTTATGAGTACTCTATATGTTTTGTTTTTCCGTCTAGTGCGTACACGAATAAATCAGAAGGTTTTCCTAACGCGTCAGCCACATACAGTTGTTAATCTGAGAAGCACGAGTTCTCCAAATCTAGTCCACATACTTGCAGTAACTGTCCTTGTGCTTTGTTGATCGTCATTGCAAATTCGAGTTGCACTGGAAACTAAACGTTTGAATTCAAATGCCATATCTGTTGGGATAATAGCCGGTCATTGGAACAGCATGCTTGATTGAGCTTGTGAAACGTACGTTATTGCATTAGACATCTGAAAAGCATTTGATCGAATCTGGCATGCCAACTTCATGTAGACGTAAAGCATATTCAAAATTGTCACACCGATCAAAACATTTCGGTATCCATCGATAGTTTTTCTTCTGAGTCTAAATTAGTTATTACTGGTGTTCTCCAAGGCACAGTTTTATTCCTCACTCTATTTTTAATTTATATCAATGACCTGTTGAAAATTATCAGTAACACGACAAATAGTTTTGCAGATAACATACAGTACATTGCACAGGTCATTCGTTCCCCTATCTTCAAAGGTAAAATGAATGAAAAAATAAATCTCGCCCGGAGAAACGTTGTTATAAATGTAAACGAGGACCTTGAAGGAGAAAAGGACCGAGGACCGAGAATAAAGTCGCTGATTGGGGGTAAAAAAATTTATTCAATTCTAATTCCACCAAAAAACCAGCTTTTGATTGTTTTCAGATCATAGACCGAGTTCCCCAATGATACTTCCATTAGTATCTATGACGAACAAATAGCATCCTAAATAGATGGTAAAAATATTTCATTCCGTATAATTTACTCCACATTTATAAGTTCTACATTCGTCCATGTATGGAATATTGTTGTCAAGTCTTGTGTGGTGCATCTATTTCGATCTAGGCTCTAGTCTAAATTTAACTTCAAATCTTGATTTCCTACAACATTGTCGTACTGTTGCTGATCTCTGATTTAATTTTTGTTTTTTTATCAAATGAACTGTGCATACATGCACAAAAAATTTAATTTGGCTTTTATATAGACTCTTAATAGTTTTTTTGTACAAATCATTTTATTTTACCTATTTTTTACAGAAATAAAGGGTATGGAACCAATCCCCTTTTTTTCTATGTGCTGCATGTCTTTTTATGCACGGTTTTTTTTTACACGTCTTTTCCTGGAACGTATCTACCGTGTAAAAACAGAATTGGGTGTATGTATATTTTGTTTTATATTTTTGATTCAAACTAAAATAAAATATAGATAATTATTATAAATTTTATAATAATTACATAAATAATTCATAATTAATATTTTGTCCTTTATTAATATAATTTTTCATACAAGAATTCAAATAAAAAATATGAAACTTTAGGTTATGATGCTTAAGATGACCATGTTTGATGGTCTTACGTTAAGAGGTTTTTTTTTGACATCTCACAGTTGTGACTACATACAGAATCGCATTTAAGAGGTTTTAGTCTTAGCTAAGAGAAAAGTCTTTGCTATGACTGTTTTTACATCTGTGAGGGTATGTCAGAATCAGCCTGTATATTTCTAAAAAATAAGACTTAAAACGGTCATTCACAGTTGAAATTCACTTGTCTTTTATTTTCTTATGATTTAATGTGCACAGCAGTGTTACATTTACATGTGTTTGATGACGAAGACTTAAATGGTTTTAGTTTTGATATAATGATGATTGAAATATTGTATAGGATAGATTATAAGGTTGAAAACAATTCTGGTAGAATCGTGGTAATATCATCATTTGGGTAAGCGTTAATGGGTGAAACTAACAAGATGCTGGAGATTGGTGCTAAATAATTCTAAAACTAATTTATTAAAAAACGAAACAGATGAATATTTTGACAAGGGCGAGAAAAAACCTTTGATTTACGACAGTGAATATTTGGGATCAATTGACCCAAACAACAGCATATTAGCCGATATAAAAGTTAGAAAGTACAAGTACAATTGCTGCAGGCCATTCGAACATTCTACTCAAATTTATGAGATCAATGAGTGTGTCATCTAACACCAAACTCAAATTATACAGGATATTTATTAAACTGGTGGTGAAGTATCGGTCGCAAACGTAGAATCACACGCAAACTGACGGATCCCTTTATTTGTAATGAGCTAAACGCTACGCTACGCTAATACGCTACTTTTTATACGCACCTAAGACAGACGATAGAGTGCATTGCATGGGATCCGATATAATTTTGATATCAAGCACCTTCTCAAAGGACCTGATATAATAGGTTGTATTCGCCAAAGTAGGATTACTTGGTTTGGTCATTTTCTGCAGATCGGTACAGAATTCTAAATAATGTAGGTAATTGTGGGATAGACCACTACCACAATGGAACACGAACACATAATAATCGATATTACAAGATAACTATTAGTTAATTAGTTCGGCAACATAAACGTCATGAAAAAACAAGTCAACTTCATTTAAGACCTTACTTTAGGATGAAAATCCCATACAACAGAAACAGAATTTCATTCAAATTTTACAGCAACAGAATGTTTTGCTGTCAAATTTGTATGAAATTCTGTTTCTGTTGTATGTGAATGCCCAGCTTAAGTGTAAAATAAAGTTTTTGCCATTTTTATATCCAAATGCATAATGAAATTACGTTTTTTTATCAAAATTACATAATTAGATTATAAGTTGTTGACATCCTGCTTTAGGAATTTTTTTAAAATCTGATTTTTGTTAAAATTTTTATATTACTTCGGTCTGAAAGTCCTAAGTATTACATTCATGAGCTAAAAGTGAAATTATTACCCAAACTTTTTTTGGCATTTCTCGACGTTTAAGGACCTACTGATTCTAAAAAAGCAAAAATAATGTATGCCTCGTACACTAAATGGTAAGAGCCGAAAGGACGATGTGTTCGATAACTGTACCGGAAGTGTGTCAAAAAAAATCGTCAAGTGTGTCAAAACAAGGAAATATGAATATTTTTTGCTTAAAAAACGTTCATTTTAAGTGATAATGAGTAGAAACAAAGAATGTGGAGAAATCTGTATGGCCAGGATTGGTATGTAAAACCAAAAACTAAAGCTGTCAAGCGTGTCAAAAGAAAGATTTTTATTTATTTTTTTACCCAATTTTTTGGAAAAAAATAAATTTAATTATTTGTTTGACATGAAATTTTATTATTATTATTGAGAATTATGGCATTATAAGTTTGTCAAAAAAATGTTGTCAAGTGTTTCAAAAGAAAGATTTTTATTTATTTTTTTACCCATTTTTTTGGAAAAAAATAAAATTAATTATTTGTATGACATGAAATTTTATTATTATTATTGGGAATTGAGAATTATGGCATTATAAGTTTGTCAAAAAATGTTGTCGTGTGTCAAAAGAAAGATTTTTATTTATAAATAAAAAAAATAAAATTAGTTATTTGTATGAAATGAAATGTATAATAAACATGAAATTATTATTATTGAGAATTTTATTGCATTATAAGTTTGTCAAAAAAATATTGTCAACTGTGTTAAAAAAATGATTTCATTTATTTTTTTAGATAATTTTTTGGAAAAAAAAATTTAGCTGTTTGTTTACGTAAATATAATTGAACATGGAAATTTTTGAATTTGTTATAGTTTTTGAAATATTTTTGGAATTTTGGAAAAGTTTCAATTTTTGATTTTGTAAGAATTTTTGGAATATTTTTAGAGTTTTGAAAAATTTAAAATTTTTGATTTTATTATAATTTTATAATTTTGGAAAAAGTTTCAATTTTTGATATTGTTATAACTTTTGCAATATTATTAGAGTTTTGGAAAAAGTTTGAATTTTTGAATTTTTAGGAATTTTTGGAATATTATTAGAATTTAGAAAAAGTTTAAATTTTTGATTTTATTCTAATTTTTGGAATATATTTAGAATTTAGAAAAGTTAAAATTTTTGATTTTTAAGAATTTTTGGGATATTTTTAGAACTTTGGAAAATTTTAAATTTGATTTCATTATAATTTTTATAATTTTGGAAAAAGTTACAATTTTTGGTTTTGTTATAAGTTATGCAATATTTTTGGAGTTTTAGAAAAAAGTTTTAATCTTTGATTTTGTAATAATTTTTGAAATATTTTTAGAATTTTGTTTGAAAAAAGTTTGAATTTTTAATTTTATTTAATTTTTACAATATTTTTGGAATTTTGAAAGAAATATGAATTTGTGATTTTGAAATATTTTCTCGAAACGCTAAATAGAGAGGTTTTTGAGTAGTTTGCTGATTGTATAATCTTTTCACTAAATTATGTTAATATATAATCTGATATAATTTTCCGACAACGTATTGATGTTTCGTGTCAGTTTTGTAATACATATCTAAACAGATATAAAAAATACATGTACTTTAACAAAAAGTTATGTTTGATAAACATGGCTGTCCAAAACTAAAAAACAAAAATTTGCCGAAAACTATATAAAAATCCTTAACCCAGACCGAAGTCTTGATATCTCAGAGCTTGAGATTTCCGCCCCTCCATATTTTTATATTATAATAGGGTTGGTCCCAAAACAAGTTAGCATAGCAAGTTTTATATTTTTTCAGATCGCATTTATTATGTAAGATATCTTATTTTTATTAAAGTTTTAAAGTAATAATTACTAGACATTTTTTACTAGACATTTGTCTTTATTAGGAGAAGAACAGCAGCCAAATTCTGTAACTGTGAAGCGGTGAAATGTTAAAAATTTCTTCGTTTCTTTTCATTAAAAAACTTATCACTTCACCACTTCACAATTACGGAATTTGATTGCTGGTAAGGTTTAAATGTGGAATTTTAACAAAATCAGATAAAGCTCATGAAAATATCGATAGTCGTAAGTGATTAACACTATACAAGAACCTACGACGAGCAGTGATGTTCAATAAATTACAAGACATAGATAACATATCCTATTAACACAACCAAAGCGCCAACGGCAACGTTTTTCCGTCATATGAAATTTAAATTCCACCGTTCACACTGCGTTTTGCCAGCTTTGTTTTTATTTTCCTTAAGTTTCAATTATATTGTTTTGTGCTGCCATTTTGATTTTATCTAAAAATTTAGATTTTAAATTTTTAATTCATAACAGTGCTTCCACTATGTGTACGTTGCCTGTGCGCAAAGCGGTGCTGTTTCGCGCTGGAGCAAAGCGATAAAATGTGCAAAGTAATAGTTTATGCGAAGCTATATGCTTACACGGAAATCGATTTTATTGGTTAATTTTTAAAATGAATTCAACATCAGAAAATGAGTTATTTATTCTTAAATGAAAGCTGTTTTAAGTTTAACAAATTTTAATTTAACAAACTTTAAACAAATTTTAGAACGAAAATTAGTATACATAAAATCAATTTAGACCGAAAAATCAAAAGGTGAATTTCATCAATTATATCAACTTCGGGAGGATTAAACAAATTTTTTTTAATATACTAGAATGCCTATAGAAACTTTTGATTGCATTTCAATTCACCCAAAAATGATCAAAACACATGCTATTCAGCTTCAAAAACTGCATAGAGCAGTTTGAAAGTGAACCGCTTGGGAATAAATATACTTTCGCGCAGGAAACAGCTTCGCTTTACTGTAAACTCTCATTTGATTATACGCGTGCAGTTTTGTAGCTCGCTACGCTTTGATCACCCTTTACACATAGCCCCGCTTACTGCTTCCACTGTGTACGTAGCCTTACTTTCTGTAAAAAAAAATTCGGCGCCTAAAAATGCTTCAGTTATTAAAATTTTGTTTTTCCTTTTCTTTAAAAATGCTTTAATAAAAATATGATGTTAATTTCTTTTCCGCTTTCTCAATCAATTTGGAAATTATGGGTTCGAAAGAATATGAAATAAAGCTTGAAAGGATATTTGTTTCTATTAGTGATATAATAATGGTGGTTGTTTACAATTAAATATCAAGAATTTCATTGGGTAGGATCTTTTGTAACTGAATATTGAAATATATATTTATAAGATTTAAGCAGGGGCGCACACAGAAAGAGTTTTAGGGGGTGGGGGGAGGCTGTCCAACGAATTGTTTTTTAATAAAAAGTTCTGTGTAGGAATTACAACAAAACACATAGATATCTTTTAAGACCTAGGTCCCACACAACAACATGCGTGTTGAGGTGTTGATGAACGCTTTTTAAACCTTTGTGAATTGTACGCCCCTGGGACTGTTGATTCGGACTAATCATTTCATTTGTACGATGTAGATCGGTGTGTTTCGATCGGTTGTTGATCTTTTATTTCAAAAAACGTATTGGCTGTCAGATTTGTCTTCCAAAAATTTTTATATGTGGCATCAGTCATGCTACACTTTAAAAAATAAATTTCCCGTTGCCGTATCAAAACTTTCCCGATTTTTACCGTTTCTTTAAGGATAAACTTTCCATCAAATTAAAAAAAATATACATTAGTATATTTTCCTACAAGAGATGAAAAAATTGTTTTTTTCGTGAGTAAACATTTGTTCACGAGACGCCCCAGCGTCGAGTGAGACATGTTTACGAACGAAAAACGTTTTTATCTCGCGTAGGAAATGCAATTTTTTCTATGATATAATACATATAATCGATATTTACTCTAGATTATAAGTTAGAAATCGACAACAAAACATTCAAAATTCATATTCTATTTTTTCATGGTTACGTTGTTTAAAATGCTTTGTAAAATTAAATGAAAAACCATAGCAACTATAATTTGTTATTCTATTTCACTAGTGAATTGACTTTTCGCATAGAAAAATATATAAATCCAATTGTTTATATGGAAAAAACTTCAAAAACCACCACTATATAACAATATTTGTTTCGATTCTTCATACACCTTGTGGAATAAGAAAGTATTTCTATGAAATAGAGCATTAAATCTATCAAAATTGCACAAGACATTTTTTTAAAGAAATAAATATGCCTTGATTTCGAGCTTTGCAAAAAATTTTAAGATTGCAATACCTCTTTTTCGATACGTATAATCGAAATAATGATACAAAACATCCCAATTTTCAATATGTTCAAAATGCATCGATGCATAGAGAGGAGCCATCTTGTACCATAGTTGCAGGTGATTTTAATTTGCGTGTCGTAGTGTGAAAATATTCCTGAAACTCAGAAATATGTTATTACTTTTGGGATTTTCGAAACGTTTGTTTCTATTTCCCTAAGAAATATCAGAACATCAACATCTGAAAGCTGAAGTTTCATCGATTTTACTGTATACTGTAAAGGAGCCAATCCTGAGAATTGGTGAATACCCAAAAAAAAAATTGTATTTATAATATGCACTTGTAATGCATCAAATTAAAGCTTGAGATCTCCACTTCAATAATCTAACAAAATAAATTAATTATTTTAAGAAATGGTACTGCCTATAGCCATATCTGTGATGCTTGTTCTCAACATTTTTATATCGTCATATTAGAATGCAAATCTTGCAACATGTTTCTCTCAGAGTGATGCAATCTTAAACGGCCGACTTGATGTTCTTAGTTGGTAGGGATATCAATGGTGTGTTTTTTATCAAAACAATTGCAAAACCTCAAGCTTCAACGTAAATAGAATAACATTTAGAAAAACTAATTAACATGTCACAACCGTGACTAACCAAAAAGTAACCTTTCAGTCATAAAAAATAAAACAGATTCTGTATTCAGTATTGTTTTGTAAAATGTGTTATATAATCAAAAGTGATACTGATTACTGACTATGCGTGCAACCATAATATAAACAAAAATATTATTTTTCCCAGTTATTACTATTTATAATTAGTGTTATGGCTGTGACACACATGGTGTTGCGGTTGTGACACATGGTGTTGCGGTTGTGGCACATGGTGTTGCGGTTGTGACACAAAAGGTTCAGGTTGTGACATGTTATTATTGTTGCTAGTGTTTACACTATAAAATATAGGGTAGTAGATAGTTTCCATTATAAAGAACATTTACACAATGTAAAAACATTCACTCCATATGAAAAAAATTTTAAAAATTCAATTAAAAACACAAATCTAATTTTTTGCATATGGCAATGTACTGGGTACTGTGATTGCGTGGAAGATGGCAAAATTTGCGTTCATAATTTAAGAAAATAAGATGGTCAGTTGTCGTATTATGTTTTTTTTACTAATGTTGATTTTGACACTGATGTTGGAATAGAACAGATTAAATGCTAATGGCCGATCCCTAAAGAAGTTTGGGGAAAATTGTATTTTAAAGATACCAAGGCTTTAAATTTAATGCTTCCATTACATTGTAATGTATGAGTATTGTAGCTGAAATTTGATAGAATTTTTGTCAGTTAACATAATTCAAAAGGGGAAAAGCACTTACTTCGTTAAAATGGAATATTCGTTGTAACAAATGCTGAATTTCCAATTATTTTTGTACAATATCACAACCGTAACGCACCTGTCACAACCGTAACAACTTTTTAATATTTATTTTCTAAGGGACCAAGAGAGACAAACTTATGAATTCAACTCTAAATAGTTAAATATATATCTGTTGTGACAATTAAATTTTTTTCATTTTGGTATTTTCCTTAACGGAGGACAAAACGTGAAATGATCATCGAGAGAAAAAAAACGTGTCACAAATTGTGTCATAACCGTAACTATTTATTGTATATATTTTGCAATAAGTACAATACTAAATGTCAATAAGTGAAGGTTCTATAATTGTACCTTTAGGTGAATGCTATACCCCAAAAATTGTTCATAAGGTTTTTATAAGCCTGAGTAGCTGGAATTACCTGATAAAGCTATACTTTGTGTCACAACCGTAACCAGGATTCGCTCAAAGGCGATGAATGGCAGATTCATTTAAACAAAATTATTGAGTAATCAACATCTTTCTGGAAGCATAGTAAAAAAATAGTTGTTGCGATCATTTTCAATAAGCTTAAAATTTAAAACGCTTCTACAATTAATTGTGAAAAAGCCCGCACTTGCCAAATTTTTGCCCGCTTTCCTGTTTTAAATGAAATATCCCATAAACGGAAAAAAATCACCCCGATCTGGCATTACTGCTGTGTATTAATATAATGCTAATATATTTTAGATAGAACTGAGAGCAAGGGTATTAGATCGTGGAGATGGTTTCTTCCTTTGTCGTTGCTAAATTTTTCATACTTTACTAGAGAGCATCCTAGCAGGCTGGTTTGTCCTATATACATACCATTGAATATTGCAATGAAATCTAGTTGCAATGACAATCTGTTATTTTATTTTAATACACTGTATATGTTAAATTTAATTCCTAGCGTAAGGTATTTCATTTAATCAAAAACGTGTTTAGAATTTTAATCAAATATTTATTATCGAAATTATTTACAAATATTTATATAAATTAACATATTGTATCCAAAAAGTCATCATTTTTAGAACTTCGAACAGCCTTCCCTGCATTTAATTTATATATTTAGTTATAGAAATGCTTCCACTATGCAACGAAATCCATTTATAAAAAAATTGTTGAAGCAGATTGTGTTTGTGATTCCCAATATCGGACCGATTAGATTTAACTGACTGTATTTTTACTGACAAAAATTAATTCTCGAAACAAATGGTACAAAACTTTGTCCGAACTGTATATAAATGGAATTATTTGCTGAAATTAAAGTGTCGGGTGACGTTTTTTTTTTAAATATTTGTGTGGTATTGTCACACATTGTATGTAATCCCTATTACACAATAGCTTATATTAGAGTTTGTCGTAATAAATACACGATGTTTTGTAATAGTTTTGTCTTGTATAATTATCATTTCAAATTCTAACAAGTCCAAGAAATGAACTCTTCATAACTCTTACGACGCACAATGGTTCAAAACCTATTAAAACACGCGCATAATTATTTTGCTCCCTTTTAAATAATTCTACATGGATGTTTAGTATTTTTTTCGTGTAAATACTAATTCTTGATGTGTTTTGAAGTATATGACATGAAATTTTATTATTATTATTGTGAATTATGGCATAAGTTTGTCAAAAACATGTTTTCAAGTGTGTCAAAAGATAGATTTTTATTTATTTTTTTACCCAATTTTATGGAACTAAATAAAATTAATTAACTATATGACATGAAATTTAATTATTATTATTCATAATTATGACATTATAAGTATGTCAAAAAAATGTTGTCAAGTGTGTCAAAAGAAAGACTTTTATTTATTTTTTTACCCAATTTTATGGAAAAAAATAAAATTAATTATTTGTATGACATAAAATTTTATTATTAAATTTCATTATAAGTTTGTCAAAAAAATGTTGTCAAGTGTGTCAAAAGAAAGATTTTTATTTATTTTTTTACCCAATTTTATGGAAAAAATAAACTTATTTAATTATATGACATGAAATTTAATTATTATTATTGATAACTATGGCATTATAAGTATGTCAAGAAAATGTTGTCAAGTGTGTCAAAAGAAAGATTTTTATTTATTTTTTTACCCAATTTTATAGAACAAATTAAAATTAATTATTTATATGTCATGAAATTTTATTATTACTATTGAGAATTATGGCATTATAAGTTTGTCAAAAAATGTTGTCAAGTGTGTCAAAAGAAAGATTTTTATTTATTTTTTTACCCAATTTTATAGAACAAATTAAAATTAATTATTTATATGACATGAAATTTTATTATTACTATTGAGAATTATGGCATTATAAGTTTGTCAAAAAATGTTGTCAAGTGTGTCAAAAGAAAGATTTTTATTTATTTTTTTACCCAATTTTATGGAAAAAAATAAAATTAATTATTTGTATGACATGAAATTTAATTATTATTATTGAGAATTATGGCATTATAAGTTTGTCAAAAAAATGTTGTCAAGTGTGTCAAAGAAAGATTTTTATTTATTTTTTTACCCAATTTTATAGCAAAAATAAAATTAATTATTTATATGACATGAAATTTAGTTATTATTATTGATAATTATGGCATTATAAGTTTGTCAAAAAATGTTGTCAAGTGTGTCAAAGAAAGATTTTTATTTTTTTACCCAATTTTATGGAAAAAAATAAAATTAATTAATTATATGACATGAAATTTAATTACTATTATTCATAATTATGGCATTATAAGTTTGTCAAAAAAAAGTTGTCAAGTGTGTCAAAAGAAAGACTTTTATTTATTTTTTTACCCAATTTTATGGAAAAAAATAAAATTAATTAGTTGTATTACATAAAATTTTATTATTATTATTGAGAATTGTGGCATTATAAGTTTGTCAAAAAAATGATGTCAAGTGTGTCAAAAGAAAGATTTTTATTTATTTTTTACTCAATTTTATGGAAAAAATAAACTTATTTAATTATATGACATGAAATTTAATTATTATTATTGATAACAATGGCATTATAAGTTTGTCAAAAAAATATTGTCAAGTGTGTCAAAAGAAAGATGTTTATTTATTTTTTTACCCAATTTTATGGAAAAAAATAAAATTAATTATTTGTATGACATGAAATTTAATTATTATTATTGATAACTATGGCATTATAAGTTTGTCAATAAAATGTTGTCAAGGGTGTAAAAAGAAAGAATTTTATTTATTTTTTTACCCAATTTTATGGAAAAAATAAACTTATTTAATTATATGACATGAAATTTAATTATTATTATTGATAACTATGGCATTATAAGTTTGTCAAAAAAATGTTGTCAAGTGTGTCAAAAGAAAGATTTTTATTTATTTTTTTACCCAATTTTATGGAAAAAATAAAATTAATTATTTATATGACATGAAATTTAATTATTATTATTGATAATTATGGCATTATAAGTTTGTCAATAAAATGTTGTCAAGTGTGTCAAAAGAAAGATTTTTATTTTTTTACCCAATTTTATGGAAAAAATAAAATTAATTAACTATATGACATGAAATTTAATTATTATTATTGATAACTATGGCATTATAAGTTTGTCAATAAAATGTTGTCAAGTGAGTCAAAAGAAAGAATTTTATTTATTTTTTTACCCAATCTTATGGAAAAAATAAACTTATTTAATTATATGACATGAAATTTAATTATTATTATTGATAACTATGGCATTATAAGTTTGTCAAAAAAATGTTGTCAAGTGTGTCAAAAGAAAGATTTTTATTTATTTTTTTACCCAATTTTATGGAAAAAATAAAATTAATTATTTATATGACATGAAATTTAATTATTATTATTGATAATTATGGCATTATAAGTTTGTCAAGAAAATGTTGTCAAGTGTGTCAAAAGAAAGATTTTTATTTTTTTACCCAATTTTATGGAAAAAATAAAATTAATTAACTATATGACATGAAATTTAATTATTATTATTGATAACTATGGCATTATAAGTTTGTCAATAAAATGTTGTCAAGTGAGTCAAAAGAAAGAATTTTATTTATTTTTTTACCCAATCTTATGGAAAAAATAAACTTATTTAATTATATGACATGAAATTTAATTATTATTATTGATAACTATGGCATTATACGTTTGTCAAAAAAAAGTTGACAAGTGTGTCAAAAGAAAGATTTTTATTTTTTTACCCAATTTTATGGAAAAAAATAAAATTAATTAACTATATGACATGAAATTTAATTATTATTATTCATAATTTAATTAATTAAAAATTTTATTATTATTATTGAGAATTGTGGCATTATAAGTTTGTCAAAAAATGTTGTCAAGTGTGTCAAAACAAAGATTTTAATTTATTTTTTTACCCAATTTTATAGAACAAATTAAAATTAATTATTTATATGACATGAAATTTTAGTATTACTATTGAGAATTATGGCATTATAAGTTTGTCAAAAAATGCTGTCAAGTGTGTCAAAAGAAAGATTTTTATTTATTTTTTACCCAATTTTATGGAAAAAAATAAAATTAATTATTTGTATGACATGAAATTTAATTATTATTATTGAGAATTATGGCATTATAAGTTTGTCAAAAAAATGTTGTCAAGTGTGTCAAAAGAAAGATTTTTATTTATTTTTTTACCCAATTTTATGGAAAAAATAAAATTAATTATTTGTATGACATGAAATTTAATTATTATTATTGATAATTATGGCATTATAAGTTGGTCAATAAAATGTTGTCAAGTGTGTCAAAAGAATGATTTTCATTTCTTGTTTTAGAGAATACTAAATAGTTCTTTGGATGAAATGAAATGTAATGAGCATGATATTATTATTATTGAGAATTTTTTTGCATTATAAGTTTTTCAAAAAAAATATTGTCAAGTATGTCAAAAAAATGAATTCGTTTATTTTTTCAGCAAATTTTATGGAAAAGAAAATTAGCTATTTATATGACGTAAATGTGACATGGAAATTTTTGAATTTGTTTAGTTTTTGAAATATTTTTTGGAATTTTGAAAAAAGTTTGTATTTTTGACTTTGTAGAATTTTTGGAATATTTTTAGAATTTTGGAAATAGTTTTAATTTTTGATTTTATTTTGATTTATGGAATATTTTTGGAATTATGAAAAAAGTTTCAATTTTTGATATTGTTATTATTTTAACAATATTTATACAATTTTGGAAAAAGTTTGTATTTTTAAGAATTTTTGGAATATTATTAGAATTTAGAAACAGTTTAAATATTTGATTTTATTCTAAGTTTCGGAGTTTTGAAAATAGTTTAAAGTTTTGATTTTGTTATAATTTTTCCAATAGTCTTAGAATTTTTGAAAACTGTTTTAATATTTGATTTTGTAATAATTTTTGGATTATTTTTAGAACTTTGAAAGAAGTTTGATTCTATTTAATTTTTACATTATTTTTGGTATTTTGAAAGAAATATGAATTTGTGATTTTGTAATATTTTCTCGAAACGCTAAATGGAGAGGTTTTTGGGTAGTTTGCTGGGTGTATCATCTATTCCCAAAACTATGTTAATATATGATCTGTAATAAATTTCTAAACAGAATAAAATACTAGTACTTCTACAGAGAATTTTATTTTTGATATACATATCGCTGCCTAAAACTAAAAACAATGTCCTCAGAAAAGTTTGTTGCTGAAAACCCAGACCGAAGTCCTAATATCTCAGAGCTATGAGATTTCAGCCTTCCACATATTTTATTATTTAAATAATAAAAATTTAAAAAAATGCTGTCATAACGTTTTATTTATTGATAATATTAAATTTTTTTTATAATTTTAAACAGTTGCTTCATCATCTGTGTCTTGTTTTTGAACTGTAATTTTGAATAATTGTTTCACATCTTGATGATGCTGTTCGCATGTTTGATATTAATGGGTCCGAAAAAACAAGAAATCGATTAAAAATATCTGTAAGATAGTGAATTCTTGAATCTCTTCGTGCGAGAATCTACTCCTGAAAGTCTTAAAATTTTTGTTGCAGTGCTCTTGAGCTTCTTCGGACAGTTGTCCTGTTACAAAATAATATACACACATTCATTTAATATTCAATAGTTATTTAATTTTCAGTAAAATAGAGTTTTTCTCTTACCGACTTGCAAAATGGACTGAGCTATGATGTCATAACCGTGCGTCAGTATTTTATGTACTGTTGTTAACATAGGCCACCAATCAAACTCTTTTACAATTGCATTTGCAGTCTCTAGTGTATAATTAAAAAATTTATTAGGATCTATATAGAGAGCAATTTATTGCAGTGAGAATAACGTTAAATTGATGTATAAGTGTAAGACTTATTCCTGTGATTTCTGCAGTGACTTTTTCACTTTTGAAAAACCACCTAGACGTATTGCCATCATTAGAAGATCCAAAACCTAAAGTATTCGTCACGAAAATTCAAGTATTGAAAGTTTATCTTAAAGTTAGTTGTAAGAAAAAAATACAAAGATTATCTTTTACATTAAAGGAAAAAAGTATCATGCTTTAAATTTAACATATATATATACATACAAACTATATACATGAATTTGTGACTTTAAAGGGTTCTAGTAATGTGCATAAACATTTTTAAAGAGTAATACAAAGTCTCATGTATGTGTGCTTATGGTACTGCTGACATATACTTTCAATAAAAATAATTAAAAATATATGCAATAAATAACAATTATTTTTTCTTTTAATTTGTGTTCATAATAGTGATGTATTTAATTTTTTTTTTTGGTAAAACTGTTTTTTGACATCCCTAATATGTTAGAAAACAAAACAAATGGTCAGTTATGAGGAAAAAAAAAAATTTTTTTTTTCACTTATGCGCGTATTTTAATGCGTTTTGAACCATTGTGCGACGTCACAAATGAACAAAAACAAAATAGTTCTAGAAGAAAATTTATATTTTTGCGAAATAACAAAATTTTATATGAATATCCTTTTGGCATCGTTATACAATATACTACCTATTGGATATTTTAATATTTTGAAAGAAAACTGTATAAATATTGTACGTAAGTGGTTAAAATTGGTATAGCAGTGCATTTTATTTAAAACTGCAATTTGTGTGTAGAAACTGACAATGTATATTGTCACAATGTCAAATCAATTAGTTTGCATAGATGGAGTAAAATAACGTTTTCTGTCTCAAATGTGTAGAGTCCTCCAGTTGATTTATTTATTTACAAAATTATAGTATCTTGACAATTACTAATAAACAGAAACGATTGAATTTGTATTATTTATCGTTTGTTGATCTAATCTATTATGATGCCTCCATTTAAAAAATAAATCGAACGAAGGTCATTGATTGTTTAACTATTTATTTGCCCTTGTAATAACTAATTCATAACTAATTTATTAACAAAATACAACTGTTAAAAATATTACAATTCACTTTATGTTAAAACTTTATTACAATCTCAGTCAATGTTAAAACATATTATAATTATGCGAACTGCATGAAATGGTTGGTTGGTTGGTTAATTCAGATTTCATCATATTAATTAGCATGAATTTAAAGGTTAATCGTTTAAGTTATACATTAAGCTCTTTTTTAACCGAACTAGTTTTAATAAAATAATGTTGAATAAACTGTCAAAACTTCCACTTATTTCTTTAATTTACAAAATATTCATCACCCAACATATAACGCGTGTCTAATAATCAAAAATGTATATTTAATAAAACAAAGATGACATATTGAACTTCCCTTTTTAAGTTTGTAAGCTATAAAATAAATGTGTTGCAAATTTCTTACAACGACTATCTAAGAGATCAAATTAATAATTATCAGTTAACATTATTGCTGAAGATGTGCGCATTTTTCTTATCTTATAATTAAATTAATAAAACTTAAACTTCTTTTTATTATATATCCATATAGAATTATCAAGAAGAATGCATAAGAAAGTATCATTAGTATTTATCAATGAGTATGATCTCACTAACTAGCTAATTTACATTGTAATTTAACTCAAACCGCCAACGATTATTAGTTAATATTTTAAAACCACGGTTGGACCAGTAATTTTTTTCAATTATGAGAACCAGAAACTAAATGTTTTAAACAAAAACTAATTTCACTTACATTATCCAAAAATAGGATTCACGTTCCTTATTGCTATTTGTATTATTTATCCTATCCACATTTTCGACAACTGAATTTTTCGAATAGTTACCCGTTTCACTTATTGTACGAGTGTTAAATGATGAAGACGTTGAATTTGTAATACCGTAATGATCATTTTGGAGGCTTGTCTTTGATGTTGTCATTACATTGCCAAATAAATTTCTAATGTTATCCATTGTATTTAAAACTTTTATTTTATACTATTAAATTTTTTTTAACTGAAAATATTGAAGGTTATCTCTAAACACACACAAACGGTAGTCTCGCTGTTTTTATGTGCTTTATCGATGGAGGTTTGTTGTCAACTGAAAAAGAAAAGAAAACTTTTGCTTTATTTAAAAAAATGATATTTTTAAAAATACAAGTTGTTAATTCAATTATTTATTTTGATAAATAAGTAATTAGAGTTCAATATGTTTGGTTTGTTTTGTGTTCTCTATGTTATTTATACAATTCATTCTTATAATTTGACTTTGTTGTTTTGACGAATACCTAAAAATTCTATTTTTAGACCACTTTAAATTTGATAAGATTTGGAAATTTATTTTATTTGAGATACCAAATTTAATCAAAACATTATTTTCGTGAATTGTCAATAACAATAAATGACAAACAAACAAATATCGATAATACAATAAAATTGTTACGATAAAACGTCATACAAGAATACATCTTTAATATAAGAAGTTAAGATAACTGAAATTATGCGTAATAAAGATACATCCAATCCGATACACGATTTAGCACTGCAACACATCGCAAGTGCACCTCGCATTCACACGAAAACGTGTAAGCCGTTGCACTTTTTTATGCATGTGTTATATTATCTTCATTTCGCAAATAGAAAATGCAAATGACACCGGTTTTCGAGAAAAAAAATTGGTTTTATCTTTGTTAATGCGCAACAACTTGTTCTTCGCATTCAATTTGTGATGAAAAAATACAACACAAATACATATTTTATTAACAGTCTTCATTCTCCAAAGTAGTTTGCAGGCGTTAAACAGTCAAAAAACAATATTTTGCAGCAAGGCGTTATAATTGTATTAAAAAATATTAAAATAAAAACCGGTTTTAAAATTAACAATAACCAACAAAAAACAAACCGCCGAAACTTTTTCAAATTAATTTATATAATAAAAATCCTGCATTTTGAATTTACTCCTACACCACTGTTGTAATTAAATGATATTCGATTACTTGCGTTATACAATCAAAAAAACTTTCACTTCATCACTATCCATTCATGTTTCCATTATTTTTGTTGATTAATAAAATTGACCTAAAAGTTTAATTTATGTTGTTTTCTAATAAATGAACTTCAACTGTCCTTTTTCTAAAACATTTACTTTTTATTTTTTAAGAGTGATATTCAATATCGATAACAAAGTAATAGTTTGTAAAGCAGAAATTTATGAGTATATTAGATTCCTAAACAAAGGGGATTGCATAGGGTATCCAATGTCGATTATCGACATTGGATGAGAATTCTTCCCTCCCAGACACCTGCTGACGGGAGTTCAAATTTCTATGAAAAATAGAATAATAAAATTACCAATGTTGAAAATTCTTTAATTTACCGATCTTAAGAAATTGGAATTATTTCTATTGATGAGGCCAGGCCATTGGTTCAATTTTTTAATAGCTTTTATACGTAAAACAAAAACATATTGTTACGATTCTAAACGCAATGAAAAAAACAAAACCACAATTTTTGATATCCAATATTTCAATAATAAAATCAAGGTCACATTTGTTTCTTAGAATTGAATTGAATGATTTTATGAATCAAATCAACATATATTAGGTAAAAAATAAAGTTATCGAATATTCTTAGATTGACCTCGAAGAATCGGAAGTGACCTCGAATAATCGAGAAATTATGCAGAATCGTATATAAGGAATTCTCTCTTGTAGAATGCAATTAGTTTTTATTTTAGACATGCGTTAATGTAAAGTTGCGATAGTAGGATAGTGGAAATAGTTTATTGTGATTATATTAAGTGAAATTAATTGTAAACGAAACGTTGTACCATGCATATGAAATCGTGTAAACAGTTGAACACTTAATAAAACCTGGTATTTGTGCTTACTAATCAATAATCGAATCCAGGAAGAGATTTGGGAATTGCGTTTATCGAATTAAGAGTAAGGCTTCGAAGTAAGGTTGGAATAAACGTAGCAATATTTTAAAAAGAAGTTAAGTATTTTATTTTGGTTGTGTTATAAAAGTAAAAACATCCAATACCGTTTTTACCAACCGCAGTACCAGTATTATCAATGTTACTATTGTACATTGTTATTGAATGTTTAAGTCTCTGCTCTGGCTAATATCAAGTTATTTACAAAACAAATTTCCCAAAACTAATTTTTGCATTTAGAAACATCAATTAGTTGGGCGTGGCTTATTAAGAGCTATAGTTAACAAAAGAATCTTGAACATAGTAACTCTACATTGCTGCACCCCCACCATTTATTAACTTTAGATATTTCTAGATATTTTCTACTAGAGAAATTAAATACTCGACAGCCCCAGTACTTGCAAAGTCGAATAATTTGAATACGCTTTGCAATTTGTTCGTTTAGGTAAATGCCTTCGTTTAGGTAAATGGTTCTTTTCAATAATTACAACTGACACGAGCTGGTATTTTCCAAACCACCTGCTCCTATTGGTCCAAAAAACCGTTTCCGTTAGCTTCTTTTCGATAATTACAACATTTGTAAAAAACGACATTTCATATCATATTACCTGATATTTTCCAACACAACCGTTCTTATTTGTCTAAAAACTGTCTTAGAAAACCTCTCCATTTGCTCTAAATACAAGTGGGTGAGCAGATTTTCTTTTTAAAAAACCTCACCTGTAAATCTAAATGTGTTTCCGATAGTTAATTTTTTTAAAAAACGACATTTAATATGAACCGACCTGATATTACAACAAACCCAACTGTTCCAATTAATCCAGAAAACTTCTTACAAAAATTCTCCATTTAGCGTAAATGCTTTTTTTTTAATTATTTATTAGTTTAAAAAAAACAACATTTAATCTGCAAGTACCAGATATTTTTCCAACTGTTATTATTAAGAAATGGTAAAACCTGGAATCAGACAAAAGAATTCTCAAAAAAAACATCTCCCTAACACGCAAAAAATTTCTCAAAAAACATTGCCATAGTAATTATAATTTTTGTACGACATTTCATACGCAACAACCTGATATTTTCCAGCTGTATTCAGAAGTGGTGGAACCTGGAATCACACAAAAAATTACTCAAAAAACATTTGCGTATTAATTACAACTTTTGTTAAAAAACGACACTTAATCTGCAACAACATGATATTTTCCAACTCTTCCTGTTAGTTGAGAATACCTGAAGCTGGATAGAACCATATTTCATGTCCAATTGCATGTTCATTTACATTTCATGTCATACAAATAATTAATTTTATTTATCAAATGTTTCTAATCGAAAATGTTTCCCATTTTATGTTTCTCAAATTATTCTTTTGACACATTTAACTGTATGTTTTGACACACTTATAATACAATAATCAACTTCCTGGTCTCATATTCCAATGCCAACCATCATGATTTCACTAAATAAATTCAATGTTACTATTCATTATCACTTAAAATGAACGTTTTTAAAGAAAAATATATTAAAAATTTGCTTGTTTTGACACACTTTTTGAATGATTTTTTTGACACGTTTCCCGTATAGTTAAAGAACCCATTTTTAGAAAATAGGGTTACTTAATGGGATTTAGGTCGGCAGACGGACGTACACTTTTTGCTTTTTTTGAATCGTTATGACCTAAAACGTCGAGAAATGCCAAAAAAATTGGGGGTAAGATTTTCACTTTTGGCTCGAGATTGTAATATACTTAGGTTTTTCAGACCGAAGTAATTAAATGAATTGTTAAATGTCTAAGACTTCATTCATTTAAAATAAATTAAATGAATTGTTAGTTTGCCCGCATTGAGGAATCAGTTTTTGTTGATTTGTAATATGTATTTTCCTATTTTTGACGGATGTGACAACCTCGCGTACTCGTCTCTGCTATTGCCATACGAGTAAACGTGAGATATCACATACCACTGGCAATTGCAGTGAGATATCATTAGTCAAGGTTATATTTTAACTGTCCTGCCGGATGAACTGTATTCTGTAGTCAACGGGGGGAACCTCAGTCTTAGCTTTGCAATATTCTTTGATGATGGCATGTTATTACTTGTTCGAAGAATCGAGCCTTCATACAACTGTATGTGGTCTTTATCATTGTATCAATGATGAAGACAGTCCATCAAATGCTCAAGGAGTATGCCAATAGCTGGATTATCAGCAACTTTATTTAGGTTTTGTAAAACATTTAGTAAAACAAATTTGCGTTTTATCTTTTATTTTATTTTTGTTATCCTATCATGAAATATTGGCCTTTGTCATATTTTATATGTGATAGGATTTTTTGTTTAGTTATACCTTTTCTTTAAAATTAATATTTTTTTTTTTTATACTAAGCTAGACATGTTTAGTGTTAATTTAAATAAATTAACGTCTCTGAATATCCGAAGATACCATGCCAACTGTGGATTAAGGAAATGGATTATGTTTCTTTAAGAAATTGGTGGACATGGACTTTAAAAAGTTGGGGATTAAAATAATCAGGGAAAACTCATAAGGGCAAGGAATTCCAAAGATAAGAAACGCGGTTGAAAAAATCACGTTGAAAGGCGACAGTTCTACATTTTGTTATTTGAACGGTGAATGAGTGGGCCATGGCTGATGCTCTGGTTGAACGAGAAAAAATAGCGGGTTTCAATATAAAAACAACAATGATTTGGGTCCATCAACATCTTAGAACACATGTTTTCGTGGACCTTAGTCTTAAAAGGTTGTTATGTGTTGTTGTGACAAATATTGTAATTCCTATTAGATAACACATTTAATTAAAAGAAAAATAAGTTTAAATGGCTATAATTCATTCTTTTACTTTACATTATGATATACCAATGAATTTTTAGATGAATTTGCAAATATAATAAATAAATAATTTTTCTGTGTTGACTGTAGGTCTATTAGAGTTTTGATGTTGGATTGGCTTTCCGAGGAGATGAAGATGTTCTGTGAAGATGTTCTGTGCTACTTATAATAGCTGGATTTCATGAAACCCTGTGATCCGGATCCCTTTAAGTTTTACATGCAAATTGAGTTCCAGCTTTGTTTTTAGATCACAAATCATGATCTAAAAATTAGATCATGTTTGAACATGTAGGTGAATAAATATTTTGTATTTCGTAATTGGTATAATGAAAAAAACAGAAAATTTAAGAACCGAACGCATTCAAAACTAATATAAATAACACTTATGTCCGGTCTACCAGAGTGGTATGTCGTTATAATTAAACCCAGTTGAAGATATTAAACTGATCAATGACGCAATTATTTTTAAAAACATAAGATGAGTTTATGATAATACCAAAATAAACGGTTGGGTAAGAATTTTTACTATTACAAAAACCACATGGTATTTCAACATGCTGATACCACTCATTGAAATTGTGATTTCATAACTCGGAAACAAGTATGGCGTTGCAGAGATAATTTACATGACATCTAATAAAATACTACAGGATGGAATTGATATTTGAATCCACGATCTCTAATTGCTGATAATTTCATTTGAAAAATAATATTTAGAAGAAGTTTAAGGGAAGATCGACTGGATGCGAGACTGAAATGGCGAAGATACAAAATAATATATTCCTTAATATCAGAATACCTAAATATATACATACAGACTCAATAAAGTGTGTTTATCATATAAAAGCTTTATGTTGATGTGAAAAGTTTAATATCTTAAGTCATGATTTAATTGAAGTGTTTATTTTATATGGTTTTGGGAAAAGCATAAACTTCATAAAGTGCCATAACCTATAATTGTTTTATAACATTATTTTACCAGTTATTATTTAATAGTGAGTTTCGGAATTGGACATTTATAATTGATTAGATGCACAGACTTTATTAAGTGTGTTTATCATAGATGTGTAGTTATCTTGAGAAAAGTGAAAGAATATATAAGCATGATTTAATTACGGTGTAAAATATTTATGAGTATGGTTTCGGGGTAATATGAACAGTAAAGTGTCATAACCTAGAATATATTGTATTGTTACGTTTTTCACACCTTACTTCGAATTGGCCTAACTCACAATTCGATAAACGTAATTCCCAATCTCTTCCTGAGTTCGATCACTGATTAGTAAGCACAAGCACCAGGTTTTATTAAGTGTTCAACACCTTAATTGTACCACAACAATAGGAAAACAATACAGCGAACAATATTCCTATTTAGTATATTCTTTCAACAGCTTCAGAAACTCCAACGGTTGATTGTAGAAATTTCCAGTAATACAACGTTTAATATAACACACAATTTATTTCTACTTAATAACACTTATAACTTTATTACATTTATAACTTTACACAAAAACTAATTTAAAGATCACTTTTATAATTTTAACTTCACTATCGCAGGTTTAAAATAAAACTAATTAAAAACTACAAGAAGTAATTTTCTTATATACCTTCTGCAATACTTCTAGATAATTCGACATCACTTTCCTCCAGAAACCTTGAGAAAATATTAGAATATTCGATTATTTTACGTTATGTTGATTTGATTCATAAAATCGTTTATGTTGACCCTATTTCTAAGAAGAGACAACAACAACAATATTCATTTCATTAATCTGTGTAGTATTTTGTTGATTTGATTTTCCTAGAAGTGACCGTAATCGTCTAGATTTTTCTGTACTCGTAACATTACCCTCCACTTAAACCTGTTCGTCCCGAACAGGATCTAGCTCTCTCCTCCAATTGTTGAATCCAAACATTTTTTTTTCTTTTCCTATTTCCCAGGCTGTTTAGAATTACTTCCGGTTCCTTTCTAAGTACTGGGCCATTACTTTGTTTTATGTCAGCCCACCGTGATGAGTAGGGATTCTCATTATTTCTAAAGTGCTTCTTATCATTTCCCTTTGGGAGTTTCACAATGCCATGTCTCCGAACCATTCTCATTTTCAGCTGCGATTCATCCCCGTTTGCAGCTATTTGAACCACCTCTTTTACATCGCTCACCTCGTTATGGACTTGGACCTGTTTCCTTTTTAACTTTCGGCGTTTGTTTAAACGTCTGCGTCGGTTGACGTTTCTCTCCCTCATCTGTATGGATGGTGCTGGATTTTCTTCTGCACTGCCTAGTTCCTCATCGCTGCCAATATTTGTTGACTCTGCCTCATTCACAAGTAGTGGCATCTCAACATTATTAACCTTTAGGATTCCACATCCAAAATTGAAGACTAATTCCTTCGCCTTCATGAAGTCCATCCCCAAAATGACTTCATCCATAATGTCTGCCACTAGCACCTCTTGTTGATAGCAGTTATTTCCCAATTTTATTTCAGCGATTCTTTTACCTACTATTTCAGCGCATTCTCCAGTTACTGTTAGGAGTTTCAATCCATCTGATGGTTCCAAAACACCGTCAATTAAACCTTTGCGAACGAATGTTCGAGCTGAACCTGTATCCAGTGTCATGAAGCAACCTTTACCTTCAAGTTGTCCGTTGATACCCAAGCTTTCACCATTTACCGCAATTCTTGAAATTGGAATGTAGGCTGCATTCTCCTCACTTTTTGGTTTTACAGTTGCACCTTCAACAGACTTCCGTTGAATAGGCGACGAAGATCTATCACGCTTCCTGTTCCAGCAGTCCTGTGAGATATGCCCCGATTTCCTACATATCCACCACAGGAGTTTTCTACTGCTGTTCCTGAACCCTACGTGCTCCATTGCTTCGGCTCCTCTGTTCTTCACAGAAGACGACAATCTGTCTGCTTCCCCGTTTTTCTTGCACTCCCGTGCCATGTGACCCTCTTCGTCACATACCCAGCATCTGATGTCGCTTCTATCTCTGTGAGCCAAAACTTCCCCTTTGATGTTCTCCTCCACATTCCTTTTTCTGCATCCACCAGATGGCATACACATCCTCTGTACCATCTCATATTGCATTGCGTATGCGACAGTTTCATGGAACGTCGCCTTAGGTGTAGTCTAGGGTGTTTCATTTTCCAAAGATTTGATTTTCATATGACTTTGCTTACGCCCCAAGTCTCAGTGATGTAAAAGATATATTTGCCAAATTTCAAGAAAATTGGATAATGTTTAGGGGTTGCACACATCGATCACTTTAAGCTATATTTAGTGAAATCTACTTTAAATTTACATAAACTTTTATAAAACTGGTCAAAGTGTGCAACCTCTAAATATTATCCAATCTTCTTGAAATTTGGCATATATATCTTTTACATCACTGAGACTCACGGCGTGAGCAAAGTTTGCGAAAAATTCTACATTTTATTTTTTGCATGTAAAAATGAAACACCCTAGTGTAGTCATTACTTTGATCCTGGTTTCTGATTCTCGGATACCATCAATGAAGGCCTCGATCTTCATCTTCTCCATAAAATATGGTGGAGTGTTCGCGTGTGCCAAATGAACAAGGCGTTCCACTGCTGAGGAATAGTTCTGCATACTTTCTCCATTCCGCTGCAAACGACCTTTTAACTCAATTCTGTATAACTCCTTTTTATGGTCGCTGCCATATTTACGTTCCAACGCATTCATCACCTCAGCATAACTTTTGCGATCGTTTTCTGGTACTGCCTGTAATGCTTCAGCTGCTTCCCCTTTAAGAGCAACTATCAATGCAGCAAGACGATTTTCGGCGTTCCAAACATTTTGATCTGCTGCAGTCTCGAACTGGAACTTGAAAATATCGAAGGATGTGGTACCGTCATATGATGGTGGTTTCAATTTAATATTTGCTATCTGTTGTACCACCTGTGAAGTAACTTTAGCTGTTTCAACATCCTGCAACCGTTTCTCGAAATCATCTGCTTTTGCAAGTACCTTTTTGTTTTCATCAAGTACTTTCTGCTCTAGCTCTTTCACCTCTTGATGAACTCTGCCTACCTCCTCCCGTAACGTAGTAGATATTTCGAGAAGTTTCTCGTCCATTATTTGCTTGACGTTCAAACTGATTTCTTCCTTGGTTGTAGCCATGTTATTGTTTACTATTTCCAGCTGTTGATTGATGTTGAGACTTTGCTGATCAAATTTTTGATCCAACTCGTCTTTATTAGCAGCTATGCTTGAGTTTACGACATCCAATTTCTGATTCATATTGGTATTTACGGCAGCCAATTGCTGATTCATATTCAAATTTATTTGTTGCATCATAGCCATTAACTGTGTAAAATCACTATTTGCAGGTGGCAATGAAGATGTTGTTTTCGCAACAAACAAAACTTTTGTCCTCATCAACTGAATCAGTATTTGTTGTAACAATTCCAAACTGGTAACTTTCCACGTCCATTCCATTGGCTTCCATACCTTGTCGAAGCCGTAGCATTAATTCAGTTTTGTTTCCACTTGTTGACAATCCACGTTGTTCTAGTTCTTTCTTTAACTCAAGAACCTTCAAATCACTTAATAAAACCATTATTAACAGCTAACTAATCCGCCGATGTCACCAATGTTACGTTTTTCACACCTTACTTCGAATTGGCCTAACTCACAATTCGATAAACGTAATTCCCAATCTCTTCCTGAGTTCGATCACTGATTAGTAAGCACAAGCACCAGGTTTTATTAAGTGTTCAACACCTTAATTGTTCCACAACAATAGGAAAACAATACAGCGAACAATATTCCTATTTAGTATATTCTTTCAACAGCTTCAGAAACTCCAACGGTTGATTGTAGAAATTTCCAGTAATACAACGTTTAAAATAACACACAATTTATTTCTACTTAATAACACTTATAACTTTATTACATTTATAACTTTACACAAAAACTAATTTAAAGATCACTTTTATAATTTTAACTTCATCGCAGGTTTAAAATAAAACTAATTAAAAACTACAAGAAGTAATTTTCTTATATACCTTCTGCAATACTTCTAGATAATTCGACATCACTTTCCAGAAACCTTGAGAAAATATTAGAATATTCGATTATTTTACGTTATGTTGATTTGATTCATAAAATCGTTTATGTTGACCCTATTTCTAAGAAGAGACAACAACAACAATATTCATTTCATTAATCTGTGTAGTATTTTGTTGATTTGATTTTCCTAGAAGTGACCGTAATCGTCTAGATTTTTCTGTACTCATAACAGTATCATAGTATTTTAAAAAAAAAGGAAAAGAACATTGTGAATATATGATTTGTTTGTCGACGCTATATGTTTCAACAATATTTTAGTCTTACGAAATCCATATGTGTACTTTGTTGTACGCAAAGTTCTCTTCCATATGGATCTTCTTGATATGTTAAAGACTTATTTTTACTTTTAGGAAAGGTTTATAAAAACTGAATGTATTATTTTTTCATATAAATCTCTTCAATCAATGCAGAGGAGATATAAGTGAGCCTAGTGATAAAAGGAGAAGTGCTATACCATTGGGAAATGATATATGTATGTTAATGAAGGATTCAACGAAATAGCAAATGAAATGATTTAATAAATTCAATAATAATGAGAAGGAGTATAAGGGATGACATGAGAGGCTGGAAACCAATATAAGATAATATTTTAAATAAAATTCAATATTTTAATAAATTCAAGAGAGAGTATATCCTCCCCAGGAATTAAGAAACAGAAAGATAACAATTAAGATTGGATATTATTATAATTAAATATTTTTTTTTACTAAATCATATTAGTTAAGAAACAGAAAGATAACAATTTGTTTTAATTAATTTTATTTATTTGTTTTTTAATTATGTAATATAACCATTTTATTAACCACCGTTAGGAGGAAGCAATCTTCTTTCTCACATTTCATGTCTGAGGTGGACCTCAAACCAAGGTTGGCAAATATCATGATATTTATATAAATATCAAAATATCCGATATATATCAGATATATATCCGATATATATCAAGTTCTGATATTTATTTTTGAATCAGTTGTTTAACTTAAATATAATACAATATGTGGCCCTTTCCACACCCCTTCGTTTCTTACCTCTTCACCTATAAACTTAATTCAAATATGGCAACTTCAATTTAGTTTTTATAGGCAATTTATCAAGCCGTCTATATATTCGATTGCACAAGTCCGAGAATACGATCGCTCACTTTGTCTTATTTATTTTGTCAAGTTGCATTATCAATACCCATACAAGTTTGTACAACTACTCCATTAATAGTCCGTTACCGGCGATTAGTAATGCAACAATGGTCGAGTACTGGCAACCATAACTGGACCATTAACATAATGTTACTGGATGATAACTTCGAACAAAAAATGACTGCCGTTCAAGGGTCAGAGAAAAAAGCCAGCAATGCCCATACAAGGAAATAGAATTGGTCCATTAATGGTCAATTTTTGGCGACCAAGTATTTCAACAATGACTCGGTACTGGCAACCACGACTCATAGTACTGGTAACTATGTCTCGTTCACTAACATAATTTTATTTGTTGATAATTTCGGCATTTATTATTATTGTTATTGTTCAAAACTGCCATTTATTTTCCAGGGAAAAAAACAATATTGAGCCATACAAGGTTGTACACTGTACAGCTGACCCAGTAACGGACAAATAATGATGACAAGTATAGCAGCAATGGCTGAGTACTGGCAACCATGACTGGGCCATTATAAAATATCATATGTTTCAATTTAAATAAATTTAATGCAAAATAATTAAAATAACATAAAAATGTCTTAAGAAAAAAATTTAAAACTTATACCAACCTGGACAACTATAGATGAAATTTTGCAAAATATATATTTCTAAAATGGATATTACTCTAGTGAATTTTAGCCAAATGACAAAATCGGCCAATTCATGGTTCAGTACTGGCCCAATAACATTAGCCAATTAATGTTATCTATTGGCGTGCATTATACTTGACCATTTAAAGTAAAATAAACAGGCTATTTTTTACAAACCGTAGATCGCGTGATTCATGGTTCTATAGTTATGGCTCAATAACAATAGCCAATTACTGTTTACCATTCATGGGTCAGTGCTTGGCCGTTCAAAGTTAACTAAATACTGGATATTTTCTGTCAACCATAGATCGGCCGAGTGGTTCTAGTACTGACATAATAATAAAAGTCGAATACTGTTAACCATTAATAGACCAGTGTTTGCCCGTATTTCAAATTCTGGAAAACCCTGCTTAAGTAGTAATTCCATTCTACCACACCATTGGTGGAGTTTCTAAACTGAGATTGATATGCATATTTTGAAAATGGTGTATTTTCAACTAAAAGCGCCATTACAAACGGAATGAAGACTGAAATAATTATATTTAAGTAGGGAAGTATATGCTTCTTCTCTTTGGTGGTTCTTCAAACGTTTACCTAAAAATCAATGGCCAAGTATACATTAGCTAGGTGATAAGGTGCATCTAAAGACATGTTTCTCAAAGAAATGTATCCTTCGATAAAAAAGTTTCTTAACTTCTACAGGTTGCTCTAGTTTAAGATCGACTCCCAGTTTATGCCAAATTTCCTCAACAACGGCAATAGTCGTTTTATATTTTTGATTTCAGTCTAAAGCGACTGCTATGGTCTTTAGATAATAAAGCATATGTTTAGCATGCATTACAATATTTATGTCATAAGTTTAGTTATGTCAGCATCTATGTCAGCTTTATGGTCATACTCTTAGCATAGCTGAACCAGATTACTACGATTTGGCACGCGTTTTGCGGGCAGTGCTGTAACAGTTTTTCAAATTTTAGATAGGAATAGTTAATAATTTCTTTTTTATAAATATCATGATATATATCAGGGAATAAATATCGTGATATATATCAATGATATATATCGGATATATATCATTGATATATATCATGCCAACCTTGCCTCAAACACAGTCCTGTCTAAATTGCAGGAACTGAACGTTGAGTCCAACACTAAGACTGGAAATAAGAGACAAACATTATTCATCCTAATTCTAGGCACATTCATGCATTACACACTTGGCCATATGACTAACAGTCTAAGCCAATAAAAAAACAAACAAAAAAAAACAAACAAAATATAAATAAATATTATAAATAAAAACTAATAAATTTAATTTAAAAAGTTTGTTCACACAAAATTATTTGGGATGTTCACCAAAATTGTTTGAAAAATTGAATTTAAAGAAATGTAAAAACAAAATTAATGATGCATAAAAAAAAGAGATTATAGATTTGAGTATTCCCAAAATTAATATGTCAATGTAATTTTGAGTAGTACTTTTAGGCAATTATTATACCAACCGGACTCACCCATTATGACATTTTTGTGTCGTTTCATGAAACATGACCTGATCTGGATCAGATCATGCGTCAAAATATGCAGCTAATGTTATTTCATACCATATAAACAAATTGCCCCCTATCTACTCTGTCGATTCAACTGTGTCATCCATGTAGGATATCTAATACTGGATATAAGATTAGTCGGGCTCGATCAGTACGACAGGTGTCTCGGGCTCGATCAGTACGAAATTGTTAATTTTGTTCATAACACATAATATCAATCTCGTGTTACTTTACGCAAATAACTTATTAAATAAGTTTTATGAAAAAAAAGAAGGCAGTCTTGAGGACTACCGACAGAATGTGAACGCGCACCATGATCAATGGCACTCACATCTAAACACTGATCCACGAGGTAAACGCATTGCTGATCAAATTGACGGCTCCAATTTTGGGGTCCTCAACGAACCACAACCGACAAGGGTAACAAACAACTCATACTCTTCTCCAGATATCTCCCTTGCCAGTATGTCACTAATGCCAGTTGCAGAATGGAGAACTGAAATTGCATTGGGATCAAACCACGTGCCGATCATAATTACCCTAAGCCGTTCCATAAATCAAATAAATTCCGAAAAGAAAACATATATTAGTTTTAACAAAGCTGACTGGGAAAACTTTACAAATCTTACCGAAATTGAATTCAGTAAGCAATTTTTACCACTTGACGCCCTCTCTGGGGAAAAACAATTCAGAGAAATTTTTAATAGGGCAAGAGCTCGCTACATACCAGCTGGCAGAATCCAAAAAATAAAACCAAACTTTCCACATGAAGCGTGTGTGCTTTCTAATAAAAGAGATGACATCCGTAAAGCAGATCCAGCCGACTCTAGAATTCCGGACCTGAACAAGCAAATTAACAAATTGATCACGGACCATAAAAGAAACAAATGGAGAGAGTTAGTGAGAGAATCAAACCTGGGTACAAGTAAAAGTCTTTGAAAGGTCATTAAGGGCCTAAGTCATCCTCGACAACCACAAAATAATTGCATGATCTCCTTCGACGATATCCCCATTGAAAACCATAGGAAATGCACAAACAAATTTAACATTCAGTTTACAGAAAAGCGGCGTTAACACGAGAAAGAGATCAGATCAGTGTTGAGACACATGCGCAAACTTAACACTGACAACTTGGAGGATATTATATTTTCCGAAGAAGAGGTGGAGAATGCAATAAGGAAAATTAAGCCATCAAAAGCTATAGGACCCGACGGCATCTCAGCCATCATGCTAAAACACATCGGACCCAAAGGTTTGAACTTCCTCACTACTAAACTTAATACATCTTTAAATACTCTACAGATACCAAATATCTGGAAAACGGCCAGAATCAGCCCCATTTTGAAACCAGGAAAACCAGAAGAAAAGGAAGAGTCCTACAGACTAATATCCATTCTTTCATCAGTCGCAAAACTCATCGAAGCACTTCTGCTCCCTCGGCTGACAAGATCCTGGGGCCTTACTCTCACATTCGATAGCCTTCGTTTTAAAAACGATAGTTCTTTTCGACCAAACTAAAATTTCATACTCTAGCATTCGATAAGTCAAGAAAATTTTTACTACAATTTTAGTAAGTGTTGCCAACAGTAAAAATATAGAAAATCTACTACATTTTGTATTAAATATGTCAAATGTCAGTTTTTTATTGGTAAATAATGTCAATATATTGTTGATTAATTTGAAAATATTTGTTTTTTATTGCGTGAATAAAATAATATTGTTAGATTATTTACTAAAAAATTCCAATTAAATTGCAAATTGTTGTGTTGTTGTATTCTTTTTTTTTTAAATAGACCTAACAATAAAAAAATATTTCGCAAATTCATAAAATGTTTCTTTTACTAATAATATATAAACAACATTTATTTAATATTATACTTAATATTTAGGAAGAACAAAAAACTAGCTTCTTTTCGAATTTAAAAACGACCAGAAAATGTAGGCGAATACAAAAACGAAACAAAAAATTCAAACATAATAACGTTATAAAATAATTTAGGAGAATATTGTTGCGCTATCTAAAGTTTTATATGTCAAATAAAATATCCGATAGCGTTTATTCGTCTTCGAATTTCAGAGTATCAAATAAACGAAGGCTATCGAAATTGGGTGTAAAACGAAGGCTATCGAATGTCAGAGTAAGGCCGCAGTAATTTGGCGCCACACCAACATGGCTTCCGGCGAGCACACAGTACAACCACCGCGCTACACAGAATACAAAACCAGATCAGTGATGGTCTAAATCAAAAACAACCATGTGCTAGAACAATTTTAGTCGCACTTGATCTGTCAAAAGCATTCGACACAGTGTCGCACGCTGTTCTATTGAATGATATCTTCAATACTAAGCCACTTGCCAGGTTTAATGAAGCGCTGGTTGTGCAATTACCTCAGAGGTCGCCAAACATATGTTGAGTTCCGTAATAGCAAGTCCAAAATGAGAGTGCTAAGACAAGGAGTTCCTCAAGGCGGAGTTCTCTCACCGTTATTATTCAATCTCTACCTAAGCAGTTTGCCTAGCCCACCAGAAGGAATAACTATCACGTCATATGCAGACTGTATATATGACGTGATAGTTATTCCTTCTGGAATCTCGACTGCACAGTGCTTGAAACAGGAAATAACCTGCAGCAACTCACAAATATCCTGAATACCTACCTTAATATTCTGAATGATTGGTTTAAAACCAGAAAACTAAAACTTTCCACTGAAAAGTCCATGGGGAAAAGATAAAAACACGAACAAACACTTAACAACGTACAAAGCAATAGGAAGACCCATTATAAATTATGCTGTAACCATATGGACCCCTCAAGTTGCCAACACTCATAAGTTACAAACAACACAAAATGCAGCCTTGCGAACCGCAACCGGATATAACCTGATGGCCCACCACGATCACCTACACGAGGAAAGTAACATATTGCCGGTCCGTGAACATAATGAAATGGTAACCAAACAATATCTATTGGCCTGTCACAAAAAGCAACATCCTTGCAATGACACCTTAACTACAATAGAACCACCCAGAGACATAAGGAAGACAGCAAGATGCTTTCTGCAAGATATCAGAGATAGCCAGGTTACTGGTAACATCGACGAATCTACATATAGAACTGGCTTAAAAACACTCCACACCAAAACGGTTGAAAATGCAATAAAGAACTATATTCCACATCGTGTTCTAATTAAAAAGCCACCAAGAGTCGCTGCCGAGGAGGTCCAATTGACCCATAGCGCTAGATCCATCTTAGTCTAACTTAGATCCGGTTGGTCACGCATCCTAAACAACTACATGAATAGAATTGATTCTGAAATTATTGACAAGTGTCCCGCATGTGAGGGCACGCCACACGATGTAGACCACCTATTTAATTGTCCTGAAAATGAAACAAACTTGACGACGGAAGATTTGTGGTACCGCTCAAGGGCAGTAGCAGAGCTCCTGAACCTGGACATAGAGGAGTCGGAGGATTAGCACCAAAAATGTCGCTACAACAACAACAACAACAATTACCGACAGAAGTGAAAACTTAAAACTGTGAAATAGCTGTGTTTTTATCGTCTAAATACAAAATCTTTACTTATTATACCACATTTACACATTACACTTAAACCGAAAAAAAAATAAAATTCAATAAAATAAAAACAAACTTTAAATTAAGAAAATTAGAATAAGAAAATAACAATGAATTACAATTTATCTCTCTCTTTTTTAATATTTATTTTATATTTAATATTAATTTAGCGTGACGATGACTCGAATATATTAATTTTTTCACTAACAAAGAAGTTTTCACGTCAAAAATAGTACCACAATCACCAATAGAAAGTAAAAAAAAAAAAGAAAAAAGAAAACAACAACAAAAAGTATAAAAAAACAATAGAATTTCACAAAACACTTCTTTTAAAAACTGAATAAAATATTGCGATGTCGTAAAAATATTCAGGGGATTTTTACGACATCGCAATATTTTATTCTTATTATATGCTTTCTAAATTTTACTTTGCATTGACGTTACACTGTGCTAAAAGACAGACATTTTTAAAAAATACACTATCGATAAATTTAAATACCGTATATTGTCCGCAGCCTTAAACTGTGTTTAAACCAATCTTTTGTGATGAAGATGTCAACTCATATTGAAAGAGAAATACATACTCAAATAGTAGTTTTTGTTTGCCTTATTTTATTTCACGGGAATGAAATTATGGAAAATAATTATGAACCAATATTTTATTATTTCTACCACTGTCTGCCAAAAAAATAATAAACTTTCTTGTTAATGTCGAAATGATAATAATTTGAACGAAACGGGAAAAGACTGTGGCAGTAACTTTTAAAAACTGCATATCGATCAATTTAAAATTCGTAAAAAGAAATTTTTATGATTTTTATGAAATCATGAATAAAAAAACAATAGTTTTAATGGTACTTAATAAAAATTAAAAAAAAAACAATGAAAAAAGTACCACTCCAGGAATCGAACTCTAGCTAGACCTATAGAACCTCAGTCGTCAGCGATATCCATATTGCAATTTCAGACATTACGACTATATCATACTTAAATAAATTAGCGTGACGATAATTGGAATGTATAAATTAGGGACCCGTGGTATTCCGTGGTGATTCATAAATTTTAAAGCCCGGGATCCAGAGATTAAAAATTTGTATGGAAAACCATAAATAATTAAGAAAAAACGCAATTTTCAAATAAAAAATACATTATTCATTTTTTAGTGTTGAAAACAATAAACATATTGTTACGATTACAGAAAAATCCAGACGATTACAGTGACTTCCAGAAAAATCAAATCACAACAAAACACAACAACCAATTAATGAAATGGAGTGTTGTTGTTGTATTTCGTGGAATTTGGGTCAGTAATCGAATATTCTACTATTTTCTCAAGGTTTCTAAAAAGTGACCTCGAGTTATCTAGAAATTAAGCAGAATGGTATATAAGCGATTGCCTCTTGTAGATTAGTGATTAGTTTTATTTTAAACCTGCGACGGTGAAGTTAAAATTATAAAAGTGATTTTTAAAGGGTGGGCCATTTAAAATTTTAAATTTGAATCGGCTATAAAAAAAAACTACCTGTAATTTTTTCAAATTTCTGGTTTTATTGGAAATTTTGAATTTTGTCATTTAATAATGGAACACAATTTCATTCATATGACCACCACGACTGGCTCGGCAGTACCTCAATCCGATCAATTCAATTTTTCAGTACATTTTCGATTGTCAAGAGAATGACATTCCATTCAAGAGAATGACATGGACGACATATGGTTTCAACAAGACGGGGCCATATGTCACACAGCCAACTACCATCGATATTTTACGCACTGTTTTTGAAAATCGAATAATCAGCCGAAATTGTGATGTCAATTGGCCGCCTCGGAGCTGTGATTTGAGCCCTTTGGATTATTTTCTGTGGAGAGACATTAAGGATAAATGTTACGCAAAGCATCCAGACACAATTGAAGCGTTGGAACATCAAATCGAAGTTGCCATTGAAGAGATTCGACCCGAAACTATCGAAAATGTACTGAAAAATTGGGTTGATCGGATGAGGTACTGCCGAGCCAGTCGTGGTGGTCACGAATAATATTGTGTTCCATTATTAAATGACAAAGTTCAACCTTTCCAATAAAACCAGAAATTTGAAAAAATTATAAGTAGTTTTTTTTTATAGCCGATTCAAATTTAAAACTTTAAATGGCCCACCCTATAAATTAGTTATTGTGAATAAAGTTATAAGTGTTATTGAGTAGAAATAATTTGTGTATTATTTTGAACGTTGTGTTACTGGAAATTTCTACAATCGACCGTTCAAGTTTCTGAAGCTGTTGAAAGAAGATTCTAGTTAGGAATATTGTTTGCTGTATTGTTTCCTGTTGTTGTGGAACAATTAAAGGGTTGAATACTTAATAAAATCTGGTGCGTTTGCTTACTAATCAGTGATCGATCTCAGAAAGAGATTGGGAATTACGTTTATCGAATTGAGAGTAAGGCCAATTCGAAGTAAGATTAGAAAAACGTAACAACATAAAACATTAACTTACTAATTCAACTTCATAATAAAATAAAAATTGAAGAACCAAAATAAAACTTTTTCTACTCCCATCAGAGTAAATTATCAATTACATCACACTATCCATGACATGTAAATTGATTATTACAAAAAGTGTAACGTAATGAGAAAAAAAGTGTTACGTAATGTATTTTCATATATATATTACCTAGCTTTTTTAATAAAAAGAAAAATTTTTAATTGAGGAAAAATTTGATTTTTAATAATTAAATATTTCAATTCATTTTGACACAGAATAATGCAAAGCCTACCACAATTTGTAAACTATTAGCATTTAATTTATAATTAGTAGTTCATTTTTTCAAGTAATTATACCGCGTTTGGGCATTAAAACAAAGTCGTAGAAAAAGTATATAACAAACCTCGAGCTGCAAACCATTTTCCATGCTCGACCCATACACTTTCGAATGATTTAAGAAATAGATTTTAGAAAACATAATTCCTCAAACAGATTTATCGTCAAACCTGTTTGTTAATTTGGAAATAATATTTCCGAAGGTTGAAAAAACCCGTTCCGATTCCACACTTCTTGGTGGAATGATCAATAAATTATTATATACATTGACTTCAAATGGGGTCCTCTATGACGGCTTTGCTTATATATTTTCATTTATCTACCAATTGCGGTGACCAGCTTAATATTTAATGTTGCATTCTGAGCAAAAAAGTTTTTGTAGATAACATAATGTCAATCTTTGTTACTTTACGCAAATAACTTAATAAGTTTAATAAAAAATTAAATAAAACAAAGTTTTTTATAATTTTACTGTTACTCTATATATATATATATATATATATATATATATATATATATATATATATATATATATATATATATATATATATATATATATATATATATATATATATATATATATATATACAGTGTTAATTATATTTTTTTTTAGGTATTAAGCGTGAATTAAACTGCGTTATAGTTCATCTTCCAAATTGCTTTTCTCTAGTTAATCGACTGAAACCTTATCCTTAGTTACATTTTCGTCCTAATCTGTGCTCGATGATGTAACAGTGTCAGTAGTTTGATCATCCGTTTCACATCCCACGTCTGCTGATGTAACGTTAAAGAATCTTCAATAAAAACTTTTATGGAGCTTCGACTTGGAACAAAAGCAGAGTTTCCATTCTGCAAATCCTTAAATACTCAAAATGTTTCGGTTCTCCTTGCCTTTATGCTAGTTATTGCGACATTCGTTAACTCGCAAACTAATGGGTTGCTTTGATTTTCTAGCTCAGTACAACCTGAAGAGCTACAAGAGCATTAGCCAATATTTCATGATAGAGTAGAACAAGATTAAAGGTGCTACAGTTGACTTAATAGAGTTAAGATATAAACCTCAACAAGTATTTTCTCAATGCTATTGCTAGTGGTATATGATCTCATTGCATATGACTAAAAATAAAAAATTACAAATCAAAGAATCAGGATAATAGGGTTCCATGTTTTCATTGATTAATCCCGCCAAATATGAAAGTCCCGTAGTCCCGGGATTTTCTTTCATTAATCGGGATCTTTCATTCGGTATCTTTCTTTCTTTCATTTGGGATCCCGGGATTGCAATCCCTAATATAAATAGATCACCATACAAAATCGTACACCGCGCCTAAAGAAGTTTTCACTTCAAAAAAATAAAGAAAAAAGCCCGACTAGTATTTTGTTCAGGCATGCCTTATTATGATCCGGGCCGGATCAAGGAGTAATGGGGTAAGTCTTAATAGGGTATTTGCAACCGGTCCCTATCCGAATTCATATCTGATTTTATTAATAGGGCCTATTTGTCCTGATCCTGCCCGGACTGCGAAGACCTATCTAAACCCTAGAAACTAGTAAATGCGGATCAGGGCCGAATCAGAATCATATTCATATATGATTTTCAGATATGCTTATATGACTCACAAATACATATATGTATGATGACACACAAAACTTATTGCAAGTAATTGCACTCATTTATTTTCTCTTCGATTATTACTTCCCCATAAAAATTTGATAGCCAAACAAGACAACACTTTTAATGGCGCAGTCAAAACTATAATAAATGTTTGGTTGAGTTTTATCAAAAAATGGTTGAAGCTCAGATGTTTGAACAGACATTCAGGCAACAAAGTGGAAAGTTGTTTTTGGACTCCTCCTTTTAATTGACATCCACAAAAAAAATATGATATTTTCCAAATTGAAGATGACAATCTGCTTTTAAAATAAACAAGACAAAATGAAATGAGATCATAGTTTTCCAAGCTTATGTCGTTTTCTTTGGCTTGATCGAAAAAAGATTGATTTATTTACTTGCCAACGAACAGCAAAAAATAAATCAATCTGCTTTTGTAAATCTAGTAGTAAATTGTTTTGACTTTTTGTTCTATCAGTTGATATGTTTGGTTATGTTTACATTTGAAAATGATAGAATTCATTCATTTTTCATTCATTTTTAGAATAGTAGAATATAGAACATTAGAAAAGACAAGGGTGGGGGAGGAGCGAAGGAAGGAGGGATGGTTAAGGAGATCATGGAAGGGAAAGGAAAGGAGGGGGAGTAAAAAGGAGATGCAAAACACAAAATACGACTCATGACAAACGGTATAAAATAGGAAAGAATAGAAGCGAAGGGGTAGCAGGAGACTGAAAATAGGTAGAGGTATAAATGAAGTTCAGTAGATTAGAGAGTGGAATAAGTAAGGAAGGAAGGAAGGGAGGTGAGAAGGATAAGGGAGGAAGGAAGGACGTGGAGGTAAATGACCTATAAGGAGTTCAGATGGTTGTGAACATTAGTTTTGAGTGCATGAGTAGAAACGTTAAATTTCTTTAGATCAGCTGGAAGTATATTGAAAAGTTTAGAGACACGAATATTGTACGAAGAAGCCCAAGAGTTAAAGGAGACGGAAGGGAGGATAATTTTTAGGATTCTACGGAAGGGACTAAAGGTGAACCAAAGCAACATATAGGCCGGACATTGAGATTTGAAAATTTTAAAGAGAAGTAACAGGAGACGGGTAGAAATATGATCAATGAAGGAGGTACCAAGAAGGTTGATAGAAAAGAGAGACATGATGACGGATTTTTAAATTATAAACAAAACGAACTGCCCAATTGAAAGATTTTGCGAGACGAGATATCCCTTCCTGAGTGGATCCCGAGTAGATTTCGATTCCATAGTTAAAGATAGGCATAAATAATGCATAAACAAGAAGCTTCTTTATACGCAAGGGAAGGAAATGATTAAGACTGTAGAGCCTTCTCATTGTTGCAGTTAAGCCTATAACATAATTAATATGGGGTTTCCAAGAAAGGTTCTGATCAATAATGATACCAAGACTTTTGGCATGTTCAACTAAATTAATGGGAATACCTCCAAGTGAGACAGCAAGTCCATGGTTGCGAAGGGGAGGCGGACAGTTAAAAAGTATAGCTTGTGATTCGGATGGGTTCAAAGTGAGCATGTTACTCTGAGCCCAATCCGAGATTTTAGCTAGGTCAAGGGTAATTTCGCGGAAACAGCGCCGAAGATCAGGGATTGGAAGCGCATGAACGATTTGAACGTCGTCTGCAAACAAATGAAGATTTGAAAATTTAATGATTGAGGTGATACCATTAATATAAATGGAGAATAGGAGAGGACCGAGAATGGAGTCTTGTGGAACACCTTTGAATACAGTAATGGAGGATGAGGAGAGATTACCAGACGCTACACATTGAGATCGACCAGAAAGATATGAGAAAATTAATTTACAGGCGGAAGTAGCAAAACGAAATTAAGATTTAAGTTTGTGGATTGGAGTTGCATGGTCGATAGTCAAAAGCCTTACTGAAATCAAGAAGTAAAAGAATGGATATTAGCTTGTTGTTTACGTTCCTACGAAGTCGATCAGAAATGTCAATAAGCGTATGAGTAGTGCTGCAATGGTTGCGAAAGCCAGATTGGAGATCAGAAAGTAGATTATTGAAGTTAGTGTGTTCAATAATCTGGCTTTTTATAACTTTCTCGAAAACTTTGGAGAGAGCAGGCAGAACGCTGATCGGACGGTAGTCATCACTGCCCTTTTTGGGATAGGTCGTGCAGTGGCGAATTTCCAGGATGTGGGGAAGGAAGATGTCATAATGATATGGTTTATAAGGTGGAGGATGTGGGTAAATATGAAAGGAAAAAGGATTTTGAGGAATTTAATAGGAATGCCATCGGAGCCGAGAGCATTAGAGGAAATGGAGTAGAGGGCAAATTCAATTTCGGAGAGGGTAACAGAGCGAAATGAGAAGGACCTAGGGTGTTCAGGAATAGAGGAATCAGAACGAGGAAGAGGAGGAAAGGAGCTGGCTGAAATAAAGGATTGATTGAGGGAGTTAAGTTCAGGGAGGGAGATTCGGAAGACGGATTAATGGATAGCTTGGACCACATAGCTTTAGCGGAAGGCAAGTCAGAAAACATTTTGGACCCAAGATCGAGTTTGGCCTTTCGGATTAGTGATTTGAAATGGTTGCGATGAATGCAAAAAAGTTTCCAGCAAGCAAAAGAGGGATTGATTGGCTTTGTAGGCTTTAAATAACAAATCACGGATGTTGCGAATGTGGAGCATTTCGGCGGTTAAGGAAATAGAATTGGGAGGAGGAGGAAGGAAGGAACAAAATAATAATAATAATTAAAATTGCGGTTTTTTTTACATGAATTTGACAATTAAAATATTATTTTTTCAATGTCTTTGTAAAATCTACCAAAAAATCTAGATTTTTAAAACTTGATCTAGATCAAAACATAAATCAATCTTTTTTTGCCAAAGAACACAAACTGGCAGCTAATTTGATCTGACAGCTATTTTATCTCAGATCAATTTTTTTTGCCAAAGAAGACGACATTAAAAAAAGAAAATATGTATTTCTAGTCTTGTCATTGCTGTCACAAAGAGAAGCTACAAAATTTACGCTACACAAAGAATAACATGAAGTCCATAGTTTAATCTTGCAACATATGTAATCACTATCGAGTTTATTTAATACGGAAATAAAAAGTTAAAATAATTTTAAACGAAATTAAATAAAATATTTTGCCAAAATAATTGCAATGTCAATGCTAGATATATATAAAAAAATATTAGTTTTATTTACCTTTCCAACTATTTCTTAACAATTCATATTATTTGTACTGTATTTTTAATTTTAATACAAGTTGCTTTAACTATAAATATAACTAATATGTCATAATTTAACACAAATTTCACTTTTAGTATAACCAAAAATATTTAATGAAATAATTTTAATTATTTAAAACAAATTTTCTAATAAAAAATAAAACAAAACATCATTCACTAATTCGAAATCAAAATAAAATCATAATAAACAAATTATTAAAAAAAGTTGGACGAATGTACGTTTTATATACAATTACAGATGCAGGGTGAGGTAAAAAGTAGTGTGGACGAGTGATAATAGTACAATGTGGGTGTGGTTTATTTAAGTGCAGGATCATTTATGGAAGATATGAAAATCAGAAAATGCAACGCAACATCTTTTATAATTATACCAAGGACATAATAAAACTACTATAAAACCTACATTTTAAATTAAAAACAATTTATCAAGACATTATTTTGTTATGTTATGTAAACTTGTTGGCAAAACTTTTATTCTCGTTTTATTCAAGTTTAGCAATGTACTAATAGTAGAGACAGTAGAGTAGAATTGCTGTAGAGACAGACATTTATATACATAATACATACATATATAATTCTTCGTTTCAATTCAATGTTTGTTTTGGTTTTTATACTGTTTTGCTAGTTTGTTTTGAATGAACCGACAGAGAGAAAAATCTAGATCATTTATATACGTGTAAAATTAAAACCATATGTTTTGTTTATTTGTGTTGTACACAAAATGAAATCAATTGGTTTACAATACATACAAACCACAAATTATTGAGGAATTTAATAAGGAAAACCAAATTTACAGAAGAGCTGTGTCGAAAAATTAAGATAAAAAATTAAGGGAATTTAAATTGTTGACATTTTTGACACTAGAGTTTATTTTTGATTTGATTGCATTTATAGTTGGAAATTTCATCATCACTTGAGGCTAATGATGATTTGGCAAGTCCAAGGTTATTTCATTAGTAAACTCTTAACCAGAGTAACTTATCTGAATTTACTTACTTAAAACAACTAGTAAATTTGATTTTATCCATTAAAAAATAAATAGAAGATCAGACAGATAGGACTATCGGACCACCGATAACGTTTTAATAAATCGAACTATCTAGGGTGGTATGTTTCATTCTATAAGCATTAGCTCTCAAGAAAATTTAAGGTTTGAATTTTGATAAATATTTGCATGACCCACTTTAACCAATCGGCGTCAGAAGATTTTTAAATCTGTTGCAAAAGTGACAACTCAGTATGAATGATTTGGTATACATATAACGGATTGATAGCGATCTTCGACTCAATATACAAACTTCAGACGTTGCATTGGCTGATATTTTTTTGTTGATTTGTAAATTTTTGGTTTATTTTTTATCTACGACTGTGACAACCTTGCATACCTATGTATCTGCAACTGAAATACAACTGGCAATAGCAGTAAGTTATTACTAGCTAAGGTGACATCTTAAAGCTCCGGCAGATGAACTATATTCAGCCAACGGTAGCACTCTTAATCTAAGTTATAGAGTATTTCTGGGGCCTATTGCTTGCTCGAAGAAATGAGCCTCCATATAGCTATGTATATGGTCTTTAATCAAAAAGGAAAAAATTGCATCCGAATATTGAGGAATATGTCACTATAGCTAGATTATTGCATATGGAAGCCCATTTTAGCTTTGTTTCTGTAAATTTAAAAAAAAATTGTTTTTATTTAGTATTTTATTTGTTACATGTGTTCATTAAATGTTTTCACATATACATACATACATACATACATACATACATACATACATATACATACATACTTATATATATGATATTATTCGGGTTAATAATAAGACGTAGATTGATGTGCATATTAGGGTTTCTCATTTCCCGTAGAAATTCAAATCCCGGGATTGCGGGACAAAAAGTGTTAAATTCCCGGGATCCCGGGAAATCCCGGGAAACGCTAAAAGCTAGATTTTTCTAATTAGGTTGTAAAAAAATGTGTAAAATTAAAATAGCACAAAAAATGTGCTATTTATTTTTAAATTTCCATTATTTTTAATTAGAAAAACTTCAAAAATTAAATATAAAATAATACATAAAAACAAAACAAAAATAAATTCATAATACTAATTTTTAAATAATTTTTCAAAAAACTAGGTTGTCAATGGCGCCATCACTCAATTTTGTCCGAATTTTCGTGACGAAACGTCCTGCCGCAGAAAAACCTGTTTCCGATTCAATTGAGGTCGGTGTGATAGTCATTAGTGAATTGTATAATCTAAATTATTTGTACTCTGCTTAGTTGCTTCTAAAATTACCAATTCCTTTGTGATGTTTTTAACGTCATATGACACATGTTTTGTGATACAATCAAAGCAAAATCACAATAACAATGGTACTTCACAGCACCATAAGACAAAAAATATTGGACCCTCAGTCCGTATTTTGCAATTGAACATTGAAAGCATTAGCAAGTCAAAAACCGAACGTTTAGAAAGAGTATTAAAGTGATTATTTCGATATCAACGTTGTAATTTTGGCAGGAAACGCATGCAACAGATGAAAATCAACTTACTTCTAGAGGGAAAATTGTTGGTTATAAACTAATTAGTGTTATTTAGCATTAAACGTATGGATCTGGCACGTATATTAAGTCAGAAATCATGAACTGCACCCATTTACTTACACCAGACGGACAACGATAGACATCTTATTGTTGTTGATATATCGTTACGAAGGTTGTTAACGTAAACATGCCCCTAAATACAGCGTGGCCAGCTGATACTCTACCATTATTTCACCACCCAGCAATTTAGGTTGGTGACTTTATAAGACATCACAATCAGTGGTCCTACTCAAATAACAATCCCAAGGGCATACAACTAACTGACGGGACCAATCGACAACATGTTCATGGTATATGATACGAAAGACATGAAAACCTTTAGATCTGCTAGATGACCAAGTTATTACGATCCCGACCTCTGTTTTTTCCCAAAAAAACGAACAACGTAACCCTATTGCAATATCTAGGGCTGTCCTACCAGGTTTGCCACGCTCTCCACATCGTTCAGTAATTTTTGAGGTAGGTATCCAAATCCTACACGTAAACTCTACTCCTCAAGCTAGATGCAAATTTAACAAAACTGGCTGGGCTAAATATGGGTCGGAGTTGGATGCAGCAATTCACTAGATCCAACCCATTCCTAAAAATGACGATAGGTTCGTAGGAACCATCATTTTAACTGCAAAGAAATTCATTCCAAGAGACTTCCTATGAAGAATACATTCCTGGTTGGAGTAGAGAGCGCGATATATTTATTATTTGAGGAGCGCCTTAGTAGTGGTGAGTCAGACGTGGTTGATGACTTAATATACTCACTGGACACCGCGAGGAAACAAAAGTGGATTAACGCTATTGAAAACATTGATTTTTCCCATTCTAGTTGGGCAGCTTTGAATCTTCTTCGGAAGCTGGATGGCTAAAACTCAGTTACTCGTGCTAACAATGAAATAAATCCAGACGACATTGCAATCACATTGTAAACATGTCTCGTTCCTCTATTAATCGCCTTCATAAGAGAACCATTAAACATAAATTGAGAGAAATGAAGCGGAAGTTTTAGGTAGATTTCTTAGAAAAATCTACCTATTTTAAGTTTTATTTCTTTTAATTTGTTGTGTTCATATGTGTCAAAAAAAACCATACAAAAAATCATGACACCATATGTGTCAAAAAATATTTTCCAAATTTTGAACGAAATTAATTACTACAGAGGGGAAAAGAATTAAAAACTACTCGATTTACCAGTGAGAAAATTTTTAATATCTTTGAAAAAAGTAAAAAAATATGTCAATAAAAATTAGCGGGATACCCGGGATCCCGGGATGAAATCTAGTGCATATCGATGGTTTACTGTAATGGCTTTTATATTAATGGTTATGGTTTCGAAAAAAATAGTGGCGTAAAAATAAACATATGGTTTTATGGTAAATTGGCGCATAAAGTTGCAGAAAACATAAATTTCTGGTTTTCCCTTTATACAAATATTGTCTGTCATCTGTGGTTTCAGGTGGATTAAAATATACAAATGGTTTCTGGTTTCATTCCCTCGCTTTTCGTTATAATTTCAAATGTAACCAAACGCAACGAACTTCTCATAACTCTTATAACATACGAACAAATAAAAACAACAACAAAATAGTACTAGAAGATAGTTTCGCTCGAGAAATTATTATTTATATCTGTATCTATCTACGAGGGTAGTGGATATTTTACTACTTTTATACTTTTAAAATATAATTCACTAGACTGAAATTTGAAGAAATTTTTAGAACTACATAGAATATAGTTCGAATTATTGTGAGCAATTAAACTAATGTATCTAAGCAAGATAATCATTTTTTAGGTTTTTCAACTCGAAGGCATATGATTTACGTTTCTCTCAATAATCTTTCTACTTAGCTTTACGTAAGTCACCTTAATTTATACTTACAAGAAAAAATAATCAATCATTTAAAAAAAACTGTTTAAAAAATACAATTTGTTAAAACGTATCACAATAGAACGTATATCAGCAAATACATCATATCATATCATATCATATCATATCATATCATATCATATCATATCATATCATATCATATCATATCATATCATATCATATCATATCATATCATATCATATCATATCATATCATATCATATCATATCATATCATATCATATCATATCATATCATATCATATCATATCATATCATATCATATCATATCATATCATATCATATCATATCATATCATATCATATCATAACATATCATATCATATCATATCATATCATATCATATCATATCATATCATATCATATCAAATCATATTATATCATATCATATCATATCATATCATATCATATCATATCATATCATATCATATCATATCATATCATATCATATCATATCATATCATATCATATCATATCATATCATATCATATCATATCATATCATATCATATCATATCATATCATATCATATCATATCATATCATATCATATCATATCATATCATATCATATCATATCATATCATATCATATCATATCATATCATATCATATCATATCATATCATATCATATCATATCATATCATATCATATCATATCATATCATATCATATCATATCATATCATATCATATCATATCATATCATATCATATCATATCATATCATATCATATCATATCATATCATATCATATCATATCATATCATATCATATCATATCATATCATATCATATCATATCATATCATATCATATCATATCATATCATATCATATCATATCATATCATATCATATCATATCATATCATATCATATCATATCATATCATATCATATCGTATCGTATCGTATCGTATCGTATCATATCATATCATATCATATCATATCATATCATATCATATCATATCATATCATATCATATCATATCATATCATATCATATCATATCATATCATATAATATCATATCATATCATATCATATCATATCATATCATATCATATCATATCATATCACATCATATCATATCATATCATATCATATCATATCATATCATATCATATCATATCATATCATATTTTATTATATCATATCATATCATATCATATCATATCATATCATTATCATATCATATCATATCATATCATATCATTTCATATCATATCATATCATATCATATCATATCATATCATATCATATCATATCATATCATATCATATCATATCATATCATATCATATCATATCATATCATATCATATCATATCATATCATATCATATAATATCATATCATATCATATCATATCATATCATATCATATCATATCATATCATATCATATCATATCATATCATATCATATCATATCATATCATATCATATCATATCATATCATATCATATCATATCATATCATATCATATCATATCATATTATATCATATCATATCATATCATATCATATCATATCATATCATATCATATCATATCATATCATATCATATCATATCATATCATATCATATCATATCATATCATATCATATCATATCATATCATATCATATCATATCATATCATATCATATCATATCATATCATATCATATCATATCATATCATATCATATCATATCATATCATATCATATCATGTCATGTCATATCATATCATATCATATCATATCATATCATATCATATCATATCATATCATATCATATCATATCATATCATATCATATCATATCATATCATATCATATCATATCATATCATATCATATCATATCATATCATATCATATCATATCATATCATATCATATCATATCATATCATATCATATCATATCATATCATATCATATCATATCATATCATATCATATCATATCATATCATATCATATCATATCATATCATATCATATCATATCATATCATATCATATCATATCATATCATATCATATCATATCATATCATATCATATCAAAGCATATCATATCATATCATAGCATATCATATCATATCATATCATATATCATATCATATCATATCATATCATATCATATCATATCAGAAAGTTTCACTTATTTAGTATAACTCAAAAACTGTATGTGACAATTTTTTATATTTTTCATTAAAAACTTACTAATTTGTCTATCATTTCAAATACATTTTAAGATTTTCGATCAATTAGGTTCTGAGCTAATCGAGGAAATAAAACATAGAGGAAACACCATTATTTAAAATTATATATAAATTAGTGGGGTGTAAAATTATAAAATAAATTTTTAAAGAATACTGAAGTGGAGCCCTTTCATATGATACCCTACTTGACTCTATAAAAACATGTATTTTCTCAAAGGCCTCACATCGTAGCCCTGTAAAACAAACGAAAGCCACTTTATTTTTATTTGTATCCTTCATCTTGAGTAGATAGGTTACTTTTATTTAAACGCATCTCAAATTACAGGTCCATAGCATTTATAGTTTACGAGATAATCGATACAATGTGAAAAACACTCTCACCAATAGTGTTCGTTATAAAAAACAATAGGTTAATAACAATAGGCGGTTTTTTGAAGAACAGGTCAGAACTGGCTAACGGAAAGAATTTTATATCAGTTTGTTCGTTAAGAACTTGTTTGTTGAAATAAAGAGATTTGTTTTCTACGTGTAAAATGTTTTAATTCTGATTGCCATGGAAGTTGCTATTATGATTTTAAGAGATGAGATGGTTGTTAAAAGTAAAGGTGGTGTATTCTAGTTGTAGTGCTCAGAATAGCGACTGAGGAAGTAACGGCCAGTTTGTCCCACGTATATGGCATTGCAGTTGGAGTAAGATAACTAGTAAACACAAGAGTTAGACGCTTTATCACGTTTCGGTTTTTTGTCTACTAGCAGATTTTGGATTGTATGTTTATTATAAAAGGCACAGGTTATTGAGAGATTTAGCTTCTAAGGTTTTCACTTAGCTTGCCTAGGGTCTGGTTTAGAGCGTAGGTATAGATAAGCTCGTACAGATTAGATGTTTTTGCTTATTGCGAAGTATTTTGAACACAGTTTCGTCTTCGAAGCCGTTATTATTTGCAATTTTTAGCACTGTTTAGAGTTCTTTTTGGGAACTGGAGTGAGAGTGGGATTTTGATTTAGATATATTAATCAAAATCCTACTCTCCGTCCAATTTTCAAAAAGAATTCTAAACAATCCTATCTAAACAATCGCAAATAATAACGGATTAAGCGAATTAAATGTGGGAATGTTTGATATTGGTTAGTTGAAACGTATTATCGAATCAGTATAAGTGGGTTTGCGATAAATATCAAACTCGAAATGAGGACCCAATTGTTTTATTGAGATGTAAAGAAAGTGACTTCTCATCTTCATTCTTAATGGTGAATTTAATGGCTTCATTTTGAATACTAAGCACTTTGAGAAAGGAATCAAGTTGTCGCTCTGTTCCTGGCCTGAGAGAAGGGATGTCGTCTACTCACCTGTACCAACGTATAATTAACGTTTAACGTATTTAGAGATTTTATTTTTGTGTTTTGAGATGGGAGTGCAAAATGGTGAAAAAAACTTTTTTGTTCAAATAAGTAGGATGTCATTTGAAAGAGCACTTAATTTAAGTAACATTGTAATTTATAATATTTATAAATAATATTATAATAATTATTTATTTATATGATTTTGCAGCGCACTAAATCGGCTGGAGATACCTTAAAACCTCTCTTTTCACCTCCCTGATCATTGCAGTAGCAGGGGTAGCGAAAATCCGAAATTCTACGTCCACGTCGTGCTACCTGGGTAACGCTAACCGAATTAGGTTGGTGTAGTTGAGAGGTGCAGAGTAAATACTGCTTATACTCAATGATTCTGCACCATGGCGAGTCATTGGCGCCATAAAACCAATGCAACTCAAGCGTCTGTTCTCCATGTTAGGGGCGGCTTGGAGCGGGCGTCTGTCTTGGATCAAGCGGCTCGCTATATAAATGTGTAGAAAGCGTCTGTTCTCCATGCAAGGGGCGGTTTTCAGCGGGCGTCTGTCTTGGATCAAGCGGCTCGCTATATAAACGTGTAAAAAGGTTTTTTCTGGTGACCTTAAGATGCAGAACGAACCCATTCACGAAAATTTGGGTTGGGCGAAGGGCTAACACCCCATTTCCGTAAAAAAATTATTGTCATGAATTCTGTACACAGGCCTCGGAATATTTCGGATTCATTATTGGAACGACCTCGGAAACTGTACCCGGACTACGATTTAAAAATGGGAACCTGAAACGTGCTAAGCCTCAGAAGACCAGGAGATCTCCTAAAACTCACTCAACAAGTCGAGAGCTACACACTGGATATAGTGGCATTACAAGAACTAAGATGGCCACACTGAGAAAAAAAGCTACGTAATATTAACCAAATCGGTTTTATTAAAATATTTTTGTTAAAATAACATAGTTTATGTTACGTTTCAATAAAATTGACTTTGCTAGTTATTTTCAATTATGTTATTAATACAAAAATCGCTTCGTTATTTTGCCTAAGCAAATACATTTTGTAAACAAACATTGGTTTTGTTAAAATTACATGGCTCTAGTTATTTTAACATGGCGATAGCTTATTTTGATTAACAAAACAATGGTAAAAATATTTAACATATACTCTGTTAAGCATATATTATAATAACAGAGCGCTATGTTAAGAGAAATTGAGTTTACGAGGCTAAGTTAAAGTAACGGAGTACTATGCTAATCAAATTGAAAGAATTGTTTTAAGTATGTAGAGCTATTTTAAAATAAGAGAACATTTTGTAAAATGCCAAAATTCATTTAAGAATTGCATTTAAAATTAATTCCATTTGAAACGTGTTGTCTTTGTGGTTGGAAATGAAAAAAACTTCTCTTGCAACTAAAAATAAAGTATTTTTTTATTGCTTAAGATTGCTAAAGAAAGGGAAAATAATATACAACATTAAATTATTTAAAAACTAGCTGGACCCGGCCACGCGTTGCAGTGGCTTAAGCCGCAATTAGACTATTGCAGAACTCTGCAATATTTCTGCAATAGTCGTGCAATGGTAGTGTGTAAAATATTCATTGCAGAAAAGTTTGGCAATGAACTCATGGCAATATATTGCAATGAGTCATTGCAATGTTTTGCAATGAGTTCATTGCCAATTTTTTCTGCAATGAATATTTTACACACTACCATTGCAGAAATATTGCAGAGTTCTGCAATAGTCTAATTGCGGCTTAAGTCTGGTTGAATATAAGAAAGAAAGAAAACAAAACACTCACCTTTCTAATATGTTTTATTTCATAATTCTTGAGGGTATACACTGTTTTTTGTTGATCCATTGACTGTATGGTTATAGAGATTGCCTGGTTTGCCAACTCTAGAACGTATAATACGCAACATATAATTGTCCATGTGAGAAACAATCGTTATCTTGATCTAAACCGCATACTTCCAATGTTTGGCCCTGAGCTTTGTTGATGGTGATTGCAAATGCCAATCAAATTGGGAATTGCAATCTTTTAAATTGAAATGGCATATCTGTTGGTATCATGGGTATGCGAGGAATGAGGACATCTTCACTTTTGAAAGCTCCATTCAAGATTGTTGCTTCTACTACGTTGCTCAATAATTTTTTTACTGTGAGTCGCGTGGCATTGCAAAGTTTTGGCTGATTGATATTACGCAACATGATTGGCACACCAATTTTTAATTGCAGTACATGTGGTGGCATCCCTGGTAGATCAAGTGAATTCAAAAATTCTGTTGGATAGTTAACTGCTTCATCTGCTTCCATGACAGTGTCTACGGACTTGTATGTGACTTCCTCGCTTTGAATATACAGAATTAAACTGTTAAGTTCATTGACGTCTTTGTTTTTGGCTGCAAGAATGATTCGTTCACTCAGCCAATCGTGATTCTTATGATTAATTTGAATATCAGGAAATACTTTTTCAATTATTTCCTCTTTTGACGGCACTAAATTGCAGAAGTTATGAGGCAGTAAAATTCGTCCTTTTGTTAAATCAACCGGCACCTTTCCGTCACCAATTCTCAGCAATTGATATGAGAATATCTCAGCTGATTTATCTTTTTGGAGAAGAACGCGCATGTTTGTAGTTAATTTTAACCTTTTTACGTGTCGCCATAAAGTAGAATATTTCAGGCAAGCATTTATTTCATCCGCTGGTGTTGATCGGGGAACTACAGGTAATGTTTGTCTGAAATCTTCTGCAAGCAATATTAATGCATTCCCAAATGGTCTGGTATTTCCAGGCAAATCTTGCAATAATCGATCAAACGCTTCAAGTGATTTTTTGTGCGCCATTGTGCATTCATCCCAAATGATTAGTTTACATTTCTGCAATTCTTTTCCCATCCCCGATCCTTTGGAAATGTTGCATGTGGGCGTTTCAATGAATTGCATGTTTAATGGCAATTTCAAAGCGGAATGAGCAGTTCTTCCACCTGGTAGCAATGTCGCAGCTATACCGGACGGCGCAAGAGCTAAAGCTATGCTATTTTGCGATCGAATTGCTGCTAAAATCAATCTGATTAGAAACGTTTTGCCAGTTCCTCCTGGCGCATCTAAGAAAAAGATTCCTCCAACCCCGTTATCAACATTTTGCATTAGTTGTAAATTGTTTTTTGTTCAAACGTTAGCTTTGGAATATTTGATTGCACATACGACAATTACTTCTGTAACCCTTTTATTTATTTATGATGGATAAAAGCATGCAAATTCGTATTGATGTTATCGGCATTCAATGGTATTGCTACACTCGAATCACTTAAATTTAATGTTTCTAAGTACTCAGAAATACAGCTAAACTTACCATCTGATTCATTGGCACTTTCATAAAAATCAATAAGCGCAAGTTGTTAGTTAGTTATTCATACACAGTACTGTTTTATATATTTAAATTTCCTTCAAAATGGTAAGTTTTCTGTAGCCAAATGCTTTAATTTATAACAATCACAAATAATATGCTGATCAGCTATTTCATTTATTATACTATGAACAGATAATTAGTAACAGAAGTTATTTAAAAAAAAACAGATGTTTAACGGTGGATTGAATCCAAAATTGCTTAAACAATGGTTCACCACCTGATCGTGCGATATAGTAAAAGTAAAGATATTCACATATATTATAGAGCAATGTAAATTAATTGATATTGTTACCAACCTTGCGACACAAATTTTAATAATCAGTTACTTTGATATAAGTAAAGGTGCAATCACGATTTTTTATTTTCCTGATCCATATGTTTATTGGGAGAAATATGTAGCAAAAAGATCTATTTTGTTCAGTGTAAAATATTGTATTACAGATTGCTTCAAGGAGAATATTTTTATAGCATATGAGAACTGCGGACATTTTTACTCCTACCGAGGACAGTCCTACCGAAGAACTGCGGACATTTTTGCTCCTACCGAGGACAGTCCTACCGAAAGGAGAACACGTTGCAACCTTATTGGTTTACAAATTAGATAAAATAATCTTTGGGCCAATCACTATACGAAACTAATCGATTAAATTGAGAATGAAGTTAAAATCGACCATAAAGTTGAGTGATTTGAGAATAAAGCAGGTGAGACACTTGTAATTGTTGACAGCCTACGTTATAAAACATATACATATGTATAACGAAAAAAAAAAAATTAAAAAAAAAAAAAAAAAAAAAAACTATGTAACAACCTTCCTGTATTTGAATGCAACGTTGTGTCCAAATTTCAAAAGATTCGATCAAGTACTTTCGGAGATTACCTATTTTGAACAAACGAACATTTACATTTTTATTTATATTATTATATTATTATTATATATATAGATTATATATATATAGATTTAACAGGTAAGCAATTCAATCTTTTTACGAAACATTTACTTGTCTTTAATTATATTTATATTATATATTATTATTTTTGAAATCCTGATAGCTCGATTTCTATTCGCGGAAAACTTATTATTATTATATAACACAAGATGATATAAGTAATGTTTTAAGGGTAACAAAATATAGTGGGACGGATACAATTCGAGCAGTACATATATACATTTCAAGAGAGGAGAATAAAGAATTGGTGAGTTGAATTTAAATGTTTGCCGCTCGCTAAAAAATTGTTACGTTTTCGTTAACTGAACTAAATTAATCTGAGTTTTAACTTTGAAAAATTTAGCTTTATATAATAATTTAAAATAAATTAAAGTTAAAATAAAATTAAAATTAAGTAAAAGTTAAAATAAAATATATTGAATGGAATAAAATTATAAAAAATATACAATAAATTATTGCAATCCTAATACAGACTTAAACCAATTCGAACAATTGTCTGAATTAAATATACTCAATTTTGTTTACTGAATTAATTTGCGTAGATTAATTTTGCTTTGGCAATGACAACGCAACATATACGAATACCATAAATAAACATTTTATTTACCAATTTCAAGAAATATTTTAAAGAACAATAATCTACGGTAACACCATCTACAGTATCCATAACCGACAGTTTCATTAAATAGTTTAAGAAATCCTAGTTATCTTAAAACTGTTTTATCCAATCTATAATGCAAACGTACATTTCTTATGTAAAACATCAAAAAATAATGTTCATTTATTTATAACGCATCTTAAGATAGAGCATAGATGCAATGCAATAGATGCATAAATACATATGTTTATATATTTTCTGTTATTAAATTTTAGATTTAAAATAATCAACTTCTATAATATATTCGAATTTTAAACATTATTTAATTTTTTTGATTTGTATTAGCTGAAGTTTTATAGTCTTTAAATGTTAATTACAATCCTTCTCAGCAGGGACTGAAACCGAACCTGAACCCAGATGGGTTCACGTTCGGTCTTTTTATGAACCACGAACCCGAACCCCAACCCGAATCCAAAATCTCATCAGGTTCGGGTTCATAAATAAAAATAAAAAAAATATTTTCTTACGCAAGTAAGCGTAGAGAGGCTTTTTTAGCTTTGACATTTGTATTGTCACTACAAAGATCAAATTTAAAAGAAGAAAATTTAAAAATATTTTGATTATTAAATTAAATGAGAATATTTTTGAAAAATAAGTAAAGTTTTTTGACAAATAAATAAAATATATTGTTCTCTTTTTCTAAATTTTGAACCCGAACCCGAACCCTGAACCGAACCTGAACCTGAACTTTCTATTTTTATTAACCCGAACCTGAATCTGAACCCAATTTTTTCATGGTTTCAGTACCTGCTTCTCAGGATAATATTTTTTATATAAAAAAACCATTTTATAAACATTTATAATAAACAAAATAAATTCTAACGAATGATTAATAAATAAATAAATAAATTATAACGAATGATTAATAAATAAATAAATAAATTATAATGATAAATAAATTTTAATAAATAAATAAATTATAATAGTAGAGCTCCCGGGAGTTGAGCATGGGGAACCAAAACCTGTTTTTATAATTGCCATGAAAGGCTACGACCTTATATAGTAGACTAGGTTAATATTTGACCTAGTTTTAGTTTCCTGTATTGGAATTAGAATGTAGGTTATTGGTTTATTGTGGTTTGTTGTTGTTGTGTGTGTCCCAAGCCGTTTGCTAAAGGCCTTGGAAGGTCGTCAGGTAAACTAGGTTAGTATTTGACCTAGTTCTGGCTGTCTGTATTGGTAATTTCTCGATTTAAAGTGTAGGTTAGTGGTTTATTGTTGTTGCTAAAGGCCTAGGAAGCATGTCAGATAAACTAGGTTAGTTATTTCCCTGTATGTGAGTTCAAATTTAAAATTAAAACAATAAAATAATGGTACAAATGACAAATAAAACAATTTGTCACGTGTTTTTATTCATTTTTTCTTTTTTACATTTTTTGCTCTAAAACTAAAATTTAATTTCTTGTTTTATTTTTTGTCTTAAAATTAAAACTTAAATAAAATTTAATTAATGTTTTTATTTTCACCTTCTAAGAGTGTTAAACCGTTTTGAGGGGTTTTTATGAGGTAGAAATTTTCCTCCATAACTAATGCTGTATAATCTTCCTCGTTAAATAATTCATTGAATTTATTTGGTGCGAATAATAATACATCTCCGGTTTCGAAAATCCACTTTTTCCCAAATTTTGTGTCGATTTTTCGAATTGTGCATAATTTGTATGCGTGGTTTTCCTGCAATTCCGCTATCTTCATAAATGGTTTTGATTTCTCCTTTGCTGCGCTTGAACATTTTGCCAGAAAAATTTGTTTTCTGGTCATTTGATGTTGTTGCTGTTGTTGCTGTTGTTGTTGTTGCTGTTGTTGTTGTTGCTGTTGTTGTTGTTGTAGTATCTGTTGTTGTTGCTGTGTTTGATGATGTAAGCGCTTTCTTTTGAGAGGTGGAGCCGCTTGACAATCGGAAGTTACTAGGTATTCGTTTAAAAAGCTGTCTGTTGAACTTTCCATGTTTATCAAATAACTATGTTAGACTACAATTGTTGATTACAATTGCTTGATATTTATACCAATTTACGATGCTTAAAAGTTAGTGGGGGGGAAAAATATATTGTTTCACAAAAACAAATAAAATAACAAAACACAACAAGACAACAAAGAAAAACTCATAATCAATTAACAATAAATTAAATTATTTATTTTTCTATTTATATTCTATCCCAGTTCATTAGACTACCTTGAAGTAGATTTGCTTTATTTATTTGTAAGTTTAAACAAATAAAAAACAAAATACAACAAAACTAAAATCGCCCAAAGAAAACTTAAAGACGGCAAATAATAAAAATTTTTCCCATCTAGCACATAATCTTCTTCGTTTTCAACAGATAAATTAAATGCAATTCTTGATGCTTTTCTGTTGTTTAAAATTAATAAAAAATTTAAAAAATTATGCATATGAGAAAAAACGCAACAATAACAATAAATTAAATTATTTATTTTTCTATTTATCTTCTATCCAAGTTCATTATACTACCTTGAAGTAGATTTGCTTTATTTATTTGTAAGTTTAAACAAATAAAAAACAAAATACAACAAAACTAAAATCACCCAAAGAAAACTTAAAGACGTCAAATAATAACGTTTACAATAGATAAATTAAATGCAATTCTTGATGCTTTTCTGTATGCATACGAGAAAAAACGTATATTAAAAAATAATCTCGATGAAAATTTATCTTGTACATTAATCAACTTATTATATCTTAACTTAGCTTAACTTATTATTTATTCTTTATTCTTCTTTTTCCATCATCAAAAACAAATTGAAAAATCATTTTTTATTTTGCTTTGTTCGTGATAATTTATTTACATTTTGTAAATTATGGCGATGAAAATTTAGATAAATTAAAAGATCTTGATGAAAATTTGCTTTACTCTCCGATTTAGAGTATTGAAGTAATACAAAAACAATATGATGACAAATTAAGTATAAAAGCCTATCATGCTAGAAAATTTATATTGTATTAGTTTTGTGATTCAACATTAAAACATGGCAAAAAAACTTCTAATGAAAAGGTTTATAACTTCTGGGGAAGAAGTGGAAGAAGAGCGATTTTTAATCGATTCCGAAACGGGGAAAAATATGCAGAAGTTTAACTTGCGCAGACGCGAAACTAAATTTTCGATAAAACCTGTACCAAGCTATATTGATCCAATTACTTGGATTAAAGGGGCACTCCACGATATTGTCAAATATATTACAAAAGAAGTTAGCCCAAGCGACAAAATTGGAATGACATTTTGTGGTGAAAGCTTCGAGCATCGTGGCCCTGCATGGATAAACTTTCAAACAGCAGGTGGACTGACGTTTCAGCATATTTGGGATGTGATTTCAAAGGTTTTTCAAAGCAATTCCGAGGGTGAGTACTTTTAAATGAAAATGCTGAACATTTTTTACTTTTTCACTTTTACTTTACAGGTTTAAGTACAGACAAATTTTGTTTGACCGCAACATATATCAGTTTACCTTATGGTAAAGGTAGGAAAAAACAATTTTACAATTTTGCTGAAGAATGCAAACAACGCCGTGGTATAATAACAATAAAAAATAAAGATAACTTATGCTTACCCCGTGCCCTAGTAGTGTGCATTGCAAAAATTGATAAAGAGGTCAATTTTAGACACATTTTACATGATGTCGGGAAAATTCAAGCAATTAAAGCTAAAGAGCTAATCCAAAAAGCAGGCGTAATTATTCCACAACAGGGGTGTGGAATACATGAATTAACAAAATTTCAAAATTATTTGACAAATTACAAAATTGTTGTCTACCAATATAACACTAGGGGTCGAATTGTGATATTTGAGGGAAATACCACAAAAGATGTAAAAAACCTAAATTTGTTATACCATGAAAATCATTTTAATGTGATTGGATCACTCACTGCTGCTTTTTGTACAGATTATTATTGCGAAAGTTGTCACGTTCCATTTTGGCACAAAAATGAACACAGATGTTCAAAAACTTGTCCATGTTGTCGTAATTCAACACAATGCCCAAAGAATGGTACAAATGTTAAATGCAATATCTGTAATAGAACATTTAGAGGGGAAAAATGTTTTGATTTTCATCGAGCCTCATCATGTAACTCAAAAAGTATTTGTGATACAGTGAAAAAGTGTTTAAATTGTTTGCACGTTTACAAAACAGAAAGACAGCATTTTTGTAATGAATATTTTTGTAAAATTTGTCATCAACATGTACCTTCGGATCATCTTTGCTTCATTCAGCAAGATAAAAAACAGAAAAATTTTAAAAACTGCATATATGTATTCTACGATTTAGAGACAAGACAGGAAAAAAATATTGATACACAACTAAGACAGCATATCCCTAATTTGTGTGTTTTACAGCAAAGATGTGACAACTGTATTGACGATGAATCTCTAGTTTTTTGTCAAAAGTGTAAATTTAGACAAATAATTTTTGAAGAAAATCATGTAATCGAAAAAATGATGAATCACATTTTGAAATTAAGCGCAGAATTCCGTGAAATAATTGTCGTAGCTCATAACGGACAAGCGTTTGATCATCAGTTTATTTTAAACTATGTTTTAAACAAAACGAATGTGGAACCCAAACTAATAATGAGAGGAACGAAAATTATTTTGATGATGATCAACAATGTCAAATTTATCGATTCACTTAATTTTTTCCCGATGGCCCTAGCAAAATTGCCAAAAGCCTTTAACTTATCTACAAAATTAAAAAAGGGGTTTTTTCCGCATTTATTTAATAAACTGGAAAATGAAAATTATATAGGTTCTTTACCGCCTATGAAATATTTCACCCCCGATTCAATGAAAGAAGATGAGAGAAATGAGTTTCATAAATGGTACACTGAAAATAAAAATTGCGAATTCAACATGCGAAAAGAAATAGTTGAATACTGTAGCAATGATGTGAAGATTTTGACTGAAGCTTGTTTAAGCTTCAGAAGAATATTTTTACAAGAATGCAACATTGAACCGTTTTTAGAAGCAGCAACAATAGCCTCAGCCTGTAACCTAGTGTTCAGACGAAACTTTCTGTGTTTGAACACGATAGGTATAATTCCACGACATGGTTACAGACTAGTCGACAATCAATCCGAAATTGCTCTACAGTGGCTTGTATGGGAGCAGGACACCCGAAAAATTAAATTTCAATATGCTGCTAACGGGAGAGAAAAAGTGATTGGCGGTGTCAAAGTTGATGCATTTTGTGACAGCACTAAGGAAGTTTTTGAGTTTCAAGGTAATAAAACAAAATTAAAATTCAAAACACGCTATAACACATTATTAATTTTTATTAACTTTCTAGGTTGTTTTTACCATGGTCATCCGAAGTGCCTAATCCATAAAAGAGATGTATCCTTTGTATAATGATTCTAACGATACTTTAAATCAAAGGTATGAAAGAACGCTGGCCAAAAATGAGTACTTAAAATCCCTTGGATATAAAGTAATCGAAATGTGGGAATGCGCATTTCGCGAACAAATGAAAACAAACAAAAATATGTTTTACTTAAAAAACCACCCAATAATTTTTACTGCACCACTAAACCCTCGGGATGCATTCTATGGTGGAAGAACAGGCAATGTCTACACTCATTATAAGTGTAAAAACGGGGAGAAAATTAAATACATAGACGTCTGCTCGATGTACCCGGGGGTCTGTAAATATGGCAAATTTCCTGTTAAACACCCTAAAGTACATGTTGGAAATTCTGTGTGTTCTGGAATTGATTTACAAAAAACGAATGGGTTGATTAAATGTAAAATATTACCACCAGAAAACCTATTTCATCCAGTTTTACCGCAAAAACAAAATAACAAATTGATGTTCTCACTCTGCCAAAGCTGCGGAGGTCAAAAAAATCAAAGTGCATTTTGTTTACATTCTAACGATGAAAGGGCATTAACTGGAACATGGGTGATTGACGAAGTTTTACAGGCTCTCAAAAAAAACTACAAAATTTTACACATTTACGAAATCTGGGAATACGAGATTACGCAATATAACAAGGAAAAGAAAGAACAAGGACTCTTCACGGAAATGATGAATAAGTTTATAAAAATTAAACAGGAATCTTCAGGTTTTCCGTCTAAATATCAAACAGAATTGGAAAAACAAAAGTATATTGATTCCTTTTTAAGTTCAGAAGAAGTTCAATTGGAATTTAAAAATATCAACAATAATCCTGGATTAAGGTCTTTTGCAAAATTAATTTTAAATTCTTTTTGGGGAAAATTTGGTCAGCGAGAAAACCAACAACAAACAACTATTGTTAACCAACCGTTTGTTTTGAATGACTTACTAACAAATCCTTCAATAGAAGTTTGTCAAATACTACCTATTAACGAGGAAGTTATAATTGTGAGCTGGCAGTATAAAGAAGAAGCGGTAAATTCTCTATCAACAATCAATGTGTGTATAGCTGCTTACACAACAGCACAGGCTCGACTTCATCTTTACAGCTATCTAGAAAAGATCGGTCACAGAGTTTTGTATTACGATACGGACTCAATCATTTATATAAGTCAAGAAGGAGAATATGACCCACCTCTAGGAGAACGTATTGGTGATATGACCGATGAACTAGAATGTTATGGCCTCGGCAGCTATATATCTGAATTTGTTAGTGGTGGACCAAAAAATTACGCGTTTAAAGTTTTTTCGACTAAAGATAACTCAGAAAAGCTTGTTTGTAAAGTTAAAGGCATAAATTTAAACCATACAACATCCAAACTAATAAATTTTGAAACGATTAAACATGCTGTTCTTCATCCGCAAGATTGGGAAAATATCGCTGTGGTTTCACAAAATATTAAAAGAACTAAAGATCATGAGGTTCATACAGTAACTGAAACAAAAAGATACCAACCGAAATCAGAAAAACGTCGATTTCTGAAAGACCATAGTTCCGTACCGTTTGGATACAAAAGGACTAAATTTGTGTAAACTACGATTATTACACAACATAAAGGTAAAACAGAAGTCAATTTTAGTCGGAGTAACAAATATTCAGTTTTTTAGTTTTAAGCAATTTTGTAGCTTATGTAAACATAAAATAAAAGGTCGGGTTTTTTTCATATTTTTCCCGACGTAAAACAAAAGTTTTAGTGAGTTTTTCTTTAATAATTTCAAGTAAACGAAAACTTATTTATTTCCAGTAAAAACGAGGAATTATTTTATACAAATTTATTAATACTTAATTTTACCAAAATGTTTTCAGAAGTTCTAAATTATATTGTTTTTATCTACCCATGAATTGTGCGATTTATCAAATCCTAACCATTTGACGTAAACTTTATTCCCTTTTCTTTTTAAAATCTGCTCGACAAGATAGGTATCAGAAAATTTTACAGGTGTTAGTTCTGTTTCATAAAATCCCCCGGAAATTGGAGTGTTGGTATAATCGACTAAGTTATACGTAATCGGATATGTATTTTTAACTTTAACCACTTTAAAAATTTCTGTTGACCAGTTTGGTTGATAGCCTTTTTCAAAGTTTCCTTTATTTTTGCTGACTCTTACATTATCTCCTATCTTAAATTTAGCTTTTTGAAAAATTTTTGGATGCATGTATACACTTCTAAGTATTGATTTTTCATTTTTCTTTGAAACATTTTCTGGAGGTAATTTGATTGTTCTATGCGGTGTTGAATTATAGTTTTTTAACAATGATTGTAAAATTGAGATCCATTTGTAATTCCCCTGTAAACTGAAATTTTTCCACATCATACTTTTCAAAGTTCGATTAAAACGTTCCACGATAGATGCCTTAAGCTCTGAGAATGTATGATAATGATTAATTTTATTTTTCAACATATATTGTTTAAACTGTCTGTTGAAAAACTCTTTGCCTTGGTCTGAATGAATATTTTTTGGGGAATCCTTTGCTTGCTTGATAATATTTTCAAGTGCTCGTAAAACATCTTCAGCAGTTTTACGTTTGACAGGTTCAGCATAAGCGTATTTGGAAAAAGTATCAATCACCGTCAATAAATATTTGAAACCTTTATTAAATTTGGCATAAGGAATCATTTCGACTAAATCAATTTGCCAAGTATCATTCAAACCCTTTTGAATGAACTTTCTCCTACGAAAATTTTTTCTAAGTGGCCTGTGTAGCTCTGAAACAATTTGTGCTCGTGACATCCTATACACAATACACACAATATTTAGTTTCTCTTTCTATATATAGAGGCAGCTGATTCTGAAAAGTTGTACATAATAGCTAAATTTTTGTAGAAATCCTCAGTCTCCCTACAGAAATCAACTTTTAATATGGAAGCTGATTCGACTTCGTTTCCGTTTACCAACGAAAGTAATGAAAATTATTTTTTAAATAAAATTACACAAGAAAACCAAATTAGTTCAACCACGAATGATTATGATGTTGATGTTGACGAGGTGACCTCGTCTTTTCAAGAATTTATACCACTACCACCATCACCACCGCAATTACTTGAAGAGGAGGAAGAAGAGGAATGGCAGGACGGTCAAAACTGGTTTGACTCTCAAACAGATGATCTGCAGGTTAACGAGGTGACCTCGTCTTTTCAAGAATTTATACCACCACCACCATCACCACCGCAATTACTTGAAGAGGAGGAAGAAGAGGAATGGCAGGACGGTCAAAACTGGTTTGACTCTCAAACAGATGATCTGCAGGTTAACGAAGAACAAAATATCGAAGTCGAGCAAGAAGGATATTTCGAATGGTTTTTTAGTAACATTATAGATAGATAAAAATAAAAATAAAAATAAAATAAATAAAAGGCAATTGTTTTTATTTTCGTACAATTTTGCGTAGTTTATTGTTTAATATTACAGGTATCTCGAAAAATAATCTAGAAAAATTACACTGCACATTGATCCGTTGCTTTGGGATGTTAATTTCTTCATGCAACTTTTCCACTTGTTTTTCTTCACAGGTTTTTATGTATTTTTCAACATACGCTCTTACATTTTGTTCGGAATTTTTATAGTGAATCATTACAGCTTGAAGAAAATCAACAAGGTTGTTAAATATATCGGCCTCTTCTCTGTTGACACTAAGAGTTTGACTACGAATAGCTTGAATTCCTGCTTGTAAACATAATTTGGTATTTTTTATTGTTCGACTGCATAGCAGCTTTTTGTATAGATGGTAAAATTCACACCAATCACGATATTTCAGAACAATTACTTCTTTTCCATTACGATGGAATATGGTTGTGGCTTCAAATAATTCCCCCGTAAAACCAACAGAAATTCTAAAGGTCTGGTTTTTATTAAGAAAGTATGTATAGTTTAATAATAAAGACATCGTGTTTTCATGTCGAATTTCCATTTCTTTTTAACTTTCCTCTAACTCTCGGGTTACAAGACTGTAAAAAGTTGTATTTTCCAAATATTTTATGAAATAGTTTTAAAATCAACCTGTCATTTTCAATATGATTTACTTTACTGAATTGGTTCAAAAAACTTTTCATACTTAAACCAAAACATCTAAACCAAACGTAAACACAACAATATTGCCCGCATACATCTGTAAAATTACTTTGCAACTGTTTATCATTAAAAATTAAACAATGATTCTTCAAATATCTTAAAATTTCAGGTTTAGTTGGTTTCTGCCCAAAAGAATCAAAGTATTCTATACACCCCTTTTTAGGAATATAAATAGCTAACCAGTGTGTTCCAGGGTCCTTAGCCTTATCCGTGTTAACGATTAAAAGAGATGGTTTTTCTTTTACTTTTGGAATTCTATCCAGAGCGAATACCCCCTTAAATTTTTTGTTTGTACGCTGGTTACATTTTAAAATGTTAGTTATTTCTAAAGTGTTCATAAAATAAATTGACTCAGATCATAAACTTTGCTCGCTTCCTTTACATAATTTACTAAAAACTCTTTTTTAATTAGTTTGTTGGTAATGATTATATCAAAACTTTCTAATATTTGTTTAAACTCTTTAGTTATATTTTCGTTAGTCACAGTTCCAAAAGAATAATTTTCAATATTTTGATTTGTTAGCTCTTTTGTTGGAAATTTGTAAGTAAACTCTTTTACGAACTTCTTACAAGGCTCTTTAAATCCCACTATACTAATTTCTTTCACAAACAAACTGTTTTTGTCGTTACAACAAAATGTAACATCGACAAGTGCACAGGATGAAGACATGATGTAAAATATTTAGACTCACGCTTTTTCATCCTATTTATAGGTTTGTGAATATATTTCGATTTTTATCGATTTGAATGTTTGCATCAAATTCCCCATAAACAATTGCAGTTAATGTGGACGGCAATGGTTTTGATAACTTTGCTTCAATTCTAACAGTTCCTTGATTAAGTAGACCTTGGCACATTTCATTCCCTGATGCATCGGGGGTTAAATCAAAAGCAAGTAAAAAAAATCCATTGCTAAACATTGTTTTTGTTATCTGATGACCTTTATCATTATGGAATATCCCTGTTCCTTGAAAAAGTGTGTTGTAGGCTCTGGTATAACAATTATATTCATCAGAGAAACTAGTTTCAATTGCTGTATTAGGTATCTGTACCCCATTCACATTCAACGAAAATTGAGAAATATCAAAATGTTTAAAATTGTACGGGTTTTTTGATCTTTTTCCTGAATAACCAATATTTTCGGTCATACAAAAGATGATTGTAGTCGGCAATTGACCAATGAAAACGTTGTCGAGCGATATGGATGATGTATTCATAGGAAGAGTATAGGTTTTTACTTCCACACGTTTATAACTATATATAGCATTCTTTTTTTCCAAAACAGCGTTATGTGCTAATAGAACACTCGGATTAACAGTTACATGTCTCATAAACAATGTTGCTTCTAAAATTTTCAATTGAGATTCATCGGTATCGTCAGAAAAAAAATAGAATTCTGGTTTTTCTAGTGTTAGTGTAATTCGAACATCCACGTTGTTTATAAGTAAGGTAGGCTGGTTAAACATATCTACATGTAGTTTACCCATTAGCTCAACAACATTGCTATTATTATACAATTTTTGACGGTCTTTCGATCCAGAATTATTAGATTTTTCTATGTTCGCCTTATCTAATGTCCACCCTGAGCACTCTAAATGTGTGGTAGCAGCATCATTACCATAATTTAATAGCGATTCAATATATGCTCTATAGTGATAATTTCCGTCTGATGGTGTTATATTTTTCCCGTTTAATTGAATATTACATTGTTTTATTAGAGAATGTAAAGGATTGTTAACTACACTTGGCTGTGATAGTTCTTTTCCGTCTGCCCCTTTATCATTATTCCATAACCCTCCATCTTTTTTCAAAATCCGTATTTTCAATCTTAAATATGTAGAAGATAAGTCCCTATATGTATCTCCATGACCTAATGAAACAAATTCTATTACCGATGGTTTATCTAATGAGGCTATAGGGTTGTAAGAAACCTCTTCGGATCGTAGAATACTTGATTGAATAGGTTGTGCTTTAAATATATCCAATTCAGATTTCATACATTCCACCATAATTAATCAAAAATATCTTTTTCTTTCTTACGCCTAATAACTTTACGTCGTTTCGAGGTAAAATAATTTAAATTTTTGATCGACGGCTTATTTATAACTTTTCTTTTCCTTTTTCCCGACCCATACATTTCATTGAGTTTTTGAACTGCCCCGCGTCTTACACTTTTGACAATCTCTTTACCGCGATCTTGCAGAACTTCCTTAATATTTGCACCGGATACAATATCTGATAAAGCACTTATACCAGAGTTTACAACCTGCCTTTTTAGTAAATCAGCCCCCGAAGAAAATATTGGTTTCAAATACTTGAAAAGTCCCCCAAAAAAACTACCTAGGCCACGTCCTCGTTGATATGGTACAGTCGAATGTACCAACGGACCAATATCCTCAATGCCTTTCCCCGTTTGACTCAAATAGTATCTGTAATATACTCCTTCCATAATGCTTTTCATAAAACACTAAATTGTTTAATAGAATCCCCCCTTTTATTTATATACTTTTTTAAAATGTAATACAATTTTTGTAGGAATACTACTTGTTGCAAAATTAATTTTGCTACTATATTTATCACAGATTAGAATAGAAATATTATCAAAAAAATTTTTCTCAACAGCAAAATATTGTATATTTAAAATTTCTTTTTCCATTACTTCAAATGCATTTTTTGTGTTTATCGTTCTTAAACATCTCACCGTGCTATCACCCACCATATTTGGTTCAATAATATCGGTATAGACAAAAAGCATTTCTGGTTTAATTACGGGTGTCATAGGTAAATATTGCAGAAATGTTTTAAATAAATCTAAGAGTCTTGACTTATGCTTTTTAAAATCTTTAATTTTTACAGTTATCTGATCAAAACATGATTTCAGTAACTCTTCGAGTGAGTAGCTATGATCTGCCTTTAATTTTAGCTCAAGTGGTGGTTGATTTATACATATTTTAATAAATTCATTTGTTTCAGGTAGTTGTTTTTCTAATGATGTTGATGAAGGTGCAGCCACGTAATTGGAATCCAAAGATATAAAATCATATATCCCCCAAATTAGTTCACGCTCAACCTCTTTTCTTGAGTAGCCATCAAACGGGTGTATATTCTGAATAAGAGTTGGTAACAAAAAAGATTTCCAATCACACAAATATTCATCCGTGTTATGTGGAATGTACGTCGTCCCAATTCCAACCAAGTGTTCGGAATTACCTCCTATAAAAACTTTTGTACCAATGTGCCAGTTTTTTCCGTATTTATTTGGTTGAAAATCGTTTAAGTAAATCTCCGACAGACCAACTTTCCAGTTTGTACCGTTGATTGGTTTATGTAAATTATTTGTAAAAGCTGATAAAGTATTATCAGGATAGTAATTCATTGAGTTATCACTGAGTAAAGTAACATAAAATTCATCTTTTAGGTGTATATCGCCCATGTTTTCTTACGTTTTGGAAAATTAATTTTTGTTTGACTGTCACCCGCTTTAGCTGGTCGTAAAATTCGTTTTGTAGGTGTTGTAAATTTCTCGCTATTTATATGCTTTTCTTTCTTTTCGGGTGGACTGTCAAGAGGAACCGTTATAACGTCTCCAGACTCGGTTTCAAATGTTTGATAATTTTGATTTGGAGTTAATTTTCGTTTTCTTAAACGCTCACCAATTGATGTGGCAGATAGTGCTTTTGCGAAAATTTTGTCTTGAACGTCTTCATCAAGTTCACTGTCAGACTGTGTTGTTTCTTTAAAAATATTTTCCTGGACGCGTTTATCAAATACTTCATCATCTTCATTCTCATATATTTCTTCTTCAGGAAACTGCATTTCAAAATTTCTTTTACCGACAACATCTGTTTGAGTGTCTGTCGCTCTAAATATGGGTTTTGTACGGAAACGTGTTTGGGTACTTTTAGGTTCCATGATTTTAATTTTTTTCTCTTCAATTTTAGATAACAATCTTTTTTTGTTTCTAATTTTAAATAGGTTCTGACGATACAAATACCACTTCTGAATATCGGACAAATTTTTGTTTAATAAAATGTTTTTCATCTTTTTATCCAACTGGTTGAGTTCAACGTCTGAATTTTGCTTTAGTTTTTCATATATTTCAGGTTTTAATATTATCATTTTGTTAAATGTTGTATTATTCATTTTATAAAATGACCAATCACCCCTGATAAAACTGCACCGAGAAGAGCAGGTAAAAATCCACCACGTTGAATTATAATTTTTCTTTTACTAGTGAGCGACTTCTTACGGCAAATGAGTGATCTCAAGTCCTTTTTATACTTTTTTAGTTGATTGGTTGCTCTTTTATTTAAATGACAGTTACCTTTTAAAATATTTAACGCAATTTCACAGATCGTTTTAATTACATTCGGCTCACATTGTTTTATTATAACTTTTTGAAATTTTCTCTTAGAATTTTTTAACAGGTGCAATATATGACGGTTGGTTTGTAATCGTTTCATATTCCTCACCAAATTGCTCCAATTGCTCTTTTGTACAAAAACAAAAATTTTTTCCAAATATGTCACTTCTTAATCTAAATATATCATTAATATCTTGAGTAAGGTCTATTAAAATGTAACCATATGGTAAGGTAGTTACTTCATTATATACTTTCTCAAATTCGTTGACCTGTTTTGGGTATATTTGACGAACTAAAGGCAGTATTTGGGATTTATCTCTAGGGTTTTTGAAAAGCACTAAATATTTACAATTTAATGAAATATCTCTTGAAAATTTTCCCTGGTGAAAAACGTTTTGAGTTACAAATATTACAGATAAATTTCTATGGTGCGAACCTCTAGTAAATAATTCGCACACAATCTTGTCGTGAGAATTTAACATCATATCATCTACTATAATTAACAGTGGATCTTGATTATCACAAAAATCTGGAATAGTATTATAATGTTCAAGTCCTTTGATATTTTTCGGGACGGCTTCTTTATCGGGGTTACACCAAATAATCTTCTCAATTGGAGGTTGAATATATTTGTTTTTTTGTTTTATTAAATTAAAAATAAAAGTCGATTTCCCACAACAAGACGGCCCGGCAACCATCATAGTAAACGGATGAAAAAACATGGTTTGCCGAAGAGTATCTATCTAACTATACAAATCTATATGTATACAAAACAGAGGTCGAGTATAAAATTAATCTTGGAAAATTGGACAGACAGTCTCTTATATAGTCTCACAATGGCCAAACGTGTTTTCATAGTTGATCTCCAATTTCTAAGAGGAAACGATAAACAATATTTTGTCAAAGAACTCGCTCTACTTGAAAAAGGAAGTTTGATTCCTATCGTTTATCATTTCAAACCACCTTACCACGAAGAAGAACTAGGTCAAGCAGCCCAATATAGCAACCGATATTGCGGCAATAAAATAAATGGACTTAATTGGAATGGCGGATGCATTGACTATGTGGATATAAAATCAATTATTAAATACTATTTAGAACAAGCTGAAAAAATTTATGTAAAAGGCGAACAAAAAAAATTTTTCCTTGAAAAGTATATTGAGAGTTTTAAAATAGAAAATCTTGCCATACCGTCGTTATTAAAGATTGAAAATTTTAAATCAATGTGTCCGATACATCTTTCAAATAATCATTTTAGATGTGCTGTAAAAAACTGTCTTAACATTTATATGCATCTTCGGAAGGAAAAAGTACTATAATGTTAAAAACAAAAAAAGTTACCTTTAACAATAAATTAGATCTTTACGTTATGTATGTGTGGGATTATGCATATAGAGTAGCTCGACAGGGAAAATATGAAGAATATGCACGAGATCGAGATAGATTTCATAGACGAATAAAAAATATTGAACCTATTATCTCTGCAGTTCTAAAAAAACCTCATAGAGAAAAAGTTTTTAATAAATTAATAAGGGTTGGTTAACCCAATAAAATTAATGTACATAAAATCATGTAATAGTTTTATTTTAGTTTTAAAACAAAAATGTAAAAAGAAAAATGAATAAAAACACGTGACAAATTGTTTTATCTGTCATTTGTACCATTATTTTATTGTTTTAATTTTAAATTTGAACTCACATTTGAACTAACCTAGTCTATCTGACATGCTTCCTAGGCCTTTAGCAACAACAATAAACCCACAATAACAACAAACAACAATTAACCACTAACCTACACTTTAAATCGAGAAATTACCAATACAGACAACCAGAACTAGGTCAAATACTAACCTAGTTTACCTGACGACCTTCCAAGGCCTTTAGCAACCGGCTTGGGACACACACAACAACAACAAACCACAATAAACCAATAACCTACATTCTAATTCCAATACAGGAAACTAAAACTAGGTCAAATATTAACCTAGTCTACTATATAAGGTCGTAGCCTTTCATGGCAATTATAAAAACAGGTTTTGGTTCCCCATGCTCAACTCCCGGGAGCTCTACTTATAATAAATTATAAATAAAACTTATACATAATAAAAATGTTTATTTATCATAAATATATACATTAAGGTGACTTAACTAATAATACATTAATTTAATTTATATAATTAAGTTGTGTTATTAAAAATTTAATTTTATATTATATATACGTATTAATAAAATCATTGTTAATAAATAAATTTATTTAGAGTACATTGAAAAAGTGTTTTTATTCCCAATTTTAGAAGGAGTCCAAAGGTCTAATATTGTTAATTTTAACCAAGGTTCCATAAAATATATAGTTATTTTAATTATGGCAGTCACTTCATTAGTATGTATAAATAACAAATAATTCTATTGTTTTCACTTAGCAAAGTTACATAGTGAAATAAAACTTTTACAAAAATTATGTTAAAAGTACATATATCTCTGTTAGGCTAATTAAATCTTTATAATTGGCTATGTTGGAATAAAAAAATATTATTTTTTCTTTACTAAAAACTATATGTTATACATATATGTTTGTTAGACTAACTTATCTCTTAAAAATTGGCTATGTTGTTATAACAAAATATTATATTTTGTTTACAAAAAACTATATCATTTTGTACAGAAATGAGTTTGTAAATGTTTGTATATTTAACATAGCAAAAAATGTTTTAATAACAAAGTGCTAAGGTGGCTGAAAACTCACATAAATTTCTGTTAAATTAATACGTGTTTTCTGTTGAAAATACTTACTTTTTTCTTTCAGTGCAGGCAGTGGAATCCATGAAACAGCGAAAGGATGCACTCTGTATTATTGCGGTCATCAAAACGGAGGAGAATTTGGAGTTGGCTTTCTTATACACCGTCGCGTGAATCAGCATGTTATCGACTTCTGCCCTATCAATATGCGGTTATGCACACTGAGAATCCGCACGCAAAAATTCAATGTAACGATCATCAATGTTCATGCACCTACTGAAGATAAAGCAGATGATATTAAGGACCTGTTCTTCCTAGAACTCGAAGAAGTCATCAAAAACATCCCGCGGCACGATATTAAAATCGTGGTAGGTGTCTTTAATGCTCAAATCGGTAGGATTGCAGAACTTAAAACACGTATCGGCCCTAACAGGTTGCATCATACCAGCAACAATAACGGTTTTCGCGCAGCCGAGCTGGCTATGATGTATGATTTGGTGATTTCCGGCACTTTCTTCCCTCACAAGAGAATTCACAAGGCAACTTGGAAATCAAATGACGGAAGAACTGAAAATCAAATCGATCACGTCATGATCTCTAAGAGACACTCTACAAGCATAACTGACGTTCGATCATACAGAGGTGCTGATATGGACACCGATCATATGCTTGTCATCTTTAAGTACAAGTGCAAATTATCATCTACATTTAACAGACACGCAAAAAAGACCGTGCGCTGGAATGTCGAAGCATTTAAACATCCAGAAACGCTGAATAGATATCAGGAAATAATAACACAAAACATAGAAGAGCATGACATCTCTTCTGAGATGCCATTAAACATACAAGAAGAAAGGCAAACGCTTCAATCAACCATTATAGCCGCAGCACAAACTACAATCGGAAAACGACCACCGAAATCACACAACGAATGGTTTGACGAGGAGTGCCGAAAATCCGTTGAACATAAACAGAAACATGCGAGAAAAATGGTTAACAAGGAACACCCGAAGCTCCCAAGCTGATTATCTATGCGCCAGGAAAGCCTCAGCAAAACTTCTACGTAAAAAGGAACGTGAACACATGAAGAGCTGCATCGAAAACATCAACCAACATGCGGTCAACGGAAATTCAAAAGAGTGCTTTGCCAATGCACGGAATCTGACAAAAGATTTCCACCCAAGATCTACAGCCATCAAAAATGAAAATAATGAACTTACAACAAGTGAACGTGATGTGCTGGCAGTGTGGCGATCCTACTTTCAAGGCCTACTGAATAGGACGAACGAAGTTCATCCTATTCGAGCAATTGCTCCATCAACTGAAGAGATTTTTGTCCCTTACCCAGCAATAGAAGAAGTGGAAGCTGCCATTAAAAAACTGAAAAATGGCAAATCACCAGGTTTCGATGGAATTCCCGCAGAACTTCTGAAAAATGGAGGAGCAGCTCTGGTCTCACGTATATACGATCTGATTCTTGCAATCTGGGACCAAGAAGAAGGGCAAATTATCGTGGCATCGCACTGTTGAATACTGCATACAAAATACTAGCTAATGTCGTACTTGCTCGACTCATCCCGTTCGCCGAATCTATCATCGGTGACTGTCAGTGTGGTTTTCGTCCCAACCGCTCAACCACAGATCAATGTTTTACACTAAGGATGATTCTGGAAAAATGTTGGGAGTACAACATCAGCATTCACCAGCTCTACGTTGATTTCAGGCAAGCATATGATAGTATCATCCGCGACAACCTCTGGTCCGCACTCATATGCCTTGGTATCACAGAGAAACAAGTTTCTCAGAGAAACTTGTTTCTCTGTGCAAACTCACAACTTCGGGATCAAACTGTAGAATAGTAATCGAAGGGTCAGTTTCTGATCCTTTCGATATAACATCAGGTGTTCGACAAGGTGATGCACTCGCGACTGTACTATTTAATTTGGCGCTGGAGTACGCGATAAGAAAAAGCCGAATTGAGACACAAAACTGCATATATAACAAATCTAGTCAAGTTCTTGGCTACGCAGATGATATTGTGCTTCTCGGACGTAGAACGAGCGATATTAAGGATAGTCTCTCTCAGCTTGAAAGAAATGCTAAACGGCTTGGATTATGCATCAACACCGGCAAAACTAAAGTGTTAACAACATCTAAGAACATACCTCCCGGAAATCTGGATACTGGCGACTATGAAGTGGAACGCGTGGAAAACTTCAAATACCTCGGGTCTGTAATAGCATCGCCAAATGACATGCAGGCAGATATCAAAGCCCGTGTCTCTGCCGCATAGAGAGTTTTCTACGCATACTCAAAACTTTTGCGATCAAAACATCTTTCGCGGTCGTGTAAACTCACACTTTACAAAGCATTAATCCGACCTGTGCTTACATTTGGAAGTGAAAGCTGGACACTGACTTCCTCCGATTGTAGAATTTTATCAACATTCGAGAGGAAGGTCATACGAACAATTTATGGTCCATGTAAAGTTGCTGAAAATCAGTATAGCATCCGAATGAATCATGAAATCAGACAGCTTCTTGGAGGCTGCGATGTAATCGGATTCATTAAATCCAACCGGATTAGATGGTTTGGTCATGTAGAAAGGGCTCCATTGGATAGAATGATAAAAAAAGCGTACCAACAACAACCAGCTGGTGTTCGTCCTAGGAAGACCTAGACAACGCTGGCGTGATGACATCATCCAAGACCTTCGTGATATAGGATGTCGAAACTGGGGTCAACTGATCATGGAACGAGATGAGCGGAAGCTGGTGGCACAGACGGCAAAATCCCTCCATGGGATGTAAACGCGAGAGAGAGAGAGAGAGAGAAAGAGAGAGAGAGAGAGAGAGAGAGAGAGAGAGAGAGAGGAGAGAGAGAGAGAGAGAGAGAGAGAGAGAGAGAGAGAGAGAGAGAGAGAGAGAGAGAGAGAGAGAGAGAGAGAGAGAGAGAGAGAGAGAGAGATCACTGCAGTGTATTTTAGGCTGAACTTCCAGGTATATAAAAGAGGCCGTATGATAGTTGAAGCACAGTCCGGAACTATCTGGCATCTCTTAACGAGATGTCTGATCAGTTTAACATTCACCTAGTTTGGTTGCCAGGTTATGTCGGTATAACGGGCGACTTGAAGGTCGACGAACTATCTCGATCAGGTACCACCTTACAGGCAGTTTGGGAATGCTTTTTGCTTACACTCTACGCACCCAAATTTGGAGATGGTCAGAGCGCCAGGGCATCACATGTGTGATAGCCATGCGAACCTGCCGTCTACTGGACCCCTACATATCTAATCAACTGATATGAATAAATCGCAGGGAAAATGTATATCGAAAAGCTATTAATTTAAAAAGCAATTTTTGATAAGGTTATGTCGACCACATCAAGAAATAGCACGAAGCGCTTATAGAAACGCCCATCTTTAATAATCAAAATTTTTATGAAAAAATAATAAAAATTAGCAAAGAACTCGATAAAGTCATAACATCCCGCGGCACAAAACAAAATCGTGGTAAGGATTTCAAAGCTAAATCGGTAAAAGTAAAGAACTACAACACTAACGGCCTTTTTGCAGGTGAAATGCCGATTTTGATTTTTTTTTAATTAAAACGTGATATTTATAATATAGTTACAATAAGTGTCACAATAACACATATAAATCTTTTAAGACTTATGTTCCACAACAACATGCCTTCTAAGGTGTTAGTGGAAGCAAATTTATTTTTAACATTTATTTTTTTTTTAAATGAAAAACTAAACAAATCGTAAATCCTATCTTATATTAAAATACGCCATATAGGCCAATATTTTACGATAGAATAGAGGAAATAAAAATGAAACGCAAATTTATTTTAAAATTTTTGCAAGAACAAAACTAAAACGTAATTACCGATAATCAAGTTTGTTGATACTCCTATCTTCCTTAATGATAAAAGCCCACATATAGAGTAATATGCGAGGCTCATTTCTTGGTATGTGCTGTTTCATTTGAAATCGTATCTCAATGGTAGGGACTAGACTACGTAGTGTTGTCACACACGTAAATAAAAAATAAAAAAAATTTACAAATCAACAAAAACTGATCCCGAGAACTGCATTTGAAGTTTAATGACGGAAGGTCAAAAATTGATTCAAAATATTGTTTTATAAGACAGCACAGTTGAGATGTTTAACGAATGTAAGATAAAAACGATTGCATTAGTTAATTTTAATTAATTTTTGTTGTTTTCATTAAACATTACAATATTCTATATAAATTCTATTTATTCTCTTCCATTTAATTATATCAGCTTTATTTGTATGTTTTTTCGATAATAATAGTATGAATTATTGTATTGTTTTCTAACCTATAGTCTAATGAGCTTACCCTATTGTCTAATGAAAATTTCCCTGTAAAAAAATTATCATTATTCAATTGGTATGATTCTAATTGGTCGAATTGTTTGGATTTCATTAAAATTATTTTCAAATTATAATCACAATTGCTTTGATAAGTTTTGTTCAAAAATCAAATTTTGAGTTAAATTCTCTTATTTCGTTTAGTTGAACTTGGTTGATTGTATGAGATGGGCGTTTTTTATCCTCAGGGTTTTTTTAACAAGAAATTTGATTTATCAATTAAAACAATAAAGGTTGTTTATTGTTTTAACTGAAGAAAATGTTTTTATTTTTTATAATACACAATTCTTTGTCAGAGAATAAAGTATTGTAATCGATTCGTGTTTAATGAATTTTATTCTCTCGCAAATTAAAATTCTCGCTCGTGCCTCGCTCAAATTTTAAACTTTTGCTTGAGAATAAACTATTTCATTATACACTCATTGATTAAACTACTATTATGAAATTTTATCTAATTTTAGCTGTTAAAAAAAACTTTATTTTGTAGAGAGGATAACTAGTGTAGAGAGGATTCTAATGTCACACCAACAAATCCAAACAAAATTTTATCTTGAAAATGTCAATGTTAATTTTATTGTTTATTTATTTTAAAATTAATATTTTAGATTCTAAACATAGTTGTTGCAATAATCTTGCTAATAACAAATAAATATATTTAAATATATAAAATATTATGACAAAATGTTCCTAGTTATCCTCGTTTTGTTGGCATACTTCCTATTCCTTTAGCTTCACGACGGCTACGTATCAAAAATGTAGCAAATTCTGATTTAAACACTTTTCTTGATTCTGGTACGCTTCGAACAACTCGTTCTAAATTACTTTCGAGCTGTGGTGATGGTGGTGGTGGTGGGGAAGCTTGACGAGCAACACGATTACTATTAGTAGCTTGTGCTGATTGTGGGGGTGGTGGTGTCGAGCCATCAGGTGACTGACGTGTACTACGAGATCCGTTCGGTGGTGGGGGAGGTTGTTCCTGCCTTGCTACACGACGTTTCTCTTCATTTACCATCGGCAGTTCTTCTGGCATTTCTGGTTGCACCTGTCGTTTTTCACGTAAGTCCGTAGTGACCCTGGTCTGTGGTGATTCTGGTGGTGGTGAGGGAGCTTGACGAGCAACACGATTACTATTAGTAGCTTGTGCTGATTGTGGTGGTGGAGGTGGTGGTTGCGAGCCATCAGGTGACTGACGTGTAGCACGAGATCCGTTCGGAGGTTGTGGAGGTTGTTCTTGCCTTGCTACACGAGGTTTCTCTTCATTCACCATCGACGGTTCTTCTGGCATTTCTGGTTGCACCTGTCGTTTTTCACGTAAGTCCGTGGTGGTCCTGGTCTGTGGTGATTCTGGTGGTGGTGAGGGGGCTTGACGAGCAACACGATTACTATTAGTAGCTTGTGCTGATTGTGGTGGTGGTGGGGGTGGTGATTGCGAGCCATCAGGTGACTGACGTGTAGCACGAGATCCGTTCGGTTGTGGTGGAGGTTGTTCTTGCCTTGCTACACGATGTTTCTCTTCATTCACCATCGACGGTTCTTCTGGTGTTGGTGGTTGTGTCTGTCGTTTTACACGTAGGTCTTGCATTTGAGGAAAAGGAAACTGTGGCATCGGTGGTGTCTGTGGCATCTGTGGCATCGGTGGCATTTCTCGTTTTTCTCTATTTAAGCTCTAAAAAGAAAATTAAGTGAAAAATTATATTTCCTGCACCTCGATTTAGGTTTTCTCCAGAAAAAGCTTACTGTAATTGATTTAGTAGATCCTGTTCCAATCATGTCAAAAATTAAAAAACTTACAACCACAAAAATGTAGAAAAATTTCGACATTTTGAATTGTAAAATTAGTTAATAATTTTACCTGATTATTTGCTTTAAGCACAATTTATACAATGATAGAATTAATTTTAAAAAATTGCTTTTTATATTTAATAAAATATGAATATATTATTTAGGAAAAAAAACATTATTGCATGCAATTTTATATTGTTATCTTATTAAGAGATTTTGGATAATCTTCTATTTTAGCGAAACAATTTTAACAATATTTGATTTAATATTAATTAGCATTTTTAAAACAACTATTATAAGTAATTTTTGTCGTTTTAAAAATTACTTTGTATGATTTATTGTAGTTTTTATCGTTTATTGAATAACCGCCGGATGAATATAATTAATTGCTTGTAATTGTGATAAAGATTATTTTGAAGATATTTTCAATAATTTGTTTGTTATTTAATTTCAATAGCATCTAGAACACGTTGCATTTCAAAAATGGAAGCTGAGGTAATGAGTAGCATCTTTGAATTTGGGGATGATGGTCGGAGCTTGATTATTGTATTATAAGTGTGTCAAAAAAATCGTTAAGTGTGTCAAAAGAATGATTTTCCTTCATTTTGTTACCCAATCTTTTGACAAACACATTATGGGAAGCATTTTCGACTAGAAATATATAGAACATAAGTAATTATTTGGATGACATGAAATGTAATTGAATATCAAATTTGACATGAAATATGGTTCTATCCAGCTTTAGCTACTCCTAACTAATGGAACAGTTGAAAAATATTATGTTATTGCAGATAAAATATCGTTTATTAACACAAGTTGTAATTATTAGGGTAATATTTTTTAGACTGTGTTCCAATCCATGCTAATTAGTATACTAAAAATTCTAAATTGAAATAGTCAAAAATTTAGTAGACTATTAACGCCATTTAATTCTAAATTTTTGAAAAGATATTTGTTTTTTGGCGTTTTAAATAAATGGTAGAACTGTTTGAATTGTCATTGTTTCTATTAGTTTTTTTGTTATTTTCTACTAACTTGGCTACTAACATAGTTTCAATTCTATTAACATAGTTTCAATTTAATGTTTATTATGATAATATCATATTTATTATGATACAACTCAATATTTTATATTGAACTCTCCTCGCCAAACAGACCGTATATAATTCTAGTTTTTAAGATTAAATGAAAAAACAAACAAAACAATGTTTCACTTTCAATTTAGAATATATTTGAATTGGAACGATGAAATTGCAAATTTGACAGTTTTAGTACAATTTAGAATTTTTGGTGCTCAATAGCATGGATTGGAACACAGCCTCAGAAACTTTTTTTGGTGAATCAGGGTTTCCCCACTTCTAAATAATAGGTACAGTTGGAAAATATCTGGTAGTTGCAAATTAAATGTTGTTTTTTTTACAAAAGTTGTAATTAATGCACAATAATTTGATTTTAAGCGACTCCATGAAACAAGGAAGGCCAAAGTGACTCCATGAAACAAAGAAGCCGGAAACAAAGAATCAATAAAAAAACAGGTGTTGTATTACCAGAATTGGAAAAGGTCTACAACAAAATGATCAGAAAAAAAAAGAAAATCGATAATTTATTTTTAATTCAAAATTGTATCTTCTATATTTCTATATTTAACTAAATACTATAAACTATTAATTGTATTTTGATTTGTAATTTCCGCCTATTAAAATTAAAATTAATTTAAGATTTATTTATGACGTTTTTTCATTAATTAGGATGTGATATTTTTCGCGTGTGATCTTAGGATATGATATTTTATAGCGTGTGACTTTAGAATGTGATATTTTCTCGCGTGTGATATTTTCGTGATGTGATATTTTCGTATAGTGTGATTTTCTTGCTGTGATATTTTCGACGTGATATTATTTCGTATGGGATTTTTCGTGTGATATTTTATCACGACACCAAAAAGTGACACTTTAAGGCCGCAAATGACAGTAATAAAGTAACTCTTTAATATATAGGCGAATAAAACATATATTTTGAGGTTTTTTTATTAATTTACGAAGGTATTATTAAAAAAAACGCCCAATAAACTTATTTAATTTCGTTCGTTTATGCTGTTTGAAAATGAAACAGCTATTCGCTAATTCGAACAAAATCTTTTAGAATTCAAATAAAATTTACTCTAAATACGGAAAGATAACATTCGAATGAAAGTGAATGGTTCGAATATTTGGTTTTTGATTATATGGAGTGGATATGAAGCGGATTTGATTTCAGCATTTTAAATTTATATGGAAATTCAATATCCATATTAAGCTATATAAAACATCTATCAATTATTAGAAGCCAATCGAAAACATAGTTATGAAGAAACTACATCGAACCAAGCTTAGCCTCATTGCCTTTATTTTAAAAGCATTTGTCCATGACCGAGATCAGTGAGACAGTAGTGAACGATTAACCCGAGCGACACATGGTCGGTCATATGGAAGTCATGTGACGGTTCAGTCAAGTCCCCACACCTTGCCAATTTGGTGACTCACCTTCAGAAAGTCACCACGATGCCTTCGCGATAATTACACGGCAGTTTTGTGACTCACCCTCGGATAGTGGTGAAGCTACCTTTGCACAATCACATGAAAAATCCCATACGAAATAATATCACGTCGAAAATATCACAGCAAGAAAATCACACTATACGAAAATATCACATCCTAAAATCATACGCGAGAAAATATTACATTCTAAAATCACATGCGTAAAAATATCGCTTTCTAAAGGCTCGGTTCTACTAACCGCTCCGAACATGTGCTAAAACCGGGCATTCACATACAACAGAAACAGAATTTCATGCAAATTTGACAGCAAATAATGCTGTTGCTGTAAAATTTGTATGAAATTTTGTTTCTGTTGTGTGTGAATGCCCAGTTTTTCGTTTGCAAACATAGATTTGTTTAGTGGAGACACGAACTATGAGCACGAACAAACATTTGCTAACATTTGTTAGTTTACCGAATGATATGGAAAACATGATGTTTTTGCATGTTTGTGTTCGTTCAGCGGAGACATATTTTTGTCTTCACTTCATATTATTTAGAAAATAGGCCTATATATATTGATAATTAAGTTTGATTTTGGATTTTAAGTGAAAATTTAGAATAAAACAAAAAATACTTCTTGTTAAAATATTGTAAAATTGTGTAATTGGTTTTAATAATGGATTTTATCAATTTGTTTGACAAATAAAAGATGTCAAAGTTTTTATTGTAAAATTTTTTGGCACTTCAACAAATACCCAGAAAACACATTTATGTCATTGTGACATCAAAATGACATCACGCTAAGTCACATCTCATGTAAGATCTGGATCATATATAAGTCATATATGTATGTCATTATTTCACAGTTATTTACGTAAGAACATGTCATAATTAATTACATAACTATGACATAAATGTGATGTCTGTAGAGATATTCGTGACATTGTTATGATATAAGGTTGATATCATAGTGTATAAAAGTTTTTTGCGACGTATTCTTTTTTACTTAAAAAAACAAAATATAATAAAAAAACACTTACTCGTAAGTCATTTATTGCTCACTACTTACACACTATTCTATAGCCTGCTAGGAAGCAATAACTAACTATACGCAAAATTTTTAAAACTATATACAATTAAAATGGATATACCTCTAGTGAAATTTAACAAAATAATAATAAGGTCATATTTAACTCCAAATTATGACATCATATCAAAGTCAAATTTACGATCAGTGTGATGTCATGAAAGCATCATATAAATGATACCAGGTTATAGTCACGACGATTGTCAGTTTTATGTCAAATTTACGTAACAACTACATCACATATATATATGACCTCTGTGTGATGTCATATTTACGTATTGTGTTCAATGGGGTGTTAGCAAACACTTGTTTTTAGAAAAAATTTGGTTGGTGGAGACAGATTGTTAGCAAACGTTAGTAAACATTAGCAATTACGTTTGTTGTTTGAATTCGTGCAGAGGAGACTATCTTAAAATCACACGCGAAAAAATAGCACATCCTAAAATCACAGGCGTAAAAATTTCTTATTCTAAAATCAAACGCGAAAACATATCATGTAAAACATTTTATTGTAAAAAACACAACGTCGGTATACAATATATAAATTTTAACGAATTCTATGCCAACAATTGTAACGACCATTGAGATTTGAGACACAATCTTTCATATGAAACCGTATTTGACTTATCACAAACGTTTTCAACGATTTCATGTCATAGCCCTATTAAACAAAAGACTCCCACTTTATTTATTTTATTTAATTTTAAGGCTGAAATTCACATAAAACAGAAACAGAATTCCATACAAATTTTACAGCAACAGAATTTTTTACTGTCAAATTTGTATGAAATTCTGTGAGATCGAAGGTACGCATTTCTGCAATCTCAAAACTTGTAATATTTCTGTGTTTTTTTTTGCAATAAAGTTTTTTCCATAATATTTGTTCGCGTGTGATATTTTTACGCAATTGTGATTTTAGGATGTGATATTTTTTCGCGTGTGATTTTAGGATGTGATATTTTTTCGCGTGTGATTTTAGGATGTGATATTTTTTCGCGTGTGATTTTAGAATGTGATATTTTCGAGATGTGATATTTTCGTGATGTGATATTTTCGTATAGTGTGGTTTTTTCGCTGTGATATTTTCGACGTGATATTCTTTCGTGTGGATTTTTTTTTGTGATTTTTTATCATAGAACCCACTTTTTAACCGTTGTTGTCATAGCTACCTCCCAAAAAGTAGAAAACATTTGTATTTGTTTAAATTCTATAAAAAATCTATCTATCTTTCAATTCAAAATTTGATAATCAAAGTATTTGTTATTTTTGGTTTTTATAGTTGTACGATATTTGTGTGAAAAAAAAATAAATATTTTAGTTCAACATATTTTCAACATATTTTTATTTCAAAATTTATAAAATTTTTAAATTTGATTTAGATCAAACCATTTTTTGATATTTTGTTTGCGGTGAATAAAAAATAGTGTACATAATCCACGGACGTAAGTCATTTTCGACTTAATGTGGGTGCAAATATCGACGTGCCTCGATTCGCAAACTCCATATACGTCCAAAAACCTTAGCATAAAGTATGTTTTTTTCCAATTGAAATAACAATTCCTAAAATAACTATTTTACGCCCTAAAGCGTAAAAATTTCAGAAAAAATTCACTCAAAACTTAAAAGCAAAAAAGATACCTTATGGTATTTTAATCTAAGCATTTTTTAGTTTTTAGTAATTTAATAAACAATTAAAATTAAATAAATTGATTTTTAAATTTATAAAATCAAAACTATAACAAAATGCGAACCTATAAGCACATTTCTGGTTGTCTTTTTCATATTTGTTTCCAAATATTCATAAATTTACAAAAATCAGCCTTAAAATTTTAATTATCAAATTATAATTTCTTATCCTAAAATAATTAAAGAATTTTCAATATAGATATCCCTTTAGCCAGTTTATTTTACCTTTTTAGACCCTGTTTTTCTTTCTTTTTTTACAACTAAATAGCAAACTAATAAACCTGCCACAGCAGCATCATATGTTCTTTGTTCCGACATTTTAAGAATTGCGTAGGTGTGTTATTGATCCAGAAATTAATATTAAAAAAAATAAATTGTAAACTTAACTTTTTGACAGATCCGCGGTTCACCAACTAAAAAGTCTGATCAATTAGGTTTGATGCCGCTCCATCGATCCGGTAGACTAGCTATTCGAACATGCTAATTCTAGAATAAAATTCATTGTGAATTCTTTTCTACCTGTTCGGTACAAGTTCCAACACAGAATCAACGAAATTTGTATTTTGTAAAAAAGCAATACAAAAAAAACAAATTAGGATAATTCGGAGTCGGAACTTGTACCGAACAAGTAGAAAAGAATTCACTATCAGTTTAATTGGATTCATTTAGTAATTCACTCGATTGGAAAGCGGCTTAAATGTAATTGCAAATGTATAATAGTGATAGTAACGATATGTAAATAATAATTGTAAATGATAATAATAAAATAAATAATAAATAAATCGTTTGTGGCGTATATTAAAACTAAAAAATTTAAAATTTATATCTTAATCTAGTAGTTAAAAAAAATGAAAAACAAAAAGTTTGTTTTAGTTTCTTGTCAGTTAAAATTTTCATGTTTTTCCAATATGTTTCATTTTTATTTAAACGACAAAAAAAAATGTTATTAGTTATTAAATTAATTTATAATTTATCGGTGATAAAACATATTAACTTTTAATAAATATATTAGTGTTTTATCAATGAACGGTAATTTATTATAATTGTTAAAAGATTACATTTGAATTTATTCAAGTTTACGTATTCAATCGTGAAAAGTTTTGTTTTCACCGCCGTCTGCAAAGATATTGCAGAGCGTAACATTGTATTAGTTCCTTGCTAAAATATTAAATATTGTGTAATTAATATATGAACTATTAACTTGGTTTTAAAATTATTTTTTTCTATTTTGCGTCTAAAATAAAGTCATTTCGATACCCAAATGCGTATCGAAATGGCCTTCATTACGATACGCAAAGTTTTGTCTTGCAAGGTTGGTCACATTGGCCATACCAACGTCAGTGAACATTAAAACGAATAATTATGTAAATAAAATTAATAAGAATATCTTAATTAGTGTTAAATATTTTAATTAATTAAAATAATTAGTAATAATAACAAAATTTCAAATTGACTATTTCTTAATAAAATACACATTTTTTTAAATTTCAAGACAAAAAATGCAAAATAGAAAATATAGTATAAACAACTCGTTTCATAAGGCGTTTTATCGCACTTATCCTTTAGAAAACTCCCCGCTGCGCGGGTCGTTTTCTAAACAGATTGCGTGCGATAAAATCGTCGATTATGAAACTAGTCCCGCTCGGCATGAATATCGGAAAGATATCTTAATGCTATCTAAAAAATTATGTCTTTTAGAACTCAGAAAATTGTTATTTTTTTGACAGCCTTTGGAGGAGATCAGTTTATGGAGACCAAAAGGATACCTTTATGATAACTACTGTCGACATTTCTATGACCTAAAAATGATATCATCTTGTCAACATTTTACCAACTACCAATTTTGTTATAAAATAGTATTTCTAAAATTTTTAGAATAAAATTAATTAAATAAAATTTAATAAAATTAACTACAATAATAATAATTATTTAATTATACTAAAAACAACACAATTTTTGAAATAGAAATCAGTTGTCTTCAGCTGTCATAATATGTCAAAATGAAACGAGCAAGCCGCAAATCTTGTACCACATCATCGGGTGATGAATGATGATTGATGAATCTGTATTGAGTAAGTATCATTATTGGGTGAGTATGATTAATAGTACCTAATGCATAAATTAGAACGTAAACTTTTTATTTACTCTTAATGTTGAAAACTACTTTAACCTTAATAATAAAATAATAAAATATAAAATTTTTAACCCGGCTAAACAAGTTTATAATATACTTTAACCTTATTTATTATTTAATTTCTTGAATTTAACCGGAATAGATATACGAAAGATTTACTCATCACTATATACTCATCATACTAATCTTGCAAAAATGGAATACTGTGGACGATCCCAGCATAGAAGTAGTAATCAAAAACAGCGGCAGACCACTGCAGTAATATTAAAACATTATTTTATTTGTAATTTCATTGTATAAGAATTAATTTATTTTTAAATTTAATAAAAACAAAATTAAGTATTGTGTTAAGTAATGATTTCATTTATTTAAAAATAACCTAAAATTTAAACTCCAAAATCTAATATCTTTTTGATATCTCTAATATGCTATCATTCGGAGCTCAGAAAAATGTTATGTATCTGATATCTTTTTGAAGAGATCTAAAAGATGTCAGCTGGATCAGCAGGTCCATTAGAGCGTTTTCTGATATCTTTATGTTATCTTTGTGATAAATATTTTGGATGTCAGATCTAAAAACGGTTACCTTTAAGAGCTCATTATGATAGCTTTTTGCCGAACGGGGTTTCTTAATATACTATTTTTGCATTTTTTTTCTGAGTAAACAATATGTCGAGAATATTGTGTACAAGTTTTAAGTCAATCCGAGTGAAACTAACGGAGGTACAGCGTTTCAAACGATATGGTATGGTTTTGAAATTATTTTTTTTGTATTTTTTTTTCTGAATGAACAATATGTCGAGAATATTGTGTACAAATTTTAAGTCAATCCGAGTCAAACTAACGGAGTTACAGCGTTTCAAACGATATGGTATGGTTTTAAAATTATTTGTTTTGCATTTTTTTTAATTTTTTTTCTGAATGAACAATATGTCGAGAATATTGTGTACAAGTTTTAAGTCAATCCGAGTGAAACTAACGGAGGTACAGTGTTTCAAACGACCGGCCGTGATACCTGATTTTCCCGAAAACGTCATTTTTGAAGTTCGTGAACATTAGAACTCAAAATCTACTGAACCGATCCTTTTGAAAATTTGAACATTACTTCTTCACATAAATCAACAGGTAATTAGGAAAAGTTTTTTTTTTCATTTTTTTCTATTTTTTAATAACAAATTAACCGCGATTTTTTGAGCTAAAATCGCGTTTTTCACTTCCAAGTGCTGCAAAAAATAGAAAAAAAAACTCTTCCTGATTACCTCGAGAAATACATTGCCTTTAAAATGCATATCAATTTTGTTGATTCAGATGATCCGGTAACGAGTTATGATGTTCACCGCAAAACCACTTTGTTTCAAGGCGCCTCTGGAGATTCAACGTCACCGGCTTATTTATCAATATTTTTCATTGAAAATTTTTTCTGACATACTTCAAAAGTTGTACAATAATATGTAATTAAATTTAATAAAATTATATTACTCATGTCACCGCAAAAAAATCTCAAAAATATGCTTTTTTCGTCTTTAAAACCATACACCCCCCCCCCCCCCAATAAGCTTTATATTAAGCTGGATACAAATACTTTACCGAAGAAAATATTTGAAGCTTCAAACAACAATTCAAGATCTACGTGAACAATAGCGCGAATGACTAGCTATAAGTTAAATAAATATGTAATAAATAAAATTTATTTCACCGAATAAGTTTGCAGCCAAAACGAAATATACAAATCGAATCTAACGAGTTTTTCTAACAATTGTTAAATCTGCTGTGGTGGGTACACTAACTACTTGCCTTGATTTCGCCGCAAATTACTGTTAAATTGACATAAGACTCGCCATACAAACAAAAAATTTTGGCCGGTCTTAAACTAAATATATTTTTTTTGTTTTTATTAAACATAACAACCATAAAATAGTACGAAAAAAAAGTGTTTTAAATGAGTTCGGGTAGTATGTTATATGGTGGGGACGAAATAGGAGCGCTAGTTTTCGATCCAGGGCATCATTCAATACGTGTTGGTTATGCTCAAGAAGACACTCCAAAAGCTGAAATTCCGGCTATGGTTGGTGTTGGTCCCGACGATTCTGGTCCTGCTGCTATGGACTTAGAATCTAAACCAGACAATAATATAACAACTGGAGGATCAAGTATGTAAACAATTATAACAAACACCAACATAACCTTACTTTTTCATTTTTTTAAGACAATAAATATTATGTTGATACAACGTATCTAAATGTACCAAGATCAAACACAGAAATTCAAACTTATATGAAAGATGGAATGATTGAAAATTGGGATTTATTCGAAAAAGTTTTAGATTATGTATATTCAAAAGTTATACAATCTGAATCGGAATATCATCCGGTTTTGTTTTCGGAAGCATCATGGAATGTTAGGAACAACCGTGAAAAATTAACAGAGTTAGTTTTTGAAAAATATAACGTACCGGCATTTTTTTTAGTTAAAAATGCAGTATTAGCAGCATTTGCAAATGGTCGTGCTACTGCATTAGTTGTAGATAGTGGAGCAACACATACATCAGCAATTCCAGTGCACGAAGGATATGTTTTAACACAAGCTGTTGTAAAATCACCTTTAGGTGGGGACTACCTATCAATGCAATGTCGTCAATATTTGGAAGGTCATAATATTGATATTACTCCGAATTATTGTATTGCGAGTAAGGACGTCATAAAAGAACGAGATACACCTAGATTTACGTTACGAAACTTACCAGATAAGTTGACAACATCGTGGCAGCAATACATGACAAAAGCAGTGTTACAAGATTTTCAAATGTCCGTGGTTCAAGTTTTAGAACAACCTTTTGATGAAAGAGCTGCAGCTCAAATTCCTGCCGTTCATTATGAATTTCCGAATGGGTATCATCAAGATTTTGGTCCAGAACGTTTTAAAATTGCTGAAAGTTTATTCGATCATACTATGTTGGGTGCGGGACAGTTGGCATCAACATCCGTTGGTATGTGTGACGCTGATGTTAGATTATCATTGTACGGTTCGGTAGTGATAACTGGAGGAAATACTTTATTACAAGGATTTCCGGAAAGATTAAATCGAGATTTGGCACATCGTGCTCCATCAAATACACGATTGAAAATGATATCCGCTAATGGTAGTGTTGAGAGAAGATTCGGGGCATGGATTGGTGGTTCAATACTGGCTAGTATTGGAACATTTCAGCAAATGTGGATATCATCACAGGAATATGAAGAATCTGGTAAAAGTCAAGTTGAACGAAAATGTCCTTAAATAATTTCTTTAATATTTCTCAATATAAACATTTTAATTCTACTTTGATTTGTATGTAAATTATAATAAATAATTAGTTTGAAAAAACTGATTTTTTATACTAACATATCACGTGACATAACAATTGATGGTGTAACTTTTTTTGTTACACTTTTTTTCGGATTATTATGAATTCTCATAGTATGCAACTTTACATGATATTTTGTAAAGAATTTTCTTAAACATATTTCACATTCATGTTTTTTATCTTCTGTATGTCGTTTCATATGATTTCGAAAACTTGTTCTCGTTTGTAGTTTTTTATCGCACATCGTACACTAGAAAAAGAAATTAATTAATAGAACAAAAAGATTCAATTTAAAATTACTCTTACTGGAAATGTTTTTCCCTCTATATGAGCATCCATATGCGCTGTTCTCATACTTGACGTTTTATAAGCCTTTCCGCATATTGTACATTGAAATGGTCGCTCTCCAGTATGACTTCGGTTATGAATTGTTAGCTCACCTTGTTGTGAAAATGATTTTCCACAAAATTGACACATGAATTTCTTCTCTTTCGAATTTTTTTGATGATGGTAAAGAGCTTTTCGCGAAAAGAATTTTTTATCTGAAATCAGAGAAAAGACAATTTTTGAAAAAATTTTCTAAGGAAATTTTTTCTATCCGTAATACAAACCACAATGGTTACAGTCAAATTTTTTTTCTGGACAATTTTTTTTTATATGTGTTTGGAGATCATCGTACGTAGAAAATTCTTCCGAACAATGTACGCATATATGTTGTGATCCATGTAAATGTTTACTTATCATATGTAAACTTAAACGAGAAAAACGATTATATTCACAGCCACAACCCTCAAACGGACAAGCGAATTTTCTTGAATGTAAAATTACATGATTTTTAATAGATTCCTCTTCGGTCATTTCGACATGACATATACCACATTTGAATGACAAAATTTTACTGTTATTTGTATTATCACCATCCATATCGATATCATCTTCCAGAAACTGATAATCGGTACATGAACGATCGTCGACATATTTTTGATGTGTGTGCTTTAGTTCATGTTTTTTTAAATCCTCTTCCTCTATGTACATTGTGTTACATTTATAGCATGTGAAAATATTTAAAGATAATGCGGTTAGAACACTCATTGATTCATGAAGTTTTTTATGAGTATCAAACTCTGATGATGATCTCAACTTCTTTTGGCAATAGAAGCAAAATAAAGTACTATTTACAGATGAAATCGGTTGCGATATTTCACTGATTTTATGATCATTGCGGACATGATTTTCATACGACTCTTTTGATGTAAATATTTTGAAACATTTATTGCAAAAAAATTCATGACATAGTGTCGTATGTTGTAGTAATAATGTATTACTAGTGAACAGTTTGCCACATATGTTACAGTCGAAAGTACCTCCGTTATCATCTTCATCTGACAATATATCGTCATCATCATAATCATTGCTATTTTGCATTTCATATTCGATTTTGTCGGTCTCAAAATTCAATTCATTTGTTTCATCATCATTCTCTAATAAACCTTCATTGGATTCATTTTTATTTTGAATCGGAGGATTTTTTGGATCATTCCTGGCAAATGGCGTTTCTTTTTGTAATAATAATTCTTGAACTTGCTCCGGATGAATTTCCCGCATGTGTCGATTTCTAGACGCTTGATGAAGATACACTTTTGCGCAAATACGACATTTGTAATGAATACCTGTATGTGTTTCCATATGACGTTGTAAATTATTTATAGTTTCAAATTGTTTTTGACAAATTTCGCAACATTTCGGAAACACGGTTTTATCGTTATTCTTACTAACTGATATTTGCAATAATAAATCATCAACGGAATCATTATCATCATCGTTATTATGTTGAATATTTCCATTATTATCGATTATCTCATTTTGTAACTCTTCTTTGCCTGTTTTAACCGATTTCGTGTCGTTTGTGTCACCATCGTCGTAACTATGAACCAATTCTGTTTCTATATTATCATCTGATTCTAGTTTCATATCAATCAAATACTCTGCTTCTGAGTGTACATCACTATTAATTTCATCGTCGAGTTTCGTACCAAGCTCCCCATCCTGACTCTCACTTGCTTCTTCTTTTATTATTTTTGATTTATTTAAAGCATAATTTAATGCTTGCTCTGCTTTCTTGCATTTATCTTTGAACGAATAAAAATTGATCACTTGTATTTTGCATGTATCACATATTTTTCTAGGCAAATTTTCATCTTCTTGATTTAACTAAAACAAATTTAAATAAATATCGAATCTCAGCTCTATATAATAACTCAAAACATACATGCAGATCTAAACAAGATTTTATAATGACAGGCAGTGATAAAATATAACCCTCCACAATACAATTCGAGTAAATATTATTTAATTTCTCTTTTTGTAATAAACAAACTCGACACATTTTAGGAATGTCTAATTCTAACTCATATTTATTAATTCCTTCCATTTTTTTAAATCCACAGATAAAATAAAGTAAATAAATATGATGCTGCTATTCACTTGTCATTTTTATGACGATAAAACAGATTTGTTTAAATTCTTGGGTGTGTTCGGTTTTCGATTTGTAAATTATATTTAGAGCGCATTCGCAATAATCTTTATTTTTAATATAATATTTTTACAATTTTTTGTGTTTTATTTTATTGTTCTCCTCCATTTGACAATACATCCTCATCAATCCAATCGATTGTTGGAGGAATACTTTTCTTTTTATTATGAACTCTCATATGACTTTTGACATGCTGCTTACGATAAAATGTTTTTTTACAAACAGGACATTCGTAATTTTTTTCACCTGTATGTAAAACAAGATGAGCTTTCAAAATACGTTCACCTTTAAACGTTTTATTACATATTTCACACTAAAATTAAATAATTTTAATAAGGTAATTTAAAAAAACGAAAGTATTTATTACCAAAAAATTATTTTCTTGATTATGAGTTTCGATATGATCCTGTCGGTTACCAGTTGTGCGAAAACGTTTAGGACATATTGGACATTTATAAGGCTTTTCTCCTGTGTGCGTACGGGCATGTATTTTCATGTCACCACTTTGAACAAATTTTTTGCCGCAAAACTGACACATAAATTTTAAACATTTTGTATGTATACGTTGATGTACTTTTAGACTTGTGCTGGTTAAGAAACGTTTTTCTATAAAAGGAATAATTAAATCAAACCTAATATTTAATAACATAATGTCAATCTCTTGTTACTTTACGCAAATAACTTATTTAATAAGTTTAATAGAAAATTAAAGAAAACAAAGATTTTTATAATTTTGCTGTTACTCTATATATATTTCAGCTTGTTCGGCCATCTTCTGGAGTAATGACTTAATAGTCACAATAAAAATTCTATATATACATTTTTTTTTACAAAACAATACGGTATTTGGAAACTGACAAAGACAGAGAAAACAATAACAAAGGACATAATAAAATACTTAAATTAAGTTATTAAAAAATCTAATATTAAGAAAGAGACAATATTTTAAGCAATAAAACTATTGTAAAACTAAAATTAAAACAAAAGCGTTGAATCCCTTGGTCCATCCTCCAGAAAGAAAATATTTATGTTTTATGATCCGCAATCCCAAATAATTGAAGTAATCTATAAAAAGTAATAAATTTCCAATGCAGTATCTTGTGCAAAATGAAAGGATAATTTTAAAAAATATTTAGAGTTTATGAAAGAAAAATTAACGTAGTAGGAGGACACCAGTTATAAAACAAGATTACGATTACAAGATCAACCAAAAATTAAAACTGTTGTTTTAAGTTTATATTGATATTGTAAGAATTGCCGAACATTATTATTTATGAATAAAGAAAGTAAGGGATTAAGAGGTTACAAAATTTTAAAGAACAGATTAAAAAAACCGTTTCGAAGTTATTTATGAAATAACGCAGGATCTGTCAAAGGGGAAAATAGGATTTCTGTTTGTTCATTTAAAATATATTTTTTGAAGTATAGTGCTTTCCTAATCTCGTAAGATTCCAAAATATCTAACTTTTTCCCCTTAGGTTAAATATGTAGTATTGAAAGATTATCTATAGAGACATTATGGTTAGAATCAATTACGTGGTTAGCTAAAGCAGAATCCGTCTTCCTAACTTTACTGCAGCTAGATGTTCCTTAGTTCTTATTTTGAAGTTCCTACCCGTTTGGCCTAAATATTTTTAAACTACAATTATTGCACTTGATTTCATATACACCTGACTTCAATAAGGTATCCGTCTTTTGTATATTATTAAAAACAAGTTTTTTAAATGTATTTTTATTGGAAAACGCAAACCTAATATTTGAATACTTCGAAACGAAATTACCAAAGTAATAAGCACAATATAATAATACAATAATTCAAGTATATATAATAATACAATATAACAATACAAGTAATAAGCACAATAAGTAATAAGCACAACATCAAGCACAGCAACCTCGAAGAGAGCCGGTTTTGGATGATAAAGAGCAATTCTATCAAAGATTCAAAAAATTTTTATCCACTACTTTTACAAAAGAAGAGGAAGAAATTTTAAGTCATGGTGTAAACTTTTCACCACCAGCGGAAATTTTCATTTTACATTTGTTTTCATTTTAATTTTAGTTTTACAATAGTTTTATTGTTTAAAATATTTGTCTCTTTCTTAATATTAGATTTTTTAATAACTGTTAATTTAAGTATTTTATTATCTTCTTTGTTATTGTTTTCTCTGTCTTTGTCAGTTTTCAAGTACCGTATTGTTTTGTTTAAAAAAAAATGTATATATAGAATTTTTATTGTAACTATTAAGTCATTACTCCAGAAGACGGCCTAACAAGCTGAAATATATATAGAGTAAAAGTAAAATTATAAAAAACTTTGTTTTCTTTAATTTTCTATTAAACTTATTAAATAAGTTATTTGCGTAAAGTAACAAGAGATTGACATTATGTTATTTGAAAACTTACGCCAAGTGCCAATGGCAAACAGTATTAATTATCCTAATATTAAAGTTTTACAAATTATACATACCACAAAATTCACATTTAAAATTCCTCATTTGACAATCCTGTTTTAAATGTGCCAGCAATTCTTCGTACGTCTTAAATGTTTCTGCACAATGTTTGCACTCCGGAGTATTCATAAATAAATGTGATTTTTCCAAATGCATATTAAGCTTACAATATGTACTATAAGTATTAAGACACTCAGAGTACGGACATTTGAAGATGTTCGAATGCATATACATATGAATTAATGATTCAAGTAGGCACCATGTCCATTTTTTACAAATAGAACAAATTAATTTTCTCTTTTCCGAGCTAGAATCAGGATGCCTCCTTATTGTATGATTTAAAATAGCTTCCAACGAAATCGATTGGAAAGCATTACAATTCCCACATTCTAACATGTCGCTGGCATTTGTTTTGTTACAAAGAACAATTTTTTTGTTATCGCATTCAAATGTTTGTGCAAAATATTCTAATTCAAGACAATGAATACGATTAGTTAAATTGTAGTCAGCATCCGAACATGCAATTGATTTACATTGATAAATAAAATGATTTTCAAATAATAAATTGTCATGAAAAACGAAATGACATTTACCACATTGAAACACATTAATCGTTTCAAGTATTAACTTTAATATTTTGCGATGAAAATCCATATGTGAATTTTTAATATCTGGATTATGTCTACTTTTTATGTTATTTTTACAAAATCTACAAAAAAATTTATAATCCACCGGAAATTGAATTATAAGTAACTCGTCCGTTGTTTGTTCGGAATCATCTTTAAACTCGCTAGAATCGGCTAATTGTTTTGTTTCATTTTCATCCGTTAAATCATGAATTTTTATATGCTCAATATATTCATATTCTTCAACAAATTGAATTTTACAAATATCACATTTTAATTCGTCGTTAGAAATGTTTTCCGGAACGGTAAACTCATCAATTATTATTTGATGATATTCATTTGCTTCATTACTATCCTGCCTATCATGATCATAATCTTTTGGTTCAACATTATCTTCTTCTTCATCGTTATCATCATCATCCAGATATTCCGTATTTGTTTCATCTTCAATTAAATTAATTATATTCTCATTTGAAAATTCAAATTTTACTTGGGATGCTTCATTATCACAGTTAGAATAAGGCTTATTCAGTGTAATTCTTTCGGTATTTTCTTCAAATATTTTTGTTGTAATGAGATTTTCCTCTTTATTTTCAATAAATTCACATTTTATATTCTTATGAAGTACGGATTTTTTTTTAACGATTAATTTAATAAGATCATTGGACCGCGAGCATGTTTCTTTAAAGGAAAAAAAATCACAAATTTTAATCTTACAAGTTGGGCAGATTTGGTTAGGAACAGCATCTTCTTTGAAAATCTAAAAATTCATAAATTTTAGGTTTTTAAGTATTAGAACTATCATCATATTACCTTAATATCTGTTACAGCTTCAAAGATTTTGGGAAACGATACAATTTGACCATTTAAAATATCACTAAAAAACATGGTTTTTAAATTACTTTCCTGCTTCAGACATGCTCGACATATTTCTTCAAGTTTTATTTCTAAATCGTATTCATTATCATCGAGCATTTTAAAATAATAATTTATTTTTAACTGTTTTTATATTTATATTAGTTTAAAAAGAAGCCAAAACTTTGGTTATTTTAAACAGAATGCAGCCATTTTTATTACCAAAACTTTTTTGACATCTGCTATAAAATTTATGATTATAGGGTCAGAAGTGAAAAACATTTTACAATTTAATTACAAACCAAAAATAAAATTACATTTTTACCAATTTTTTAACTTTGTACCTTTGATTTTAAGTGCGTTCGCTTTGATTGAAATAACTGAATAAACTACAATTTTTCAGTGGTTTCATACTAGTTTCCCACCGTAGCAATTTGCTAGCTAGTATAGTTTAATAAAGTATAATAGCAACGGTGTGAAAGCAAACTATCACAACAATTATTTTAAATTTGCTATTTTCATTTGCTAGCTAGTAAATATTATACTTATCAAATAAAGTATAATATCGACGGTGTGAAACGTAATTATTATTTTATAGGTGAAATGTCATTTTATGGAATTTGTAAACATTTTGTTTTCTTGCGATTTTTAGCTTGTAAGATTCATTTCTGATATTTAATAAATTAAAGTGTATGTATTGATTGTTGATTGTGATATGGATATGTTTAGTATAGCATTATAAAGGAATAGGACAAGAAAAACGTAGTCAACGTAGACGTTATTTAAAAAAAAGAGAATTATTTAAAAAAAACGTTATAGAATAAAACTTATATGTATTTTATGCTGTTCAAAAACAGTGGCAGGGCTGGTGGCTGGTCTAAATCTAGTTTGATTTTTTCTGGGTTGTAAATTTCATTTTAAAAACTATAACGCTAATATCAAATATAAAATTGACAGTACGGTATTTTGATATATCAATTTTATTCTAGTCTCAAGTTAGGTTTGGTTTCCCACCGAAACATTATCTTAATATAATATGAACGGTGAGAAATCAAACTAATATCAAATATTTGCTATACTACATAGTAAATTTCTGCGGTGGGAAACTAGTATCAGTCATATCGAAAGCGGCTTTTATAGCATAAAATAGTTAATATGAATAGTTGGATCTAGTCCAAATCATAAAATAAATAAAAAATCTCTAGTACCAATTACAATTTTATTTATGTGGTTTTCAATTATGATAAGATAATAAACGTTTTAAAAAGTAATGGCAGCAAAAAGTGCACATTTAACAGCGAATCAACAAAACAAACCATCAATATTTGAATTGATTGCAGCCGAATCTTTGAATCAAACCTTTTATCCTGCGATTAAAAGATTCCTAAATTTTATTGTCACAAGAGATCCTGAAAAATTAAGCTGGATTTTACGGTATTATGATGAAATTTATTTAATTTTAAATGGAATACTTCAAAGTTACTATTTAAGCTATCACAGTAGGGAAACGTTAGTTATATTTATAAGTAAATATTGTAAAAACTGTTATAAATTGTAGATGGATCATTATCTGAAGTATTTTATGGACTATCAAGATATTCAGTGAAATCTTCCACATTTGAAAAAAAGGATCGATACAGTTCAATTATTACGTTAGTTATATTACCATATATAAAAATAAAATTAGATCAATATTTATTAAAATATAATGAGTTAAATATTCAAAGAAATTATAAAAATATTATTGATACTAGCTTAAAAAGTTATAAAATAATAACATCTGTATACGATTTACTAAAATTAGCACAATATGTTTTATATATTTCGAGTAAGTCACCATCACATTCTCCACTATTAAAATTATTTCAGTTAGGTCTAGAATACAATACAAATTCTGATGAAGAACCCTGGACATGGCGTGATTTGCTTAATGGGGAAATAGGGCAAATTTTAAGTATATTACTATTCCGTGGTTTAGAGGTATCTGCATTCTTTTTACAATTTATTCAATGGTGGGAAACTGAAAGTAAACATAAAAAAGTTGCAAATTTACCAATACCTGAAACACCAGATAATACTACAGATGGTATAAGATACATGGGGATTTGTCCCATTTGTCTACAAAAATGGAGAACACCAACAGTTTTGTCCATCTCTGGGTAAGTTTTTTTGAATAAGAAAAAAGTGAAGTTATTTTTAACCGATTCATTCATTATAGATTCGTTTATTGCTATAAATGTATCATAAATCATTTTGAAAAAACTTCTAAAACATGTCCGGTCACACTCTACCCAGCTACCATTGATGACTTAATAAGACTTTATGATGTATAATTTGTATTAATTAATTCTAAGGTAAATGTAAATAGGAATATTCCAATTGTAAATGGGTTGGTAAAAAATAAATATAATAAAAAATAATAACTGTGAAATACTAGTGACTGTCACGACACCTTAGTTTTGTTTTGGCATCACGTCACCATATTTATAAATTCAAAACAATCGTTTATTACCGTTTCATTCATGTTATATGGTTATTCGTTCGATTTGACAATCTATTATAAAATTTAACGTTCAATTTCTCGAATGGCAAACTTAAAAAAACCATCACTACATTTTCTGGGAGAAGATGATCCTGAAGCCGCGGAACAATCAAATAGACGTATAGAAAGAGTAAGTAAAAGATAATAAAGAATTTAAAAAATATATGTCATCCATTTTTGAAATTTGACTATGACTTTTACCGTTAAAGAAAGATGGTGCAATATTTTTTGAATTAAAACCAAAAACCCATTTAACGGATAATAAGGAATTATCAAGAGATATAGCGTTTGCTAAACTTAAAATTATGGCTTCAATGGTTCCGGATGAAATTATTTATACAGGCGATGATTATAAGGCGCATAGATTTGAGGCAGCCATTTTGTTTGCAGATGTATCAGGTTAGGAAAATCTGAATTGTATTTAGACACTTTGGAACCAACAGTTTAACCTTAAAATTGAAATAAGTGACATCGTTCTCCTGAAACTCAGGCAATAGTTTAAGAGCCAGTGACCGGCAGACTTACGGTATTTTAGCAAACTCCATATTGATGCTAGGTATAGTTTTTCACCTGCCGTAGTTGAAATGGGTATTCACTATCCCCGCCGATGGTTCCTTTGGGTGTGTCCGCAAGTCAAAATACGTAAAAATTGACTTCAAAAACCTAATTTCAGCAAGTCTGCCGTTTAAATATCTTAAAGTATACAATCTTTTTTTAGTAAAAAATCCAATGGCAGACACCTACTCCGGTTCCGAGTATTTTTTTTTAAATTTCAAAGTTTTAAAATTTCATGAAAATTTACTTTATAGTCCAGTAACTTTATACATCACAGTATGCGTCAAATCCGGTAGTTTTGATTTTTTGCAGACTTGTTTATGATGTTGGCCTAATGAATAATCCAAGTTTGTGACCGAGCGCCGAACGCAACTTTGTCAAAAATCGAAAAAACCACGAAAAAATCGTTATTTTTTCAAATTTTGGGGATTATACCCTAAAGGACTAGATTTTTCTTTATACTTTCTTATGACGGTTTTAAAGTAGACTAAATTTGCTACAATATGATACTAAAACTGTCTCTGTAGACCCAATAGTTTCCGAGATTAAGCAATTCAAAGTTTATCATTTTTTTCGAAATTCGCAATTTTTTGCAATTCTGTCGTTCTGAATGAATTCTCGAGTGACTAAACTAATGTCTAAATAATTGCAAAATATTGCGAAGTTAAAAAAATAATAAACTTTGAAAGGCTCAATCTCGGAAACTATTGGGTCAACAGAGACAATTCTAATATCACATTGTAGCAAATTTGGTCTACTTTTTTTGCCAAAATTTGAAAAAATAACGATTTTTTCGCGGCTTTTCGATTTTTGACAAAGTTGCGTTCGGCGCTCGAGGTCACAAACTTGGATTACTCATTAGGCCAACATCATAAACAAATCTACAAAAAATCAGAACTACCGGATTTGACGCATACTGTCATGTATAAAGTTACTGGACTATAAAGTAAATTTTCATGAAATTTTAAAACTTTGAAATTTAAAAAAAAATACTCGAAACCGGAGTAGGTGTCTGCCATTGGATTTTTTACTAAAAACAGATTGTATACTTTAAGATATTAAAACGGCAGACTTGCTGAAATCACGTTTTTGAAGTCAATTTTTACGTATTTTGACTTGCGGACACGCCCAAAGGAACCATCGGCGGGGATAGTGAATACCCATTTCAACTACGGCAGGTGAAAAACTATACCTAGCATCAATATGGAGTTTGCTAAAATACCGTAAGTCTGCCGGTCACTGGCTCTCAGTCTACAACGTGTACACACTTGTTTCAACTTTTGAACCGTGGAATATGTTCATCATTGATGTTTCATAAGTTTTGAAGATCGATCGTTTTGTTTAAATATATTTATTATAACCGATAAATGCTTTAAGTTCTCCATGTTTAAGATAAAAATAAGATGATTAAAATGCTTGTAGGAATGATCAAGTATCATAGATACTGTTGAATAGAATGGATGACCAAATAAGGGTCATTCCTGATTTTAGACAAAAAGGCCTTTCGATCTCTATTCAACAATACTCTTCCCTCAAGTATGATGATGCTAATGATGAATTAAAAAAACAGCTTTCTCCATTTATCTTTATTTCTTCTGATCTACTTGATCAGATGCAAAAATACTTTTAACATCTTTATCAAAGTCTTATCAAAAACTATATCTATATCTAAAAACTACCTAATTTATATATACTTATCCTAAGTTCCTGCTGCTGAAATTAAAATAAACGAACTTCCGGAAAAACGGAAATTAAAATTTTGTAAGAATTTTATTTTCAAAACGAGAAATTATGCCATTGGGAAATTTTCGATTTAGATTAAGAATTAACTAAACATTTTTTTTCTGGAAAAAAATGTGGTAAAAGTCCCTCAACAGCGCCATCTTTGAAAATATTATTTAAGTTTAATATCTTGTTCACGTGGTGCGTAGTGTAGTGTAGCCTATTTCAAAAACCGCCAGGTGAAAAAAAAACAAAATTTTTTTTTAATAACAATTAAAACTTTCTTTTATTATAAAAAAAGGGATATTACTTTTACTTAGGCGCCAAGAATTTTTTTTTATTTGATAAAGAACTCACTGAAGCAAATAAAACCAAAACGAGTTGTATCGGAGCCCCGGGGTCCAAGATACAGCCCTTTGAAAATATCAAAATCCATACAAAATTACACTGTTTTGACAAGAATTTTTTCTGTTATTTTAATTTTTGCTTTATTTCCTATGTGCTTATAAGATAAACAGATTAAAACTGTCTCTTTTACTAAATTTTCTCAATTTACGATGAAAATAATAAAAAAAAAATCCACTTGCGCCTTAGTTCAAGTAATCTTGCCATATCGTGGGCCCCTAAGGCTATATTTATTTTTTATAAGAACTGAATCTAAAAAATTATGGTGCAAATTATGAAACTTTTTGCAATCCATACAATTTTAGAGCGATCTAGTTTCGAACCAATGAAAAAATTTTTAAACTTTAAAAAAGTTTATCATTCTCATCAGGGCTAGCCGACTAGATAAACTCTACCAAAAAATGTTAACGCTAATGCATATAAACCAAAAATTAGGTTAAAGCTCTAGCGAAGTGTAAAAACAAAAAATTTACATAAACATACATTTAATAAATTCAGGTTTAGTCAATTAATTTCTCGGGTGATCACTGTTTTGTTATACTCTAGATTTTCTAGTATTGAATAACAAAATTGTATCTGTGAGAAGAAGATGACTAGTCTTCACTTGTGTCTATTGACACATGATCAACAATTAATTCAGTAAATTATTTGTGATATAACATCACCCCGATGGAAAATCTCCCATCAAGAATAATATAAGAACTGAATCTAAAAAATTATGGTGCAAATTATGAAACTTTTTGCAATCCATACAATTTTAGAGCGATCTAGTTTCGAACCAATGAGAAAATTTTTAAACTTTAAAAAAGTTTATCATTCTCATCAGGGCTAGCCGACTAGATAAACTCTACCAAAAAATGTTAACGCTAATGCATATAAACCAAAAATTAGGTTAAAGCTCTAGCGAAGTGTAAAAACAAAAAATTTACATAAACATACATTTAATAAATTCAGGTTTAGTCAATTAATTTCTCGGGTGATCACTGTTTTGTTATACTCTAGATTTTCTAGTATTGAATAACAAAATTGTATCTGTGAGAAGAAGATGACTAGTCTTCACTTGTGTCTATTGACACATGATCAACAATTAATTCAGTAAATTATTTGTGATATAACATCACCCCGATGGAAAATCTCCCATCAAGAATAATATAAATGTATGTTTATGTAAATTTTTTATTTTTACACTTCGCTAGAGCTTTAACCTAATTTTTGGTTTATATGCATTAGCGTTAACATTTTTTGGTAGAGTTTATCTAGTCGGCTAGCCCTGATGAGAATGATAAACTTTTTTAAAGTTTAAAAATTTTCTCATTGGTTCGAAACTAGATCACTCTAAAATTGTATGGATTGCAAAAAGTTTCATAATTTGCACCATAATTTTTTAGATTCAGTTCTTATATTATTCTTGATGGGAGATTTTCCATCGGGGTGATGTTATATCACAAATAATTTACTGAATTAATTGTTGATCATGTGTCAATAGACACAAGTGAAGACTAGTCATCTTCTTCTCACAGATACAATTTTGTTATTCAATACTAGAAAATCTAGAGTATAACAAAACAGTGATCACCCGAGAAATTAATTGACTAAACCTGAATTTATTAAATGTATGTTTATGTAAATTTTTTGTTTTTACACTTCGCTAGAGCTTTAACCTAATTTTTGGTTTATATGCATTAGCGTTAACATTTTTTGGTAGAGTTTATCTAGTCGGCTAGCCCTGATGAGAATGATAAACTTTTTTAAAGTTTAAAAATTTTCTCATTGGTTCGAAACTAGATCGCTCTAAAATTGTATGGATTGCAAAAAGTTTCATAATTTGCACCATAATTTTTTAGATTCAGTTCTTATATTATTCTTGATGGGAGATTTTCCATCGGGGTGATGTTATATCACAAATAATTTACTGAATTAATTGTTGATCATGTGTCAATAGACACAAGTGAAGACTAGTCATCTTCTTCTCACAGATACAATTTTGTTATTCAATACTAGAAAATCTAGAGTATAACAAAACAGTGATCACCCGAGAAATTAATTGACTAAACCTGAATTTATTAAATGTATGTTTATGTAAATTTTTTGTTTTTACACTTCGCTAGAGCTTTAACCTAATTTTTGGTTTATATGCATTAGCGTTAACATTTTTTGGTAGAGTTTATCTAGTCGGCTAGCCCTGATGAGAATGATAAACTTTTTTAAAGTTTAAAAATTTTCTCATTGGTTCGAAACTAGATCGCTCTAAAATTGTATGGATTGCAAAAAGTTTCATAATTTGCACCATAATTTTTTAGATTCAGTTCTTATATTATTCTTGATGGGAGATTTTCCATCGGGGTGATGTTATATCACAAATAATTTACTGAATTATTTATTTTTTAAGTTATTCATGTTTATTCTAATTGAAATTATGTATCAAAAATAACATTAAACGTCATTTAAGGTAGTTTCCCACCGTAGCAATTTACTAGCTAGTATAGTTTAATTAAAATAGTTGATCTAATCAAAGAAATGTATCGGGATGCTGGAAATAGAATACAATACAAAGGACAGCAAAGTGATAAATACTACAACCACCGAGGAGTGAAACAAGGATGTGTACTATCCCCGCTACTATTCCTAATAGTACTAGATAGTATCATGAGAAAGCTCGATGATGCAAGTCCAAATGGAATTTAATGGAACACAACAATACGGCTCAATGATCTAGACTACGCAGATGACATCTGTCTACTTACACACACACATACGGACATGCAGCAGAAAATACAGAAACTATCAACCCTTGCACATGAAGTCAGTCTCAACATTAATATCAGAAAAACAAAGGCTATGAGATTGAACTCCAAAACTATAACACCAATTACCATCAACAATACACAAGTGGATGAAGTTGACAAATTTGTGTACCTTGGTTGTCCTGTAGCAAAAACAGGTGGGTCTGAAGAAGATATCAGTCAGCGTATTAACAAAGCTAGAAATACGTTCAATATGCTTCACAAGATCTGGAATGCATCCGTCCTGTCAAGAAAGACAAAGCTACGAATGTTCAATGCATGGGTCAAGTCAATACTGCTGTATGGGTGTGAAACGTGGTAACATACAAAGAAGATCACATATCAACTACAGGTGTTTGTGAACAAATGCCTGAGAAGACTGATCAAATGCTTCTGGCCGAACACCATCAGTAACCAGGAACTTCTACGGCAGACAGAGCAGTTAGACATTGAGTCCGAGATAAAACAAAGGAAATGGAGATGGATAGGACATACACTGAGGAAACCAGCTGAATATATAACAAGGATGTCCCTTGAGTGCAATCCACAAGGTAAAAGGAGAGTTGGAAGACCACCCATGACGTGAAAGAAAACGGTGCTAGCTGAAGCAAAACAAATCGGCAAGACATGGGGTGAACTGAAAGCGATTGCCCCCAAACAGAGTCAGATGGTCCAGTCTAGTAGACGCCCTATGCTCCTAAATGGAGATAAAGGAAAAAAAAATAGTTCAATCAAGTATAATAGCAACGGTGTGAAAGAAAGCTATTATAACAATTATTTTAAATTTGCTAGCTAGTATATTATAAAACTTATCAAATAAAGTATAATATCGACGGTGTGAAACGTAATTATTATTTTATAGGTGAAATGTCATTTTATGGAATTTGTAAACATTTTGTTTTCTTCTGATTTTTAGCTTATAAGATTCATTTCTGAACTTTAATAAATTAAACTGTATGTATTAATTGCGTTGATTATGATATGGATATGTTTGTATAGCATTATAAAGTAATAAGACAAGAAAAACGTAGTCAACGTAGACGTTTGGTTCTCGTGAGAGCTTCTTTAAAAAAGACGTTATAGAATAAAACTTATAAGTATTTTATGTTGTTCAAAAACATTGTCAGGGCTGGTCTAAATCTAGTTTGAAATTCTTTGGATTGTAATTTTCATTTTAAAAACTATAAGCTAATATCAAATATAAAATTGACAGTACGGTATTTTGATATATCACTTTTATTCTAGTGTCAAGTTAGGTTTGGTATCCCACCGGAACATTATCTTAATATAATATGAACGGTGAGAAATCAAACTAATATTTTTTCGTCGGAGAAAATTTACAGGCTGATTCTGACATACCCCTTATAAAAAAATAGATAGAAAACGATAGAAACCGATAGACCGTTTTCTATCGTTTCCTATGCGGTTTTTGAATGAGAATTAATGGGTTGAAATCGTTTTATCCCATAGAAACGGATGCGGACTCTTACGTTTTGCCTTTTGTGGCGGACGCAATTTCTATCGTTTTTGGGTGTTGCTTATCGTTATTTTCTGATAGAAATAAAACCTAGTAAGCAAATAGAACCGTTTTCTATCGTTTCCTATGCGGTTTTTGAATAAAAATGAATGGGGCTGTATCGTTTTTTTCCGATAGAATGTTTGTATCGCTTTAATCGTTTCCTATCGTTTTTTGGTAGATTATCTGAATCGTTTTCAATGCGTTATTTCACATTATTTTTATTTCTGTTAATTCCTATCCGTTTTAATCGTTTCTTATCGTAAAACCCGAATTTTAGTGCAATATCCTATCGTTTTGAATCGTTTTCAATGGGTTTTTTCACATTATTTTTGTTTGTTTATTTTTATTTATTTATTTATTTATTTATTCATTCAATTAATCGATACAGCACAACAACAGGGTCGTTTGATGCAGTTAAATAAACTGCATTGTATCGAAAAGAAAGTTACAATTAATGGCATATAAAACTTACATCACGCTTTAGCAAAAATCAACAAAAAAGAAAAAACTTCTTCACAAAAGAAATTCAACAAACTTAACATTATAAAATTATAAAATTAAAACTATATAACAGTAACATCAATATCAATACCATTTATACAAACAAAAAAAAAAGAGAAAAATGCAATTAAATCTAAAAAATAATCAATAACACACACCAACAGTTAGTGATCGTTCAGATAGCTCATACACTCTGCCTTAAACCTATCCCCTCGTGCTATATTCCTCGTATTAGTTGGAATAGAGTTCCATACTCTAGCACCTCTTCTTAGTAATGAACTTTCCATATAATTTGAATTAGCTCTTTGCAAAATTAGGTTTTGTGTTCTGGACGATTGTGCAAAGATCAGTTTATCATACAGATACTTAGGTTTCTGGTTATTAATAATTTTATGCAGTAAAGTTAGCATTCTAATGTCAAGATAATTTTCCAAGGAACAACCAAAAATTTTATTATAATATGATGTCAACCTATCCCTTCGCTTTAGGCCAAATATATATCTTAGGCATGAATTAAAAACCTTCTTTATTTTAGCCATTAAGCTAGAAGTCAAGTTAGAAAAAACAACGTCACAGTACAGAAGATGACTCAAGATCAACGACCTTACCAAAAGCAAACGAACCTTAGTCGGGGTAAAACTAGCATTTCTCCAAAGTACTCTCAAGCCAAAGAACATTCTCTGCGTTATTGTGTTTACATGTGTAGTCCAGTCCAGATTATTATCCAGAATCAAACCCAAGTCTTTAACAGTTTTGGTAAAGACTATCAAATCATGACCAACTCTAATTCTTGGTATGAATAAATCAGCGTCATTAAAATCAAGTCTACCCTTCTGTGAAAAAATAATTGCTTGTGTCTTCTTCGCATTTAATGATAGTTGGTTATCAGATGACCATGAAATTATGTTACTTATATCTCTGTTCATGGCCGATATTGTGTCATTTAGGACTGACATTTTATCGTTCTGCCCTACATTTACTTCACAGAATAGTTGAAGATCGTCTGCAAAAAGGTGATAATTCGAGTGTGTTATAGAATTCCCAATGTCATTAATGTACATTGCAAATATTAAAGGTCCCAGTATTGATCCTTGTGGCACTCCCGTGGGTAGAGGCAATTGAGCTGATGAAATTCCATTACAGTCAACGAATTGGAAACGATCAGTTAAGTACGACAGTATCAATTTCGCTGCGTTAACATGAAAATTAAATAAGGTTAGCAACTTAGTGTAGAATTTCTTGAAAGATATAGAATTGAAAGCTTTCCGGAAATCCAGTAAGCAGAGCACCGCTAGATTTCCTTTATCTAGACATTCTCGAATGAAATCAGTTACATCTGCAAGTACAGTTTCAGTGCTATGATTGACTCTAAAACCTGACTGCAGTGGCGTTAATAAGTCATTAGTATATAGAAAATGTTTAATCTGATCAGAAATAAGTCGTTCAAAGACTTTATAGAGAGCCGGTAGATGCGTAATAGGCCTTACATCTGCTGGTGATATAGGGTCTTTGATTTTCGGTAATCCAATGACTTTACCAGTTTTCCAGATCCTCGGGTATTCACAAGACTTCAAGATTTGGTTAAATAAATACGTTACATGTGGTATGATCACAGGAGTCATAAGTTTAATGAATTGGAGGGGTATATTATCAGCACCAACTGCATTTGAAGTTATTGACCCAAGTGCTTTAGCAGTATCGTCATTTGTGACCTCAATAAATTCAAATCTATTATTATTATCAACATCATTGACAGTTGCAGGCTCAGTGATCTGCTCTAAATTAAATACTGGTTGTTGCACATTACTCAAACCCGCTGGTAATTTAACAAATTCCCTGTTAAGATCATCTGGCTGAAACTTAGTAACAGTTTCATCTGGATCCTTAAGCTTCATACCATATTTCTCTAGGTTCTTCCATAACTTTTTGGTGTTTAGGTTAGGGTTCAGCTTCTGAAGCAAATACCGCTTTTTAGCAGATTTAACCATTTTATTAAACTCTTTCTCATAATTTCTATATATTACTTTATCACCTTCACTACGAGTCCTTTTCCAGACATTTTTAGCCATTATCACTAATTGTTTTTTATTTTTGATTTTATAATTATACCATGGGATCGGTTTATTAACCAACTTGATCATCTGAAAAGGAGCATGATGATTTAATAATCTATGTAAGTTACTATAGAAAAAGTTAAACTTCTCATCAATTGAGTTAAGTTCCTGTAGATATATCCAGTTCACATTAAGTACATCACTATGTAATTCAGCAATTTTAATCTCATTATATCTACGGATAAAAGTAAATTCATCTTGAACCTCGGTATGTATATTAAATTCAATCGAAATAAGATCGTGATCTGAGAAGGGTTTTTGATAAAAGTTAGAAGTTTTAGAGGATATATTCGAGACAATAAGATCAAGAAGCCTATTTGATGTATCACTAGTTCTAGTCGGCTTTGTTTGGGTGGAGCACAGATTTAACGGCTCAAATATATTTCTTAAGTTACTACTTTCGACTGGATCCAATAGATCAATATTAAGGTCACCCATTAGTATAATAGTATCGTAATCTTCAGTAAATGCATACAATAGTTCACTTAATTCGTCCAAGGGAAGACCTCTAACATGCATGTAAGCAACACAAACAACAACTTTGGATAGATCTATAACAAACTCAAGAGATAAATATTCTATGTTATCCGAGGATCCCTTAGAATAAACTTTAACATGATACTGTTTAGCGAAATCATCCCGCACATAAAATGCAACCCCACCAGCCCTTCTCCCTAATCTATCATTCCTGAATAGTTTATAGCCCTCCACTTGAACACTCCTATTCGTATGCGAGGTTTTAAGATGTGACTCTGATACCCCTATTATATGGTGCGTAGTTTTATAAAATTCCATCCGTAGCTTATCAATATTTGCATGAATACTACGCGCATTAATATGGCACACTTTTAAACAATCTAAGAGATGAGAAGTACTAGAGAATGGATTACTACGAGAACGTTTTACCATAATACGATCTAGGACAGGTCCATACAGAATGCATGAAGCTCCAAACAACCATAAAGCTACCGTGTGTTAAAAGATATGCTAGGTAATAAAAATAACTATAACAATATAAATAATTAAAGCTTAAAATTAAAAACATAAATCATTGATTTGATTACAAAAAATTTGCAAAAAATTCCACTCTACCTCTTGAAGGGTTCTAGCTCCTCCTGTGTTCTTACAATTGTTGGAATACCATTTTCCCCAGCAATAATAACCACCATTCCTTTACGGATAGTCGCTTTGAAAATAGCCTTCGACTTCACTAGCTTCTTAGCCTCCATAAGAATAGCACTAACAGTTTTTGTCAAGTACTCGTTAATATAGATTCTGCTCCTCGGCAAGTTAGGCTCAATACATGTTAGTAGGAGTTGTTTATTTTTAATGAATTTGTAGTAGGCTGCCATAAACTCATTACGCTTCAGTTGCTTGAAAAAGCAGATCATCACAGAACACGTTCCACCGCCATCACCAAGCCTCCTAGACAACTTCACCACATTCTCAACATCATTCAGTGTAAAGTTTGCCACTTGGAGCTCTTCCGATAATTTCAAGACAAATTGCTGATCATATGTGTTAACTGAATCCGGAATACCATGGACCATTAGCACCTTTCTATTTCTCCAGTCCTCCCTTTTGTTGCATAGGATCATCTGGTTTTCTAGTAACTCTATGGGTTTCACTAGACTAGCATTCACTGCGGCCAATTCATTTTTCATTTCTTCTTTAAATTTGTTACAGAGTTCCGTCATTTTTGGCCACATCCCATCCAATTTCTTCATTACCCATCCCTCTATCTCCACCTTCACTAAGCTCGATACAACACTTGAGATATTGCTGTTTTTGATGCAATCACCACAGAACCATTTCTCTTTGGATTGTAGATATTCAAAATCAACTTCATTCAGCACACCAGCACAAAGAGCATGAAACCATTTCTTACATCCATCACAGTTTAGCCAATTCACTGTCTTACTATTTGATGAATCTGGTAACTCAACTTTTTTACATTTAAAGCACTTATGTGACATTGTATTTTTTAGGTTAGGTATTCACTTGATTTTTATATTTATTTTATATGTACATATATTTACTTCCATTCAGACGTTCGGCAAATATTATTAATAAGCGGAATATTACAAATTTTTGCAATTTAAAATAATTATTTCATAGTTACTATTATTAATTATTTATTTAATAAAAAATGCGTGTTCGTTCAACGCCGATGACGTTTTTTGGCTCTCCCTATTCCTATATCCGTTTTAATCGTTTCTTATCGTAAAAGGCGAATTTCAGTGCAATATCCTATCGTTTTGAATCGTTTTCAATGGGTTATTTCACATTATCTTTTTTTCTGTTAATTCCTATCCGTTTTAATCGTTTCTTATCGTAAAAGCCAAATTTTAGTGCAATATCCTATCGTTTTGAATCGTTTTCAATGGGTTTTTTCACATTATTTTTTGTTTTGTTTATTCCTATCCGTTTTAATCGTTTTTTATCGTAAAAGCCGAATTTCAGTGCAATATCCTATCGTTTTGAATCGTTTTCAATGGGTTTTTTCACATTATTTTTTTTTTCTGTTAATTCCTATCCGTTTTAATCGTTTCTTATCGTAAAAGCCGAATTTTAGTGCAATATCCTATCGTTTTGAATCGTTTTCAATGGGTTATTTCACATTATTTTTTTCTGGTTAGAAATTTATTACAAAACTAACGCGAAGCATCAATACGTTGCCGGAAAATCATAACAGATCATAAATTAACATAATTTAGTGAAAAGATGATACAATCAGCAAACTACTCAAAAACCTCTCCATTTAGCGTTTCGAGAAAATATTAAAAAATCACAATTTCATATTTCTTTCGAAATTCCAAAAACATTGTAAAAATTAAATAAAATCAAACTTTTTCCAAAATTCTAAAAATATTCCGAAAATTATTACAAAACCAAAGATTAAACTTTTTTCAAAAATTCTGAAAATATTGCAAAAATTATAACAAAATCAAAAATTGAAACTTATTTCAAAATTATTCAAAATTATTCCAAAAATTAGAATAAAATGAAATATTTAAACTTTTTCTAAATCTAAATAATATTCAAAAAATTCTTAAAAATTCAAAAATTCAAACTTTTTCCAAAATTCTAAAAATATTCCAAAAATTCTTACAAAATCAAAGATTGAAACTTTTTTCAAAATTCAAAAAAATATTTCAAAAACTATAACAAATTTAAAAATTTTCCATGTCACATTTAGGTCATACAAAGTACAAACAGCTAAATTTTTTTTCTAAAAAATTGGCTAAAAAAGTAAATGAAAATCATTTTTTTGACATACTTCACAATATTTTTTTAACAAACTTATAATGCAATAATCTAGTTTTTGGTCTCGCATACCAATCCCAATCATCAAGATTTCTTCAAATTCAATGTTTCTATTCGTAATCACTTAAAATGAACGTTTTTTAAGCAAAAAATATGCAAATATCCTTCCCAGTTAAAAATCCAATACCGATAACAACCGTTATTGATGTTGTTATCGACCAGCAGTTCAAAGAAAAAACTATAAATTGTCATCTGGGTGCGCTGTTTCACTTTTGTAAGCAAAAGTCAGACATTTTGTCAAATTTCAAAAGTGATGACTGTGGTGTGAATTGTGATTTATATAAATGAAGTGATAATTATTATATTATAAAATTAAGGTGTATTATAAAATTAATATTGTTAGATAAAACAAAAATCTTAAAAGTCATATGTTAATTTTTTTTATATATAAGAAATATGTGCATAATTTTTTAATATTCCTATTATATAGTGCCTACTAATCTATAACCTAAAATTAAATTTATATATGTACATATTTCAATTTCATAAAAATATATAATTGTTGATTTTTTAAAATATAAATTCAATATAAGTTTAAATGTAAATATGTAACCGTTTTTTAAAATAAAATATATGAAAATAAAATTAATATGAAATTAAAACCACCCCGATTTTTATTTATATTTTGTATTGAAACCAAATAATGGTTTCAATTCAATAACCTTTTCAATAACAGTTATTGACAACGACATTGGTAACAGGTAATTGATTGCGTTATCGATAATAGCTAGCTTGTATGTTATTGATAGTTTTCATCGATAATGTGGTGCCACAGTTTTGAACAAAAATTATCGATGATATTTCATCATGATGTACATAGCGCGTTATCGATATATAGATGTTGCATTATCGATTGTTTATCAATAACTGATCGATAACACTGTTTTGACACACTCGACGATATTTTGACACACTTCCGGTACAGTTATCGAACACATCGTCCTTTCGGCTCTTCCCATTGAGTAAACCTATTTTTAGAAAAAAATTTGGAATCCGTCCAGCCGTTTTCTAGATTTCGTCGGCCGGTCGGCAGACAGACATGCATTTTTTTTGGTGCTTTTTTAGAATTAGTAGGTCCTAAAACGTCGAGAAATGCCAAAAAATAAGGGGTAAACATTTCACTTTTGCAATACTTAGGTTTTTTCACAACTGAAGTAATATCCCATAGGTGACGGTAGGTTTGTTTTTCTTGAAAAATTTTCAATCGTAAATTTCAGATTCAAACCGATAGGAATCTGATGACGGAAAAATAAGATAGGTTACGATTAGTTTTACATATGGAATGTACGATAGAAAATGTTTAAAAACTTGTTTAGTTTTACCAAAAAATTTCAATCAAAAACTTCAGATTCAGAACGATTAACAACGATAGAAATTCTATCGTAAAAAACCCATTGAAACCAAATCTGAAATATCTCATAGGTGACGAATGATGCCGATTGGTTTGTTTTTCTTGAAAAAAATTTCAATCGTAAATTTCAGATTCAAACCGATAGGAATCTGATGGCGGAAAAATAAGATAGGTTACGATTGGCTTTACATATGGGATGTACGATAGAAAACGTTTAAAAACTTGTTTAGTTTTACCAAAAAATTTCAATCAAAAACTTCAGATTCAGAACGATTAACAACGATAGAAATTCTATCGTAAAAAACCCATTGAAACCAAATCTGAAATATCCCATAGGTGACGAATAATGCCGATTGGTTTGTTTTTCTTGAAAAAAATTTCAATCGTAAATTTCAGATTCAAACTGATAGGAATCTGATGGCGGAAAAATACGATAGGTTACGTTTGGTTTTACATACGGGATGTACGATAGAAAACGTTTCAAAACTTGTTTAGTTTTACCAAAACATTTCAATCAAAAACTTCAGATTCAGAACGATTAACAACGATAGAAATTTTATCGTAAAAAACCCATTGAAACCAAATCTGAAATATCCCATAGGTAGGTGACGAATGATGCCGATTGGTTTGTTTTTCTTGAAAAAAATTCAATCGTAAATTTCAAATTCAAACCGATTGGAATCTGATGGCGAAAAAATACGATAGGCTACGATTGGTGCTACATATGGAATGTACGATAAAAAACTATTCAAAACTTGTTCAGTTTTACCAAAAAATTTCAAGTCGTGATCTTCAGATTTAAAACGATTAACAACGATAGAAATTCCATCGTAAAAAAACCATTGAAACCGAAAACTAAAAAATCCTATTGATAACGATAGATTACGATTGGTTGATTTCTCCTGAAAACATCTCAATCGTAAATTTCAGATTCAGCCCGATAGAAATCTGATGACGGGAAAATACGATAAGTTACGATTTTTGCTATATATGTAATGTCGGATAGAAAACGATTCAAAACTTTTTCAATTTCACCAAAAAAAATTTCAATCGTGATCTTCTGATTTAAAACGATTAACTACGATAGAAATTCTATCGTAGAAAAACCATTGAAACCGAAAACTGAAAAATCCTATAGGTTACGATAGATTACGGTGCGTTTTCTATCTGGCAGATATAGTCTATGCGTTTAGAATGATTAAATCCGATAGAAACGAATAGCAAACGATAGAAAACTATTCGTTTTCTATCGGTTTCTTTCGATTTTTTTTATAAGGGACCCTCACAGATGTAAAAATAGTCATAGCAAAGACTTTTCTCTTAGCTAAGACTAAAACCTCTTAAATGCGATTCTGTATGCAGTCACAGCTGTGAGATGTCAAAAAATAACCTCTTAACGTAAGATCATCAAACATGGTCATCTTAAGCATCATAATTTAAAGTTTCATATTTTTTTATTTGAATTCTTGTATGAAAAATTATATTAACAAAGGATAAAATGTTAATTATGAATTATTTATGTAATTATTATAACATTTATAATAATTATCTATATTTTATTTTAGTTTGAATCAAAATTATAAAACAAAATATATATTGATATTGATTTTAAATAAAATGGCGATTGAAAATTTCATATTTGCAATATCAAACTTTGACGTCTCATGTTGTTTTAGGAAAATTTTGCAAATTTTATATAAACTTTAAGGAAAATCATACTTTTCTCACAAATTTATTGCAAAATAAATAAAAATTAATATATGGTATAATTTTATATAAAATATTATAAAATAAAATACATTTTTGATTTTAAGATTATATTCAATAAAATGGCGGTTGAATATTTTCACAAACAAAAATTATTAATACCTTAAGAAATTTTCTAAAACAAACTTGATTTTTATAAAAAATTATTATATAATATACCATAATTGTTAATAATAATTTATATGGTATTTTAATTTCTATTTAAATTATTTAAAAGAAAATATGACATTTTGTAATAATTTTGTTTATAAAAATAGCCGCTTGAAAGATCTCCAAAATATATTTGTAGAGTTATTATGAGGTTTTTTATGACAACGTTCACAGAATCGCAATTAAGATATTCCTCTTAAACAAATTGTCATAACAAAAAAAATCATAGCTAAGACCTCTTAACTCAGAATCAGCCTGTTAGATTCTATTTCTAATTTATCGTCGGCGATGATTATTACAAATATAATTTCGTAAGAAGAAATTTAAATCTCCTTATTTTAATTTTACAGAAACAAAAACTATTCTAAAAATTCTTCATCTAAATATTCGACCTCTTCAAATGATTCGTATTCAGAATCCTCTAAATATTCCACATTTTCAAATTCCTGACTATTAGTTTCATTCAGTTCTCCTATACTATCGTCCGCTACTTCTATACCAGTTTTCTTTAATTCCACGTATTTTTTCATGTTACGACAGTCAAATATTCCCTCAAACCTATTTCTTCCTACTTGATATCCTTCTACATCTTTAACTACATACCTGTCCAGATCTAAAACCTTGGCTACTAAATACGGTCCCTTATACTTCGCTTCTAATTTCCCTCTATGAAAATTCTTAATCATCGCTAATTCTCCTTCTTTATAACTGATTTTCTTTTTACATTTCCTGTCATGTTTCGTTTTATTATAGACTTGTAGCTTCTTAATATTTTCGCTGGCGAATTCCCTAGATTTTTCTAAATCATATGTTTCTTCGTTCCTATTTAATTCCTCCATAAACTCAACTAAACTGGTTCGATTATTTTTTTTTTAACCACCCCAAATAACAACCTTGACGGAACCTCTCCAATCGATCTATTTACCGTGTTGTTTAAGAGATATTCCGCTTCGCATAAAACGTTATCCCATTCCATTCCTTGTTCCTCCGACAATTTCGCGAGTAATGGAATCAACGTCCTATTGTAACGTTCGATCTGTCCATTTGCCTGTGGACATGCGGTTGCGATTAGATTGTGCGTAATGCCATAATCCTCAACAAATAATTTAAAGGAATTGGAAGTAAAAGCTGCCCCTCTATCCGATACAATTTTATTCAGCACTGAATAACTTAGGAAATATGGTTTTAACCGGCTTAATACTTCCCTAGTATTCGTTGTTTTTGTAGCATACAACTTAATGAACTTGGTAAAACCATCGATAATACCTAATATAAAATAATTTCTTCCTTTGGTAAAGTCTAAAGGTCCTAAGTGATCGATACGTAGAACGCTAAAGGGTTTATTCCCCTTTTCTACAATCTGTAACAATTCGTTATCCTTTTTAAACTTTGGATTATACACAATACACTGTATACAATTTTTAATGTGCGTCCCTATTTTCTCTCTCATTTTCGGAAAATAAAAATTTCTCCTCACAAGCTCCTGTACCTTATCGACTCCGAAATGTCCAAAATTGTTATGGAATTTATATAAAACTGAATCCACCATACTATCCAGAATATATAACAATAATTTAGCGCCCTCTACTTTGTACAATATGTTATCTCGAATTTCGTACCCCTTGAGGTTATTATCCTCGATTTAATTTCTCAATAATTTCAACTCCTCATCCCTAATTTGATTAACGCAAATACAGTTTAAAAAATTATCTCGGTTATCAACTAAATCTACTACGCAAATGTTGACTCCTGATAACGCGTCGACGTGTCTCATACGTTCTGTATTTCTATGTTCCATTGTATAGCTAAACTTATCGATAAACATGGCCCACCTGGCAATTTTTGAATTTATCTCTTTTTTTTCTAGAGTATATCGTAATGCATTGCAATCGGTGACTAAAACAAAATTCATCCCAAACAAATATGGTCTAAATCTCTGTAGTGAATAAACGATGGCTAACGTTTCTAATTCGAAAGAATGTAATATACTCTCGGCTGCTGTACTTTTACGATAACGGGATGCCATTTACTATCGTTTTGCTTTTGCAATAAGATGCTTCAAAAACCTGAAGCTGAAGCGTCAGTATGTAACTGTGTCTCGGCTGTTGAAGAATAGATACTTAAAACCGGTTTAGAGATTAAACAATCTTTCAATTGTTCAAATGCATTTAGAGCTGTTTTATCAAAATTGAAATCGCTATCTTTCTTTAACTGTTCGTATAACGGGGCCGTTCTATTAATATTTGCTATAAATCTGCAAAAATAGCTAATTAAGCCCATAAATCTATGAATACTTTTCTTATCGTTCGGCACTGGGTAAGATTTTATAGACTCAACATGTCGCTTGGAAAGCGTTACCTTATTTAAGGATAAATTATATCCCAAATATTCGACATTCTCTTTTAAAAATTGGCACTTTTGCAAATTTAATTTAATGTGAAAAATATGGATTGTAACAACTTTAAATGTTCTTCTACGGCTTTACTGCTAATTAAGATATCGTCAACGAATATTATAACACGCATCCTTAAGAAAGTCCTTAAAAACGCGGTAAATATACCTAACAAATGAGGATGGTGAATTTGTAAAGCCGAAAGGTAGCTTATTGAATTCGTATAAGCCATCCTCGGTCACGAATGCGGTATATTTTTTCGATGATTCGGCTATGTCTACGTGATAAAAGCCATTTCGTAGATCTAATGACGTAAACTACTTTTTATCGTATAATTTAGATAATAAATCCTCTATGACCGGCAGGGGAAAATGATCTCGTTCGACTAATTCATTTAAAGGTTTGTAATTTATACACATCCGTAGCGTGTTGTTTTTTTTCTCGTTAATACAACTCGACTCGAGTAACAGGATTCGTTTTCTCAAATGCTCCTTTATTTAATAACTCATTAACCATTTTGTTTAACTCGTCCCTTTCCCAGACACTCAATCTTCGCAGTCTCACGCTGTAACCCTTATCTTTTTTTAATCTAATATCGACTTCCATTGTTACTTTCGGTTTATCTCTTTTAGTTTTGTGCTCATAATTCACCTTATAAATCTGAACGATCTCCTTTTCCATTGCTATGGTTTCCCTAGTATCACCTATGTCTAAACTATAATTATCTTCCATTACTTCATTATATTTCACCACTTCTTCCATCAAATTCATATCGAACTTATAACAATCTACCTCGGCATTATTTTTTTCCTGACATATTTTTTCATCTATTTTCGTCAATAATTCGGTATCTTTTTCGGAAACTAATTCGTTTGCTCTATCTTTATCTACACTATCCCTATCCGGCTGGTCACTTATTTTTACGGTGGTCAATCTATTTGACTTCAAAAAATCTATACCTAGTATGAGGTCTGGTACCATAGTATTAGGAGGAACGACTAGAATTGAAACTGGAAAACATTTATTTTTAATTGAAATTTTAGCTATTACTTCGCCCATCACATTTAAACCTGAATTATTTATTCCCTGTGCTTTTACGTTACTATGGTTTAAAGAAATATTATTTAAATCTAATTTAGAACATTTAATAAAACTTACTTTACTACCAATGTCTATTAACGCCTCCAATTCAAGATGTTGTTTTTCCACTGTTAATTTTACTGTTTTCATTCCCTCACTGTTTACTTTGATTACATCTGGTTCCATTTCGCCTTCGCTACTTTCATCGCTCCAACTGACAAAATATGTTCCATTCGGCCTTGGGATGATTTCTGGCAAAACAATTCTGCTCCGTGTGACCGGCTTTTCCACATACACTACATCTGGGTTTAATAGCTGGTTGTTTGCAATCGATTGACTTATGATCCCATCCGTCACAGTTGAAACACTTTAGCCTTTCTTTACACTGGAATCCTCTATGTCCCATTTTATTGCAGTTAATACATTTTGACTGATACTTATGCGATTGCTGCAAGTGTTCTCTATTGACTGTCGACTGTAAATTATTTTTAGCTACCGCTTCTTTTATTTGATGGTTTGTTTCCATCCACTGTAGACTGTCGATAATTTCCTGTACATTTTTAAACGGTGTGCTCGATATTTTCTCGTATAATTTGTCCTGTGACAGACCTCGAATGATGTGTCTCACTATTGCCTTCTCTTAAGTCTCCCATACTTCCTGCTGCGAAAACTCTCTCAGCATAATGTTTATAATTTTCCTCCGGCATCTTTCTCATTTTGCTCATTTCAAAATGAAATTCTTTTTCATCCACACGTCTGGTAAATTTTAAAATCTGTCTTTTAAACTGACTCCATGATGACACACTTTCGTCCACTGCAGAATACCACAATTTCGGTATATTTGTTAATCGTTGTACTACATATAGTAACGTGGCGGCATCACTCCAATTATAAGTCTCCTTATAATGTTCTATCTTCGCTATCCACTTTTCTACTCGCAGGTTTTTACTGTCGAATTCCGGAATTAATAATTTCACATCTTCCGGAAGCAACCGGTTAAATTCACTCTTTTTCGGCAGATCTAATATTTCGGCGTCACTATTTTTCTTCGGCATTATATTCGTTTTATTCTTTTAATCTCGGCAACTTGATTTATATTACGAATCTCTCGGCTTTTATTATTTTATTCACCACTTATTTGAATAAATATTTTCATCCAGGACCTTGATGTTCATGGATTTTTCTCGGCTGCTTTCCAATACACGTTGTACTAATATCGGCTTATGTACAAATGCCCGTGTATTTCGGTGAAAAATGTATGAAATTCTTATATCGTCGAATTCTTATATCCCACTTCTGATAAATAAAAGCTGTAGTAATATGAATCTGGCTAAGGATTATCAGGATGTTAATTCATTATCGGCAAAACCATAAAAACACGTTATATTATATATTTCACTTTATTATTAACAATAAAACTTGTGGTTACATAAACGGCTATACATGAAGTGAGTTTAGATTATATTATATAGTATTTGACAGTTTTGCAACCCTATAAACCAGGTTGCTTTATTTATATATATTTCTACCCAATAAACCATTTGCTGTAATTTATTATTTTATAAATTAAGCTTACAGTTCAAAGTTCGGTTTTATTCATTTATATATTTTCATAATTTGTATTTTGTATTTTATTTTTAAAATTAGTTATTAGTTGAAAAATTATTATTATTTATTTATTAGTAAAAATTGGTTATTTTTAAAATTGAAATTTGTAAAATTCATTTTGACAAAGAACAAAGTATTTTAGTTTATGCAATTTTATTTTTGACAGCTTTTCACGCTGACGCCTTTGTTGTGGTTACCACAGCGAAATTGTAGACGTTTTGTGTTTCTACCTTATATTATAATTATTTTAATATCCAAGATTTATAAATTCCTAAGGGAAAAGTAATTTAGAATCCTCATTCTAGTTAGCATGGTATCTTCCAATATTCAAAGACCTAAACGTAATTTAGAATCCTCGTCCTACCATCCTACCATGCCAGCTAGGGTAGTTTCGGGTATTCAAAAATTTAAAGACAACAAGAACATGCGTTCTAAAGTGTGGTAAATGCAAATCTTTTTTTAGTTTTTTATATCTTTTGGTTAAAGAATGGATAACAGAACAACAAATACTATCACATATAAAATATGATATAGGTCAATATTTCTTGATAGAATAGGGAAAATAAGAGGTAAAAAGCAAATTAGTTTTAAAAATTTGCAGTAACAAATCGAAAATTTAACTTTCTTTTAAGAAATCAAAACAATTTAGGGTCATAAAGACTTACGATTATCAACAAATACAATTGTATATACGATTGTCAACTAGTTTTAAAATTTCTTCAACAGAGGCGTTGCAATCGACTTACAACGCCAGGTGAACACTCATACTACATTCGTATTTACAAAACCACTGCACTACACTACGACCACGTGAACAAGATAATAGTTAATTTCGAAACGCACCCCAGTAAGGTTCTAATGTCAAAACGTCAAAACGTCGGCATGCTCCGGAAAATGCGTCTTGTAAATTTGCTGCCACCATTTTTTTTAACTATGGGGGTGGAAGTTCGTTTTAAAACACAAGGGCAACCTTGTCCGATAAAAATTTGTCTGCTATTGTCTAGTCCTACAACCCAAACATGCCAAAATGTCAACTGTCGGACTCGACAATAGCAGTCACATTTTTGTCAGACAAGGTTATACTCGTGTTCTAAAACAAATTTCCACCCAAAAATTGTGGTAGCAAATTTACAAGAGGTGCGTTCGATTTGACTGAAATAACTGAAAAAACAACAACAATTGCATTCAATTTTTCAGTTGTATCAGTTGCTTCAGTCAAATCGAACACGGCTAAGATCTCAGGCAATCGGCATTTTTCGGCGCTTTGCGAACGGAAAAGCGGCCGAATCAAGGAAAATGGCAAAACAAACATTTTCGAACTCATCATACACAGGCGCCTCACGAAGTATAAAATATGTGTTAATCATCAAATGAAATCGGCGAGGATCCAAGGACTAATATTTCAAGATGGCGTTAAATATTTTTTAAATGTTTTTATATTGAGTTTTTATTTCAAAATGGCGCTACAGGCTCACGATTTTTGCTATTTCGTTCGGCCAAAACCCCCGATATTGTAAGCCTGCTTGTTTTTTTAGCACAGAAACATCGTGAACCTATGGCGCCATTTTAAAATTAAAACTCAATACAGAACCCACAATATTCATAGCTCGCTTGATTGACACCATATGCAAAAAACAATGAAGATTACCATATGCAAAAAATAGGATTAGCGTTTTTGATTAAATTTTTTTTATAAGCAGTTTTATATTTCAAGATATTTTTATTTTGAGTTTTAATTTCAAAATGCCGCTATAAGCTCACGATTTTTTCTGTGCTAAAAAACAAGCGGACCAACAATATAGGGGATTTTACTCAATACAAAAAAAATTAAAAAATATTTAACGCCGTCTTGAAATACGAAACTCAATATAAAAACAATTTTAAATATATAGTATAATATACTAAGGGTAGTATAAGGGTAGTGAAATCCGAAATTCTACGTCCACGCCGTGCTACCTGGGTAATGCTAACAGAATTAGGTTGGTGTAGTTGAGAGGGGCAGAGTAAATACTGCTTATACTCAATGATTCTGCACCATGGCGAGTCATTGGCGCCACAAAACCAATGCAACTCAAGCGTCTGTTCTCCATGTTAGGGGCGGCTTGGAGCGGGCGTCTGTCTTGGATCAAGCGGCTCGCTATATAAACGTGTAGCAAGCGTCTGTTCTCCATGTTAGGGGCGGTTTGTAGCGGGCGTCTGTCTTGGATCAAGCGGCTCGCTATATAAACATGTAAAAAAGTTGTTTCTGGTGCCCTTAAGATGCAGAACGAACCCATTCACGAAAATTTGGGTTGGGCGAAGGGCTAACACCCCATTTCCGTAAAAAACTACTTGTCATGAATTCTGTACACAGGCCTCGGATTATCTCGGATTCATTATTAGAACGACCTCGGAAACGGTACCCGGACTACGATTTAAAAATGGGAACCTGGAACGTGCTAAGCCTTAGAAGACCAGGAGATCTACTAAAACTTACAAACCAAATCAATAGCTATACACTGGATATAGTGGCGTTACAAGAACTAAGATGGCCAGGGAGTGGAATCCACGAAACAGCCAAGGGATACACTCTCTACTATTGCGGTCATGAAAACGGAGGAGAATTTGGAGTTGGCTTTCTCACACATCGTCGCGTGAATCAACATTTTATCGACTTTCGCCCAATTAATATGCGGATATGCACAATGAGAATCCGCACGCAAAAATTTAATGTAACGATCATCAATTTTCATGCACCAACTGAAGACAAAGCAGATGACATTAAAGACCTGTTCTTTCTAGAACTCGAAGAAGTCATCAATAACATCCCGCGGCGCGATATAAAAATCGTGGTAGGTGACTTCAATGCGCAAATTGGTAGAAGTGCAGAACTTAAAACACATGTCGGCCCTAACAGCTTGCATCATGCTAGTAACAATAACGGCTTTCGCACAGCTGAACTGGCTATGATGTATGATCTAGTAATTTCCAGCACTTTCTTTCCTCATAAGAGAATCCACAAAGCAACGTGGAAATCAAATGATGGAAGAACTGAAAATCAAATCGATCACGTCATGATTTCTAAGAGACACTCTACAAGTGTAACTGACGTTCGATCATACAGAGGTGCTGATATGGACACCGATCATATGCTTGTCATCTTTAAGTACAAGTGCAAATTATCATCTACATTTAATAGGCAAGCAAAAAAGACCGTGCGCTGGAATGTCGAAGCATTTAAACACCTGGAAACACTGAATAGATATCAGGAAATTGTAACGCAAAACATAGAAGAGCATGACATCCCATCTGAGATGCCATTAAACATACAAGAAGAATGGCAAACGCTTCAATCAACCATCATATCCGCAGCACAAACTACAATCGGAAAACGACCACCGAAATCACGTAACGAATGGTTTGATGACGAGTGCCGCGAAAGCATTGAGCACAAACAAAAACTGCGAGAAAAATGGTTAACAAGAAACACCCGAAGCTCCCAAACTGATTATCTATGCGCCAGAAAAGCCTCAGCAAAACTCCTACGGAAAAAGAAACGCGAACACGCGAAGAGCTGTATCGAAAACATCAACCAACATGCGGCTAATGGAAATTCGAAAGAGTGTTTTGCCAATGCGCGGAATCTGACCAAAGATTTCCACCCAAGATCTACAGCCATCAAAAATGGAAACAACGAGCTTACAACAAGTGAACGTGATGTGCTGGAAGTATGGCGATCCCACTTTCAAGACCTACTGAATAGGACGAACGAAGTTCATCCTATTCGAGCAATTGCTCCGTCAAGTGAGGAGATTTTTGTCCCTTACCCAACAATAGAAGAAGTGGAAGCTGCCATCAAAAAATTAAAAAATGGCAAATCACCAGGTATCGATGGAATCCCTGCAGAACTACTCAAGAATGGAGGAGCAGCTCTGGTCTCACGTATATATGATCTGATTCTTGCAATCTGGGACCAAGAAGAACTACCTGCTGAATGGAAAACGGCTCTCATTGTTCCGCTACATAAAAAAGGTGACCGCCTAAAGTGTGCAAATTATCGTGGAATCGCACTGTTGAACACTGCATATAAAATACTAGCTAATGTCGTACTCGCTCGGCTCATCCCGTTTGACGAATCTATCATCGGCGACTATCAGTGTGGTTTTCGTCCCAACCGCTCAACCACAGATCAATGTTTTATCTTAAGGATGATTCTGGAAAAATGTTGGGAGTACAACATCAGCATTCACCAGCTCTACGTTGATTTCAAGCAAGCATATGATAGCATCATCCGCGACAACCTCTGGTCTGCACTCATATGCCTTGGTATTCCAGAGAAACTTGTTTCTCTGTGCAAACTCACAACATCGGGATCAAACTGTAGAATAGTAATCGAAGGGTCAGTTTCTCACTCTTTTGATATAACATCAGGTGTTCGACAAGGTGATGCACTCGCACCCGTACTATTTAATTTGGCGCTTGATTACGCGATAAGAAAAAGCCGCATTGAGACACAAAACTGTATATTTAACAAATCTAGTCAAATTCTTGGCTATGCAGATGATATTGTGCTTCTCGGACGTAGAACAAGCGATATCAAGGATAGTCTCTCTCAGCTTGAAAGAAATGCTAAACGACTTGGATTATGCATTAACACCGGCAAGACTAAACTTTTAACAACATCCAGGAATATACCTCCCGGCAATCTGAATACTGGCGACTATGAAGTGGAACGTGTAGAAAACTTCAAATACCTCGGGTCTGTAATAACATCGTCAAATGACATGCAGGCAGATATTAAAGCTCGTGTCTCAGCCGCATACAGAGTTTTCTACGCATACTCAAAACTTTTGCGATCTAAACATCTTTCGCAGTCGTGCAAACTCACACTTTACAAAGCATTAATTCGACCTGTGCTTACCTTTGGAAGCGAAAGCTGGACACTGACTTCCTCCGATTGTAGAATTTTATCAACATTCGAGAGGAAAGTCATACGAACAATTTATGGTCCATGTAAAGTTGCTGAAAATCAGTATAGAATCCGAATGAATCATGAAATCAGACAGCTTCTTGGAGGCTGCGATGTAATCGGATTCATTAAATCTAACCGGATTAGATGGTTTGGCCATGTAGAAAGGGCACCATTAGATAGAATGATTAAAAAAGCGTCCCAACAACAACCAGCTGGTGTTCGTCGAAGAGGAAGACCTAGACAACGCTGGCGTGATGACATCATCCAAGACCTTCGTGATATAGGATGTCGAAACTGGGGTCAACTGGTCATGGAACGAGACGATTGGAAGCTGATTGCACAGACGGCAAAATCCCTCCATGGGATGTAAACGCCAGAGAGAGAGAGAGAGTATAATATACATATTGCCATATGCAATTTTCATTGGCATATGGCGCAATCCTTCGGGCTATGAATATTGGGGGTTTTGGTTCGGCCCTTGGAAAATAAAAAATTCACAAAAGGTTGACGATTTGAAAAATAAATTTTTTTACCCATGTTTTTTTAACTTTAGTAAAAAAAATTCATTTCAAAATCCAAGGTCCAAACTATAGAGGGATAAGAAGGTTTTCAAAAAATTTCAGGTGAATTGTTCGATATCAGCCACATATATTTGCACTGAAACAACTGAAACGCAGCTGAAAAATGGTATGCAATTGTTGTTGTTTTTTCAGTTATTTCAGTCAAATCGAACGTATGAATCATGTCATGTCCTATCATGTCAACAATGTCGAAAAAAGTTGTTTCGAGGAAAATACGTTTAAGAATCATAATAAAACTCAAGTGTATAATAAACATGAAATAATTACAACGAAAACGTTATAATGGCTTTCGGATTAAAGATTTATATGTATGTACATATAGTATTTTAATTAAAATTAGCTGCCGTAATAACACTAATTAACATTACTTCGATTACAGAAATGTTTCTAACAAAACAGGGGCGCACACAGAACAAGTTTTAGGGGGGGGGTCTAACGAATTTGTTTTAAAATAAAAAGTGCTGTGTAGGCATTACAACAACACACATAGATACATTTTAAGACCTAGGTCCAACAACAACATGTGTGTTGAGGTGTTGATGAACGCTTTTTAAACCTTTGTGGATTGTACGCCCCCAGGACTGTTGATTCGGACTAAGCATTTCATTTGTACGATGTAAATCGGTGTGTTTCGATCGGTTGTTGATCTTTTGTTTCAAAAAACGTATTGGCTGTCAGATTTGTCTTCTAAAAATTTTTATATGTGTGCTTCAGTGATGCTAGACTTTAAAAAATAAATTTCCCGTTGCCGTATCAAAACTTCCCGATTTTTACCGTTTCTTTAAGGAAATACTTCCCATCAAGCTTTCAATTAAAAAAAATATACATACATATAAATCCAATTGTTTATATGGAAAAACCACCACTATAATAATATTTGTTTCGATTCTTCAGACACCTTGTGGAATAAGATAGTATTTGGTAGTATTTATTGACGTTACTGTTGGCTCTTGGCGAAACATTATTAATAATAAATTTATTTTAATTAATGAAACACTTGTTTGTATTCCGCAAATTAATTTTTGTTTCTGGGCTATTATTTTGAAAACGTACATCGAAAAAAAAACAACTATTTTTTAAAAATCTGAAATTTTGATATTTTGTTGGTATTGACGAAAGGAAAAAAGTAATTTCTGCTTTTATTTTTTGTGTACTCTGAATCGGAGTTATGCGCGGTTGAATTTTGAGGCTTTTTCACGTAGTTTTTGGTAATGGTGGCAATGTTTTGTGAATAGGTGCCACAAATTTCATCCGACTTACGTATATTTTTGCAAGTAAAAAGGAAAATAATTAAATAATTGAAATAAGTAAGTTTAAAATTAATAACTTTTCTCTTTTCCGCTAGGCGGCGCGTAAAACCTTGGTTTACTTCAAAGCTCATATCTCAAAAAGTAGGCTTTTTTTTTTCTTGTTTTTCACAAATTTTAAAGTAAACATATGCAGCTATAAAATTGAGAAATAAAAAGTCAGCAATTCAATATGGATTTTTTCTTACGATTTTTTAAAGCTTGGTATATGAAAAATTCACATGTGTTTTTTTATTAAGTTAATAATCCTGTACTAAATGTGGATCTAATAAATTAAACATTTCATATTTTAACACCTGCAATAAATTTGAACCATTTTTTGTGTATTTCTGATTGAGAAACAGGTTTTTATTCAGAATAAGAATTGGAGATCCCAATGATCGAAGATTTTGTTATAATTTCAACATCACCAACACTAACATTAGAAAAAAACATTAAAAAAATATTTTTCCTATAAACATTATAGTTTAATCAATATTATAAATAAATACATTAAAAAATTAATTTATATATTTTTTTTTGCCTTTAAATTGAAATATTTATGATCATCAGAAAAAGAAAACATTTTGGCAATTATTTTATCGGGTGTAGTGTTATCCGGTAAAAAACAGTGGAATCCTTGAGTTCTTTGTTTTCTTCCAAGAACATTTCGTAGATGTCGGTGAGGGTCCATAAATCCAACCGCTTTGATTTCTTAATTTTTGTCGATCCTTCTGTAATAGTAACAACATCTTTAAAGCCTGGGACATTGTTCTCCTAATTTCCTCTGATAAGAAGTATGTTTGAATTTGTTTTACTATATTTTGTGACAAACTTTGCACTTGTTTGCTTTGAGGCCAACTGTAAGGACCTACTGTTTCCAACAGATCCATGGCGAATTCTACCAGTCGTCTTGATGCATTAAATTCATCCTGGATACGTTGATTTGACCAAAATTTACGTGGTAGAGTTGTCAACAAAAACACTTGTTTTGATTTAGAGCTGGCATCTTTAAACTCTTTTTTAAGGTTCATAAGCCATGATGTATATTCACATTCCTCGTTTGGTGATAACACTTTAACTGAATCTACTTGAAATATTCTTTGACTTATTGCCGATGTGACACTTGCAATTTTTTTATAACTTCCTGTTGTAATATGATTTGTGTGAGAGGAGATTCGGCTAACCTTCCAAGAACATTGTTAATATCTTCTAAAATGTCATTAAGTAGTTCAGGAACTGGTGGAGATATAGTATCAACCGAAACTGGTGATGGATCTAAAGATGCTGGAGGTATTTGAATATTTTCGTTCGTTGGAACATTTTCAACATCCTGATTTATAGAAATAATGTCACTATCGATAGTTTCCGAACATGAAAGCTGCTGTATAGAAAATATTAGTTGCATATGAATTTTTATTCATTTTAATAAAATAATTAAATTTACCTTATTTTTATAGATATAAGTGCGACATGTTTTACATATAAACTGGTCATCACGCAAAGTAAAATTTAGGGTCTCAGCTTTTTGAATAACAGCTGGTGTGACCAGTTTCACATTTTTTGATGTCCGCTGATGATTTGAGAGACCGTACAAGTTACAGCACAATTTGAAAGGCATTTCTATTATTATCTTTTCTAAACGTTATGTCTTCTAAATATTTAGAATATAATTGATTATAAGGCAATCCAATCAATATATATATATACCCTTGAAATAGTTTTGACATAGGTAGAATCAGGTAAAATTAGGTAGGTACAATTTAATATATTTTGATTGGATGCAAGTATAATTTGGTCAAAAACCGTTTGTGGGCGTCATTAGAGTTAAAATTATGAGTCTCTAATGAAATTTTAATTAGTAAAAAGGGGCTGAATAGACATTTTTTAAAATGAATAAACATTTTACACACCCTTTTAATAATTTAAATTCCTTTATTTTACCACTTAACTTAAATTAATTTTTAATAAGTTTTTAACCATTTAACCGCACAGAAAATGGTTCAAATTTATTGCAGGTGTTAAAATATGAAATGTTTAATTTATTAGATCCACATTTAGTACAGGATTATTAACTTAATAAAAAAACACATGTGAATTTTTCATATACCAAACTTTAAAAAATCGTAAGAAAAAATCCATATTGAATTGCTGACTTTTTATTTCTCAATTTCATAGCTGCACATGTTTACTTTAAAATTTGTGAAAAACAAGAAAAAAAAAAGCCTACTTTTTGAGATATGAGCTTTGAAGTAAACCAAGGTTTTACGCGCCGCCTAGCGGAAAAGAGAAAAGTTATTAATTTTAAACTTACTTATTTCAATTATTCAATTATTTTCCTTTTTACTTGTAAAAATATACGTAAGTCGGATGAAATTTGTGGCACCTACTCACAAAACATTGCCACCATTACCAAAAACTACGTGAAAAAGCCTCAAAATTCAACCGCGCATAACTCCGATTCAGAGTACACAAAAAATAAAAGCAGAAATTACTTTTTTCCTTTTGTCAATGCCAACAATATATCAAAATTTCAGATTTTTTAAAAATCAAAAATTTAAAAATCAACAAAAAAATGTACGTTTTCAAAATAATAGCCCTTCTAACTTTATTTATTTTAAAAATAAAATTAAAATTAAAAACAGCTCGACCGGTTTCGGTTTTTACACCATTTTCAAGAGCTTCAAAATTGTTACAAAGAAAAAATAATACAACATGACATTTATATACAAATAAAATTAAATTAAAAATGAAACTAGATCAAAAATGAATACAAAACAATTTTTAAAATTTAAATGATAGTAAATTCAAAGAGCTGACATTTTTAAAAACTATTGTTTATCCATTAAATATTAAAATTAATATATGAAATAATGACTGCATCTTGGTATATAACAAAAGGAAATCACAACACAATTTAGAAATTTTCTGAAAACAAGTAAAATTTTGTGTTAAAGAAACAGATCTGGGTTGGTTAAAGCCGAATAAATGACATCTGTTTGTAAATTTAATAAACTTTTATTTAAATAAAGAGCTTTACGAATTTCAAACGATTCAAGAATATCAAGTTTGGGGTCTTTAGTTTCAACATGATGAATTTTTAGATTTTCGTTATTAAGAAAACAGCTATTATGGTTTTCGTTAATTAAATGGTTAGAAAAAGTTGAACTTGTATGTCCCAATCTTAATGCCCTAAAATGTTCTGAGCATCGCTGCTTGAAATTACGACCAGTTTGACCTATATATATAGCATTACAATCTTCACAACTAAGTTGGTAGACACCAGATTTCAAAATTAAATTTTGTTTAGGTTTGTTGTTAACTAATAAATTATGTAAGTTGAAATTGTTGTAAAATGCACAGCTTAAATTTGTATATTTAGATAATGTATTACCTAGTCTCTGACTTAAATTACCCGAATAATGAATTTTGCGCCAATGTTTAGTATCTTGTAATGAATTTGGATAAATCAAATTGTAAGCAATACGTTTTAACTTTCGTTGAAGGATTTTGTGAACTAATTTTGATTCGAAACCGTTGTTTTTAGCAATTAATAAAATTAAATTTAGTTCTTTTTGAAAATTTTGGTCAGAAAGTGGTGTTTTAACAAGTCTCTCGACGAGTGAAAAGATTGCGGCATTTTTTGCATTAAAAGAATGATTTGATGAAGAATGTATTAAAATATCAGTACATGTAGGCTTACGATATATGTCAAATTCAAAATTAGTTGTAATATGTTTAATTTGAATATCTAGAAAATTTAAAGTTTTATCAATTTCCTTTTCAAAGATAAATTTAATTGAAGGATGTTTTCCATTAAGTAAAATAAGAAAATTGTCTAACTGTCTTTCTGTACCGGTCCAAAGGCAAAGAATATCGTCTACGTATCTATACCAAAATAAAATATTACTAGCTTCTTGTAAGTTAGCATCTAGGAATTGATGTTCAAACCAATCCATAAAAATTTCGGAAAGTAAGGGTGATAAAGGCGAACCCATAGGGAGTCCGTCAGTGAATTTAAAAAATTGGTTTTCGAAAGTGAAATAATTTTGTTCCGCGCAAGTCCTATATATAAGGATTAACTCATCTCTAATATCGGCAGATAATACATTTACGTTTATAATTTGAATTACAATATCATTTAGTATATTTAATGGAATAGAAGTAAACAAACTTGATACGTCAAACGATATTAATTTAGAATTTAGAGGAACTACAACATTTTTAATTTTATTAATGAGATCTAAAGAATTTTTAACTGAATATTTGGAAACAAAATCAGTTTTTTCAATGAAAATATTTTGAAACTTTTTGCAAAGTTTGTAGGCAGGAGCACTACAATATGAAACGATTGGCCTAATTGGTATATTTGGTTTGTGTAATTTTGGTAGTCCGTAAATAGAGCATTAAATCTATCAAAATTAAGACGTTTTTAAAAGAAGTAAGTATGCCTTGATTTCGAGATTTGCAAAAAATTTTAAAATTGCAATACCTCTTTCGATACGTATAATTGAAATAATGATACAAAACATCCCAATTTTTTAATATGTTCAAAATGCATCGATGCATAGAGAGGAGCATCTTGTAGTTGCAGGTGATTTTATTTTTCGTGTCGTAGTGTGAAAATATTCCTGAAACTCAGAAATATGTTATTGATTTTGGGATTTTCGAAACATTTGTTTCTATTTCCCTAAGAAATATCAGAACATCAACATCTGAAGGCTGAAATTTCATCGATTTTACTATATACTATGAAGGCGATGAATGGCAGATTCATTTAAACAAAATTATTGAGTAATCAACATCTTTCTGGAAGCATAGTAACAAATAGTTGTTGCGATCATTTTGAATAAGTTTGAAATTTAAAACGCTTCTACAATTTATTGTGAAAAAGCCCGCACTTGCCAAGTTTTTGCCCGCTTTCCTGTTTTAAATGAAATATCCCATAAACGGAAAAAAATCACCCGATCTGGCATTACTGCTGTGTATTAATATAATGCTCATATATTTTAGATAGAACTGAGAGCAAGGGTATTGCGGTCTCTAATTTGAAATATCACATTTTGTTTCGTTTTGAAGATGGGCTGGACATTGGCTAACTTCCAGCACGAAAGTGAAATATCAGATCTATAGGATTTGTGGAAAATTTTGGTAAGAGAAGGTGCAAGTTCTTTTGAAAAAGTTGTTAGAATAATAGGAGGAATGATGTTCCGACCGAAGACTTTGCTGGTAGTTAACCCCCTTAAGATTTTGTTTAACAATTTTGGGTTTGAAATAAAGATCTTTCATATTAACTCCTGAAGCCTGGATTTTTCTTTAGGAGTTTCTAAAACAGTCGAGATCACAACAAAGCGTTCCGCGAACAATGTGGTTTTTCTCGCTGGGTCAGTGACGATTAAATCACCGTCAAGAATAATAAAAAAAAGAGTTGGTACCAGACTTTAAAGAATTAATGGCACTGTAAAATTTTTTGTCAAAAATGGACTTGGTAGAAAGTTTTGCCGCTCTTGCTCTGTCAATTTCTGTTTTTTTCGTTTTCGTTTATCTGGTTTAATATACTATTGGGCTGTATAGATATTAGAACTTAAATCGTTAAGGTAATTTTGTTATGGAACCAAATATTAAATGATCTATGTGTGTTTCTAAGGGCCAATTTGACTCGAAAACAAATATTTTTGTTGGGGTCTCATTATTGAGAAGGGAACGAATTTATTGATACTAAAACATTTTAGTCAAACAAAATTTATACCATATTATTATTATATTATTATTTTATTTTTACATTTATTTTCATTCGGATATAATGGCCAAACAACCTACCAGAGCTCCCCACATTCCTGGTCAAATTAGTAAATTGCTTTATTTGTTTTTGATAAATGATCTTTCGTTGGTACAATTTATAGTATCAGAACCATTAGGTGGTTCAGACCACAATTTAATTTCCACTCATTTAAATTTACAAGTTCATATAAACAGTTTCAATCTAATCCTAGTCTTATTTGGGTGGCAGATTGGCAAGGGCTTAGAGATATATGTTTAATTCAAACATTTCTGCTTCTAATTTTTCAGAAATAATACACGTGGGTATGCGCAGGTTTATTCCGATGGATGGTTCTGAAGGCTGATCTTTAGGTTTCGGGTAAATGTGAAGAAGCAATAAAATTTAAAATAAATGCTCTTTAAAAAATGGCAAGTATACAGCCAATTCCAAAAAAGTTGCTAACACGAATTCAACAAATTACAAACCCATATCAATCTTGTCGGTTGTTGCAAAAATATTTGAGAAGTTCATTAATTTTAATATTATGAGCTTCTTAAGTCGTCAAAAATACTTAATGAAAGACAATGCGGTTTCCGTAAAGGAAAAGCGACTGGAAATTTACTTTCTTTGTCACACATATCTGGAACAGTCGGTTGAAAACCTTGGTGAGACTTTCATTGCTGCTCAGCAGTTCAAATCTTACTAATGAGCTTGATTCGATGTATCTTGCTGATTTGAAAGTACACAAATACACTATGGATGAACGCGTGTGTCTGCCTAGATCAAATCAATTTTACAGGAACAGAGTATCAATAGCAGCTCATCTTTTTAAAGTTCGAGTGACAAGATGTAGCTTTTCAAAGAGATTTTTTTTAACAGAATCTAGCATCTCTGGAATGCCTTACTGACGTGGTTCTTCCTTGATAATTGTAATCCACAAAACTTTCAAAGTAGCGTTCAAAAATCCTCAAAGAGAATGGATCAATAGTGAGTAACCTTAGATCCCATAGTTAGCATCGTATCTTACCAAATTCAGAGATATTAATCTATAATTTCTTACGGTTAACACTAAGTAATGTCTAACTTTAAAAAACAATACTGAAAAATTATCGGTTAGGGGGGGGAGGGGGTCTGGACCCGAAACCCCCCCCCCCCCCCCTGTATGCGCGCCTGCAACAAAACAACAACTTTCAATACATTGTACATATATATGTACATATTATAAACAATTGAACAGTTCAAGCATTAAAATATTGATTTCTGTAAACCCAATAAACATTTTTTAAGGCTGTTATGATTCATAGAGGCCAAACTATCTATATGGGCACTTTCCTACACTAAATAGCTTCTTGTCACACTTTATAAAAATAGAAATAATTAATAAACTTTAAGCTATTTTCCGATCTCAATACTCTGTACGCAGTCCAAAATTGTTGTAACTTGTTCTATTTAATCGCTTGGTTATTGTAATTTTTTCTATGCGAAAAGTAAACTCACTAGTGTAAAAAAGTAACAAATTATAGTTGCTATGGTTTTTCATATAATTTTACAAAGTATTTTTTCTATTTTGCGTCTAAAATAAAGTCATTTCGATACCCAAATGCGTATCGAAATGGCCTTCATTACGATACGCAAAGTTTTGTCTTTCAAGGTTGGTCACATTGGTCATACAAACGTCAGTGAACATTAAAACGAATAATTATGTAAATAAAATTAAAAAGAATATCTAAATTAGCTTTAAATATTTTAATTAATTAAAATAATTAGTAATAATAACAAAATTTCAAATTGACTATTTTTTAATAAAATACACATTTTTTAAAATTTCAAGACAAAAAATGCAAAATAGAAAAAAAAAATAAAAAACTCGTTTCATAAGACGTTTTATCGCACTTATCCTTTAGAAAACTCCCCGCTGCGCGGGTCGTTTTCTAAACAGATTGCGTGCGATAAAATCGTCGATTATGAAACTAGTTTCTTAATATACTATTAAACAAAGTAACCATGAAAAAATAGAATATGAATTTTAAATGTTTTGTTGTCGATTTATAACTTTATAATTTATAGTAAATATCGATTATATATTAGTATCATAGAAAAAATTGCATTTCCTACGCGAGATAAAAACGTTTTTCGTTCGTAAACATGTCTCACCGACGCTGGCGCGTCTCGTGAACAAATGTTTACTCACGAAAAAAACAATGTTTTCATCTCTTGTAGGAAAATATACTATTTTTACAAACATTCTAGCGAGAGTTAATTTAGATAGAGTTAATTTATAAAACTCTTTTGAAGTTATAAAATCATCATTAGATATAAAATTAATGAGACTTAATGCTTTTAATCAATAAAATTGTAACATCTATTTTATAATAAATTATAAAATCGTTATAAATATAATTTAAACGTATTTATTTTCTCAGATTATACTTTGCCAACTAGCTTGCTTAGTAGTGAGTTTAAATTACAAATCATTCGGTATGTCATCTCACACCTGGAATATAATTAATTGGGATTTAATCTATCTATATATATAAAATTGAAAGTATGTATGTTTGTCGTTTATGCATTAATAAACCATTCATCCGATCATCATGAAACTTTGGGAAGTTGTTGTGTACACTTGCGCATAGGTAACAGGCAAATTTTTTTTTGAATGGAACCCCATGGAGGGCTATTATAATTATCTTAAGGGGTTCTGCCTAGATGTTGATAATAATTTAATTTGATTTTTCTTTAAATATCGTTTTATACGGTTAGATTCCTTTGATCAATTTTTTTGTTGAACATAATTTAATGAAATTGGAAAATGAAAGCATAATCTGAAACAATTACATTTGTATATCAAAACTATATGTATTTGAATTATACACATAATGATGTTACAAATTTTATCATCTATACAATGTGTTATTGTTATTGGTAATAAACTAAATATGTTATTGGTTTGCAATTGTATATGTAATGCATGTTTCTTCAACTAAGAAAGATAGTTGATAACATCGATTAAAGGCTCAAAACTACGAAATGGAATTCGCACAAATACTATACAAAGAAGCATAGCTTATGTATAATCAAACATGGATAGCAAGTATGATAAACAAACTAATTAAAAATGTGGCCCTTAGCCGGGGCAACACGTTTGCAATAGTGAGTTTTCTGCATCGGATCTTGATGAAACTTTGGCAAATGATACAGGTTCACTTGAAAATGGAAGATCTGGATTCATTTTAAATTTGGACAAAATGGCGGGGGGTGTCCCGAACATCTCTAAGCTTAAATCTTGAATAACTTCTGATCCCGGACTATGATCTTATTGAAACTTAGTATATAAGGTTTTAATACTGTTTCCAATATTTCTGCATACCAACTTCCGGTTTGTCACTTCCAGCTAAAACGTTTTTTTTCAGGTGTTTATCCCTGCTGTAGCCTACAATTACCGATCGATTCTAATGAAACGTTGGTAAAACTTTAAATAACATGAAAAAGATTTTGTTAGCTTTTGGAGCACATTGGATAAAGGGTTTGGGGGTCCACCATACAACAGGTGGTTTTTCCACAAAGTTTTTATGTTTGTTGGGAGCATAATTCATTCGTGAATGAATTTTGATGACACTTTGGAAAAAGATGCAAGCATGTATGACAAGGAACTGATTAGTTTTTGAGCGATAGTGAACAAAATGGTGTGGGGTCTCTGGAGCACCTGTTTTTTTGAAAGCTCTATAACATCTGTATCTGATAAGCGAATTGGATGAAACTTGGTACATGAGTATGTAGTACGGTTCACAATAGTTCTGCATCCCAACTTCCGGTTTTTCACTTCCGGTAAAAAATTTTGTTTGTACTTTTTTGAAGTTTTTTCAGTGTCTTTATGCACACTACAGCCTACAATAATGAAGTGATTATGATGAAACTTATGAAAAGGGTTCCAATTAGTGTGAGAAGATAATTATCATCTTTTCGGACACATTGACCAAAGTGGTGGGGGTCTACTATACAACTGACTTTTCACACTTTGCTTTTAAGTTTGTTGGGAGCATACAGACTTCATTCATTAATTTATTTTAATGACACTTTGAAAAAAGATGAAAACTTAAGTAACAAAGAACTGATTAGTTTAATTGGATAATATTGGAATAAGTGGTGGGGGTCCTCCCGAACACCTGTTTAATGTGTCACACTTTTTTCAATGTTTGTTGGGAGCACACAGCATTCGTTCGTGAACGAATTTTGATGACACTTTGGAAAAAGATGCAAACATGTATAGCAAGGAACTGATTAGTTTTTGAGCGATAGTGAACAAAGTGGTGGGGGGTGTCCCATACACCTTTTTTTTATAGCTCAATTACATCTGTACCTGATAATCGAATTGGATGAAACTTGGTACATGAGCATTTAGTACGGTTCACAACAGTTCTGCATCCCAACTTCGGTTTTTCACTTCCGGTAAAATTTTTTTTTTTGTAAATTGTTGGCAGTTTTTTCAGTGTCTTTATGCACACTTCAGCCTACAATAATGAAGTGATTATGATGAAACTTATGGAAAAGGTTCAATTAGTGTGAGAAAATAATTATCATCTTTTGGGACACATTGATCAAAGTGGCGGGGGGTCTACCATACAACTGCTGACTTTTCACCGTTTTTTTAAAGTTTGTTGGGAGCATACAGACTTCATTCATTGATCAATTCTTATGACACTTTGGAAAAAGATGTAGATTTAAATGACAAGGAACTGATTAGTTTTTGGACAATATTGGGATAAGTGGTACGGGGCCTTCCGAACACCTGTTTACTATGTCATCATTTTTTCAATGTTTGTTGGTAGCACACAGCATTCGTTCGTGAACCAATTTTGATGACACTTTGGAAAAAGATACAAACATGTATGGCAAGGAACTGATTAGTTTTTGAGCGATAGTGAACAAAGTGGTGGTGGTGTCCCATACACCTGTTATTTTGGAAGCTCAATAACATCTGTACCTGATAATCAAATTGGATGAAACTAAGTACATACCTAAGCATTTAGTATGGTTGACAACAGTTCTGCATCCCAACTTCCGGTTTTTTACTTCCGGTAAAAAAAAATTATTTTTAATTGTTGGCAGTTTTTTCAGTATCTTTATGCACACTACAGCCTACAATAATGAAGTGGTTATGATAAAACTTATGGAAAAGCTTCCAATTAGTGTAAGAAAATAGTTATCATCTTTTGAAACACATTCATCAAAGTGGCGGGGGGTCTACCATACAACTGCTGACTTTTTACACTTTGTTTTTAAAGTTTGTTGGGAGCATACAGATTTCATTCATTAATCAATTTTAATAGCACTTTGAAAAAGGATGAAGACTTTAATGACAAAGAATTGATTAGTTTTTGTAGAATATTGGGATAAGTGGTGGGGTCCTCCCTAACACCTGTTTATTGTTTCAATGTTTGTTGGATTCATACAACATTCGTTGGTTAAGTAATTTTGATGACACATCGCAAAAAGATGCAAATATGTATGGCAAGGAACTGATTAGTTTTTAGCGATAGTGAACAAAGTGGTAGGGGGTCCTCCAAGCACCTGTTATTTTGGAAGCTCAATAGCTTCTGTACCTGATAATCGAATTGGATGAAATTTGGAACATACACATTTAGTACGGTTTACAACAGTTCTGCATCCTAACTTCCGGTTTGTCACTTCGATAATTTTACTTTTTCTCGTACAACAGAATTTATGTTTGTTGGGATACTACTGCTTGCTTTAATATTTTAATTATTTGAACTACGAAGTCTATAATATTGGTTAGCTTCTAATTAAAGTATTTGATGGATATTAGCTCATTATATATCCAGAACACTATGTTTCCAGAGCTGTGGTGAAGTCAGCCTATGCATCAGCGTCGCAATATTTTTTAAAATAAAATGTGTTGGGTAGTAGAAATTACAATATGTGTCACAACAACACATAAGAACATGCTTTCTAAGGTGTTGTTGGACGTAATTTTTTTATTTTTTAAAAGAATGAACTTTTTGCTTGCTCAAATAAATGAGCTTCCATATAATTATTAAATATGCTGGCTTGAGGTAAACAATGCGTTATATGATCTTGGTATATGCTTCTAGCACTAGGATAATTAGGAACCTAATTTTAGCTTTGTTCCTGCAAATTTGAAAAAAAAAACAGTATATTGTTTTTATTTCCTCCATCCTATCATGAAATATTGCCCTATATTATATCGTACATTATTATGTGAAAGGATTTATTATTAAGTTTTCCATTCTTTAAGAAGAATATAAAAAAAGAAATTTGCGTCTATCAACGTCTTAAAAAGCATTATGTAGTAGAGCCTCTGTCTTAGAAGGTTTATATGTGTTGTTGTGACACATATTGTAATTTCAAATATGTCACATATTTTGAAATTGCACACACATTTTTGAACTTCCGTGAAAACAAAGATGTACAATGTCATTGAAGCTACAATTTTGAGTGGAAAATTCGAAGAGGAAGATGTAGTGTTGCCACGAAAGACAGGCCACATATTTCAATGATCCCAACAGATTCAAACGTTTAGTTGCCAGTGCAACTTGCTTTTGCAATTTCCATCAACAAAGCACACGGACAGTTACATGCAAGTATGTGGACTAGCTTTGGAGAATCCGTTCTTCTCACATGGACATGGACAACTTTATGTGGCTGGCGCGTTAGGAAAACCTTCTGATTTATTCGTTTACGCACCAGACGGAAAAACAAAAAATAAAGTGTGCCTACAAGTACTCGAATAAATAAATAGAATTAAAACGACATTTTGAAATTCGTTCCATTTTAAAATAAATAAGCTGCAATAAAAATGACACAATGTTAATTTAATGTTATCTTTAAGAGTTTTCTTTCTTATGAGATAGCGGCAATATGCGACCAATGTTAAATAAACAAAACTTTTACGCTATTTGGTGTAAAAAATAAAATTTTGAGAGATTTTGTGAGTGATTAAGATCAAAGTAATTATTGTAATTCACTTGAATTTTGCAATTTGACAGCATTTTTCATTTTCATTTCTCAGAAAAACTTCTTTAGAAAAGTTTTTGTGTGAATTTATTTTTGTTCTGTATAATGTTCTATATAGAGATGAGTGACTATTGACACACCTCTACTAATGCAACAAGTCATTTAAATTTTTTTATAGCTTACTTGAAAACTTATTTGATCGCCAATTTTTCATATATCCGAACTGATGAGCTAAAGTACTGATTATTTTTCATTCATATTTTTAAAAAAAATAATTAAAAACTACGCTATCATTTCTCATTACTACTTTTTGAAATCATTGCTACTACGTCAACAAAATGTCTGTGCACAAACTTTATTTATAAGCGTAGCAAACCTGCTAGGGTCCTGCTAGTTAAATATAAAAACAAACAGTATAGTTTAAGTTCGATTATAATATTAGTCCAATTGAATATTAATTCTAAAGACAATCAATCCGATATCGGTCAAACTGCATTTGCGACCTCATACGTTTTTGCGTATTAAATTAATACTAATTTAAAGTTAAATTAAAACTTTTTCAGGTTAATTTAATATATGTGTTATTATGGTTTTCCATATTATTCAGTTACTATAAGGAAGTTTATATTATTATTAATAAAATAAAAAAATTGAAAATTAAAAAAGTATATTATTTAAATATTGCATGTTAATTTAATGTAGTTTGATAAATAAAATTTAAAATAACTATATAAACATAATATTAAACAACTATTCATTGACCAAATACAAAAAGAAAATGTATCAGTAAAGAGATTAGTGAGATATCTATAGTATTTATTTTGACATTTTTAAAGTATTTGATAAAGTATGGCAAATAACTCTTAATTTTAAAGCATCATAAATGATCTTACTATCTGTTGGATTCTATATCGTTTAAACAGTAATCTTGTTAACCTAGATTTACATATAAGTATTATTTCCTTGATCCAGAACGGGATTTTCGGATCAAACTCAGGCTATCCTTTCTTGAGGTTGATCAGGTTCGACTGAAAAGGGTTTGATCATGTTAGTCGGAGTAAATCCAACCCGTTCTTTTAATCCTGCTACTTTGAGGAACTTGAAATGTAAATAAATGTTGAATAAATTATTTTTAAATTAATTTATCTATATATTAAAATGCAAATATAGAGGAAATGAACCAACAGTCTGAAAGCATTATTTTAATCAACAAATGGCAACAAATTGAGAAGAAATGAAGCAACAGATGGAAGAGAATCTTAAACCTCCACCATATGACGGCACATCATCTCTTGGAACTTTCAAATACTAGTTTGAAGTACGCAGCTGATCAGAACAATTGAAATAAAAGCATCGTGTTGGCGCTTTAATAGTGGCACTGAAGGGCAATGCAGCATTAGCAATCCAAGCAGTCCCATGAACAAGATCGGTGGAGCTATAATTAATTTATGCAGACTTTAGATCACAAGTATGATAGTGACCACAAGCGAAAAATATATAGAATTGGATTGAAGTGTCGTTACCAAAAAGTAGGAGTAAGTCTTCAAGAGTTGTCGTATGCAATCAGGCGTTTTGTATATTTGGCACATGCACTCAAAAAAAAACTAAGTAAATTTTACAAATTTTTTATAAATATACAACTCACAAAATTTTTTGTTTACCAAGAATATTGTAGATTACAAAAAAAATTATTAGAAAAAACAAAAAATTTATTTGATTTACAAATTATTTTTGGGTTTGAAGGAAAAAAAAATGTAGTTTTATCAAAAAATTTTGTGAGTTGTATATTTATAAAAATTTTGTAAAAGTGACTTTTATTTTTTTAAGTGTGGAAATACATCTTCAGGCTACAAAATAAAGGATTCCATCGACGGAATTAGAGATCCTGTGGCAGTAAAGCCAGCTATAATGGCATCTAAAGCTATATTTGCCGAAACACAGACACAAGCGATTGTTTAACCATGGCTCGCTGCTGCATTTAAAGTACGGCTTGTACAAATGGAGGAAAATAATAGTTACAGGTCACATCACAGCGCATATTAAGAGAATTTATATGTAGAATAAAACGTTGGATATGTCATAAGCTTGGTTACATATCACAAGAATGCATAGAGATTAGATGAAAATGAGAAAAATCAACATCATAAATTAAACGCAGATAATCTGAAGTCAAGGTCAAGCCAGAGAGCAAGTTCAAATGGCTGGTTGGCGAACTGGCTTCCACAATTAAATGCACCATAATATCTATCCCTATTCCAAGAATCGAAGGAAGTGGTGATTGCCCAATGATTAAAGCTGAAATTGATGCCAAGAACGTGATGATACACACTAGATACTGAAGCAACTTGCACAATCGTCCGTGAAGATTTAATAAAAGGAGAATTGCATCCAGCAACAGAGGAAATTGCCATTATCAGGGGAAACAATAGACATTGAAAAAGCAGTACTCACGTATGGTAACGTGGAGTTGGCAATTTAGATTAATATAGTGCAGAATCAACTGGAAATAGGCGAATATTATATGACCACCAAGAAAAGTTGACATCTAATACCGAAACAATCTAGTGATGATTTGAGTGAAATTCTGGTTCACCAAGGTTGTGGAAGACAATGAAAATGGTCCACAACATCAGGACATCCTTATAGGGAATAGAACAAAAACTCTCTAGAAAGGAGCAATCGTCGGGAAATGTCTACTATAAAATCTACTATGCAAGTAGGACAACAGAGCTTACTAAAGAACAAAAGAAAAAAAACCCAACAATTGATCGAATGTCATACGTTCATTTTCTGTAGAACATATCAGCAGACATCGAAAGAACTAATATGGTGAAATACAAAATTGACTCGAAAGCAGAGATACTGATTCGCCAAGAACCAAGAAGATTGCCGTTGGCGAAATGGGAAGAGGCTGATTAAATTATAAAGGACATGAAAATTCTACCTGCGCTACATATAACTGAATGCAGTAATACAGAAAGATAGCTACCCATCGCCTTGTCTTAATGACACCCTGTACACTTTATTGTGTGCCAAATTGTTTGCAACATAAGATCTCTAGTGGTTATGAGCAGGTAGAAATCTAGGAAGAGGATCAAGAAAAGAAAGCGTTTAGTGTGGCTTATGCCAGCTTAATGTTTTAATAATTGCAATGGGTGTCGACTTCAAAAATCGTTTGAAGAATTTAGAGGAAGTCTTAGATCGAATCAAAGCAGCGGGACTAAGATAAGCTAAACGAAATGTACACTGTCCAAATTGGAAGTAAAATACTTAGAGCACAAAGTGACAACTGACAAAAAATGGTATACACACAGATGCTGACAAGATCATAACAGTAAAAGAATGGCCAAACCCAAGAATTTATACGAGCTTCGCAGTTTGGATTGAGGGATTGAGCACTTACTACTTACGTTTTGTACCAGAATTGACAGATATTGATAAATCTCTGCATGAGATTAGCATTAAATATAAAGCATTTAAATTAACCGAAAAGTTCTGGTAATAGTAAAGGGGAATATACTAAATGTTAAATTCATATTATAGACACTGATGCCAGCAATGATGGTATAGAAGGATTATTTCAAAAAATTAATGGGCAAGAGAAAGTAATAATTTATTATTCGAAGAAACTGACCAAACCAGGAAGCAATTATTGTTTTATTCGGCTGGTTATAGTGGAATGTGTGAAATATTTCCACAAATACATGTCCCCATACGGTTAAAAATTCCATTTGAGAACTGAGTATGAGAATTGAGGTGGCTACTACAATATATAATCTCGAGAGACCAGGAACACGATGGATTGGACGTTTACAAGCTTATGATTTCGGCATTGAACATCTGAGAGGAATGCATATGGAAATGCTGACGAATAAGAATTCATGAGACGATATAAACAAACTTTTAACTAGAGACATAGATTCTGTTAATCTATAAGTCATTTATTTGCTCACACTCAAAAAAAAAACTAAGTGAAACTAACAAAATTCTACATGCGTTCTACAATTTTTTTATAAATATACAACACACAAAAATTTTTGTTAAATTTACATTTTTACAATAAATATTGTAGATATACAAAAAATTATTTGTAAACACTACAAATTCTTTAACTAACATTCAGCAAAAGATTGTAAGCCTTATAAATTAAATTGTAAAAATGTTATTAAATGTTTTGTAAAATCCTCAAAATTAATTTTTGTTTTCACAAAAGTTTTGGAAAAATAACGAATTTTTTTATTTGCTCAACAAAAGACATTTATGGATTTAATATTTTTTGTGTAAAATAGTCATTGATATTTATTAGTTCTTCGTTAATAAATAAAACACAATTTTTTGCAAACATTTATTTTATTTTTATTTTTTATTATCTTATAATTTTTATTATATTTTTTTTATGTTAAATTTTTATTTTCAAATATCTGCATCATTTAAAAAAACCAATTTAAAACATATTAATACGCCGTTATATTATCACAGCCTGAGCTTTCCAACTGAGGTAGCACTGTAAAATCAATATCAGCATCTAAAACAACAATGAAAAAGTTGTGATATCTTTTTACTTTCTGCTAGCTGTCACCGATTAAGTAGGTTTTGAAATATGTTATAGATCTGATTACAGATGTAAAAGTAATATTACCCATGGTAAAATTACCGGTAAAATTGGTAATATTACGTAATATTACTTAGGCTTGGTAAAATTGGTAAAATTGGAATAAAATTTTAAAAATAATCTTTATTTACTAAAAATTAAAGTTTGTGCTTTTTGTTGACCCCCGTATAGTTGAAAATTGTTTGCACATTGTTGTGAAAATATCTCAGCTGATCGATCGATTTGCAGCTCAATACCCATAAATGTAGATAATTTTAACGTCTCTACGTGTTGCCAGAGTAATTTGGGCAAACATTTATTTTATCTACTGGTTTCGATCGGTGGGTTGGAATGGTTAGTTTTTTCCCTGATATTGACAGTTTCCTGATTATCCTTTGAGGATGATAGAGGTCACTCGTGTAGTAATTTTATACACCTTCCAATTACACATTGTACGATCAGCAGCAACAGAGCCGCAACGCAACAAACCATTATCAATGTTTCGTTGTAAATTTTTGCTGTGAAACGCACGTTCATATTTAAATATTCCTTGCGTTTTTGAAGGCAAACATATTCAGCAATTTGCGATTAATATTTTCCCATGAACGAGAAAGAAACAATGCATGAATTAGATTTTGATGTGACGTGGTACACACGTAATTAATACACTTATCCCAGTGTTAGCCGTGGCAAGTGTTGTACGCAAAAAGTGACATGTGTAACGCCGTTGACAATTCTCAATTGCGGGAAAAGCGTTGAACCGGGTTCATGTTCTAACCATATGTGATGAATAAAGTTTGATTGCGATTCATTGCGTACAGACTAAATAAAGTAAGTTTCATTGAAAATGCTTGGTTATCTGCACTGAAAAAAACATGTCCTATTTCCAATCGAAATGCAATTGTCTCAACCTCACCGTGCGGTCACATATGGCGAATCAAACTACGAAATTGCTTCAACAACTCTACAATTATAAATCGATGAAGTTGAGACAATCACACAAGATATTTATGTGAAAATAAAATATAGTTCAATTAATCTCAAATACTTAAACTTTAAAATAAAAAATTCATGATATAAGGCCAAAGAAATTTTTTTTCAGGGAAATAGTTATTATCTTTATTCAACTACTGTTATTTTGCATATAACACTTTATATTTTAAATAAACCTCATTCTGTTGTTAGGAAAATGCTATCGTGTAGTTGTCCCAATCACAGTGAAATTGATTGCAAATAATTTTTCTTTGCATGAATAATAAACTGCCAACTTCGAGATGAGGTCGTCAGGAAAATGTTAGGAACTTCAATTTTTTTCAGTGTGTCAATTTGCTCTTTGCATTTGAGCCATTGAAATGCATTTCTACTTCTATTCGATGTGTTATACCTAAACATTTTCGAATACGGTGGTGTTTTCAAAAACGAATAATTTTACATAACAGTGAAGAAAACAGTTATCGTTGAAGCTGGTGTGTTCAGGATTTGTTGCATTTTTACAGCTGTGAAAATGGCAGGCAGCCTATTTTCTAGATGTCCTGCTAACAGAACAACAGCTGAACTTCGTTCATGGATGGGGGATAAAAGAATTTGCCGTTGTTGCATATGTATCTTCCTGTCTATAATAATCTGCGAGTGAGGATATATACACTCGATAATAATATATTTGATATGCATTTTATGTTTTTATAAACTAAAAATGATTATCACAGTCATCAATTTTGAATTAAATTAAATTGCAACTATATTTAAATGTTTTGAAAAAGTTTTATATTTTACCAATATTACCAATTTTACCAATCTTACCGGTAATTTTACGGTAAAATTACCACAAATATATTTTACCGGTAAATTTACATCTGTAGATCTGATCCAATTCAGTTCACCCATTATCTCTAATAGTCAATTCCAAAATCTACGCAATCGGTAAGTGGCATATTAAATATTTATATATACTAATAATATTTATATATACTTATATATATTAAATATTTATAAATATTTACATATCGAAATATTTAAAATTTCTCACCTGTGGATAGAGTATGTCTTCTAAATTTATCATACATATATTTTCACTATCACTATTTATCATGAATAGACATTGCTAAATAATCACAATTTTAAAAAATATCTGCGAATTTTTACTTAGACAACCAAATTGAAACTGAAATTGTTTAATACCAATTTTGGTTATACATAAATTGAATTTATGAAAATTAATAAAAGCATTTGTAAAAGCAGAGTTTTTTTTGTAAAAAATGTGTTTATTTTTTTAAATTGCATAAGTCTCTTTGTAAAGTATAAAAAAAAATCGACCATATTCGTATTAAGTTTGACAATAAAAATTGTAGAATGTCATTTTTCTGTTGACAAAATTTTGTACAATTGAATTTTATTTTGTTATGGATAAGTGAGATATGATTTAAAATTAAAAAAAAATCAACATAAACCTTAACAATATTTTTGTTAAAAGAATGAAAAAAATTTGTATCTAGAAATATTTATGATTTTGTACATTTGTAATCCAAGTCACAAAAACAGTTGGTTAGTTTACAATTTTTATTTCAGATTTAAAAAAGTCAAATAGACTATACAAAATTTTGTATCAAGTTTAGCATTTTTTGGCAAATTCACAAAAAACTTTTGTTAGCACTTTTACAAAACGATTTTGTGAATCTTACCGGGCAAATTTTTTTGAGTGCATGTATGGAATATTGTTGTCATGTTTTGGAAGGTGTTTCAACAATGAAATATCTAAATTCTATGCAATTATACTGAGTTAACTGGTCAGCAACATTCACTCCAGCACCAAAAAAATGTTGTCAAACATGTTTATCTACTATAAATACTACTTCTATGATGCGAAAAATTAAAGACATCCTTCCATCATGTGCACAGTACAATCGATAAACTAGAACTTTCTAAATATCCCACATATTCGTTCCAAAACGATTATTTTGAAAGTGTTGCAAAATTTTGAAATTGATTGACCTTCTCGAAAAGTGGCCTTTATCGCAGAGTTTTCTAAAATAGCAACGGGGTGGAAATACAACTCATAAAAGTTTCGGGAGAAATGTTCAGCAAAGGTGGTTAGCCCAGTTTTAACATACGAGCTGTGAACTGGGGATTTTATTATCAATTAGTCACAAAAAAGAATTTTATATTCGCCACAAAATTCTTATTTCTGATTGGTTAATAACACCATCCACAGTTCGCGTGTTAAAACCCAGCATATATGGCAGTGACTTACGTTGATTTTTATTTACGATTTGTTTATTATTTTTGTTTATTTCATTTCAAAAGAATAAATTAAATAAATTCAATTGTGTCGAATGTCGGCACTTGGCGAAACATTTTAATATAAATTAAAAATTGAAAACACTTTTTCTTATTTCGCTAATATTTTTGTTTTTTATTTATTTAACTTTGCTGGATATTGACTTTAAAGGCTAATTACACGATGTGTTTTCACATATGTTTTAACACAGAAAAAACTGTTTGGAATTACAAATCTATAATAAAAATCATACCTCGACAAAATTATTAGATCACACGATAACTAAAATGTAATTGTCATTTGCATTGCATCATACATAATGATTTGTAAAAAGTTATAAATTATCCATTAATTTTGTTAATTTTATGCATAGATCAATTGTTAGTAAAATTTTACGGTATAATGTGAAATAAAAATCATAATCACTAATTAATTTGTACCTATAGCTTTGAGGTTAAAACCCCAAATCACAAATGTTAAAACATAACAAAATGGGTCAGAGACATTTTTTAAAATTACATATGTTTTCACAAACGTGGAATCACATGTGTCAAAACATATTGATTAGGCGTCAAAAATGTTCACAAATGTAAAAACATATGTAAAAACACATCGTGTAATCAGGTGGAATCTGGCCTTTACGCCATTATCAAGAGACATAACAAATGGTGATCACTGATATGTCATATTCAATTTCTTTTTGGTTATTTTCATTTGCTATTTTTTACAACCACAAATATTTTTATTAAATTATAAATTAGAAACAATTAAATAATTTAAAACGAAAAAAAAAGTTAAACATTTTCTTAATAGTTGTATTAGCACAATATTTGTATAAAATGAATGAAAATAGTTACGAGAGTTATTTAAATTTATTGTGTTATTTCCAGTGATTATTTAATTAGTGAATTATTTTATATTAATAAATTAAACAAGCAGTATTTTCTAATGACACGAAAAAAATGTTTAAGTTATGTAGATATTTTTAAATTATATTATGAAAACTTGCTGTCAAACTTTTTTCATTATAGACAAATTAATTCTTAATTCATAAAATAACAAAAATTATATGTTTTGTTATAATAAAATCCAAAACTTCATTTTCTGTTCATTTCTTTTTATACAGTCGCAGGGAGGGAAAACTATTATTTTTTTGTGGTAGGGTTTTTTCTTATAGATTTTTAAAAAAACTCGCAATAATTTTACAATTTTGAATCAAATGAAAAATTTACGCACGTCTATGGAAAAACATAACTGTTTCTCTCTGAGACAAAGAGAGGAAAACAAACAAACAAAAAAACGATTTGACATAAGCCTTCACGCTAAATATTAGTTGTGGTGATCGGTTGGTTGCAATACAATAAATTCAATTATAAAATATGGAGGGGCTGAAATCTCACAGCTCTGAGATATCAAGACTTCGGTCTGGGTTAAGGATTTTGATATAGTTTTCGGCAAAAAACTTTTATGAGGACATGGTTTTTAGTTTTGGGCAGCGATGTATATCAAACATAACTCTTTGTTAAAGTACAAGTATTTTATATCTCTGTTTAGAAATTTATTACAAAACTAACACGAAACATCATACGTTGCCGGAAAATTATAATCAAAATTCCAAAAGTATTGTTAAATTAAATAAAATAAACTTATTTCAAAATTCTAAAAATATTCCAAAAATTAGAATAAAATCAAATATTTAAACTTTTTCTAAATTCTAATAATATTCTAAAAATTCTGAAAAATTTAAACTTTTCCAAAATTCTAAAAATATTGCAAAAATTATTACAAATCAAAAATTCAAACTTTTTTCAAAATTCCAAAAATTATAATAAAATTTAAAATTTTTCAAAATTCTAAAAATATTCCAAAAATTCTTACAAAATCAAAATATGAAACTTTTTTCAAAATTCTAAATATATATATATACATAAAATTCAAAAATTCTATGTTTTTCAAAATTCTAAAAATATTGCAAAAATTATAACAAAATTAAAAATTGAAACATTTTTCAAAATTCCAAAAATATTCCAAAAATTAGAATAAAATCAAATATTTAAACCTTTTCTAAATTCCAATAATATTCCAAAAATTCTTAAAAATTCAAACTTTTTCCAAAATTCTAAAAATATTGCAAAAATTATTACAAAATCAAAAATTGAAAATTTTTTCAAAATTCCAAAAATTATAATAAAATCAAAAATTAAAAATTTTTCAAAATTCTAAAAATATCCAAATAATTCTTACAAAATCAAAAATTAAAACTTTTTCCAGAATTCTAAAAATATTGAAAAAATTATTACAAATTCAAAAATACAAACTTTTTTCAAAATTCCAAAAATATTTCAAAACCTATAACAAATTCAAAAATGTCCAATTTCATTTTCAATTACATTTACGTCGTAAAAACAGCTACATTTTTTTCCAAAAAATTGGTTAAAAAAATAAATGAAATCATTTTTTGACACACTTGACATTATTTTTTTGACAAACTTATAATGCCATAATTTTCTATAATAATAATAAAATTTCATGTCATACAAACTATTAATTTTATTTCTTTCTAAAAAATTGGGTAAAAAATAAATAAAAATCTTTCTTTTGACACACTGGACAACATTTTTTTGACAAACTTATAATGCCATAATTCTCAATAATAATAATAAAATTTCATTTCATTTCAGTTTTATTTTTTTCCAAAAAATTGGGTAAAAAAATAAATAAAAATCTTTCTTTTGACACACTTGACAACATTTTTTTGACAAACTTATAATGCAATAATCTAGTTTTTGATCTCACATACCAATCCCTACCATCAAGATTTCCCCAAATTCAATGTTCCTACGTAATCACTTAAAATGTACGGTTTTTAAGCCAAACATTTGAAAATTTGCCGTTTTTGACACACTTAATGATTTTTTGACACACTTCCGATACAGTTATCGAACACAGCGTCCTTTTGGACCTGTCCCTTGAGTATACCTATTTTTAGAAAAAAATTTTTGAAATCCCTTCAGCGGTTTTCCCTGCAGCGTAGGTAATGACCGGCCGACAGACAGACATGCATTTTTTTTGCTTATTTAGAATCAGTAAGTCCTAAAACGTCGAGAAAAAACAAAAAAAAGTGGGGGTGAGAATTTCACTTTGAGCTCATGAATGTAATACTTAGGTCTTTCAGACCGAAGTAATTATATTCCCAGCTGTTATCAGTGTCAGAACTAAGTTTAGAATTCTTATTTTTGGTCATAAATTTACAATAAAAATGTTCATAAAAGTTTGTTAAATGTTCATCATTGTACAAATTCGCATTGGCGTATATTAAATTAAACACATAATTTATCGGATGTAATTTATTCTAATTCTCAGGCGTTAGGTTTTCTGAAGTTTTGGAACACTTGCCGATACCAAATGGTTTCAAAAAATGATATTTACTCATGTTTTTTAAAAAAAATATTTTAACTATTAAAACATTTTGAAGCTTCTTGGTATAGCAAAGGTATAACAACACTATTATTTTTTGAACAAGATTAAAAGACGCATTTAGTAATGATGCTGTACGATCAAAATACCTTTAAAGACTATTCTTTTCATAACTGCGCTCTCGTTTTATGACAAAAATTAAATTATTAATAATTATTAATGATTAATACACTGAAAAAACATGTTCTATTTCTAATCGAAATACAGTTGTCTCAACCTCACCATGCGGGCAAATATGGCGAATCGAACTACGAAATTGTTTCAACAATAACATAGTTTTATAAAATGGTTAAAAAATTTTAAGTTATTTTTTTTTTGTAATTCCTATCAATCACCTTTAAAATGAGCTATAAATGACTAAAATTGGTTTAGCCAAACGTTAGCAATCGGTAGCCAAAGATAATCATGTTTCGCCAACCCGTTAAACTTTGCGATGTGACGCATGACGTTGTGTCATGCCCAGAGTGAAATTTCATTTTTCGAAAGAAACGGCATTTTTATTTTGTCATTGGCTATCTGTGTATGCAATTGTATCGAAATCAGAGGGGGTCAGTCCAGAATCCAGATGCTAGAACAAATGCTGTTGCGGTGACGTAGAATTGCTCTATACCAAGTTTCAATAATATTGAAAGCTAGGATTAGGAGTTATTGATGATTTAAACTTACAGGTGCTCGGGAGACTTCTTGTTATTTTGTCTAATTTTGAAATGAATCCAGATCTTCCATTTTCAAGTTAACCTGGTTTATATACCAAAGTTTCATGAAGATCTAATGCGTTTTCGTCACCTTTTTATCATGGCTTTTGAGATAGAGGATGGTCCAAAACAAAAGAGAAAATAAAATTTGGGGCATGTAATAATTTTTGACTCGATAGATTGCGTTACAGGTTACTTCACACCATTTTTAATTGTGGTAAAATAAAATACGAACAATCAAAAAACAAAGGAAAGTTTTACAAAATTTTTATAAATATACAACACACAAAATTTGGAATATAAAAATAAAAAAAGTGTGTTTTAACTTTTAACTAAACAATAACAATTATGTGTAACACCAAATTTTTTGATAAAACTACAACGTTTTTACTTCAAATCCAAAAATAATTTGTAAATCAAATAAATTTGTGGTTTTTTCAAATAATTTTTTTGTAATTTTCAATATTTTTGGTAAACTTACAAATTTTTTGCACCGAAAGAAAAAATCTTGGTTGATTCAAACATGTTGCATTGTTAATCGAAAATTAAGTGAAAATTGTGGAACTAAATACGTTTGTGATTGAATCAACCAACGCTCCGTATTTAAATTAACAATTTAACCGTTGTTGATATATTTTTTTATAAGTATCACAAACATATTTGATTTAACCATGTTTGTAGTTGAGTCAATTATGATTTAATTTTCAATTGACTACAAACGTTGTAAATTAAAAATTGGACTAAAAATAGTGATATTGAATACGTTTGTGATAGAATCAAGCAATACGCCGTATTAAATCTTTTGGTTTGGTACATCTTTGTTTTGTTTTTGCTGCTATCGAAGTTTGTATGGGTTGGTTTTTTTTCGTAAATATAATATTTGAAATTTTTTATATTAGAAGTATGTATTTCGCATCAATCCCGACAAACAATTTTATGCATAAAGCTAGCGTTCGTATATTTACGTTCTAAATAGGAAATGTATGAGTGTGATTTTGTTTGTAAAGGATGCGTCCATTTTTTCGCCATTTTTTTAATGATACAATTTAAAAGACCAAAATTCAGAAATCAAAAAATTTAAATATTTGAATTATATGTAGAAAATTATACTAATTTTCCATAATTTTCTCATTATTGTGAAAAATTAAATTAAAATATCGATAAATGGACATGAAACAAGACAAATAAAAAATATTAAAAAAATATAATAATTTTTTTAAATCACCAAAATTAATTATAGAAAGGGCCTGTTTCATTAACGATATTTTTGTTATAACATTAACTGAAAAATTTCTTTCGCACATAATTTTATATGAAAATTATTTAAATCAATTAAACACATCTAAATTATTTCCTAAAGTAAAATGTTAAATAAAACCAGCCATGTTAAAATATATAAAAACTTTTTATTTTTCTATTCTTTTGTTTATTCTTTTTCTTTATTTTGTTTATTAGTTTCTTTTCTCCTAGTTTTTTATTTTAACAAACACAATAATTTTCAAACAAAATCATGAACAAACTGAACTGAAAAATATAAACAAGAAAAATTGATCACGCCGTGGTTGATTTAAATAATGAAAATTG
>OY856187.1:173719107-173752607 GCA_963693315.1 Diogma glabrata | reverse complement strand
TTAATACACTAAACATCTTGTTTGGGTTGAAAGCTATACACTCTTAAAACTTAAGGTTGATCGAATTTTATTTTAATTTTTTGAATGTGATGTTTTTTTATGTTTTCATCTCGCAGAATTACTAAATAATATCTTACTTACCCTTGAATTTTTGTTTTATATTGAGGAAAACTATTTAAAAATGATTCCCTTTTCCTCCAATGTTTCAAATATGTTTCCTTCCAGTACGCGATAATTTTTTTTAACTCATTTGTATTAAAACCATATTCAAAATTTACTCCGTCTAATGGTTCTGGTAGATTAGTTGTGTTACCCAATTTATAGCTCAATTCATTAATAACCTTAAATTGAAATAATTTCATTACGCAAATTTAATGTCGTTTTTTGTTTAAAATTTTAACCTCATCTGAGTATTGTATTTTAAATGGTCGAATTGATTTATCCTCTTTATAGTCACCTTTTTCTCCTGGTCCCCAATATGCATCCAGATTAAGTAGTGGTGGATCAAGTGGTTTTGATATATCATGATATTTTTTGTATGAAAATGCCAGCAATAAAAAAAATAACCCAGCACATATACGTCCTTTGCATGCCATTACTGAGAATAAACGATGAGAAATATTGCATAATTGGAGTCAGTATTTAGTAGCATAGAAGTTTGGTTTTATAAAAAGGCATCACCAACTTCTTTTGATGGATTTGTAGTAAAACCATCTACTACGTTAAGCAAAAGACAGTTTTTGAATACACAAAACTCGCAATAATAAAGAAATAAACAATTCAGTTTTTCAGAGATAATCACAAAAGCTCTGGCAAATGAATCGGACAACTCAATATGAAAATTATTTAAATCAATTAAACACATCTAAATTATTTCCTAAAGTAAAATGTTAAATAAAACCAGCCATGTTAAAATATATAAAAACTTTTTATTTTTCTATTCTTTTATTTTTTAGTTTCTTTTCTCCTAGTTTTTTATTTTAACAAACACAATAATTTTCAAACAAAAACATGAACAATCTGAACTGAAAAATATGAACAAGAAAAATTGATCACGCCGTGGTTGATTTAAATAATGATAATTGTTACGTTTTTATAAAATAAATTGACAATGCTACATTGGTTAAAATAATTACGTTCGTATTAGACGCAAAATCAAACAAGCTTTGTAGTTGATTCTACCAACGTTTTTTTTTCGGTGTACATAAAACTTTTACCATCTATTAAGGTGCCCAAGTTTCGCAGACGCAGTCCTTGCTATTGCCATTATTATCTTGTTCACGTGGTGCGTAGTGTAGTGTAGCGTATTTCAAAAACCGCCAGGTGAACACAGGAAAAACTACAACGTCGCGTATTATGAACTCCATTCAAAATGTGTGGAGTATAGTAGAGTAGATTTTAAACTACGAACCACGTGAACACTTTCGTAGCGTAGCGTAGTATGTTTTGACAGATTGTCGCCATTTTTGTATACAATCTGTTGTGTATTAGGGATTAAAATATGTATCATATAATTATAATTATTGAATAATATTAATATATTGTAACGTTTCTTAGCCGAGTTACAATTATTTAGTTCGATCACTAAATCAGGAAATTCAAAACACAATGGATTTTCTAAACGTTATAATTTTATTCGTTCAAGATTTTACAATAAAAATATTTCTCCTATTACTATTCCCCTTTTAGTTCTTCTTGTACTAACAATGTTTCACCACTTATAATTCTTTTATACTTGTTCACAATATCACTTTTAACTTTCTACTTATAACACTTTTAATTTTACTTCGCCTTTATCACTGCTAAATTTTTATACTTTTTGTATCACTAACAATTTTATACTAATAATATCCTCGAAGAACACCTCTTATTTATACTACATGAAATAGCCTCGATATTACTGCAATATTCTAGATGAACAAACCCTTTTTTTTTGTTGTTCCTTCCTTTATTTCAACAATAAGACGATCTTCAAATATTGACACCTAGGTGTGAAATCTATTCTTTTCAATTGTTTTATTTACCAATTTTTATTTCGTTAACCAATCCTTATTCGATAAAACAAATACTTCCTATTAAATGTTTACTTTGGTTGCATTGTTACCTTTTGTATCTTTTGATTTTTATATTTGTAGGGCTAACGAGAATTTTCTTGAAAGTTCTATTGTTTTTGTGTTCTATCATCTTCCATAATCGTCACATTCTCCCCCACTTATTTCTGTTCGTCCCGAATAGAATCTAAATCTCCCCCTCTGTAGGGTGCTAATCTTTCTAGATGAACGACTTTTGGTTTCGCTCGTTGACCTTTCTTTATTCGATAAACGACATCGTTTAATTTTGTTATGATGGTATAAGGTCCTTCCCAAGATGTTTGTAGTTTTGGAGATAGTCCTTTTCTCCGCTGTGGATTGTGTAGCCACACTAGTTGTCCTTCCTCAAATCCTTTGTTGTTTGCGCGAATGTCATACCGAGCCTTCATTCGATCACTGGATATCTGTGCTTTCTGTCTGACTAACGTGTGTACCTCCTCAAGTTCTTTTTGAAGTTTATTAACATAATCTTGTACACATAATGTTGACGATGGAATAATCCCAAACTTCAGATCACCAGGTAGCCGTAAATCATTTCCAAAAATGGTTGTAGCAGGCGTCGTTTTGGTTGTATCATGCACTGCTGATCTATAAGCCATCAAGAATAACGGAATATGACGATCCCAATCACGTTGATTCTTGTTCACTACTTTTGCTAGATATTTCTCAAGAGTAGCATTAAATCTTTCAACCATGCCATCTGATTGGGGATGTGAAGCAGTTGTTCTAGTTTTATTAATTCCAAGCATCTGACAGATTTCTTGAAATATGGTAGATTCAAAATTTCTTCCTTGATCTGTGTGAATTTCCATCGGTACTCCGTAGCGACTTATCCAATTGCTAACTACTGCTTCAGCGATCGTTGTTGCTTCTTGGTTTGGTATTGCACACACTTCTGGCCACTTGCTAAAATAATCCATTATGACTAGCACATATTTGTTGTTGTTATCAGAAGTCGGAAATGGTCCAGCTACATCCATCGCAATTCTCTCGAATGGTGCTCCTACATTATACTGCCTCATGTTACCACGGCTTCTTCTTGCAGGTCCCTTTGCAGCCGCACATTGATCGCATGCTTGACACCATTCCACTACCGATTGACGTGCTCCTGACCAATAAAATCTACGCCGTACTTTAGAAAGGGTTTTGTTAATACCCAGGTGACCGCCACTGGTTCCTTCATGATATTCCTTTAATACTTGAGGTATTCTTATTTTGGGAACTACTATCATTGATTCTTTAACTGATCCGTCAGGACTTTCCCAAATTCTTTTCAAGCATCCATCTTCAATACAGAGGCTGTCCCATTGTGCCCAATATGCCTTTAATGTTTGACTTTTATCGGCAACCTCACTCCATGTAGGTTTTTCTCCCTTTTCCTTGCACTTTATTATTGGTGCCAAGCTCGGATCTTCCAGTTGCTCCTTCCTTACCACTTCATGCGTCCAGTCTTCACTAGGAAGCACTTGCAGAAGCCTGACATCAATAATGTTTTCCTTACTTTCCGCCCGATTACAGTGCTTGCATTCCACCTGGCATGGCCTTCTTGATAATGCATCAGCATTTCCATGTGCACTTCCCCTTCGATGTTCAATGTCGAAATCATAAGCTTGTAAGCGTTCAATCCATCGTGCTACTTGTCCTTCCGGGTTCTTAAATTGCAGTAGCCACCTCAATGCTCCATGATCAGTTCTCAAATGGAATTTTTGGCCGTACAAATACTTGTGAAAATGTTTTACACATTCCACTATAGCCAGCAATTCTTTACGGGTTACACAATAGTTCCTTTCTGGCTTGGACAGTATTTTTGAGTAATAAGCTATTACTTTTTCTTGTCCATCAATTTCTTGAGATAACACTCCTCCTATACCATCATTGCTGGCATCAGTGTCTAATATGAATTTAAAATTTGGTATAGGGTAAGCCAGAACTGGTGCTGTGCACAATCTTTTCCGAAGCTCCACAAAAGCATCTTCTTGCTTTTCGGTCCATTCAAAAGCTTTATCCTTCCTCGTGAGCTCATGTAGACTCTTAGCAACATTGGCAAATCCTGGTACAAAACGTCGGTAGTAAGTGCACAATCCCAGAAAACTGCGAAGTTCATGTAAATTCTTAGGTCTTGGCCATTCTTTTACTGCTGTGATCTTATCAGCATCTGTGTGTATTCCATTCGTTGTTACTTTGTGCCCCAAGTATTTTACTTCTTCTCTGAATAGTGTACATTTCTTTGGACTCAATTTTAGTCCTGCTGCTTGGATTCTCTCGAAGACTTCTTCTAAATTCTTCAAATGATCGTCAAAATCCTTGCCCATTACAATGATGTCGTCCAAGTACACAAGGCACGTTCTCCAATGTAATCCTTTCAGCACACGTTCCATTAAACGTTCAAATGTTGCGGGAGCATTACATAGTCCGAATGGCATAACGTTAAACTGCCATAGCCCACTACCCACACTAAACGCTGTCTTTTCTCGATCCTCTTCTTGGACTTCTACCTGCCAATAACCACTTTGCAGATCTAATGTTGAGAATAATTTGGCACCTGATAATGTGTCCAAGGTATCATCAATTCGAGGTAATGGGTAGCATCTTTCTTTGTTACTGCATTCAGTTTTCTGTAGTCGACGCAGAATCTCATAGTTCCATCCTTCTTTCCAACTAAAACCACAGGTGAACTCCATGGACTATCTGATTGCCCGATAACACCAGCCATTTTCATATCCTTTACCATTCTATCAGCTTCTTCCCGTTTTGCTAATGGTAATCTTCTTGGTGCTTGGCGAATCGGCATCTCTGCTCCCGTGTCAATTTTATGTTTAACCAGATTAGTTCTTCCGTTGTCTGCTGATGTGCTGCAGAAGATGGACGAATAACGTTCGAGCAACTGCTCTGCTTCTTTCTTTTGTTCTTTTGTAAGCTCTGTTGTCCACTTCTGTAGTAGATTTTGTATTTCTTTCTTCTGCGTTTGATTTTCGACTTTCCTTTCTGTGTGCTGTTGTTCACATTTCACAATGGTAGTTACTTCTTCACATTTACCAACGATTGTTCCTTTCTTGAGGGTTTTTGTTTTGTCTGATAAATTTAGTGTTCTTATCGGTATTCTTGAGTTTTCATCTGGTACAACTAATGTTTTCCCTATAATGATCTCTTGATGTTGAAGACCATTTTCATTGGCTTCCACAACCCACAACCTTGGTGACCCAGAATCTCCCTCCAATCTTCCCCAGACGATTGTTTCGGTATTAGGTGGCAGCTTTTCGCGATGTTCCAATATTATTCGCCTCATACTTGATTCTGCACCATTCATCTGAAGAACCAACTCTACGTTACCATACTTGAGTACTCCATTTCCAGCGTCTATTACAAATCCATTCGGCCTCATGAAGTCCATTCCCAAAATTACTTCATCAACGATGTCTGCCACTAGAACTTCATGCTGAAAGTGCGTATTTCCAATTTTTATATCGGCAATTTTGCTTCCCCTGATAGTTGCACTTTCCCCTGTTGCTGTTTGTATTCGATATTTTTCTGCTGGTTGTAATTCCCCTTTTAGTAAATCTGTACGGACTATTGTGCGAGTTGCTCCAGTATCTAGCGTAATGATACAGTTGTTGTCATCAATTTCAGCTCCAATCGTTAAACTGTCACCATTCCTTGCGATTCTTGAAATAGGGATGGAGATTATGGGGCATTCGGTTGTGGGAGCCAGCTTACGCCCCTTAAAGCTGACTCGTTTTAGTTTAACCCTTCCGCTGCTATTTGACCATCCTCTCCCGCTTGAGCCTTTTCTTCAGATGATCTCCGTCTGATTGGTGATGTTGATCTGCCCCGTTTTCGTCTAGCCTCTCTGCATTCTCGAGATATGTGACCAAGTTTGTCACATACCCAACATCTTATTCTACTGTTAAATTCTCCAGATCTTCTTTGGGGCCTAAAACTATCCTCTTCTTCCATTTCTACACGGCGTACTTTGATTGTTGGTTTGACAATTGCTTGTGCCGTCTCACTAGTCAATGCACAAGCTATTGTTTCAGCAAATGTAGCTTTAGGTGTCATCACAGCTGACTTTCGCGTCTCTGGATCTCTTATGCCGTCGATGAACGCATCTATCTTCATTCTTTCCATATAGTCTGGTGATGTATTTCCATGTGCCATATGTACCAGACGTTCGATCGCAGACGAAAACTCTTGCAGACTTTCTCCTATTCGCTGGTAGCGACCCTTCAACTCAAGTCTGTATATCTCCCGTTTGTGGTCACTACCATATTTGCGATCTAAAGCCTTCATGATCTCATTGTAGCTCCTTCGATCTTGTTCTGGAACTGATTGTATTGTTTCTGCCGCTTCACCCTTCAGTGCCACTATTAAAGCTGCCACACGATGTGTTTCGTTCCAACTGTTCTGATCAGCTGCCGTTTCAAATTGGAATTTGAAAATTCCAAACGATGATGTACCATCGTATGGGGGCGGTTTTAACTTCATGCTTTGTGTTTGTTGAACCGTGTGAATTGTTTTACCATTAATTTCAACATCTTGAAGCCTTTTTTCAAAATTCACAACCATTGATTGTACTTTCTGGTTTTCGTCGAGAACTTTCTGCTCCAATTGCTTTACTTCTTGTTGTACTTTCTCGACCTCTCCATGGAATGTGTTTGAAATTTGAAGAATCTTTTCTTCCATTAATTGCTTCATTTCTTCTCGATTTGTTGCCAATTGTTTATCGATGTTTGCAGACTGTTGATTGATGGTTATGGACTGCTGCTTTATTTCTTCTCGACTTGCAGCTAATTGTTGATCGATGTTTACATCTAACTTTTTCATTTCTTTACTCATAACCTCCATGTTTGCCTTTACATCTGCCCTCATGTTGAAACTCATTTGCTCTATCAGAGCCATTAACTGTGCAAAGTCGTTGTTTGCTGGTACGACTTGCCTCGTTGCTTCAACAGCACCATCTTTAGCTTCACTATTTCCTGTATCTGGATTTTCATCTGCTTCTTCTTGCCCAAAACGATATTTTTCTGGATCCAATCCAGCTGCTTCCATAGCTTTTATTAATCGTTCTTTCAACTCATTCTTGGTTCCCGTTGTTGAAAGGTTCCTTTTCTCCAATTCGCTCTTCAGATCTTGAACTTTTAATCCATTCAAATCCATCTTATTTCCCAATTTCACTTCTGACACCAGTTGTAACGTTTCTTAGCCGAGTTACAATTATTTAGTTCGATCACTAAATCAGGAAATTCAAAACACAATGGATTTTCTAAACGTTATAATTTTATTCGTTCAAGATTTTACAATAAAAATATTTCTCCTATTACTATTCCCCTTTTAGTTCTTCTTGTACTAACAATGTTTCACCACTTATAATTCTTTTATACTTGTTCACAATATCACTTTTAACTTTCTACTTATAACACTTTTAATTTTACTTCGCCTTTATCACTGCTAAATTTTTATACTTTTTGTATCACTAACAATTTTATACTAATAATATCCTCGAAGAACACCTCTTATTTATACTACATGAAATAGCCTCGATATTACTGCAATATTCTAGATGAACAAACCCTTTTTTTTTGTTGTTCCTTCCTTTATTTCAACAATAAGACGATCTTCAAATATTGACACCTAGGTGTGAAATCTATTCTTTTCAATTGTTTTATTTACCAATTTTTATTTCGTTAACCAATCCTTATTCGATAAAACAAATACTTCCTATTAAATGTTTACTTTGGTTGCATTGTTACCTTTTGTATCTTTTGATTTTTATATTTGTAGGGCTAACGAGAATTTTCTTGAAAGTTCTATTGTTTTTGTGTTCTATCATCTTCCATAATCGTCACAATATTATAACATATTAAATAATAATAATATATTATAATTATTTTAATACCCAAAATTTTAAAACCAAGGTTCATAAATTCCTTAGGGAAACGTAATTTAGAATCCTCAGTCTAGTTAGCACGGTAGTTCTTCGAATATTCAGAGACCTAAACTTAATTTAGAATCCTCATCCTAGCTGGCATATGGTAGTTTAGATATCTTTAAAAACCGCAAAAACATGCGTTCTAAAGTGTGATAAATGCAAATCTTTTTTTTCGTTTTTTATATCTTTTGTTGGTTAAAGAATGGGTAACAGAACAATAAATACTATCACATATAAAATATGACATAGGTCAATATTTCATGAAAGGGTAGAGAAAATAAAAATAAAATAAGATCTAAAAAGCAAATTAGTTTTCAAAATTTGCCGTAACAAATCGAAAATTTAACTTTCTTTTTAAGAAATCTAGTTTTAAAATTTCTTCAATAGAGGCACTGCAGTCGACTTACAACGCCAGGTGAACACTCATACTACATTCGTATTTACAAAACCACTACACTACACTACGACCACGTGAACAAGATATATATGATCGTTACAGGAAGCCATTGGAAATTGTTATTCATACTTTCAATAAACGAACGCTTTGATATTCGTCTATTTATTCGTCACACATACTAATTTAAAAATTGTTGTAGAACTTATATGTCTTCGATATTAATAGATAACAATGTTTAGGTGGGATTAAAATTGACCATAATATATCATCGGTCACCCAATCTTTTTTTAAGGTCTTCGTTTAAATTTCTGACAGCGTCTCTCCGTCCATGATTTATTCGGTATTGCATTTGACCTGTTGAAGATTGGGGACGAATGACTTGTGCTGTGCACTTTTATCTGCAAAACTATTTATTATGTGATTTTCAGCATTTTAAAAAAAAGGCCTTTTGTTTGAAGTTTTTCTTGTTTTTTATTCTATTAAAATGATAACCCGAGATACTGCATTGTGAGTTATACAATTATCTATTTATTGTTACATAAGGAATATTCTTGCACTAGGATATAAAATTTGTGATTGTTACTATCTATTGGTTACTTCTCGATTTATTTGATTTGTGAAGAGAAGTGAAGTGATTTGAGAAGTGAACGTTTTTAAATTAATCGTGCAAGCTGTAATACAAATAAATGTACAATAATAGCCAAATCACGATAATTCATCCGTTTTAACGGTTCCCTACTTTGAAAAAGTAGAAACGGTACCCTATTGGTGAGACTTCGGTGTCCGTCCGAATTTCTACATAATCGATTTACTCACGAACTATAAGTGCTATCAACTTGAAATTTTCTACAGTTATTAAATGTCCCACGCCTGCGGATAACAAAAAATTTCAAATATTTGTTTTTATCTATATTTTATGGACATAGATAGGGAGATTGTAAAACAAAAGTTTTTTTTTTGGGAATCGAGTTTGATTTAGGAAAATCGAAAGAGATCGAAATATTTTAAAACAAATTTCAATGAATTTTCGACTGCTTAGTTCTTGAGTTATTGCCAAAATCGAGTGTTTTTCTCTACCCTTCCACCTTAACTTCGAACATTACCAAAGAAAAAAATTAAAAAAATTCGCGGTTGTTGGAATTTCGCATTAAAAGACCGTTTTTTTGTTTTGGTTTTTGGAGGGGGTTGAAAGTAAAAATTTCGAAAAAAATTTTATTTGATCATGTCATGTGGCCGTGAGGTGTCATATGAAAGTTGATTTTTTTTTGTAGTGCAAAACAGTTTTTTTTTGTTATTTTCGAAAGCACAGCTTTCGACTTACTTTCGAAAATGTAATTTTTTTTTGTTCTGCCACTTATCTACGAACATTACAATAGAAAAAATTTTAAAAAATTCACGGGTGTAGAAATTTTGCTAAATCGAAACACAAATTTTTTTTGGTTGTTATAATTTCAAATTACAATTGGAGGGGGTTGAAGTGGAGGCAGTACCCAAGTAGGTTTTGCCAGACATTGACATACGGCCAAGCACTGGTTCATTAATGGTTAACACTACTTGGCTATTGTTACTGGGCCAATACTAGAACCAATCATCGGCCGATCTATGGTTTACAGAAAATAAACCTGTTACCTTTGAATGGCCAAGCACTGGCCCATGAATGGTAAATATTACTTGGCTATTGTTATTGGGCCAGTACTGTAGCCATGAATTTGCCGATCTATGTCATTTTTTTTTTATTTCACTAGAGTATTATCCCTTTTAGAAATACATAGTTTGAAAAATTTTACATATAGTTTAGTTATCGCCTTGTCGGTTGAAAGACTATGGTAATAAAGAAAAGGTTGGTATATGTTTTAGTTTATTTTCATTTCTTTTTTATTTTAATTATTTTGTAAATAATTTATTTAAATTTATGTATAAAAAATATTATTTTATATTATTTTTAATGGCGGAGTCAGGGCGGTGTTTGCCATTACTCAGCCATTCTTGCAACTGAACCAGTTGTAAGGGGAGTTTTGAATTTTTTCCGTCATTTTCATTTTATTTTAAATTAGTTTGTATTTAATTTATTTAAATTTACATATGATAATAATGTAGATTTTTTTTAACGGCCCAGTCATGGTTGCCAGTATTTGGCCCAAGAATGGCAACCATTTATTGTCCGAAGTTATCATCCAATAAAATTATGTTAATGGCCCAGTCGTGGTTGCCAGTACTCGCCCATTGCTGCATTACTGGCTGCCAGTAATGGACCATTACTGGACCAGTTGTACAACCTTGTATGGGTAATTTCGAAAAAAAATATTTTTTATTTTATTATTTTGTTTTTGCTCAAATGAAAAATATTTTTAATCATTTCAAGTGGGGTGTCATAATATGAAAGGTGATTTTTTTTTTGTAGTTCAAAAATATTTTTTTTTGTAATTTTCGAAACCACGGTTTTTGGCTTATTTCTAAAATTGTATTTTAGAGAAGAACTGTTCTCGTAGAATAATATATACACGGAACCCTCTACGAGCGAGTTATATTCACACTTGTCCGACTTTTTTTAAAAATAAAAGAACTATATTTAAATATTCCCTTTTTAATTTTATTTTTTCAGAACACATTTATCTCTAACAATAACAAAACCTTTAAAATTTACGTTGATCTTATCTTTTTAATAAACATTACAACATCATTTAATAGAAGTTCAGGATATTGCAATGCTGCAAAATGCCCCCCATCCTCATGGTATGTTGTTTGAATTAAATTAGTATATCTTACTTTAAGAACAAAATCTGGAGTATGATAAATTTCATGTCTAAATCGTGAACATGAACTTGGTGGTTTGATTGGAACACGTTCCATCAGATCCTGATATTTTGAGCTCATTGCTTCTGCGTAAATACGAACCGATGTTGTTATTGAATCAGTTAGGTAATAAATCATAATATTATCTAAAAGACTGTCATATGTAAAATATTTTGTTAGCCCTCCATCCGGAAGTTTTCTATATTCTTTATTTGTTACAGTTGAAAATTTCTCTAGAATATATGCAGCTAATCCCGCTGGATTTCTGTTCAATACAATCCCAATTGTATCAGGTTTTGTGGCTTGGATATGAAAATAACCAGACTCTTCCAATAAAAACTTGATTGTTGGTAATATGGGAAAGTACCAGTGAATATATTTTTCTTCTATAAACAATGATGGATAGAACGAAGCTATAAACAATTTTAGGTTGCCGATGGGGCTTCGAGGATTACACATATTTGCATGAAAACCTAATACATTTTCTGGAAATAATGAAGCTAAACTACTTCCAACAAACGAGCCCCAATCACCTCCTTGTACGTAAAACTTTTCATGTCCCAATCGTAACATCAAATTTCTCATGATAACGGACATTTCTAGCGGTGATAATCCAACTTTGGATGAACCTTGTGACCATGCATAGCCAGGTAAACTTGGTACTATAATTTCGAATACTGCGTTTTCATCTATTTTATATGAAGACAGCTTTGGTATGAAGTCATAGAATTCACGTACGGATCCCGGCCAACCATGGAAAAATATTATTGGTATTATTGATTTTTTTGCCGTAGTCTCTGGTTTTATATGAATGAAATGAATATCAAGTCTGTTTGGATTATAAAAAATACACGATTAGTATAGTAATAAATGTAATTTAAAAATTTTTATTGATTTACGCTGCACTCCAAAAATAAACTAATCTTATAATTGTTTAGTAAATATGCATACGCATTTATTTCAGTATAAAATTATTTTTTTGATTTAAAGAAAATAATTTGTAGATTTTCCTTCAAGTTATGCAAATTTTCTTGATACAATTATTAAAATCATAATTAACTCGCGCCGTGATATTGCAAGAACGAAATTACGTTTCGTTTTTTTTTAAGTTCTGCGCTGCGATATTAATTCGTTAAAAAATTTGATTTATCTACGAGTTAAGTATCATTTAAAAGACCGATAAATAAACGGCTTAAGCCGGGCATTTACATACAACAGAAACAGAAACAGAAGCTGAAAACTTCAAAATTCAAAACTCTATTATCAAAATTCAAAATAATAATTAATATTATATGTGACGGTTTCTGGTCATGTGACAGTTTCTAGAACACAAACTATTAAATTTTAATTGTTTCTGTTTCAAACATAACAGACGAGTTTTCAGTTTCTGTTTCTAAATTCGATTTCTGTTTCAGTTGCTGTCAAATTTGTATGAAATACGGTTTCTGTTTCTGTTGTATGTGAATGCACGGCTTTAGCTTTGTTTTTACGGTATTGTATATTTTTGTAAAGGTCATTTTTTTCCTGCCCAATTAATTACGATCGGAATGAACCGCAAAAAGTGAGAAAATTCAATCTGGTAGTTTTATAAACTTCTAGAAGTTTTATAAACTTTTAAAGATAACGACGGCGATTTATTACAATTCATTCATTTTTTTCAAATAAGTTAATTTTAGTGACATTTGGCAGATAATTTATTTTAAATAACATTTTAACCTTTAATTTTATTTTATATAGAATTAATGAAACAATAATTAAATTGAAATATTATCAAAAAATTACAAATTACGGTTTTAGTAGCAGTATATAAAACTGGATGTAACATTTTTTTCATCAAACTTTTGAAAAATAATGTTCCACTATTAATTGTTAAATATGGCCTCAGAACAAATTTAAAAGGCAATCAATTTGTATTGTTCGTTGAATCGAATATTAATTATAGATTATAGTTTTTTTGTGAGCAATTACATAATAAAAAATATTCCCAAATTTCAAATATCAATGTTTAGAATGAATAGGAAGATTCACTCACTAACGCAGAATTTATGGTGCGCCAAAGTTGTGTGTAATTGTAAACAACTTTGATATAAATCGTCCAAAATTTAGGTTGGATCTTAGGAATAATTTTTAGCTCACACACTTTCTGTATTTTCACTCTTAATTTTGAACTTTAAAAAAAATTAAATTTTATATAGTGATTACAAATTTTTCAAACACTAAAACGCGCAGCTTAGACTTCTGCATTCAGAACTTTTGATTCAAAACGCTTTGATTTTGTATTGTCCAAATGATATATCATTAGTATACATACAGTATATATATGGAAAAATCACAAAAACGGAGATTAAATTTTTTAGTTCGTTATTGGTATCTTTTTGACATACTTAAAGGCTAGAAAAATCTAAGTGTGGAAAATGCGTTTTTTTGCCGCCATCTGGAATTTTTTTTATAAAAGCATAGAAGTGTGGTATCAAATTACAGAAAATTTCATGCTGAAAAAAAATATGATATTGGTTTTAAAATTTCTAGTCATCCGTCTGCAGAAATATCAGTGGCATTAAGCCGGTTTTTCAAACGCAGGGTCTTCCTTTCTGACAATAAATTCGAATTTTCACCACGTGGTCCGGATTTGTACATTATAATTCCTATTCCATTGAAAATGTGGTGACCGTCGATGGTAGCTATTTTGTGGTCCACATTATCGGCTATCTACTGACAGAAATGACCTAGTGGAACTTCAAAATTTGGTGTCTTGTCCATTACTGCAGACTGCAAGTACTTTTTTACTTCATCATACGATACGGAAAACCCAAGTCTGTGAGCCTCTTCAACAAGTAAACAAGAACCGAAGTCTCGATGAAACTGTACACCAACACTAAAGAGAATTGGACTTGTAAGTGATCTAGCTCTCGATGCTTGCGCCAAAGCCTGTCAAATGGATATCTTCTATAAATCACATACTTTAGTACCAATGATGATATCCAAAAAATGTTACAAAACAGGTGGCAGAACTTTTTATTTTCCTGTTCAGATGCAATTTCTGATGACGAGGGATAGCACTCCATTGAAGTCGACAATAGTTGATTTTCTGTTTTGATCAATTTTTCTGCTGCTTCAATAACACGATATTTTCCTATAATTCAGGGTCTTCTAATTTCTTTTCAGGGGATATATCCTCATATCTCAACCCCTGGCTACGCGCATGCCACCTGCTTCATCTTATACATTTTACGTCTAACAACAGTTATTATATTATTTTCGAGCGTGAAATACCGGGTAATTTGTTATCAAACATGACTTTTTTTAATTTTTGATGTTTTTTCAAGATGGCGGCCAAAAAACGCAATTTTGCACACCCAGATTTTTCTAGAACAACAAAGCTATCAAAGAGCAACAACAACCAACAACGAACTAAAAAAATTAAACTCCGTCTTTGTGGGAATTAGTCCCACCTAAAAACCTATATTTACTGTACTACATGCCAATACGATCAATTTTAATTCGTTTACATAAATCAATTATTGACAGTGAAAAGTATAAGCTCATATTCTATGCGGTTATGAGTGAGATTTAATAAATTTATACTCGAAAACTATTTTGATTAAGTTTAAAAAATTTTTATGATTTAAGCTTTATACTTCAATAATGAAGAACATTTTCGTAGTTGTTATTCATAAAATATTTCTTCAATTTACGTAAGTCGCGAATGAGCAATATTCGTACTTAATCAACTTTTATAAAATATGTCCTATCATTCCTTTCGTATTAAACCGAAAATTGCTAGATTTTTTAGATATTATTTGATAGCTTGAAATTACTAATAGTCTCTGGGCCTTCACCATAAATGTGGTAGCAAATTTACAAGATCGCGGGCAATCGGCATTTTTCGGAGCTTGCCGAACGCAAAAGCGGCCGATTTGAGAAAAATCATAGAACAAATGTTTTCATGCTCGTCAAGGAGAAGCGCATCACGAAGTATAAAATATGTGGTAATCACAAAATTATGTAGGTGAAGGCCCAGGGACTATAAGCTAAATTGAAAAATACTCGTAGACATATGGGCTTGAAGATAGGTTTTAATACACTAAACATCTTGTTTGGGTTGAAAGCTATACACTCTTAAAACTTAAGGTTGATCGAATTTTATTTTAATTTTTTGAATGTGATGTTTTTTTATGTTTTCATCTCGCAGAATTACTAAATAATATCTTACTTACCCTTGAATTTTTGTTTTATATTGAGGAAAACTATTTAAAAATGATTCCCTTTTCCTCCAATGTTTCAAATATGTTTCCTTCCAGTACGCGATAATTTTTTTTAACTCATTTGTATTAAAACCATATTCAAAATTTACTCCGTCTAATGGTTCTGGTAGATTAGTTGTGTTACCCAATTTATAGCTCAATTCATTAATAACCTTAAATTGAAATAATTTCATTACGCAAATTTAATGTCGTTTTTTGTTTAAAATTTTAACCTCATCTGAGTATTGTATTTTAAATGGTCGAATTGATTTATCCTCTTTATAGTCACCTTTTTCTCCTGGTCCCCAATATGCATCCAGATTAAGTAGTGGTGGATCAAGTGGTTTTGATATATCATGATATTTTTTGTATGAAAATGCCAGCAATAAAAAAAATAACCCAGCACATATACGTCCTTTGCATGCCATTACTGAGAATAAACGATGAGAAATATTGCATAATTGGAGTCAGTATTTAGTAGCATAGAAGTTTGGTTTTATAAAAAGGCATCACCAACTTCTTTTGATGGATTTGTAGTAAAACCATCTACTACGTTAAGCAAAAGACAGTTTTTGAATACACAAAACTCGCAATAATAAAGAAATAAACAATTCAGTTTTTCAGAGATAATCACAAAAGCTCTGGCAAATGAATCGGACAACTCAACACAAAACAAATTTGTTCACTTTAAAACTCAAGAATCACTATGAAGCTTCCGCGATCAAAGGTCATTAAAATGTGAATTTAAAATATATTCTTAAGTGTTAAATTATAAATAATTATCCCATATTTCAAACATATTTTGTCCTTTTAACTCGCGGATTAAAATATATGTACATAATATATATTATATAAATAATCAATTGAACGATAGTATCGCTTTATAGCACTTGTACGAAAAACAGCGACTTGTTACCTTTTCCACAGTCTATTACGGTCTGCAATAACTGAATGAATAAAGAATTAATACTATAGAAACATTTAATTTTTTTTTCTTGATTTATATCTTTTTCTTAACCCACACATAGCAATCAATCCAATTAATTTATATTTTGAATATGAACATTACCAAAGAAAAAAATTTAAAAAAAATTCACGGTTGTTGGAATTTCGCATTAAAAGACCGTTTTTTTTTTTGTTTTGGTTTTTGGAGGGGGTTGAAAGTAAAAATTTCGAAAAAAATTTTATTTGATTATGTCATATGGCCGTGGGGTGTCATATGAAAGGTGATTTTTTTTTTGTAGTGCAAAACAGTTTTTTTTGTTATTTTCGAAAGCACAGTTTTCGACTTATTTTCGAAAATATAAATTTTTTTTGTTCTGCCCCCTATCTACGAACATTACAATAGAAAAAATTTAAGAAAATTCACGGGTGTAGAAATTTTGCTAAATCGAAACATACATTTTTTTTTGGTTGTTATAATTTCAAATTACAATTGGGGGTTGAGAGCAGTAATTTCGAAAAAAAATATTTTTTATTTTATTATTTTGTTTTTCCTCAAATGAAAAATACTTTTAATCATTTCAAGTGGGGTGTCATAATATGAAAAGTGATTTTTTTTTGCAGTCCAAAAATATTTTTTTTTTGTAATTTTCGAAAACTCGGTTTTTGGCTTATTTCTAAAATTGTATTTTAGAGAAGAACTGTTCTCGTAGAATAATATATACACGGAACCCTCTACGAGCGAGTTATATTCACACTTGTCCGACTTTTTTTAAAAATAAAACAACTATATTTAAATATTCCCTATTTTATTTTATTTTTTCAGAACACATTTATCTCTAACAATAACAAAACCTTTAAAATTTACGTTGATCTTATCTTTTTAATAAACATTACAACATCATTTAATAGAAGTTCAGGATATTGCAATGCTGCAAAATGCCCCCCATCCTCATGGTATGTTGTTTGAATTAAATTAGTATATCTTTCTTTAAGAACAAAATCTGGAGTATGATAAATTTCATGTCTAAATCGTGAACATGAACTTGGTGGTTTGATTGGAACACGTTCCATCAGATTCTGATGTTTTGAACTCATTGCTTCTGCGTAAATACGAACCGATGTTGTTATTGAATCAGTTAGGTAATAAATCATAATATTATCTAAAAGACTCTCATATGTAAAATATTTTGTTAGCCCTCCATCAGGAAGTTTTCTATATTCTTTATTTGTTGCAGTTGAAAATTTCTCTAGAATATAAGCAGCTAATCCCGCTGGATTTCTGTTCAATGCAATCCCAACTGTATCAGGTTTTGTGGCTTGGATATGAAAATAACCAGACTCTTCCAATAAAAACTTGATTGTTGGTAATATCGGAAAGTACCAGTGAATATATTTTTCTTCTATAAACAATGATGGATAAAACGAAGCTATAAACAATTTTAGGTTGCCGATGGGGCTTCGAGGATTACACATATTTGCATGAAAACCTAATACATTTTCTGGAAATAATGATGCTAAACTACTTCCAACAAACGAGCCCCAATCACCTCCTTGTACGTAAAACTTTTCATGTCCCAATCGTAACATCAAATTTCTCATGATAACGGACATTTCTAGCGGTGATAATCCAACTTTGGATGAACCTTGTGACCATGCATAGCCAGGTAAACTTGGTACTATAATTTCGAATACTGCGTTTTCATCTATTTTATATGAAGACAGCTTTGGTATGAAGTCATAGAATTCACGTACGGATCCCGGCCAACCATGGAAAAATATTATTGGTATTATTGATTTTTTTGCCGTAGTCTCTGGTTTTATATGAATGAATTGAATATCAAGTCTGTTTGGATTATAAAAAATACACGATTAGTAATAAATGAAATTTAAAATTTTTTATTGATTTACGCTGCACTCCAAAAATAAACTAATCTTATAATTGTTTAGTAAATATGCATACGCATTTATTCCAGTATAAAATTATTTTTTTGATTTAAACAAAATAATTTGTAGATTTTCTTTTAAGTTATGCAAATTTTCTTGATACAATTATTAAAATCGTAATTAACTCGCGCCGTGATATTGCAAGAACGAAATTACGTTTCATTTTTTTTAAGTTCTGCGGTGCAATGTTAATTCGTTAAAAAATTTGATTTATCTACGAGTCAAGCATCATTTAAAAGACCGATAAATAAACGGCTTAAGCCGGGCATTTACATACAACAGAAACAGAAACAGAAGCTGAAAACTTCAAAATTCAAAACTCTATTATCAAAATTCAAAATAATAATTAATATTATATGTGACGGTTTCTGGTCATGTGACAGTTTCTAGAACACAAACTATTAAATTTTAATTGTTTCTGTTTCAAACATAACAGACGAGTTTTCAGTTTCTGTTTCTAAATTCGATTTCTGTTTCAGTTGCTGTCAAATTTGTATGAAATACGGTTTCTGTTTCTGTTGTATGTGAATGCACGGCTTTAGCTTTGTTTTTACGGTATTGTATATTTTTGTAAAGGTCATTTTTTTCCTGCCCAATTAATTACGATCGGAATGAACCGCAAAAAGTGAGAAAATTCAATCTGGTAGTTTTATAAACTTCTAGAAGTTTTATAAACTTTTAAAGATAACGACGGCGATTTATTACAATTCATTCATTTTTTTCAAATAAGTTAATTTTAGTGACATTTGGCAGATAATTTATTTTAAATAACATTTTAACCTTTAATTTTATTTTATATAGAATTAATGAAACAATAATTAAATTGAAATATTATCAAAAAATTACAAATTACGGTTTTAGTAGCAGTATATAAAACTGGATGTAACATTTTTTTCATCAAACTTTTGAAAAATAATGTTCCACTATTAATTGTTAAATATGGCCTCAGAACAAATTTAAAAGGCAATCAATTTGTATAGTTCGTTGAATCGAATATTAATTATAGATTATAGTTTTTTTGTGAGCAATTACATAATAAAAAATATTCCCAAATTTCAAATATCAATGTTTAGAATGAATAGGAAGATTCACTCACTAACGCAGAATTTATGGTGCGCCAAAGTTGTGTGTAATTGTAAACAACTTTGATATAAATCGTGCAAAATTTAGGTTGGATCTTAGGAATAATTTTTAGCTCACACTTTCTGTATTTTCACTCTTAATTTTGAACTTTAAAAAAAATTAAATTTTATATAGTGATTACAAATTTTTCAAACACTAAAACGCGCAGTTTAGACTTCTGCATTCAGAACTTTTGATTCAAAACGCTTTGATTTTGTATTGTCCAAATGATATATCATTAGTATACATACAATATATATATGGAAAAATCACAAAAACGGAGGTTAAATTTTTTAGTTCATTATTGGTATCTTTTTGACATACTTAAAGGCTAGAAAAATCTAAGTGTGGAAAATGCGTTTTTTTGCCGCCATCTGGAATTTTTTTTATAAAAGCATAGAAAATCGTGTGTGGTATCAAATTACAGAAAATTTCATGCTGAAAAAGATTATGATATTGGTTTTAAAATTTCTAGTCATCCGTCTGCAGAAATATCAGTGGCATTATGCCTGTTTTTCAAACGCAGGGTCTTCTTTTCTGACAATAAATTCGAATTTTCACCACGTGGTCCGGATTTGTACATTATAATTTCCATTCCATGGAAAATGTGGTGACCGTCGATGGTAGCTATTTTGTGGTCCACATTATCGGCTATCTACTGACAGAAATGACCTAGTGGAACTTCAAAATTTGGTGTCTTGTCCATTACTGCAGACTGCAAGTACTTTTTTACTTCATCATACGATACGGAAAACCCAAGTCTGTGAGCCTCATCAACAAGTAAACGAGAACCGAAGTCTCGATGAAACTGCACACCAACACTAAAGAAAATTGGACTTGTAAGTGATCTAGGTCTCGATTCTTGCGCCAAAGCCTCATCTGAGTATTGTATTTTAAATGGTCGAATTGATTTATCCTCTTTATAGTCACCTTTTTCTCCTGGTCCCCAATATGCATCCAGATTAAGTAGTGGTGGATCAAGTGGTTTTGATATATCATGATATTTTTTGTATGAAAATGCCAGCAATAAAAAAAATAACCCAGCACATATACGTCCTTTGCATGCCATTACTGAGAATAAACGATGAGAAATATTACATAATTGGAGTCAGTATTTAGTAGCATAGAAGTTTGGTTTTATAAAAAGGCATCACCAACTTCTTTTGATGGATTTGTAGTAAAACCATCTACTACGTTAAGCAAAAGACAGTTTTTGAATACACAAAACTCGCAATAATAAAGAAATAAACAATTCGGTTTTTCAGAGATAATCACAAAAACTCTGGCAAATGAATCGGACAACTCAACACAAAACAAATTTGTTCACTTTAAAACTCAAGAGTCACTATGAAGCTTCCGCGATCAAAGGTCATTAAAATGTGAATTTAAAATATATGCTTAAGTGTTAAATTATAAATAATTATCCCATATTTCAAACATATTTTGTCCTTTTAACTCGCGGACTAAAATATATGTACATAATATATATTATATAAATAATCAATTGAACGATAGTATCGCTTTATAGCACTTGTACGAAAAACAGCGACTTGTTACCTTTTCCACAGTCTATTACGGTCTGCAATAACTGAATGAATAAAGAATTAATACTAGAAACATTTAATTTTTTTTTTCTTGATTTATATCTTTTTCTTAACCTACACCATAGACAAATAATAATATTATTATTTGTCTATGCCTACACATAGCAGTTTGTAGTAACGAATTACGAAACGATAGATAAAAAGTACATGAATTTTTTTTAGATAGTTAGTACATTATTTTGTCAATCCAATTAATTTATATTTTGAATATGTATTGTGGTTAGAGTTTTCGTTAAAATAGAAAAAAAATATTTATATTTTGATAAAATGTTTAAATTAAACTATACATTACTCTAAAAGAATATCGAAATAAAAAGCCATCTTCAGATTGTTGTAGTAGATAAGTTGTAGTATTTCTTTGGACCAAGAAAACGAATATTAAGGGTCAAATCGATGCTTAAATAAACAACCACGACTAAATAATGGCTTAAAAATATTATTTCTCCATGTACTAACAATATTTCTGAACCTTCTCGCATTAAGTAGCCTTTATTTATTCATTTGATTTATAAGCACCCAACAAAATTTTGATAATGCACGTTTGAATAAGAGCATAATTTTTATAGTTAAGAGGCACAAAAACACAAATTAGTAACTAATTTTACTAGGACTAAAATCTCTACCTATCTCAATTTAATATAGAAAAACTAACTTTACACAAATGACATGACATGTTATCTATATTTAAATTTGATATCATAAAATCTAATATTACAGTCAAATATTTAAATGACGCGGTCTCAATGAATCGGGGTAGAACCCAGACATGCTAGATTTCTCTGAGAATCGCGGGATGCGACTAACTGTGAGACTAAATGAGCCTGTCAAAGAGTTTATAGAATTTTTATAGAGTTTATAGAATGAAATCTCAATGTTGACTTATATAAAAAAATCAGACAAAGGCCAATATAACTCGCTCGTGTATACTCGCTCGTGAACGGAACCCTCACGTGTATATAATATTCTACGAGAATAGTTTTTCTCAAAAAACAATTTTAGAAATAAATCAAAAACGATGCAAACGAGCCACGAGGTAAAAATTGCCGTCACGGTCAGAAATAATTTTTTTTCAAAGTTTCACTCCCAACCCAATTTTCAAATAATAAGCCGACCGCTATAATTTTCGTTCAATTTACCACATTTCCTGTAATCGTGAATTTTTTTCTTTTGTAATGTTCGAAGTTAATTTGACGGGACACGAAAATATTTTCACATTTTTGAAAATACGTCGAAAACTGTGCTTTCGAAAATTACAAGAAAATTTTTTGGACTAGAAAAAAATTTACCTTTCATATGACACCCCACTTCTCAAGGTCAAAAATATTTTTTTTAAATATCCATTTTTTCCACTTTTTCAAAATATCCACCAACCCTCCAAATAATATTTCAAATTATGAAAAAATCGCTATGGTTTTCATTCAATTTTTAGAATATTTCCTACAATCGTGAATTTTTTTCAATTTTACTTCGGTCTGAAAGACCTAAGTATTACATTCATGAGCCAAAAGTGAAATTCTTACCCCCACTTTTTTGGCATTTCTCGACGTTTTAGGACCTACTGATTCTAAAAAAGCAAAAAAAAAAGGTGTGTCTGTCTGCCGGCCGTCCGTCATTACCTACGCTACAGGGAAAACCGGTGAAGGGATTTCAAAAATTTGTTTTTCTAAAAATAGGTTTTCTCAAAGGACAGGTCCGAAAGAACGCTGTGTTCGATAACTGTACCGGAAGTGTGTCAAAAAAATCATTATGTGTGTCAAAATTAGCGAATTTTCATATTTTTGTCTTAAAAAACGTTCATTTTAAGTGATTACGAGTAGGAACATTAAATTTGGAGAAATCTTGATGGTAGGGATTGGAATATGACACCAAAAACTAGCTTATTGCATTATAAGTTTGTCAAAAAAATGTTGTCAAGTGTGTCAAAATAAAGATTTTTATTTATTTTTTTACCCAATTTTTTGGAAAAATATAGAATTAATTATTTGTTTGAAATGAAATTTTATTATTATTATTGAGAATTATGGCATTATAAGTTTGTCAAAAAAATGTTGTCAAGTGTGTCAAAAGAAAGATTTATATTTATTTTTTTACCCAATTTTTTGGAAAAAATAAAATTGCTTGTTTGAAATGAAATTTTATTATTATTATTGAGAATTATGGCATTATAAGTTTGTCAAAAAATGTTGTCAAGTGTGTCAAAAGAAAAATTTTTATTTATTTTTTACCCAATTTTTTGGAAAAAAATAAAATTAATTATGTTTGAAATGAAATTTTATTATTATTATTGAGAATTATGGCATTATAAGTTTGTCAAAAAAATGTTGTCAAGTGTGTCAAAAGAAAGTTTTTATTTATTTTTTTACCCAATTTTTTCGAAAAAAATAGAATTAATTATTTGTTTGAAATGAAATTTTATTATTATTATTGAGAATTATGGCATTATAAGTTTGTCAAAAAAATGTTGTCAAGTGTGTCAAAAGAAAGATTTTTATTTATTTTTTTACCCAATTTTTTGGAAAAAATAAAATTGTTTGTTTGAAATGAAATTTTATTATTATTATTGAGAATTATGGCATTATAAGTTTGTCAAAAAAATGTTGTCAAGTGTGTCCAAAGAAAGATTTTTATTTATTTTTTACCCAATTTTTTGGAAAAAAATAAAATTAATTATTTGTTTGAAATGAAATTTTATTATTATTATTGAGAATTATGGCATTATAAGTTTGTCAAAAAAATAATGTCGAGTGTGTCAAAAAATGATTTCATTTATTTTTCTAGCCAATTTTTTGAAAAAAATGTAGCTGTTTTTATGACGTATATGTAATTGAAAAAGAAATTGGACATGCAAATTTTTGAATTTGTTATAGTTTTTGAAATGTTTTTGGAATTTTGAAAAAAGTTTGTGTTTTTCATTTTGTAATAATTTTTTTGCAATATTTTTAGAATTTTGGAAAAAATTTTAATTTTGAATTTGTAAGAATTTTTGGAATCTTTTTAAAATTTTGAAAAATTTTAAATTTTTGATTTTATTACAATTTTTGGAATTTTGAAAAAACTTTCAATCATTGAGTTTGTAATAATTTTTGCAATATTTTTAGAATTTTGGGAAAAGTTTGAATTTTTAAGAATTTTTGGAATATTATTGGAATTTAGAAAAAGTTTAAATACTTGATTTTATTCTAATTTTTGGAATACTTTTGGAATTTTGAAAAATGTTTCAATTTTTGATTTTGTAAAAATTTTTAGAATATTTTTAGAATTTTGAAAAATTTAAAATTTTTGATTTTATTATAATTTTTGGAATTTTGAAAAAAGTTTGAATTTTTGATTTTGTAATAATTTTTGCAATATTTTTAGAATTTTGGAAAAGTTTAAATTTTTCAGAATTTTTGGAATATTATTGGAATTTAGAAAAAGTTTAAATATTTGATTTTATTCTAATTTTTGGAATATTTTTGGAATTTTGAAAAAAGTTTGATTTTATTTAATTTAACAATATTTTTGGAATTTTGATTATAATTCGGCAACGTATTGATGTTTCGTGTTAGTTTTGTTAAATTTCTAAACAGAGATAAAAAATACTTGTACTTTAACAAAGAGTTATGTTATTTCCAGCCGGTGGCATATTCCTTGATCCTGTGACGCACCTTTTTTCTTAATGATTAAAGCCCACACATAGTTATATGAAGGCTCGTTTCTTCGAGGAAGCAATAGCGTCGCATCATCAAGGACTATTTCACAGCTAAGATTGAGGGAGCTAACGTTGACTGAATACAGTTCATCCGCCACCACCCCTAAGATGTCACCTTGGCTAGTGATACCTCGCTGCTATTGCCAGTGGTATGTGATATCTCACGTTAATTCGTATGTCAATAGCAGGGACTGGAGTACGCGGGGTTGTCACACCCGTAGATCAAAAATAAAAAAAATTATAAAACAATAAAAAACTGATCCCATGCGTTGAAAAAAAATAAAAATAAATAAACTTTTTACGTAAAAGTAAAAAGTTTCCCTATTGATTATTGAAAAACCTTCCACTAATTGTTTTTTTAAGAGCCATGAAAATGATGCTACTTTTAATATAGTACACATTCCTTTTACAGCTTTATTTATTTTTTCTCTCGAGAATAACTAAGTTTCTATATAAAATAAAATATACTTAAATTTTCATAAATTTTGTATAAACAACCTCAAAAACTAAAACAGTTATTATTTTCTTAAAATAAACACCCAAAATTGTATTTTTTGTTGTAGAAATTTTGATTCTTTGCTTAAATTTACGGATTTTAAAAATTTCGGTAATTTTTAATCGGTAAACATTTTAGTTTATGGTATTAGAAATCCAACAAATAAAAAATCATTCAAATCCGTTCACTATAACTTGGTTCCGTCATTTTTCATTTTTAATTACTAATTACACTGGACTAATATCCTCAGAGATTTTCAGACTTCTAACCCAAAAGGTTCCAATTTTATAAGGATTATAATAACCTTCTACAAAATCCACAAAAATCCAATAAGAATGTTGTGATGATACTTTTGTTTCGTTTCGTCAGAAGAAATTAAATAAAAATGAAAATATGTGGGTTAAGTTAATATATTCTTTAATACAAATTTGGAAATTTTTTCGATGTAATAAGTATATGTATATCAAATGCAGAAAAAAATTTATGAAAAACAAATTGATAGATATTGTTACGATTGCAGCAAAATCATAACAAAATGCAACAACAATCTAATGAAAGGAATAGTGTTGTTGTTGTTATATTCTTAGAAGTTGGGTCAACAATATATAAAATTGAATGATTTTATGAATCAAATCAACATAACGTAAAATAATCGAATATACTAATATTTTCTCAAGGTTTCTAAAAAGTGTCCTCGAATTATCTAGAAATTATACAGAATCGAATATAACCAGTTGCTTCTTGCAAAATAAAGATTAGTATTATTTTAAACCTGCGACGGTAAAATTAAAATTATAGAAGTGATTTTTAAATTAGTTTTTGTGAATAAAGTTTTAAGTGTTATTGAGTAGAAATATTTTGTGTATTATTTTGAACGTTGTGTTACTGGAAAATTCTACAATAAACCGTTGAAGTTTCGAAGCTGTTGAAAGAATATTCTAGTTAGGAATATTGTTTTCTGTATTGTTTTCCTGTTGTTGTGGAACAATTAAGGAGCTGAAGACTTGATAAAACCTGGTGTGTTTGCTTACTAATCAGTGATCGAACTCAGAAGGAGATTAGGAATTGCGTTTATCGTATTGAGAGTAAGGCCAATTCGAAGCAAGGTTGAAAAAAACGTAACAATATTATTTATAGTTTCTTTGGGATTTTTTGTATTAAATTTCTAGATATTACGATGTGTGAATTCATAGGATGAGAGAATATTTTGTCAACATCTAAGTCAACATTCTAATCACATTTCAAGTCACGAGTGTAAAGTAATAAAGTCAAAATCCCAAAGAAATGCAATTTCTAATATGTATGATTATGTTGAAAAATTCAACTTAAGTAAATATGAAAAATGATGAAGTTTCAATTTAGAAATTACCTGAACATCAAAATTAAAATATGGTTCATCATCGGCCGCTGGGGCTAAGTTGTGTAAGACACACGGGATTTAAACATGTGTCTCTGATGATTGTAGTTCGAATCCTGTCACGAAACACAAAAAAATTTTTTCTGAAGGAATTTTAGAGAAAATGAAAAGTTATTTCGAATTGCAAAATTCAAGTGATTTCCAATATGTACTTAAGCTTAATTGTTCACAAAAAACCCATCTAAATTATTTATAGTATTTTTGGGATTATTTTTGATTATAAATTTTATGTTGCAATGTGTCAATCTACAAAGAAGTTTATTTGCTCTTTGGTGGCTTTGGTATGTTATAACTGATTTTAACCAAATAATCAAAAACTGTTGCAAAATTACAAAGATCAAGTAGTTTCGGTTAATATTTAATTTGTAATATAAAATTTGTTTGATAGTTATGGTTCTATTTAATTTTTTTTAAGTGCGTTTGATAATTCTGTTTGTAATTAGTGTTTCTATTGAAACTAATCTGATAAATCTGATTCTACTTCTACACAAAACTGTCTGATCCTAAACTCTACCTATTTCTAGCGCATATACCTGCCGCTTGAACTTTTTACTCACAACCTGCTCCAAATAACATTTCAAATGATGAGCCCAGTGCCCACCTCTATAGTTTTCGTTCAATTTTTACAACATGTCCTATAAGCTTGAATTTTTTCAATTTTTTTCTTTTGTAATGTTTGAAGTTAGGAAGGAAGAGGGGGGAGGGGGGGGGGGGGTAGGAAAACAAACTCACACTTTTGGTAACAATCCAAAAACTACACAGTAGATCATTTATTGATTTTTTTTTTAAATATTTCAATCTTTTTCGATTTTTCTAAATTAAACTCGATACCTTAAAAAAACTTTTGTTTTACTATCTCCTTATCTATGTCTATAAAATACAGATAAAAACAAATATTTGCAATGTTTTTGTTTTCAGTAGGTGTGGACAATTACATTTAATAACTGTAGAAATTTGATGGGAAATTCGATTATGTAGAAATTTGAACGGATACCGAAGTTTCAAGGTATCGTTTTTGCCTTTAAGTACGGAATCCTAAAAATATTAAAAAGAATTGTATACTTAATTATTAACGATTGGCTGTTCCATTTGTTCTTTTACTTTATAATAAACTAGTATTTAAGTTTTAAATTGTAAATTGTCTTGCTAGATAATAATAACAATACGTTTTTCTATGATAGCAGTAAAAAAGTCTATTTTCATGCAGGCTTAATCCCCTGTTAAAATGTTTTTTTTTCTACTAGTGTAAAATCATTTTCGTTAAACAATAAATTGTATTTGCTACGGTATTTTCATATTATTTTACAAAATTTTTAAGACAAAACAACCATGAAAAGATAGTGTTACATTTTTTCCACCTTACTTCGAATTGGCCTTACTCTCAATTCGATAGTAGTAGATTCTTGTACGGGTTGAGAATGATGGCAATTCTTCACGAGGATGAAGTTTCCCGAAACGAGCGTAGCGAGTGGAGGGAATCATCCGAGTGAAGAACTGCCATCATCCTATGCGAACACAAGATGCTATTTTATGCACGACTGCAAAATATTTCGATTAATTTCCAGTTCGCATTTTCCTTATATATGGCATTTTCCTTATATACAATTCTGCATAGTTCTCGAGTATTCCAGATCACTTTTTAGAAACCTTGAGAAAATATTAGAATATTCGATTATTTTATGTTATGTTGGTTTGATTCATAAAATCATTCAACGTGTTGACCCTGATTCTAAGAAACGAATGTGACCTTGATTTATTTTTGAAATATTGTATATCGAAAATTAAGGCTTTGCATTTCATTACGTTTATGTAGAATCGTAACAATATAATTTTGAATGTTATGCTGTCGATCTCTAATTTTATAATTTATAATAAATATCGGTTATATATATACTATCATGAAAAAAATTGCATTTCCTACCCAAAATGAAAAAATTTACGTTCGTGAAATTATCCCACTCGACGCTAATGCGTCTTGTGAACAAATTTCCACTCTCGTGAACAAATGTTCACTCACGAAAAAGCAGTGTTTTCATCTCTTGTAACAAAATGTATTATTTTCTTAAGACTTGCTTTTTTTTCAAAACGATGAAATTTGTCCCTTATTTTTAAATCATTTAAAGCAAACTGACTTTCAAAGCAACTTATGAAGATTTGCTCTGATTCGAATCTGTAACAGAAGTCACGATATCACGATGTTATTACGCCAGAGTCAAACTACACTATTTCGATGATGGTTTCCGATGATGAGACCACTCCCTTATAATATGTTATAAGATAAGGTTCCATTTTCCTAAATCCATTCAATCAACCAAATGTTTTAACATCTCTTCACTAAAGCATGCTGCAACTGAAGAGAGATATCAAAACCATAATGGAGACGTCGATAAGTCATGGCATTTACTCAATGATGCTGTTTTAAGCGCTGCCACACCCAGAAGCCATGATCAAGCATATCTTGACGCTATTGAATACAATATTATGAGTACATATGCAGGGTGTTTCATGCAGGACTTCTGAAAAAAAAATTTTATTTCATAAAATTGACCATGTTTTTCAACATAAAAGTTGATTTTTCTCGAAAACGGTCGACTTTAGAGCTTATGACCAGGTGGAACTTTTTTGTGTAGAAAACATTGGCGGTTCAAATGAGCATCTCAAAACTGTACGTTTTTCTAGTAGCGTAGAAGGAGAGGAGAAAAACACCAACTACCCCTCCAAAACCTTCACCAATTAAGACTTAAAAAAAAAAAAGCCGCAAAAAACATAGCTTATTATGAGTAGAAAATGCTAACGAAAGCTGTTTTCTGTACGATAAATGGTTCCGGAGATATTCGCAAAAAACGATTTGTTTTTCAATTTCAACACCCTGTATCTCGAAAATGGTGCATTTTAGAGGATAAGTTACGAGAACCTTTTTTCATATTTTTGAGCAAGTTATCACATTCTGAAGCCCTGCGCATATATTATGAAACACCCTGTATATATGACATCTTTATATATTTATCTTTTCGCCATTTGCATTTCTGTTTATTCACAACAACAAACTTTTTTATTAAATTATAAATTAAAAACAATTCTAAAATTAATGAAAATAATTACGAGAGTAATTTAAATTTATTGTGTTATTTCCAGTGATTTTATAATAGTGAATATTTTATAATGGTCAAGCAATATTTTCTAACGACACGAACAAATATTTAAGTTATGTAAATATTATCAAAGTTTGTTATGAAAACTTGCTGATAAACTCTTGTCGCTAACTTTTCCATTAAGTTTTAATTCATAAAATAGCAAAAATTATATGTTTGGTTATAATAAAATACAAAACGTATACTAAACGTCAATATTTGACCTCTGTTCATTTTATTTATACATTCGCAGGGAGGGAGAAACTATTGTTTTTTTTGTGGTAGCCCAGAAAACACACTTACGTCATTATGACATCACGCTAAGTCACATGTATGATTATGTAAGATCTTTGTCATATATGTATGTACGTCATTATTGCATTATTACACTATTATTATTACATTATTACACACTTATTTACGTAAGAACATGACATAACCAGAATGATATAACTATGACATAAATGTGATGTCTGTGGAGATATTTGTGACGTTGTTATCATGGTTAATATCAGAGTAATATAAATTTTTTTTTGTGATTGATTGATTTTTATTAAAAAAAATGTTTATAACAAAAACACTTCATTCATTGCTCATTACTTACCCACTATTTTATAGCCTGCTAGGAAGCAATAACTAACTATACGCAAAAATTTTCAAACTATAAACAATTAACATGGATATACCTCTAGTGAAATTTAACAAAATCATAATAAGGTCATATTTAAGTACAAATTATGACATCATATCGAAGTCAAATTTAAGATCAGTATGATGTCATGAAAACATCATATAAATGATACCAGGTTATAGTCATGACGAGTGTCAGTTTTATGTCAAATTTACGTAACAACTACATCACATATATGACGTCCGTGTGATGTCATATTTACGTCTTGTGTTCACTGGGAGGTATTTTTCTTATAGGTTCAAAAGAGACTCGCAATAATTGTACAATTTTGAATCAAATGAAAAATTTACGCACGTCTATGGGAAGACATAACTGTAAGTATCCAAATAAAGGAAAAAAAAACAAACAAAAAAACGATTTGACATAAGAGGAGTCACGGTAAATATTAGTTGTGGTGATCGGTTGATTATTCCAAATACATTTTATGATTTTTGATCAATTAGGTTCGACGCTAATCGAGGAAAGAAAACATGCAGAAAACGTCATTATTCAAAATTATACAAAAAATGGTGGAGTGTAAAATTCCCAAATAATTTTTTAAGGAATACTGAAGGGGGCCCTTGCATATGATATCCTACTTGATTCTATAAAAAATTGTATTTTCTCAAAGGCCTCACATCGTAGTCCTATGTAAAACAAACGAAAACAACTTTATTTATTTTTTTAACCCATCATCTTTTGAGGATAAGTTTCTTTTATACGCGTCTTAAAATTTAAGTCCATAGGTTTTATGGTTTACGATATAATCGATATAATGGGAAAAATACGTTTTACTCTCACCAATAGTATTCGTTATAAGAAACCAAACCCTAAAAATAATGATAAATAATCAAAAAGCGATACGCATATACAAAAATAACTCAGCTACAACTAATTTGATTTAGATATGTCCATGTATATGCCCACTGGGTAGGAACTAATAACTATTCAGTACTTTTTACTCGTACCTCTGGCTATCCTGATTCCTGTTGTTTTCAAAATTAAATATTCGTTACTTTTACAAGTTCGTTAAACATGTAAATGTATTAATGACAAAAGATCACTCTAACAAAAAAATATCTATCTCAAAATACTTTGCTTGCCCATCTCCAGTTGTTCGGGACAAAACTTTTTCTTACAGTTAGTGTTTTAATGGCGAAAATTACGTTAGATAACTGTTTACTTGGTGTTTTTTTTCGTTTGGGTGACTAAATCTTTATGGCGAGTAGATTTTAAGTAGATTTCATATTTATTGATCCAATGTTTTCAGCATGTTTCAATTCGAGTGGATTTATGGGTTTTCTACTATTGACTGATATAATGGGCAAGCTATTCCTGATCAGGACCCCGGTTAAGAAATGCGACATACGTTGAAAGCACGGTGCTTTTAAAAAATATTGTGTACAAACACAAAAATTTTCGTAATTGTATTAGTAATTAAAATAAAAAGTAATAAAAAGACAGTAGACCAATATTTGGTGGATATTTTTAAGTGGGCATTAGTTTTCACTTTTAGCTGTCAAATAAATATTACCTTTCGAAGTAATGTTTTCATATCGCTTATGTAGCAAAGGTGCATAAGATGGAACAAATTTTGCAGGATTTGTTTATATGTTGTATGAATATGACTTTTGTTAAATGGAATAATTAACTGAAACAAAAAGACTATTATATATAGTTTTTAATTTATTTGTAAATTATTTCATTGTGTTTTATCAAAAATTTCATTGTAATTTTAAAGTTTAATGAAGACTAGAATAGTTAGTACTTAGTAGCTCTCAAATTTGTTTTTCTTGTTGCTACTAACTAATATTGCTACTGAAAATACAATTCTTATTGGTTTAGAAAAATACGAATAATGCAGTAAAGTAAAACTACTGACAGAGCATTATAGGGTCAAGACAAAAATACAAGTATCACTAAAGTTTAAAGCCATCCGGACAAGCAGTTTAAGCTATGCCACATCTATATGAACTCTAAGTCTAACATCAATTGAAAATAGATACAACCTACACAAATCTTCGTCGCAATATATAATCATGTATGTATCTAGATAACCTTCCCGAAAGAAAACATTGCATCACACATCAGAATCAGAAAAGAATTCTACATGATTCCTACAATAGTTATTAAATAACGATAATTATAGTAATTAAATAATTACGAAAACCATTTGTGAAATTAAAACAAACAATTCTTTTAAAATGTCAAACGAATTTTTGTTTAAAAATAATTTAAACGAACGTTGTAGTTTTACAAAAAAGTAAATGATTTTAGACCAATATTATTACTAATACACTTACGCTAGAAATTGAGCTATTATCGCCTTTGCATTCCATAATCGGGGTCCAGGTGTACTTCCATTTTCCGTCCTATAGTAATATACTAAGGACTTCTTCGAAAATAGTAAAATATTTTCAACCCACTTTTCAACCCATCTGTTTGTGAAAAAAACAAAGACAATTACGAAAAATATTTCTATGTGCACCTGACCCTTTCCGGTATAATCTTTAGGGGAATTTTCGTTTGGCTCGTGCCACAGGAATTCTTTTTAATTTTGATGGACATAAAATTAGTTTGTTTTGGAATTCTTGTGGAGTGAGTTCAGTTTTTTTAAGATTGATACCGCATTTACAGCGATATAGCAAATTAGTAGAGAGTATATTAATTTGCATCTTGTTATATTTAATATGAGTTTACAACGTAGATTGTAATTAAAATCTTTTATGATGTATACACATTTTAATTTAGTTTAGTTTAAATTGGTATCTGTCAAACTTTAAAAAAGAATTGAAAAGTATGATAACTAGAGACCATTACTCAAATTATTTGTTTGATGTTGAAAAATGTTTGACGGAGAAAAGAAATTTGATGATTTAAAATTTTTAAGAACAGGAGACGGTGTAGAAATCAAACATTTTTATTTGCAATGGTGTTCACAGCCTGAAGTATTAAATTAAAAACAATTTGATTTGTAGTAAGCATAGATATAAAATTAGTTGCAAGCTTTTAAAATAAAAAGTATTTACA
>OY856187.1:173181607-173714107 GCA_963693315.1 Diogma glabrata | reverse complement strand
ATATTTATCACGACGGAGAGTTTTATCCACGTCCATCTTCTTTAAATGCGCTCGGCAAACTCCTTTACTATTTTACTGTATGTCACTGTTAGATAATTGAATGAATGATAGATTTGCTTTGACGTGTCTTGCAAAAATTCCCAATCCGGAACAGTCAATTTTTGAATATCAAAATTCTAACCCATAGCTTTCTTTCTAAACACACGAATGTTTAAACTCTGCTCATACAAAAATTAAAGAAAATTTAAGGGACTATGTGTCACATTTTAATCATATCTGTTTTACTTCCTATATTCACTTCCTTTAAGTCTCAAGAGAAATTACAACCCATTTTGAAATTGTATTTCTAATAAAATAAAATTTTTCGTTTTCAAGCTGTTGTCTTAAGTTGTTTACACTCTACAACAAAACACTTGTTTTTTTATTGCTTAATAGTAGTGAGTCGTTTATGTTATTTCATACTAAAGCTCATATCGAAATCACCCCAACTTTTGCAGACTCGTTATTGCTTAATCCGTAGCAGATTTATTTCCTTCGATATTTTACTTGCAGTAATGATTATAAATTTTTCCTACTATTTAAAACTTAGTTCATCAGTTTCTAATAGTATAGGAATCATTCATTATAAATGAACTCAAAACTTTAATAAATTGCAAAATTCATTAGCAAAATTCATTTATTTGACTTGTATAAACAAAAAGTTTTAATGATTATAGAACAATCTCACTCAATCAATAAAATTTTCTTTTCATTCATTCACGCATATTTTATTATAGTAAAATCTAAACTCTTATACAAAATTCAAATAAAAAACTACACAAAACTAATTACATTTTATTGATAAATAAAATAATATCTTTGTATAGAACTTCTGGAAGTTGGAATGCTGCAAAGTGACCACCATCGTCAAAATACGAATTATGAATCATATTAGCATATTTATGTTTTAAAGCGAAATTTGAGCTGTGCGTTAACTCATATCTAAATCTTGCACATCCTGTTGGTATTGTTATTGGAACACGATCAAAGTCTTGAATCCTTGGTCCAAGTGATTCCGCGTACAATCGAAATGATGTAGTGATTGAATCGGTTAAATAATAAATCATAATATTATCTAAAAGATCTTCGTATGTAAAGTATTTCGTTAATCCACCATCAGGAAGGGATCTGTATTTTGGATTTGTCCATGTTGAAAATTTTTCTAAAATGTAAGCAGCTAATCCAACCGGATTTCTGTGTAATGCAACACCAATTGTATCTGGTTTTGTTGCTTGAATATGCATGTATCCAGATTCAAGAAGTATGCTTTTAAAATTCCTTGACATTGGGTAGTACCAATCGATATATTCTTTCTCAATAATTAAAGATGGATAAAACGAAGCAATGAACGTTTTAATTTGAGTAAAATGATCAAAGCCAGTGCACATATTTGAGTGAAATGCAATTACATTATCTGGGAATATCGCAGACATTGAACTTCCGATAGCTGATCCCCAGTCACCACCTTGAACATAGAAGCGTTTATGACCCAATCGTAACATTAAATTACGCATTATAATAGCAATTTCTGGATATCCTAAATTAGTTTTCGATGACCCCTGTGAAAAACCATAGCCGGGTAAACTTGGTACAATGACTTCAAAGACGAAATTTTTGTCTTTTGTCTGTGCAACTAATTTAGGTATAAGTTCATAAAATTCTCGAACAGATCCAGGCCACCCATGCAGTAAGATTATTGGATATGTAGGAACATTCAAGTTAGATTTAGGTTTAACGTGGATAAAATGAATGTCTAAACTGTTAAAAAAGAAATTTATTTGAAAAAAGTTTTAAAATCGTTTTAAACAAATTCTCACCCTTGAACTTTGGTTGTATATTGAGGATACTTATTTAAATATGTTTCCCTATCTTTCCATTTTTTTAGATATGTATCTTTCCAGTAAGCAACAACCTTTTTTAATTCTTTTGTGTTGAAACCATATTCAAAATTGACACCTTCTAATGGTTCGGGGAAATTGGTAGTGTTACCTAATTTATAGCTTATCTTATTAATTACCTAATAATATGAATTTTGAGTTGTAATTGTTACATTTTTATTTTTTTTTTATTTACCTCATCCGAATATTGAATTTTAAATGGTTTAATTGTTTTATCCTCCTTATTGTTCGCTTTGTTTCCTGGTCCCCAATAGGCATCAATATCAAGATTTGGAAGATCAAGTGGTTTTGTCATATCATGATATTTTTTATATGAAAACGCAATCAATATAAAAAATATTCCAAGCAAAACACGTCCCAATGATGCCATTCCTAAAAGAAAATATTCATACAACCATCGGTTGAAAAAAATTTATATTATTTATTGAGTGCTGGATAGCTGATAAACATCTATTAAAATCGTCGGCTTGGTTTTTTTTGTTTATCTATGCATTTTGTTCTATGTATTTAGAACAAAAAAAAACTAAACTGACGAGGCATATTTTATTTTAATTAATAGAAAAAAAGATTTATTAAAATAAAATAAATAAAAAATATATATCTATAATTTGAGTTCTATCAGTTATTTGATAATACAAGGTTATTTAAAGCTATAATTATGTATAAGTGAAGACGTTTCGTTATCTCTATAATTTCTTAAGGAGTTTTAATGTTAAACGTTAAAAATAAGCCAAGCCGCCAAATTTTCGATTGAATTGAATTTGTTATTGGTGTCAAACTCAAATTATACAAACGCCGATTAAAATATTTTACCGCGTTACTTTAAGTGTTTTCGTTTCGCCAGAACTATGAATTTAGTCAATAAACCTTGAACAACAATTTACCAAAACACATAAGTATCACTGACCACAACACATATATGAATAGATATTACAAATTATTACCTTTTTGAATATTTCTATTTATTTATCAATGTTCCCTCTTCTGAAGACAAAATATTACTGCCGAATTTCTATAAAGACGTTATTCAGTTTTTTATCAAATGAATACAACACAAAAGATAATGATTACATAACTGATAATGGTACATCCATACATTCCAACATATTACTGTTTTTTTGTATGGGTTTGAATATTTTAATACGAGGTTTGCTTGTTTTGAATAAGATCGAAGTGAGACACTAATAGGAGTTTAATTTGGGTATTGCAAAGATGGTTTTATAATGCGCAATTCTCAGTCTTACATGGATTAGCTCTGAACTTTTATATTCATTATTGCTACTTCATATAAAATTGGAATTATAACCTGTGGTTCATATTTGATAACACCATTATTCAGCAAATTTAAGCTTATATAGAAATTTATATGTAAATATTTTCGAATATGATAAGATTAAAAACAAATCTGTGGTGGTTGAATTCATTGAACAGCAGCCCAAGGGTAAATATAATCCAAAAAATGCAAAAAATTAATTGTCCATAATAAGGGCTGCATAAGAATAATTTCATGCCTTGATTGATTAGCCAGTTTTATTGGTTATCATGCGTGGGCGAGATGGAGAAATGGATAAGTCAACAAAATCACTTACAAGAAAGTTAAGCAACACTGGGAAGGGTTCCAACTTAATCTGGTGACCGCTTGGGAACTTCATCAGAAAAAATATGGAAATATGATTGTAGCACATTGAAGCAGGAATATCTCGCCCACGGTATGCCAGTATACCTTATCCAGCAGCCCTGGAAACTGGCTAGGATTCGATGGCCCAATCACCCGTTAATCCGAAAGGTGAATCCGAAATTCAAATGATTAAAGAAACGAATACTAGAAAGAAAATTGAAACAAAACAAAACCGGAAAAATCAAATATCGACCCTTGGCTACCGTACCCGGACACGAGTAGGAAACTGGAATGTCAGAACTCTGATAGAAACATCGAGGTTAGCACAAGTTGAGAAAGTAATGAAAGAATATAACATCGAGATACTAGGACTCAGTGAAGTAAGATGGAAAAACAGTGGAGAGCTAACAACAAGCGAAGGAAATTACATGAGAAAACATCATAACATCGGTAAATCCACACACGAACAAGGTGTAGCCAATATTAACAACACCTAACGCAAAGAAAGCACTTCTCGAATGGAAACCAATCAGTAGCAGAATAATAACAGCAAGATTCCAATCCAAAATTAGAAATACAACGATCATACAGTGCTATGCACCTACCGAAGAAGCTGATGATGTGACAAAAGATGAATTCTACGAACAGCTCCAAGCAACACTGGCTTAGTGCACACCGAAATGACATTAAAATAATACAAAGTGATTTCAATGCCAAAATTGGAACCGACAACACTGGAATGGAATCAGTCATGTGCAAACATGCACTAGAATCAACACGTAACCATAATGGAGATAGGCTCATCGATTGTTGTGTCACAAATCAACTATTCATAGGAGGCAGCAAGTTCCCACACAAGAACATACATAAATACACTTGGACAATCACCAAATGGAAGAACCAAGAATCAAATTGATCACGTACTGGTGAATAAGAAGTTTCTATCCTCACTACAAGACGTCAGAGCAAAGCGAGGAGCAGACATACACAGCGACCATCAACTGGTAATTGCAACATTCAAAATTAAACCAGCCGCTGTAAAACACAACAAGTCATATCAGAGGGAATTTAACATCAACAGATTGAGCGACAAAAATACAAATAACATCTTCAAAGAATCGCTCTAGCTCAATCCACCAAACAACGAAACCACCAGCGATGAAAAATGGGAACAAGCTAAAGAAGCTTACGTCAAAACTGCTACAGATGTGCTTGGATACCAAGACAAATCACGGAAACCATTTATTAGCGATGATACCTGGAAGAAAATCGAAGTGTCGTCAGCTCAAGTTGCAATTGTGTCACCAGAACACAACCGAGATCCGCAGCACATATGAAAGTACAGCAAAACAAGTTAAAAAGATGGCAAGGAATGATCGCAGAAGATATACAGAAAGCATTCTCAAGACTGCAGAAACAGCAGCAGCTAATAGAAATATGCGCACACTACACAAATGCGTGAGAAAGGTCACCAGCAAATATACAAACACTCCACCAATAAAAGATGAATCTGGTCAAACCCTCACAACACATGAAACAACAGCTAAATAAGATGGAAAGAATACTTCGAAGACAACTGCCACCAACATGAAAATAACTCCGGATGACAGCTATAACGAAACTATCAGCACCCATCCACCAACGGAACGGGAAGTTAGAGATGCCATACAGAAACTCAAGAATAACAAATCTGCTGGTACAGATAATATATCAGCAGAATTACTCAAAGCAGATGTAAACACAACAGCAGAAGCTCTAACACCACTACTAGCTGATGTATGGAACGAAGGTAAAATACCAACCAAATGGAAAGAAGGTTTAACCATAACAATCCCAAAGAAAGGTGATCTAAGAGAATGCAAAAATTAGAGAGGTATATCTCTGCTCAACACAATAATGAAAATACTAGCGATGATCATTCTCGAAAGAATATCTCCATCAATTAACATGAAACTAAGAAATGAACAAGCTGGCTTTAGACCAGGAAGGAGCTGTACCGATCATATCAACACAATCCGTATCATCATAGAGCAATCAAACGAATGGAATTCACCATTGTATCTCCTCTTCGTGGACTTCGAACGCGCCTTCGACTCAATTAACAGAAGCGCGATATGGAAGACACTTTGTGAAATGGGCGTCCCGAAGAAAATAGTTGATCTAATCAAAGAAATGTATCGGGATGCTGGAAACAGAATACAATACAAAGGACAGCAAAGTGATAAATACTACAACCACCGAGGAGTGAGACAAGGCTGTGTACTATCCCCGCTACTATTCCTGATAGTACTAGATAGTATCATGAGAAATATCGATGATGCAAGTCCAAATGGAATCCAATGGAACACAACAAGCCGGCTCAATGATCTAGACTACGCAGATGACATCTGTCTACTTACACACACACATACGGACATGCAGCAGAAAATACAGAAGCTATCAGCCCTTGCACATGAAGTCGGTCTCAACATTAATATCAGGAAAACAAAGTCTATGAGATTGAACACCAAAACGATAACACCAATTACCATCAACAATACACAAGTGGATGAAGTCGACAAATATTGTGTACCTTGGTTGTACTGTAGCAAAAACAGGCGGGACTGAAGAAGATATCAGATATCATACGTTCAATATGCTTCACAAGATCTGGAATGCATCCATCCTGTCAAGAAAGACAAAGCTACGAATGTTCAATGCATGTGTCAAGTCAGTACTGCTGTATGGGTGTGAAACGTGGAAACACACAAAGAAGATCACAAATCAACTACAGGTGTTTGTGAACAAATGCCTGAGATGACTGATCAAATGCTTCTGGCCGAACACCATCAGTAACCAGGAACTTCTACGGCAGACAGAGCAGTTAGACATTGAGTCCGAGATAAAACAAAAGAAATGGAGATGGATAGGACATACACTGAGGAAATCAGCTAAAGATATAACAAGGATGTCCCTAGAGTGGAATCCACAAGGTAAAAGGAGAGTTGGAAGACCACCCATGACGTAAAAGAAAACGGTGCTAGCTGAAGCAAAACAAATCGGCAAGACATGGGGTGAACTGAAAGCAATTGCCCCGAACAGAGTCAGATGGTCCAGTCTAGTAGACGCCCTATGCTCCTAAATGGAGATAAAGGAAAAAAAAATTGGTTATCATGCGTTTACTTTCCTGAACAACATTTTCCTAGTTGACATATAATATCTGTAGGTGGGAGGTAAACTACACCAAGTCACATTTTTAAAATTTTACAGGAAAGCCAAAAACCTGTTTGAAAATGGACTATGGACTATGGACTTGGTGACATTTAAAATTGTTCTATCTCGAAAACTACACTAGTTAGGACTCAGTGCTATTAACCTCTCGGTAGAGAACAAAATCCTGATTCTAACAGTATAAAAAAACTTATTTTGAAAAAATTGGACTTGGTGTAGTTTACCTCCCACCTTCAGATATATAATCGCATGTTGGCAAAAATTGAACTAGTTTGGTTTATAATATGATGACATGAATGAGTTTTGTTGTTCTATTCAAATGATCAACTTTATCTACTAAAATTCTTAATTGATAACTCAAATCATTGATTAAGTATAATACTTAATCAAAGCTCAAACACAATCATTCAAACATTACTACAGTAAACGACGAACTGAATCCAAAGAATTCTTGAAAAAGTGGAAATCGTTTTGTTTGAATTCCATTCCAACAGAATCTATTAAATTCATAATTCAGGTTTCAAATCAAGTATATGTGGTCTAGCCAATTAGTTTTTTCATTAATTTATATTTCGGTGAAATTTGACTGTTTATTGATTTATTCATTTAGTTTATTTATTTAGTGTTGTTGACTTACGCTATGGATCACTTTAATTATTCCTCTTTCATGTAATTGTACTTTTAGTATTAGAGGGGAGGTGGGGGTCCAAAGAACTAAAACATTCTAGTCAAACAAAATACTATATTATTATTATACTATATATTATTAGTATATTATTTTTATTTTATACTTATTTTCACTCAGATAATAGACCAACCTACCAGAGCTCCTGACATTCCTAGTCAAAGTAATAACTTAACAATTTAAGGTATCAGAGCCTTTAAGTAGGTCTGATCACAATTTGATGTCCATTATCCAAACATTTAAATTTACAAGTTCTTAAACATTTTAAAGCTAATGCTCGTCTTGTTTGGAATTAAAAAGCTGCAGATTGGCTTAGAGATTTCTTTAAATAGTTTCCCTGAAAACGTTGTCTTTCCCGCCAAGATCCAAAAATTGCTGCTTCTAATTTTCCAGAAATTATACACTTGGGTTTGCGCAGGTTTATTCCAAATAGTTTAATCGTTCCAAAATTGCTTTGGCAAATGATCCAGGTTCACTTGAAAATGGAAGATCTGGATTCATTTCAAAATTGAACAAAATGGCTGGGGTCTCCCGAACACCTCTCAACTTCTAATCCCGACTTATGATCTTATTGAAACTTGGTATATAAGGTTTTATTACTGTTTTCAAAGTTTTCCTTTCATGAAAAAGTTTTCTTTTCATGTATTTATTCCTTAAGGCTTGAAACCACATACAACAGAAACAGAAAATACAAATAATTAATAATAACAATTAATAATAATTAATTTGTATTACCATACAAATTTTACAGAAACCGAATTTTTATCTGTCAAATTTGTATGAAATTCTGTTTCTGTTTCTGTTGTATGTGAATACCCGGCTTAACTAGGAGGGCCCGGCGTGCTTCGCTACGCTTATAAATAAAGTTTTTGCGTAGACATTTTGTTGACGTAGAAGCAATGATTTCAAAAAGTGGTAATGGGAAATGCTAGCATATAATTTTTAATTTTTCTTTTTAAATATATGAATGAAAAATAATCAGAACTCTAGCTGATCAGTTCGGATATATGAAAAATTTGCGATCAAATAAGTTTTCAAGTAAGCTTATTTGATCCCTAACTTATTTGATCGCTGATTTTTCATATATCCGAACTGATCAGCTAGAGTTCTGATTATTTTTCATTCATATATTTAAAAAGAAAAATTAAAAATTATATGCTAGCATTTCTCATTACCACTTTTTGAAATCATTGCTTCTACGTCAAAAAAATGTCTACGCAAAAACTTAATTTATAAGCGTAGCGAAGCACGCCGGGCCCTCCTAGTAATAATAAAAAAACAAAAATAATACGTCATTCACAACATTCATTTCACCATTAACACCATAATAATTAAATCAAATAAAATCAAAGCAAAATAATAACAATAAAAAAACAAAGAAAAATAATATAAACTAACTCATACCATTATCACGTCGAATCAATTCTATCTTCATCTAACAAATTTAACAAACACATGAATTTTAAAATGATAAATACCACGTGCAATTCATTTCTTCATTCACAACATTCATAGAAAAATATTACGTCTATCCACTCCTATAATAAAAAAACAAAGAAAAATATTACGTCTTTCCACTCCTAAATCAATTCATAAACTAAATTGAAATTTGAAAAGAAAATATAAAATACTAAATTTAATTTTTTTATATTCTCTTAAAGCAGGCTACAGACCTTCAATCAATTTGTCAATCAATTGAAAACGAAAATAAACGAAATAAAATTTAGGGGATTTTTACACTAAATATATACACTATATATTTATTTCGTTTGTTATCGTTTTCGAATTGATTGACAAATTGATTGAAGGTCTGTAGCCTGCTTATCGTTTTTGTGAAAAAAATATATACTTGGGCAATTCCATTTTCATATTGTATATGGGAGGCCATTAAATTCAAAAGTACATTTTAATTCGTCTATAACTTTTTTATTTATGATCCGAAAAATCCCAAAAATCTTTAAAATCTAAGTTACACTAATATCAGTTAGCATTGAAAATTTGAAATGAATCAAAATTCGAATAAAAAAGCCTTAGGCTGTACAAAGTTTTTTTAGCGTATTAATATATAAGATGTAGCCTACAATTACCGATCGATTTTCATCAAACGTTAATAAAAATGTTTCAATCAATATGAGAAAGATTTTTTGAGGTTTTCTGGTACATTGGATAAAGAATTGGGGGGTCCACCATACAACAGAAGGTTTTTCTCACCATGTTTTTTATGTTTGTTGGGAGCATACAATACAACATTCGTTCGTGAATACATTTTGATGACACTTTGGAAAAAGATGCAAATATGTATGGCACGGAGCTGGTTAGTTTATGAGCGATATTGAATAAAGTGGTGGGGGGGGAGGCACCTGTTTTTTCGAAAGCTCAATAACATCTGTACCTGATAATCGGATAGAATGAAAGTTGGTACATAAGCATTTAGTACGGTTTACAACAGTTCTGCATCCAAACTTCCGGTTTTTCACTTCCGGTAAAAAAAATTTTGTTGGCAATTTTTTGAAGTGATGTATAGCCGAGTTTGTTAAAACAATAGTCTATACATTGTTAGGGTCAACGGTTGAAATCCAGTCAAATCCAATATATGGATTTACTAAATTAGAATTATAGAACCGAGAGGTATTGATAGAATATATATCCTTCAAAGAACAGAAAATTCACTGGATATATCAATACTTTTTAAACAAAAAGAAGTGTATACGATATTGAACAAAGTGGTCTCGAGCAAATCTTTTTTTTTAACAGAGTCTCGCATTTCTTGAATGGCTTACCGCGCGTGGGTCTTTCCTGATAATTTTAATCCTCAAAACTTTAATAATAACTACCTTTATAATAATATCCTCAAAGAAAATTGGTTAATACTTAAAAACCCGTAGCATAATTGGCATGGTATCTCCGGATACTCAAAGAAGTTAATCTATAATTTATTATCGTTAACACAAAACATAACATGCCTAACTTTGAATAAAAAATACTGAAAATCAAAATAAAGAAGAGAGAGAGAGATGAAATAAACATACCTTCGATAAAATGTCAAAACTAAGCAGGCGAAAATTAATTAGCTAAGCGTAATTAACATTCCTTAAAAAAATTGACGTTAAACATAACACCATTACATGACATTTAACAAAATTATATGTTTATTTATGCTTCCAAATCTATGTCTTTCTGGCTTAAAGAGGTGGGACAATATTAAAAAACACACTCGCGTTAAAGGCTACTGATTTTTTAAAGAATTTCAATCCTTTTTTAAATTCAAATTGCGAAAAGTCGTAAATTATTTTAGATATTTTTGCACATCCTCATAGGATAAACAGTTCTACTAATTTTAAGATTCCAAAACAAAAAATCATGACTTGTACAAACTTACTTTTTAATGCAGTTTAACCAACCGATTCTACTGAATTTAAAATTATTACTACATACTGAGTTTTTGCTCAAATTGGTTTAACTAAAACATATTTACATATATGTGTATGTACATATATGTACATACACATATATGTACATACACATTGACATATATGTATATAAATATAATAACTGTGATAATACATTTTTTGTTTATTTTCTAATTCAATATAATATTTTCATTGTTATGTTTTTCAACTTCGTATGCTTAAATATATGTGTGTACAATACAACAAAAAATAGTTAACCACTCACGGTCAGTATACAAAATTCATAACTCAAATTTTATTAAAAGCCAGTTTGACTGTTTAAACAGGAGTTGCTTCTCTAGAATCAAGAATCTCAGACCTGTATTTATTTGAAGTGCATTCAGAAATGTGTTTCCTAAATTTAAAATACAAATCTCATAAAGAATCAATAATTGAGATTACTTGCAGCAACACTAAGCTTTACAGGTTACAATTCATAATCCTCTTCAATCAGCCATCAGCCAAATCAGTTCATTAAAACACATTATTCATGTATACCCGGTACAACAGGTTTTTCTGTTTTTATTTCAATTCGTGTTCAATGTCAAGGTGATTATCTACATATGTCGAATATTTAAAATATTACAGACAAAATAACATACTTTCAAACATTTATGTGTTGGATCGGTTTTGTATTTCAAGAAATTCATTCATTCGTTCATATTATCAAAACTAACATTAACCAAGCCGTTCGCTATTCACACACGTGTAGTAGAATTTTTTTAAGCATGCTACAGACCTACAATCAATTTGTCAATCAATCGAAAACGAAAATAAATGAAATAACATTTAGGGTAAAAATTCCCTAAATTTTATTTCGTTTATTTTCGTTTTCAATTGATTGACAAATTGATTGAAGGTCAGTAGCATGCTTTACCAATGAATTTTTGACCGATAGCACGCAGCAAGAGATAAAAGATGAGACAACAAGTAAAACAGAGATATATTATATATTTTGGGATAATTTTGTTTTGAAAACAATTGTATTAGTTAAATTTCTACTCCTAGTTCGTACCATTTGTTTGGTGTGACATTTGTTTTGTTTACATAGGCTTCGTTATTTTTATTATTATTATTTTTAATTATCAAAATTTTGTTATATCACCTACAAAATCATTACAATTTTTACTAGTTTTTGGTTTTCTATTATAATAGGTTGAATTTCAATAGTAATTTATTAATTTTATGCGTTATTTTTGTCCATTTGAAGCAGTTTTTTTTAATATTTTAATCTGAGACACTGAATACTGCGCATATGAATATGTGCACAACGACCAATTTTCGTATTCGCTGGTAACCAAATACTACTATGTCACTAGAAGTAATCTGTAAAAACTTCGACGCATTTATTCCATAAGGGAAAACATGCATATTTATTATTGCATATTTATTTACATATTTATTTGCATTATTTATTTACACAATGAATATTTATTATTTATAACAATATTACTTTGGTCTGAAAGACTTAAGTATTACATTTTCGAGAAAAAATCGAAATTCTTGCCTCCACTATTTTTGGCATTTCTCGACGTTTTAGAATTTAGGACCTACTGATTCTAAAAAAGCAAAATAAAATATGTGTGTTTGTCTGCCGGTCGTCACAACCGACGAAATCTAGAAAACCGCTGGACGGATTTCAAAAATTTTTATTTCTAAAAATAGGTATTCTCAATGTTAAGAGCCGAAAGGACGATATGTTCTATAACTGTACCGAAAGTGTGTCAAAAAAATCGTAAAGTGTGTCAAATAAAGGAAATTTGCATATTTTTTGCGTAAAAGACGTCCATTTTAAGTGATTACGTGATTACGAGTAGGAACATTGAATTTGGAGAAATCTTGATGGGCGAGATTGGTATGTGAGACCAAAAACTAGATTATTGCATTATAAGTTTGTCAAAAAAATATTGTCAAAAGAATGATTTTCATTTATTTTTTATCCAATTTTTTGGAAAAAGTAAAATTAATTATTTGTATGACAGGAAATGTAATTGAACATGAAATTGGACATAGAAATTTTTGAATTTTTTACAATTTTGGGAATATTTTCAGAATTTTGATAAAAGTTTCAATTTTTGACTTTGTAAGAATTTTTGAAATATTTTTAGAATTTTGAAAAAGTTTAAATTTTTGATTTTAGTATAATATTTTTGGAATTTTGAAAAAAGTTTGTATATTTGATTTTGTTTATAATTTTTATACAATATTTTGAGAATTTTGAACGACATTGCTATGTAGACGCTAAATGTGAAGTACGCTAAATGTAGAAGTTTTTGAGTAGTTTGCTGATTGTATCATCTTTTCACTAAACTATGCTAATTTACAATATGTTATAATTTTTCGGTAACGATTTGATGTTTCGTGTTAGTTTTGTAATAAATTTATAAATAAAGATAAAATACTTGTCCTTTTACATAGAGTTTTATGTTTGATATACATAGCTGCCGAAAACTAAATCAAAATCCTTAACCCAAACTGACATCTTGATATCTCAGAGCTTGAGATTTCAGCCCATATTTGTTTTATTAAGTTATTCGCAAATGCATCATAATGACTTTTAATTTTAATAACTTTATGAAAATAAAATTACAAAAGTCCAAGCGGCAGGTATATCCGCTAGAAATTGGTAGATTTCGGGATCAGACGGTTTTGTGTATAAATAGAATTGTGTCAGATTAGCTTAAATAACAAATTTAAGTAGAAACAGAATTATCCAAAAAGTTTATCAAACTAAATTAAATACATTAACCGAATATACTTTATCAATGCAATTTTGTTTTATTGAACAAATTTGTTTAATATGGTTAAAACTACTTAATCACATATTAAATCCACCAAAGAGCAAATTAACATTCTAACTAAGTCACACGTACAATACCACCACCACTACACATAATTTATAATCAAAAATTGTCAAACAGCTTTTATACCTCAAAAACTGAAAATATCTATCAATTTAGAAAAACTTTTGTAAATGTGTAAACAATATATATTTATTGCAACTAAAACATATCCAAATTTGACAACCATCTGAACAAAAAGACAACTGAATTTTCTCGATAGCTTTTATATGTTTATTGTTTATTGTAAGTAGCTTATTTTATTTCAAAAACACAATAAGTGAACAACCGTTTTGAGTGTCTGTCTGTCCAGCACGGAGGACTATTTAATCTGAACGAGAGTTGTCCAGCACGGAGGACTATTTAAATAAACACGCGAATTTGTCCAGCACGGAGGACTATTTAATCACAAAAATAATGCACAATATATTATCTGACTATATTTATAAATGTCCCGCTTGTATATGAATTTATTGTTCTTATATTTTTTCACAATCGCGAAATGTTCCAGATTAACAAAATCATCAAATTAAAACACATATAAATTTATACATATATATTATAATTATACTCTATATTTACCAGGCGTAGAAAATATTCAAATGCAATTTCAATTAATAAAAGATTTATTTTATAAAAATATAGCTTGCTTAAAAAATTTATCTGAATGATTATTTGTTGGTTTCAGTTTGGAGGCTCAGCAAAGAAGAAAGAAAATTAATTTTTTATTCATTACAAATTTTACAAATGTTTTGTTTGACATATTTCATTTTAAAAAAAATTAGAGAGCTGCGCCATCTATTATTAGCTAGCTTAAACATAAATTGCGATAGTAGATGTTGCGTTAACAAATTCCCGCCCATTGAAGAATTTATTCTTCAATCATCAAGTAAATTTGATTGTGTTGATCTTGAATTAAATTTGGTATGCCATTAGAGAAATAAAAATAGAATGATGAAGTTTTTAAAGTTTTTAAGTTTTTTTTTGAATGTCCTGATATGTAAAAATTTTCTGGACAAATTTGTTGTTTTGTTTCTGTTTTTCATGAAGTTTAACGCTATAGTAGATTATTCCTCATTATAAGCCAGTGGACGGTTTATGTTGATATAGGTTGAAATTGAACAGCAGCAAAATAGAAGACGATGCAATGCAAAAAGCTGTACTACATTCACCACCTTAGCCAATCGGCAATTTGCAAACCTTTGTGATTGTTCTTTTAAAGATTGATGAAGCCGTCTTCACAGTTATCACTCGCACCAAACCTTCCGCATCGGGATGCACTTCCAGAACTTTAGCTATTGCCCATTTACCTGGTGGAAGATTATCCTCCTTTATGGTGACAATATCACCAGTTTTCAAATTTTCGGTTGTGTGCTGCCACTTGTTCCGTTGTTGAAGGTTATTAAGATATTCTGCCTGATATTTTTTCCAAAAAATTTGAACTCTTTGCTGCACCAACTCCCATCTGGTAAGACGATTTATCGGAGTTTCCCTGTGATCCCTCTCCGGAATTAAACCAGTTGCCGAACCGAATAAAAAGTGTGAAGGCGTGAGAACGGCAATTGCATGATCTCCTCTGGCAATTGAATAGAGTGGCCGAGAATTAAGTATCGCTTCAATCTGCGTCAGTAATGTCACCATTTCCTCGAATGTTGGGTGCATATTTCCGATAGTTTTAAGCAGATGCGTTTTTACAGATTTTACGGCTGATTCCCATAATCCACCAAAATTTGGTGCCACTGGTGGAATAAAATGCCACTGAGTTCCGTATTCGGCGAGGAACTCTAAAATGAAACAATTATTATTATTATTTAATTCTTTAATTACCTTTTTTAGTTCTCGGTCTGCTCCGATGAAATTCGATCCGTTATCGGTATAAATATCAGAAGGAACTCCCCTTCGTGCAGAAAATCTTCTTAGTGCTGCAACAAATGCAGTTGTTGTGAGATCACTGACCAATTCTAAGTGTATCGCCTTTGTTAACATACAGACAAAAATCGAAATGTAGCCCTTCACTAATTTTGCCCCTCTTCCCTTTTTTGTAGCTAACATAATTGGTCCAGCATAATCAATTCCACATTTACTAAACGGCCTTGCTGGCGTAATCCTTGATTTTGGTAAGCTACCCATAAGCTGTTGTGAGGTTTTGCCTCGAAACTTGACACATGTTACGCAATCTTTTAGTGTTGCTCTAACTGTTGCTTGCCCACCGACAATCCAAAACTTTTGCCGAATGAGGTGAGACGTATGAGTAGGACCTGCATGCAAATTTCTTAGGTGGGTATCTGCTATTATAAACTTTGACAATATGTGTGATTTTGGAATGATAATAGGATGCTTGGCATCATATTCGATGTCAGCTAGTTGAAGCCTACCGCCTACTCGAAGAACATCATTTGAGTCAATAAATGGAGACAGAGAAACCAATCTGCTATTATTTGAAACACCTTTTGAAGCTTTTAGATCTCTGATTTCTTTTGAAAATTCTTCATTTTGTGCCCATTTAGCGCAAATAAATGTTACTTGATCTTGTTCATTCAATACTACGCTTGCATTTGGTCGCCATTTTCTCTTAAGGTTGTTATAAAATCGTACCACATAAACCAATATTCTGATGATTTTCTTCAATGACGAGTGTTTTTCAAATAAAATTGAAATAGGATTACTGAATGTTGTGATGGCATACAATTCTACCTTTTGCTTTTTACATTCTTCAGATGTTGGAACTTGAAATTGGTTACCAACAGCCGAATATGCATGTTTGTTATCAGACTGCCAAAGTGGTCCATCCCACCATAGCGCTAAATTTTTAAACTTGGATGCTAGAATACCTCTTGAGACAGGGTCCGCGGGATTTTCTTCAGATCTCACATGGTACCAATGTTGTCTTGGAAATTTTTCAAGTATGTCGGCAGTTCGATTAGCCACGAACATTTTCCACTTAGCTGGATGATCTGATAGCCAAGACAGCACAATTGTAGAGTCTGTCCAAGCAAAATATCTTGCATGTTCTGGTAAAACACTTTTCACCGTTTCCTTTAATTTTGCCAATAAATGAGCACTACATAATTCCAGCCTCGGTAAACTGACTTGTCGAATTGGAGCAACTTTAGATTTGGATGTAAGCAAACTGATTTTTATTTCACCATCTTCACCAGTAGTTTTTGTGTAGATCACAGCACCATACGCCTTTTCGCTAGCATCGCAGAACCCATGAACTTCAAAATTTTCTTGTTTAAGATCGACGTACCTCTGAATCTCCAAATCTTCTATATTTTGTATATCATTTCGTAGCTTTTGATATAATTTACATACTGCTGGGGGTACGTCATCGTCCCAGTTTAGTTTTAAAAGCCATAATCCCTGAAATAACATTTTAAATTGAATAGTTACGGGCGATAGCCAGCCTAGAGGATCAAATATTCTAGATGATTCAGAGAGTATTATACGTTTTGTAATCTTCGTCTGCGGTTTTACATTAACTCTGAAGCTGAAAGTATCATTTTCAGAATTCCATTGCAGCCCAAGAATTTTTATATCATTCTCACTATCGTCGCTAGATGCAAAAGAAAGACTCTTTTCTTTACCGTATTCAAGGACTTTAGGTGAATTGGACATCCATTTTGTCAAATTAAATCCCGCGGTATATAATAACTTAGACAATTTAACCTTTATATCTATAGCCTCCTCGATAGTGTCAGCTCCTGAAATGAAATCATCTACGTAAAAATCATTAGTTATTAAGTGCGAAACGAGTGGAGATATTTCTTTGAATTCAAAAGCGATTTGGTGAAGGCATCGTATCGCTAAAAACGCTGAGCTGGAGAGACCAAAGGTTACTGTCATCAATTTATAGTGTTGAATTTCTTGATTATTATTTCTCCATAGTATTCGTTGATAGTTAGTATCCTTATCAGCCACCCATATTTGATTATACATTTTTGATATATCAGCTGTTAATGAAATTTTATGTCTTCGGAATCGCATAAGAGTGCTCCACAAACTGGGTTGAATTGTAGGACCAACCATCAGTGTGTCATTTAAAGAAACACCGCTAGAACCTTTGGCGGAACCATCGAATACTATTCTGGTTTTTGTGGTTGAACTGCTCATTTTTATAACAGCGTGATGTGGCAGATAGAAGTGCTTGGAATAATCGTAAAGCATTTCTTCACTACTGAGCAATTTGAGATGTCCATTGAGAATTTGCTGATTTATGCATTTTGTGTACTCTTTCTTGAACTCTGCGCATGAATTTAATCTTTTTTCCAGGCTATTGAATCTTTTCTCTGCCAAATAATATGAATTACCCATACTGACTGCATTTTTCTTAAATGGCATTTCTACTATAAAACGACCATCAGAATGTCGGCGGTGTGTCTTCAAAAAATGTTCTTCACAATCAATTTCTTCTTGGTTAAAAGCATTTCCGGTTGCTGGTAATTCTTCTAATTCCCAAAATTTTCGGAGTGTTAAATCTAGATTCATGTCGAGCTGAAAGTTAAGAATCGAAAAATTAGATTCAACTGACTTCAAAGGTTTAGTTGAACTCCCAGAAACCACCCATCCAAAAATTGAGTTCTTTGCTATGACTGAAGAATTTTTGTCGCTTTTTGACCATCAAGTAGAAGATTAAAAAACCTATCTGCGCCTATTAATATGTCAATGGATCCTGACCTGCTATAATCAGGATCTGCTAGTTGAAGCCCTTCCAAAAGTTCATCTTCATCATTAGTCAAGCTTGAACTAGGTAATTTACATGGCAGTCCCACCAAAATCAATGCATCTATTGAGATTTGGTTTTCGAACTGGTACAGCGAGTGTGCAGTTAATGTTACTACTCCTTTTGCCTTTAGTGTTCCGCTTGTTAATCCCGAAACAGTAATATTGGCGGTTCTTCTCTTTAAACCTAACCTTTGCACGCATGATTCTGTGATAAACGATGCTTGTGATCCTGAATCAAGTAGTGTACGGCATCTTTGCATCGTTCCGGAGGCGTCGGCTATCAATACAACAGCTGTTGGAAGAATTGCTTTATGTTTTATATACTTTGTATGTTGAAGTGTATGTGCAATCGAAGTGTTGAAAGCATTAGTACTTGTTTCTGGCTCTGGTTCAGATATCAACGCATTTTGCTGGATGATATCTTCTTCGTGTAATGTGAGATGGTGTCTTCTCCGGCATTTTCCACATCTATATCTCGATCTGCATGCTCTGGACTGATGTCTAGATGATAAACACAAAAAACATAAGCCACGATTTGTCACAAATAACTTTCTTTCTTCCACACTAAGTTTTAAGTATTCTTCACAATTGTTTAAATAATGCTCTTTTTCACATTTTGCGCAAAAATTGGTGTAGACAGTTGACGACATGCCCTTTACATACTTTACTTGGTTTTGACGTATGCCCGTTGAGGATTGACTGATGTCAATCTTTTCCAACGCATTACCTCTCTTTCTTAAGAACTTAAAAAACTGACCAGTGGATGGCAAGCATTGATCGGCTACTTCAATTGACCAGGCTTCTTTAGTTTCGCGGTCCAATTTTTGTACAAGCCAGTAAACCAACCATGGATCTCGTTTCTGAGCATCATCGCCCAATATTTTGAAGCCCCTTAATACTTCATCAGAAACATCTGCCATACTTTGCAAACTTTTTGCTGTTGCCTTGTTAATATGAGGTTGCTCCAAGAACTGTTTTATAAGAGATACAATTACGAGATCTGGCTTGTCATACCGCTCTATCAATTTACTCCACGCTTCATCGTAATTTCCCTCAGTAATATCCATGTGACGAATCACCGATAATGCGGGTTCGCGTAGAAAACTTTTCAAATATTTTAATTTGTACACCTTAGAATATTTTTTATTATTATGTACTGAAGCTTCAAAAACACCTCTAAATGATGGAAACTCGGAATACTCGCCCGAAAAGGTGGGTAAATTTAATGGAGGCAACCGAATTTCGTCGTTCTTGTTGGCTAAATGAAACTCTTGCAAGAAAGAGCGCTGATTGGAAACAAGATCATCGATTGTACAATTCATATCAGGTTGAGTGGCATTATCTTTCAGATGTATTTCAGCTCGCAATAAGGTTTCCTTTGCTTCAAAATATAAAGCTTCAATTTTTCCGAGCGATTCCTCATGCTGCACAATATCCGTAGGCTTAAACGTTTTCTCAAACTGCTTGAATTCTTGCCATTCATCACTGAGTAGAGTAGCAAGCGTCTTTACATCCTCAATGCAAGACTGGACGGCACTAGACTTTGATTTTTTGTGTATTTCAGTTACTCTTTTGAGAAGACGCTGAAACGCTCTTTGCTCAGCCATATTACAGAAAGCAAGAAATAAAATAAATTTTATACTTTCAATACTGTTTACTAATCGGAATTAAATATACACTGGATATCCTATAATATTCTTTGGATATCCGACTCGAAGGACCATGAATATTCTCGATAGCTTTTATATGTTTATTGTTTATTGTAAGTAGCTTATTTTATTTCAAAAACACAATAAGTGAACAACCGTTTTGAGTGTCTGTCTGTCCAGCACGGAGGACTATTTAATCTGAACGAGAGTTGTCCAGCACGGAGGACTATTTAAATAAACACGCGAATTTGTCCAGCACGGAGGACTATTTAATCACAAAAATAATGCACAATATATTATCTGACTATATTTATAAATGTCCCGCTTGTATATGAATTTATTGTTCTTATATTTTTTCACAATCGCGAAATGTTCCAGATTAACAAAATCATCAAATTAAAACACATATAAATTTATACATATATATTATAATTATACTCTATATTTACCAGGCGTAGAAAATATTCAAATGCAATTTCAATTAATAAAAGATTTATTTTATAAAAATATAGCTTGCTTAAAAAATTTATCTGAATGATTATTTGTTGGTTTCAGTTTGGAGGCTCAGCAAAGAAGAAAGAAAATTAATTTTTTATTCATTACAAATTTTACAAATGTTTTGTTTGACATATTTCATTTTAAAAAAAATTAGAGAGCTGCGCCATCTATTATTAGCTAGCTTAAACATAAATTGCGATAGTAGATGTTGCGTTAACAACAACCATTTGGTATCTGACAGACAATACGGTTTTCGAAACAAAAGATCAACAACGTACTATGTAGCACATCTTTGGAATATCATACTTGATAAAGGTGGTAAAACATACGTTATCGCATTAGACATCTCAAAAGCATTTGATCGAATCTGGCATTCCAACTTGATCAATAAGCTCGTTACGTACAGTTTTCATCCCGCAGTCGTGAATTTGATTCAAACATTTTCTGTCTAACCGATACATCTCGGTATTTATAGATGACTCTTCTTCTGAGTCTAAATTAATTAACGTTGGTGTACCCCAAGGCTCAGTTTCATCTCCCTCTTTATTTTTAATTTATATCAACGAACTGAAAATCACCCGTAACCTAATAAATAGTTTTGCAGATAATAATACGCTGCACAAGTCGTTCGCCGCCCTATCTTCGAAGGGTAAAATGCATGAACGAATAAATCCCGCCCGGAGAAACGCTGCCATAAATGTAAACGAAGACCTAGAAAAAGTCACCGATTGGGGTGACAAAATGTTGCTGAATTTTAATTCCACCAAAACACAGCTATTGATTGTTTCCAGATCAAAGACCGAGTTTCCCAACGATATTTCAATTAGCATGTGTGAAGAACAAATAGACGAATGTGAAAGCATTCGTTTTTTGGAAGACAATTTCGAATGACTGACTCTGGAACGATCATATAATAGCCATGGCAAAGAGAACGTCAAGAAAACTCGACCTCCTCAATAGATGCAAAAAATATTTCACTCCGTATCAATTACTTCACATTTATAAGTACTATATTCGTCCCTGTATAGTGTATGGAGTATTGTTGTCAAGTTTGAGGCGCTGCATCTGTTACCATTCTGGCTCTTTTGGACTCTGTTCAAAAGCGTGAATACGAATTGTTGGTAATCGAAATTTAACATCATGATTCCCTACAACATCGTCGCACTGTTGCTGATCTCGTTGTTTTTTATAAATATCGTCACCAGCAGTGGTCGTATGAAATTAGATCTATCATTCCTCAAACATATTCTTTTCCCCGTTTTACTCGTCAATCGGTTTGTGCAAACATTCAAACTGTCGAGATTACTCACTGTCATAGCATAGTAACAAAATGCAAAGGGACTACTTTGTGCGTGGAATGCTTTGCCTGAATCAATAGTCTCGATTCATTTCAATCCCCAAACATTTAAAAAAAGCGTCCACCATCACCTCAGAACGTATGTTGTTGTGGGGCCTAGGTTTAAAAAGGTATCTTTGTGTTGTTGTGACATATTTTGTAATTCCTATTACACAACACTTTTTATTACAAAAAAAAATTCAAAAATATATATTCCATAATTCAAATTTCAAAAGAATAATGACTGAATTTCGTTTTTGTTTTTATTTAAATTTTTTCGAAAAAAATAAGAACTCAAATAAATGAAACAGGAACAAAGGAGAATTTTGAATATTTCTTATGGGATTAGTGCATTAGGTTACTATAACGCTAGTTACAGGTGCGTTCGATTTGACTGAAACAACAAAAATTGCATTCAATTTTTTAGTTGTGTCAGTTGCTTCAGTCAAATCGAACACAGTTTACATTGGAGACTCTTGGGTGAGGTTATAGTTTAAAAGTTTGTTTAAAAGAAAAAAAATCCCAGCGGCAGGTATATCCGCTAGAAATAGGTAGATTTCGGGGTCAGACGGTTTTGTGTCCAAATAAAATTAGATAAGTCAGATTAGTTTAAATAAAAAATATAAGTAGAAACAGAATAATTCAAAAAAATTATCGAACCAAATTAAATACATTATCCGAACTAACTCCATCAATACAATTTCGGAACAGTTTTATTTAAGTTGGTTTAAACTACTTTTAATAACATATTAAATCCACCAAAGATCAAATGAACTACGTCACAACTACAATTATACCATCACACATAATTTATAACATTATCAAACAATTTTATTTCAAAATCATCTTTTGTTGTTGTGTTTTTTTGTTCTTATTTAATCTTTTTTCAAACGGTTACTTAGTAAAAAAAATAAAAACAAAAGAGATTTTGATAATTTTTCTATGGTATTAAATGGGTTGATATTTTTCTTGTAAGGGTTGCATTATATTGCTTATAAAAATGGAACCTTTTGGGTTAGAAAGCTGAAATTTTTTGAGGCTATAGTTGAAAAGTATGTTTAAAAGCTAAGATGAATTTAAATAACATAAACTGAAACATGATGAAAGCATTGCCTTTTGCGTTTGTTTTCATTTCAACAGCCGTAGGGTCTCAACCGTTAAACTTAAACTATTATTTTTGAAAATTTTGGAAAGATTTATATTTTAAGTACGTGAAAAAAAGTTTTCAAATATGAGCTTGGCCATTTCAGCTAGATCAAGGGCAGCAAAGTTTAGTAAATTTTTAAAACAGCTGATTTTTGAGGAACCTGAAACGCCAAAGTAGTCATCTGGATAAAAATGATAGAAATATGTTCAAATATTCAATATTTATAAATTTTATTAAAATATTATGATTCAAACGGAAGTTATAGCGCCCTAGATTATTCGACATTTTAGGCTCTAGCCGCTTAACTGGTACCCGGATATGGCCAGTTCACGAACTTGTCCAAGACATTATTTGCCGGAAAACACACAAAAAATTATTTTGATGTAGGTCGAAAAATGCGACTGTGAGAGTGCCGCCAAATTCCGTTATATCTCATATCGTTATATATATATATATATATAAATTTTTTTTTCATTTTGATTTTCGGTCTCCGCTTATCATATATAGTCGTTTGGCACCAAAATTTTTCCGAAATTCCGAGATGAAGCACATACCAATAGGTAGATTTTTATATGAAATCTACCTAATAAGTTTCAACAAAATAAACTCAAAAATGATGAAAGCATTGCGTTTTGCATTTGTGTTCGTTTCAAATAAAGGTAAAACCCTGAATTATTATAACAAGCTTAAACGTTGATATCAAAACGTTTGAACATGTGATCATAATAAATGAATTAACGAGTGGCCGAAGGGAATACAAATATTAAAGATATTGTTCATGGTGATTAAAGATTAACTAATCACCTATTAAGGTGGATAGCGAAATCCGAAAGTCGACGCCCACGCCGTGCTGCCTGGTTAATGCTGACAGAATTAGGTTGGTGTATCGGAGACAAGCAGAGTAAAAGCTGCTTACCCAATGATGTTATATCATGGCGAATTGGCGACTTAAAACCAAGTGTCTGTTTTCCATGTTAGGGCGGCTTGGAGCGGGCGTCTGTCTTGGAACAAGCGACTCGCTACATAAACGTGTAAAAAGGTTTTTTCTGGTAAACTTAAGTTGCAGAACGGACCCATTCACGACAATTTGGGTTGGGCCTAAGCCCTAAGGCTAACACCCAAACCCCGGAAAAAAAATTATTTGTTAAATTCCGAAATCAGAAAAGAATAACAGACTCGGACAAAAAAACAGAATTTTACCTGGACGTGAAAAAGGACTAGACTACCGAATCGGAACGTGGAACGTGCGCAGCTTGAGCGCTCCTGATGCTCTTATAAGACTAGAAACAGAGAATGAGAGGTATAGGATGGATATCATTGCTCTGCAAGAAATTAGACAGTCGATAATCGGAAAACAAGATTTGGATAGTCACTCTCTATACTGTAGTGGTCATCCTTCTCGAAGAGAATATGGAACTGGCTTTCTTGTTGGTGCACGCATACAAGAAGCCGTGATGAAATTCATCCCGGTCAATGAGAGGACCTGCTACCTACGTGTACGCGGTACATACAAAAATATTTCTCTTTTATTGCATGCACCTACTGAAGCTAAGACCGTCGACGAGAAGGATACTTTCTTCATAGCACTGGAAGAGGTTATGAAACAAACACCTACACGAGATTTCATTATGGTTCTTGGTGACTTTAATGGGCAGGTTGGAGAGATATCTCTTATGGAAATGTGGTGGGCCCCAACAGTCTGCATTTGAATTCGAATGCTAACGGTGAGGGGATGACCGAGTTTGCATTATCAAATAGTTTGAGAATTGCCAGTACTTTTTTTCCGCACCGATCGATTCATAAGCAGACTTGGGTCTCACTGAATGGAAACACTCGAAATCAAATTGATCACGTGCTAGTAACAGCACGTTTCTTTTCGAGTGTTCTGGATGTGCGATCCTTTAGAGGTGCATCCATTGGAAGTGATCACTTTCTTGTATGTGCTAAAATACGGTTCCACTTTCCAAATCCAAGCATTCCAAAATTCAATCAACGAAAATGTTTTAACATCTCATCACTAAAGAATGCTGAAACAGAAAAGAGATATCAAAACCATGTTGCCGAAACATTGGAGAAATCAAAAACCATTAATGGAGACGTCGATAAGTCATTGTATTTGCTCAAAGATGCTGTTTTACGCCCTGCTAGAGATTATTCTCGAGAATTCTTTTTCTCGATTTCTCAAGAATTCCCTATAAATTTTTATTTCTCATTTCTCAAGAAATTTTGTTTTATTCCTCGAGAATTTGAAAAAAGTTAAAGACAAACAAAAATCACCCATTAAATTTTTTAAGTCTTAAATTTAAAACTCACTAAGCTTTTCTTGCAGTCAGCGTAACCCTGCTACAATTTTACGAACTTTTCTGTCAGAATAATTCATTAAATTAAATTGAGAATCATGTTTTATCCTATAAATTAAAATTTTAAATTAGATAACGAACACTATATTTGTTTTATATGATAAATATTGTAAATATTGAGAGTGAGGACTCCGTTATCCATATGATAAAAATGATGAATCGCTGACGAATTATTAGAATATTCTTTTTTTTCGTACAATGTCTATAAAGAAACGTAATTTTTATGGCCGAATTTCACTTGAAGACTTAATTTATTCGATTAGTTTTATATGGGTGACCTAAGTGAGGACCAAAAATTATTCAAATAGTATAGTTGTTTTAATTACTCCCCCAATAGAAATTGTGTATCGCAACACTATATAAAAACCGAGAAATAAAACTGTTTCCTCTAATTGATTTCAAAATTCGTAAGAATAGTTTGTTTACTTTGATAGAGCATTTTTACAGGACTGGTTTCCCATACAGAATAGTATATTAAGAAACTAGTTTCATAATCGACGATTTTATCGCACGCAATCTGTTTAGAAAACGACCCGCGCAGCGTCTTATGAAACGAGTTTTTTATACTATTTTTTCTATTCTGCATTTTTTGTCTTGAAATTTTAAAAAATGTGTATTTTATTAGAAAATAGTCAATTTGAAATTTTGTTATTATTACTAATTATTTTAATTAATTAAAATATTTAACACTAATTTAGATATTCTTATTAATTTTATTTACATAATTATTCGTTTTAATGTTCACTGACGTTTGTGTGACCAATGTGACCAACCTTGAAAGACAACAAAACTTTGCGTATCGTAATGAAAGCTATTCCGATACGACTTATCGGTATCGAAATGACTTTAGTTTAGATGAAAGCTATTCCGATACGACTTATCGGTATCGAAATGACTTTATTTTAGATGAAAAATAGAAAAAATGATTTGGCTGTCAAGAAGCTTTAACAAAGCGTCCCCGCTGATTTAAAGAGAAACATCTCTCAATTCTAGTAACATTAAAAAATCCCAGATAGCTATTGATAGTTTGGCGGTTATAATTAGAGAATAGGGTTTATGAGGAGCTACCAGTTAGGATTACTAGTTATTGGGTTAGAAAATTATTTATTAATTAAAGAAAATTAATAAAGAATTATCTCGAGAATTCTTGAGAGTTCTTGAGAAACAGATTTCCCTTCTCAATTTTTCCCGAGAAACAAAAAATGTCGCGAAAAGCGTATCTCTACGCCCTGCTAAGGGAACACTTGGACGACCACAAAATCAATCCAAGAAGCCATGGATCAATCAAGCATATCTTGACGCTATTCAATACAAAAGAGATTGCTATCTGAAATGTCTACAAGGACGCAACACTAGGTCCACGAAGGAGAAGTATAAACTGGCAAAACAAGCCGTTACAAAGCTATGTAGACGAACGAAGCAAGAATGGTGGAGTGGAAGAGAAAGTGTGAGGAGATTGAAAGCTTCAATAATGAGCATCAATCGCGCAACTTCTTTCAACAGGTTAAAACCTTAAAAAAGGGTCAATGGGAATTCCCGATAAACTGGTATCACTATGCAAAATTACAGTACAGAACTCTCAATGCTGTGTACGAGTAGAGAACAAAATATCAAAGTTTTTTAAAGTCGACTCCGGGTTGAGACAAGGTGATGCTATCTCTCCTATACTACTTAATTTAGCCTTGGAATATGTGTGCCATCAAAAGAAACTCCCGACTAACAATATCTTGTCAATAAACTCAGTACAGATGATCGCTTACGCTGATGATGTTGTCATCCTCAGCCGAAGTGAGGCTTTTATGAGTGAGACTTTCAAGTCACTTGAGAGTGGTGCTAGAAAGATTGGCCTTCAAATTAACTACGATATAACCAAAAATATGAATGACTCAAGAGAGGCCGAGAAGAAAGATTTGATATGCGGCGATGAACGAATTGAGGAAGTTGAATCGTTTAAATATTTGGGATCAATGCTTGACTCAAACAACAGCATACTTACAGATATAAAACTTTCTACTCAATTAAGCCTCTCCTTGGATCACCGTATGTATCAACTAACACCAAACTCAAGTTATACAAGACGTTGATTAGACCGGTGGTGATGTATGGGTCACAAACGTGGACCCTTACACAAAATGACGAATCACATTTATCTGTTTTTGAGCGTAAGATCCTACGCTACATTTTTGGTCCACTTAAGACAGACGATGGAGAGTACAGAACGATATATAACTTTGAGATCAGAGACGTTCTTGAGGGTCCAGATATAATAGGTTGTATTCGTTCCAACAGGATTGCTTGGTTTTGGCATGCTTTACGAGCCGATTCACAGTCTGGAATGATTTAAAAAATGTACATTAGTACCCCAGAGAGTGGGCGACCGCGAGGTAGACCACGACTGCAATGGGAGACGGACGTAATAAACGACCTTAAAAAAATCGGCTGCCATGGTAATTATGACGCTGTTGCGAATGACCGTGGTGGATATTCGAATCTGGTTAGCTTGGCAACACGCTCCTACATGGAACATGAACGCCAAAAAAAAAATCACATATCAAATAAAAAAAATTTTTTTGAAACCGGTGTACCCTATCTTCAGCAATTTAATTTCAAAGTAACCTCGGATTGGTAAAATGTTCATTCTTCATGCATGTTGTGGTGCTTAAACTACGCACTTCGAAAAAATTTTAAAATAAGTTGTATTTTTTATTTTCTCCATACTTTATTTTGTCCATTATATGCCAAGTTTCAAGAAAATCATATATATTCAGGTTCAAATTTCGAATTTTTCACCTGTGTAGATCGCATTTTTCATTTATATGTATTACGGGTATAGTACCCTATCGTTTATTTTGGATAATGGACAAAATTTTGCTGTTGAATTTCTCCATAATTGATTCACGACAATAAACACAATGAAGACAAATTTTATTTTAAATTTCGCACAAATTTCTTTATGAACAACAACAATATAGCGAACAAGCGTGCGAAAGAGAAAGAGAGACAATTTAAAATGAAGAAATTGTTTGTAGAGCAAGCAATATTGAGAATATTGACTCCATCTTCCGTATATGAAGTGCAATACAACAAAATCGATAATTGGATGTTGGAATTTGTTCGGTACAGCCGAAAAGAATACACTGTAAAACTTTTTACAAAATTTACTCCAGAACTTAAATGAATCTAATCGAAATGCCTTATTCAAAATTTATTTACACTAAATTTTTCTAAAAATAAGTTTCTTTTTGAAATTTATAAATATGGAGTGGATTTGGGAACCATTAAAAAATAGAAAATATTGTTACTATATGGAGGATGACCACTCTGAAGTTATCGACATTTTTTTTTTTTTTTTTTTTTTTAATAAGAAGTGTTGTGTAGTAGGAATTACAAAATGTGTCACAACAACACATAGATACCTTTTAAGACGTAGGTCCCACAACAACATGCGTCTTGAGGTATAGGTGGACGCTTTTTTTAAATCTTTGTGGATTGAAAGCACTCGAGTCTATTGATTCGGGCAAAGCATTCCATGTGTACGATGTACGCACAAAGAAATCTCTTTGCATTCTATTACTATGACAGTGAGTAATCTTGACAGTTCGACCGCCCGCACACACCGATTGACGAGTAAAACGGGGAAAAACATATGTCTGAGGCATTATGGACCTGATTTCATCCGAGCACTGCTGGTGACGATATTTATAAAAAACAACGAGATCAGCAACAGTGCGACGATGTTGCAGGGAATCAAGACCTAATGTTAAATCTCGATCACCAACAATTCGTATAGCTCGCTTTTGAACAGAGTCCAAAAGAGCCAGGATAGTAACAGATGCAGCGCCCCAAACTTGACAACAATACTCCATACAGGGACGAATATAGGACTTATAAATGTGGAGTAATTGATGCGGAGTAAAATATTTTTTACATCTATTGAGGAGGCCGAGTTTTCTTGACGCGCTCTTTGCCATGGCCATTATATGATCGTTCCAGAGTAAGTCATTGGATATTGTGACTCCCAATAAACGAATGCTTTCACATTCGCGTATTTGTTCGTCACACATATTAATTGAAATATCGTTGGGAAACTCGGTCTTTGATCTGGAAACAATCAATAGCTGTGTTTTGGTGGAATTAAAATTGACCAAATTTTTGTCACTCCAATCGGCGACTTTTTTTAGGTCCTCGTTTACATTTATGGCAGCGTCTCTCCGGACGGGATTTATTCGTTCATGCATTTTACCCTTTGAAGATAGGGGGACGAATGACTTGTGCAGTGTACTATCATCTGCAAAACTATTTATTGGGTTACTGGTGATTTGCAACAGTTCGTTGATATAAATTAAAAATAAAGTGGGAGATAAAACTGAGCCTTGGGGTACACCAGCGTTAATTAGTTTAGACTCAGAAGAAAAGCCATCTATAGATACCGAGATGTATCGGTTAGACAGAAAATTTTGAATCAACTTCACGACTGCGGGATGAAAACCGTACGCAACGAGCTTGTTGATCAAGTTGGCATGCCAAATTCGATCAAATGCTTTTGAGATGTCTAATGCGATTACGTACGTTTCACCACCTTTCTCAAGTATGCTATTCCAAATATGTGCCACATAGTTCAATAGATCGGTTGTTGATCTTTTGTTTCTAAAACCGTATTGGCTGTCAGATATCAAATGGTTGTCTTCCAAAAATTTGGATATGTGTGAATTAATATAGTGCTCGTATATTTTAGACATGACTGGGAGTAAGGCTATTGGTCTATAATTTGAAATATCACATTTCGTTCCTTTTTTTGGGACAGGCTGGACATTGGCCAACTTCCAGCAGGATGGATAAATACCAGATTTATAGGATTTATAAAATATTTTGGTGAGGGTTGGTGCAAGTTCTTTTGAAAATGTTTTTAGAATAACAGGAGGAATGTTGTCCAGACCAGAAGCTTTGTTGTTGTTTAACCCCCTTAAAAGTTTTTCGACAATTTTGGGTTTGAAATGTAATTGTTTCATATTAACTCCTGAAGACTGGGTTTGGGGTATTTCCTTGGGAGTTTCTAAAACTGTTGAATTTGAAGCAAAGCGTTCCGCGAACAATGTAGCTTTCCTTGCAGGGTCAGTAATGATTGAGTCACCATCAATGATAGGAGGGATAGAAGATTTAGTACCACAATTTAAAGAATTAATGGCACTGTAAAAACTTTTGTCAGAAATTGACATACTCGAAAGTTTTGCCGCTTTCGCTCTGTCAATCTCTGCTTTTTCGTTTTCGATTATCTGGTTTGATATTTTATTAGCCTTTAAATATTGGGATCGATTAACAGAGTTCTTTTTGTGAATCCAAATATTAAATAATCTACGTTTGTTTCTATGAGCCAATTTGGCTGCTTTCGAAAACAAATATTTTTGTTGGGGTTTCGTTATTGAAAAGGGAACGAATTTGTTAATACCGAATTGAATGGTTTCAGTAAAGTTTTGAGCAGAAACATTTACATCGTCAGTATAAAAACAATGACGATCAAAAGGGAAACCTTGAAAAAAACTTCGGAGACCATTGGTGTCCATTTTTGAAAAGTGAAACATTTTACGGGATTTGGGAACTCTAGTTTGCAGCAAATCAGTTTTGATAACTGATGTGATTAGATAATGGTCAAAATTTCCAATACTACCCTTATCGACATTGACACTCGTAATATCTGGCATAGATGTGAGATAAAGGTCTAAGAGAAAACTTTTATCACCGCCATTACGAGGAGTGAAAGTTGGGCTTTTTACAATCTGCGTCAGGTCGTGCGATGCAGCAAATATTTCTGCCTGCCTTCCATTGTTGTCGTCGGTCATTTTGGAAAATTCCAACCACGATTTGTTGTGGACGTTGAAGTCACCGGTAACGATAACCTCACAACTTTGAAATTGTGCTCTAATTTCGTCGACAACATTAGTCAAGTCATTAAAAAAATTGGGATTATGTTTGTTTGGGGACCGGTATAGAGCTATTGTGAAAAAAGAAATTTCAGGTAGACAAACCTTTAATACTACTGTACTGTAGCCATCACCATGTACTTCATAATTTGGAAAGCGTTTATATGCAACACTCTCATGAATGTATGCACATACACCTTGATGGAGTTTAAAAGCTGATTGATGGAGTTTAAAAGCTGATTGATGGAGTTTAAAAGCTGATAAATGCATGCAACTTTTTACTTTTTCCACCACGAGTTAATATTACAATGGTTTTGCTTTACCCATTACGCTGGTCTTACACCGATGGAATATATTATAACGCGATGCAGTGCGTAAGAACATTTTTGTTATTTTTATTTGTTGGAATTATAATTATGGAATTATTGACACTATTTATTATTGGGGTATTATTTATTATCGTGGAATTGAAAGTTATCGCCATAAGGGAAACTTCTGTGTTGAAATTTGATTTTGAATTTGTTAAATGTAAGATAATTAATTAAATATTAAAAGATTTTTATAAATTTAAATTATGATTTATACAAAAGAAAACTGGACAGAAATTGGACATTTAAAATGTATAAGCATTACATTAAATTTGTATAAGCAGTTGGGCAAATATATTAAAAATCATTCTTTCAACTGACAAACACTCTGGTGGTGAATGGAGGCGTATGCTTGCTATGTAGCTTTTCCATCATTGTTCCATCATTGTTTTTGTGTTTTTCACATTTATAGAAAAAGAAATCACTAAACTATCATGCGTACTCTCATATGTTACTTAATTTGGAATTTCTGCTATTAGTTTTGGTTTTTTAATACATGTCATATTGTTCTTTAATCTGGTGAACCTGGTGATTATAGCGCAACTTTGTTGTTTAAATTATTCATTTGTGATGAACGTGTTCGACCTAATTTGACAAAAGAATTGTAATTAACAGTGTTACATTTTTACAGCAATATTGAAACATTCTTTTAAAATATGTCTTTTAAAATAAACAATTTCGTTTTCTTAATTTATTAAATAAAAATTACGAATAAATTATAACCACAATTTAAATAAATTAAAAGCAATATTAAAAAACTAAACAACTTTTTTAACGAAGTTAATTAAATCTTTGTACAGTATATCAGGTAATTCCAATGCTGCAAAATGTCCACCCTTTTCATGATATGAGGTTTGTATTAGTTTCGGATATTTATCACTCAGTGCCCAATTTGTAAAATGCAAAATTTCATTTCTAAACCTTGCACATGCTACTGGTTTTGTAACTGGAAAACGATCTATATTATATCCTAATGCTTTTTCAGATTGAGTTTCATAATATATTCGAACAGATGTTGTTATTGAGTTTGTTAAATAATAAACCATAACATTATCAAGTAATTGATCGTATTTAAAAGAATTACTCAAACCACCATTTGTAATATTAACGTAACTGCTATTAGTCCAAGTAGAAAATTTTTCCAAAATATAGGCCGCTAATCCAACGGGATTATTAGATAATGCTGTTCCAATGGTATCTGGTTTTGTTGCTTGAATATGATAGTATCCAGATTCACCTAACAAAAATTTTAGTTTTAACTTTAGCGGATAATACCAGTTGATATATTGTTTTCCAACTAATTTTCCTGCGAAAAATGATCCAAAATATTGTTTAACAAATGCTATTCCTGTGTTTGAAGCACATAAATTCGAGTGATATCCTAAAACGTTTTCAGGAAAAATTGTTGCTATATCACTTCCAATTTTTGATCCGAAATCTCCACCTTGTATGAAAAATTTTTCGTGTCCCAAACGTAGCATAAGATTTCGTAAAACAATTGCATGCTCAGTTGGGCCAAAACCTTGTTTTTTTGTACCCTAAAATAAGAATGGATAGCACTGTTAGTAATTTTTCTACAAATAATGGGATAACAATTACCTGAGACCATCCAAAACCAGGAAGACTAGGAACGACAACTTCGAATAAAAGGCTGGTATCCGGTTGTTTTTTTGTTAATTTTGGGATTATGTCATAAAATTCTCTAATCGATCCCGGCCACCCATGTAACAGCAAAATTGGATAAATAGTTGTGTTTGATGATTGTTTTGGTTTTACTCGTATGAAATGAATTTTTAGACTAAAAAAATCGTTAATTTATATAAAAAATTAAAAATCTTAACTCAAACCTACCCTTGAATTTGTGTAGTAAAATGATGAAATTGATTAAAATACTTTTCTCTAGCACTCCAATTTTTTAGGTACGTATCTTTCCAATATTTAACAATTTTGTTTAATTCTTTTGAATTAAAACCATAATTGAAGGCAGAGTTATGTAAACTTTCTGGAATTACTGCAACATCTAGCTGTCGTTTCAACTCATTTATCACATTATCTGAAGCAGTAACATTAAATTTTCGAATGGTTGTATCTTCTTTATAAGTTGATTGGTTTTTTGATCCCCAATATTGATTTTTATCTAACTTCGGGAACGGTAATTGCTTTGTTAAATCTTGTGCTGTTTGAATTAGTAGTGCAGCGATTACAGCTAAGATTGCAACGCCTATTTTATTCGCTAACGCCATATTTTTTATTTTTTTGATTGACTAAATTCTCTAAAAAAAAAATTTAATGATATTGTTAAAAAATTGTATACATGCTATTCTTAAATCAAATGAATTGTTTGTTATTCTTGTTCTCTTAAAAACACAAATTTATTTATAATTTTTTATGTGTTCGTCGACTAATTTTATATTTATAAGATTTATTTTATGCTATAATCAAAGTAAATTGTTTTACATATTATTGTTTAATTCATTAGTACAGTCAAACAGTCGGCATACAACATATAGTTTAGATTGCTGGATTTGTATCAAACCTCAAACTAAACACCACAATATTACATCCGTTAACTAGAAGAAGATTCGTGTTCAATTCCCAATGAAAGTAAACATATGTTTCTCCTTTTACATAAGACATTAAATAACCAAATACAAACCAGTGTGAAAGAGTTAACTCTTAACTTTTAACACTGAAGCTAAACTGAATAAGTTAATGACTAAAGACCATTGCTAATATTTGAAATAGATATTAAACAGTAGTCACCATGCCCTCGCCGATTTCATTTGATGATTACCGCATATTTTATACTTCGTAAGGCACCTGTCCTTGACGAGTCCTCCAATTTGTATCTAGCAAACGCCGAAAAATTACGATTACCAGCGGATCTTGTAAATTTACTACCACAATTTTGTTTTTAATTAATGGGGAAGAGTGGGGGGGTGATTGATTTTTTGTCATGTAAAATTATTGCTGGTGAAATTATTGAATTTTTTGTCATGTTCTTCCCCTGAGTTTATACGAAATAATGGTCATCAACAGACCCTCGTTTATACATGTTAGAAATCTATATACAACAGAAGACGACAGGTGCCTAGAAGTTTGAGCACTCTCTGGTTTTTTTCCCAACAATCCGACGTTGCGCACGACCACGTATGCATTCAGGATGCTGGTAACTGGTAGCAACGTCCCGCGACCGAGGCGATTAAACCAAGGTCACCACTTCCACTAAATATGAGAACGAGTTACAAAACGGTGTACAATAGACTATAGAGGACAATAGGACTGACCGGGTACCTCAGTAAAGTCTGATTGGATAGATCGGGAAGCCAGACCCGTATAACAGTGCCGATACACAATAACCCCTAAGAGGTAACTTGGTTAAAGATTAAAAAAAGAGACAAGGTAGTTGTCACAAAAATATCTATATGATAAATAATAATGACATTAGTGCTGTAACCGTAATGAAATTGATAGTCGAATTCATTAAAACTTTTAGATATAACCTTAGAGTATAAAAAAATATAGAGAGAATATAACTTTAAAATTGTATGAAGAGAGACATAAAAAGGGTGATACATTGTCTGTCACAGTCTATTTCTCTTTTTCCATTTTGATTTGTTTTTATTTAAAACCACAAACTTTTTTATTAAATTATAAATTAAAATTAATTCTAAATTTAAAATGCCAAAAAATAGAAAATGCTTTCTTCATAGTTGTGCTAATTTTTATAAAATGAATGAAAATAATTACGAGAATAATTTAAATTTATTGTGTTATTTCCAGTGATTATTTAATTCAAATATTTTATAAAGGACAATCAATATTTTCTAGCGACATACGAACAAATATTTAAGCTATGTAAATAATCTCAAAGTGTATCATGAAAATTCGCTCTCAAACTTTTTGCATTATGGACAAATTTATTTTTCATTGATAAAATATCAAAAGTTATATGTTTGGTTATAAGAAAAACGAAAATGTCAGTTTTTTTTAATTTCTTTTTATACTGTCTCAATTATTTTTATGTGGTAGGGTTTTTTTCTTATAGATTTAAAAAAAACTCCCAATAATTGTACAATTTTGAATCAAATGAAAAGGTTACGCACGTCTATGGGAAGAAATAACTGTTTTAAGGTCCTACCTCATCTACGAAAAGATTTTCGCGTTCAGGGATTCAAGACAAGCTTCTTGAAAACGAACACAGGTGGCGAGCAGATCAAACTACAATTTTTTTGCTTGAAAGAGACAAACAGTTGATTGCGTTTATTTACGAATCATTTACTATTCATATCTATTGTTTTGAAAAGGAAATAAGTATTTGTTTTAACTTTTTTTATGTTTCACACAACTCACACACTTTTTTTATGTTTTACATAAAAATTCAAAATATTGTCGAAAAATCAACAAAAAAAAAACTACAATAAAAAATATAAAGCAAATAAAAAATATAAAAAAAATTATTTTAAATTAGAATCAATTGTATTACTTAATGAAAACATGTAATAAACTGGAAATTTAATTTATTTTGGCTTTTTTCAATAAAAAATATCGTCAAGAAAATATGCGGTTGAGATTTGCCGAAGATAAATTGTTGCAGTTAATTGGTTTACTGATTAATTCTGAAAAAAATTTCGTCATTATTCTTGCAGTTTTGAATTTTTTCGTCAAATTTCCAGCAGTTTATATATTTCTCGCATGACATGCTCTCCTTTTTTTTCTCATGCAAACAGGTATGGGTGACGAATATAAGAAATGAATCCCTGAAGACGAAAAACTTTTCGTAGATGAGGTAAGACCTTTAGAGAGAAAAAGAGATGAAAACAAAAAAAAAACGATTTGACATAACTCTATGCACGCTAAATATTAATTGTGGTGATCGGTTGGATATAACCTTTTATTTTACTATATAATAGTAAAGCTAGTAAGCCACTTTTTAATGATGATGTCCCTTTTTAACGAAATAAAATAGGTAAGAAATTAAAATAAAATAAGGAATGAAAAACAAAATGTTTAAACAATCAAGAACGGAACTAAAATTTGGTTATCAGCTGGTGGAATAAATAAATAAATAAAAGTGAGGAATTCCTTTCAATTAATTAATTAATTAATAAAATAAGAGCTCATTTCGAAGAATACTCCAATAATAAGATTGAGAGTGCTACCGTTGAGAGAATCCATCCACCAATACCTCTAATGCCCGATTTCTTCAGATCTAGATAAGTTGTCAATAACTTTATCTAGAAAATATCTAACAGAATTGGTTTTCTTCACCTTCGGGTAGGGTTTATCTACCAGATAAAGTAATTCGTTGCTTGAGGTACCAGATATCTAGCAGCTAAAAATGAAAGTTTCACATAGTTGTTAAATATTTATTTAAATTTATATTTATAAAGCTAAGTATGGTGGATAAAAACAAAATTGCAAATTTGATAGAAGATTCACGAGGATATATAAATATATTAAATCTTTATCTGGCTTGTTGTTCCTTTTGAAATAAATTTCTCAGTTGTATTGTGGTTTCAGTATCGATTGTAAATATGTCACAGAGTATCCAAAAAAATTTTAGAAGCTTCTAGGACTTCTAAGCCCTTTAAAAATAATCGTATTCTGCTCTAGAGAGCTTACGTAGTCTCAAAAATATTAAAATGGCCCCTTTCTGAGTTTTCTAAAAAAAGAAATACGAGTCAAAATCTCGGCAGAGATGGTCACCCAAACAGTGTTCCTGAATTTGATACAAAATCAGACGAGTAGACAACAGCCTACGCTATAACATCAACAACAAAGGAAAAACTAAGCTCTTACACTTGAGCTCATGAAGGCTGGATTTGGGGTATTTCAGTTAATTTTTTCGAAAAGATTGAGTTTATAACACTTTAAATGTTATTACTTCGGTTTGAAAGACCTAAGTATTACATTCATGAGCTAAAAGTGAAATTCTTACCCCCACTTTTTTGGCATTTCTTGACGTTTTAGGACCTACTGATTCTAGAAAACCAAAAAATGTATGCCTGTCTGCCGACCGCCCGGCCGTCACAACCGACGAAATCTAGAAAACGGCTGAAGGGATTTTAAAAATTTTGGTTTCTAAAAATAGGTATACTCAATGGTAACAGCCGAAAGGATGATGGTTTTCGATAACTGTACCGAAAGTGTGTCAAAAAAATCGTCAAGTGTGTCAAAACAAAGAAAAATGCACATTTTTTTATTAAAAAACGTTCATTTTAAGTGATAATGAGTAGGAACAAAGAATGTGGAAAAATCTTGATGGTCGGAATTGATTAGTGAGATCAAATACTAGATTATTGCATTAGAAGTTTGTCAAACAAATGTTGTCAAGTGTGTCAAAAGAAAGAATTTTATTTATTATTTTGCCCAATTTTTTGGAAAAAAATAAAATTAATTATTTGTATGACATGAAATTTTATTATTATAATTGAGAATTATGGCATTATAAGTTTGTCAAAAAAATAATTTCAAGTGTGTCAAAAGAATAATTTTCATTTACATTTTTAGAAAAAAATAAAATTAGTTATTTGTTTGAAATGAAATGTAATGAATATGAAATTATTATTATTGAGAATTTGAATTTCAAGTTTGTCAAAAAAATATTGTCAAGTGTGTCAAAAAAATGATTTCATTTATTTTTTTAGCCATTTTTTTGAAAAAAAAATTTAGCCATCTGACGTAAATGTAATTTTTACATGAAATTGGACATGAAAATTTTTGAATTTGTTATAGTTTTTGAAATATTTTTGGAATTTTGAAAAAAGTTTGTATTTTTGATTTTGTAATAATTTTTGCAATATTTTTAGAATTTTGGAAAAGGCTTTAATTTTTGATTGTGTTATTATTTTTTCAATAATTTTAGAATTTTGAAAAAAAATAGAATTTTTGAATTTGTGAATTTTATATATATTTTTAGAATTTTGAAAAAGTTTCAATTTTTGATTTTGTAAGAATTTTTGGAATTATTTTTAAAATTTTGAAAAAATTTTAAATTTTTGATTTTATTATAATTTTTGGAATTTTGAAAAAAGTTTCAATTTTTGATATTGTTATAATTTTTGCAATAGTTTTAGAATTTTGGAAAAAATTTGAATTATTGAATTTTTAAGAATTTTTGGAATATTTTATAATTTAAAAGTTTAAATATTTGATTTTATTCTAATTTTTGAAATATTTTTGGAATTTTGAAAAAAGTTTCAATTTTTGATTTTGTTATAATTTTTGCAATATTTTTAGAATTTTTGAAAAAAGTATCTTTGATTTTGTAATAATTTTTGGAATATTTTTAGAATTTTGAAAAAATTTGAATTTTTGAGTTTATTTAATTTTTACAATAATTTTAGAATTTTGAAAGAAATATGAATTTGTGATTTTGTAATATTTTCTCGAAACGCTAAATATACATCGCTGACCAAAACTAAAAACAATGTTCTCATAAAAGTGTTTTGGCCGAAAACTATATCAAAATCCTTAACCCAGACCGAAGTCTTGATATCTCAGAGCCTTGAGATTTCAGCCTCTTCATATTTTTTGTTTGTTTTTATTTTATTAATTCCTTTTTTATTAGTTTTAAACTTCTCACATTTCAGACATTTGACAAGTTTTGAAAATAATTCACATTTGACAAGCATTTATTAAAAATAAACTTACTTCACAGCTATATTTAGTGTCGATAATATCGATAAGTACCATAGGTTTTAGTGAAGAAAATCAATTTTTAATTATCTGACAGATATCTTTATCTGGAAGATAGTTATTCGAAGGTATGAAGAAACCGGGCATAAGATATGAATTTCTGGCTAGTGATTATTAATGTGGCTATTGTTAGTGTGGTATGTGATATCACACGCAAACTCGTTTTTCAAAAGCAGGAACCAGAGTACGCTAAGTGTTAACACCCGTAGATAAAGTTTTCCAATCAACTTCAACTGATCTCTCTATGCGTCCAGTTATTGAACTAAAATAGAGTTATATTTGGTTTAAATGCCTAGAATTTAAAGCAAAAAAACCTATTTTAATTTCTTCAATCTAAACCTAATAAACTCAAATATAAATTATAAACTAATTTTGTTTTAGATGTGCATATAGAAACCGCTTTGGTTTGGATTTAAAACTTAAGTTTTCCACAGTGGTCACTTGAAGTGAAACGGTTAACCAAAGGGGATAGAACTCCGTCAACGTATTTTAGAAATCAAAGTAAAATTATTTGGTTCCCACTTGGTTCCCCTTAAGCATGTCTGGCATATGGATATGTCCCAGAAGCGTGGCGAAAAGCTAGAGTCGTTTTCATACCCAAACCAGGTAAAAACAACTACAGTGAAGCCAAGTCATTCCGGCCAATAAGTCTCAACTCCTTTGTTCTCAAAACTCTAGAAAGACTGGTTGACCGTTATGTAAGGGACACCGCCTTAATACAATTTCCACTAAGTACCAATCAGCATGCATACCAGATTGGGAAATCGGTAGAAACAGCTGCGCATCATTTGGTGAGTAAAATTGAAAGAGCACTTGATGCCAAAGAATTCGCTCTGGGTGTCTTTTTGGATATAGAAGGCGCTTTTGATAATACCACCTTCGAATCAATCAGGACTGCGGCATCACAACATGGCATCAACCACACGATCTCTAACTGGATTGTGTCTATGTTGAGTTGCCGCATTGCCTTTGTGGAAATGGGTAATACAACTGTTTCAGTTTCTGTTAAACGAGGTTGCCCACAGGGTGGTGTTCTCTCACCTCTTCTGTGGAGCTTGGTAGTTGATAGTCTTCTTAATAGACTGAATCAATTGGGACCCTATTCTCAGGGTTACGCTGACGATATTGCCATACTGGCAATCGGGAAAGACCTTCGCACTCTGGTGGATCTAATGCAAAATTCACTGAAGTTGGTTGAAGAGTGGTGTGGGGAGCAAGGACTTTCAGTTCATCCTTCCAAATCACAGGTAGTCTTATTTACTAACAAGAGGAAAGTGCCTCCAACACCAAGTCTGTATCTTTTCAGTATGCAGTTAAGCTACTCAGATGAGGTAAAGTTTTTAGGCATTATTCTCGACAAAAGGTTGAATTGGAATAGTCATTTAACAAAAAAAATTGATAAGGCTGTTATTGCCTTTTGGCAATGCCGCCGATCCTTTGGAAGTAATTGGGGTCTTAGTCCCAAAATCATCTTATGGATCTACACAGCTATAATCAGACCAACACTTGTTTTTGCATGTGTTGTCTGGTGGCCTAAGACGGATAAACAGTATATCCGTGCTAAGTTAAATAAAATCCAGAGAATGGCATGCGTAGGTATAAGTGGCTCAATGCGCACCACACCAACTCTGTCGTTGGATGCCATGTTGGGTCTTTCTCCTTTACATCTACATGTGGAGTACATGGCTAAAAGGGCTGTCTACAGACTACATGTGGCAGGAACGTGGGTAAACAGAGGGAAAACTTGTGGTCATGGTCACATTCTTGAAAGATTACGGACAGTTTGTCCTGAAATAGATATGCATAGTGATGTCATGACCAAAGTATATAACTTTGAGAAGCCCGCTGAACTGATCATCTCTTCTAGAGAGGAATGTGAGGGATCTTGGTCTGACTGGTCTTCCAGCGAGATCTACGTCTTCTATACGGATGGCTCACTGTTAAATGGAAGCGCAGGAGCGGGGATATACTTAGAATTAAATAATGTAGCAATAAGTAGCAATAAATTTTCGCTCGGACGGTTTTGTACAGTCCTCCAAGCGGAGGTGTATGCTATCAATGAATGCACACACGTAATAACACGTCTGCGTCTGCAAGGTAAACAAATTTGCATTTGTTCGAATAGCCAAACGGCTATCAAAGCACTTGTAAGACCAGAGACTACTTCTAAACTCTTCAATGAGTGTAGAAAAAACCTCAGTAGGATAGCACAACTCAACAACATCACGCTGCGTTGGGTCCCAGGTCATAGTGGCATTCCGGGCAACGTAAAAGCTGATGAACTTGCAAGGGCGGGAGCGGTCGAGAAATTTTCTGGGCCAGAACCCGCCTTAGGGTTATCCAAAAAATTTGCCTTGTCATTATTAAAGGATGATGCGGACCTTAAGATGAACGCTCTGTGGAATGCGTCATCAACAGGCAGACAAAGTAAGATGTTTTTTAGCATTTCAGATAAAAATGTTAATTTTCTTTTAAGCTTGAAGAGGAAAACTCTTAGCACTGTGATCGGTGTCCTAACAGGACATGGACATTTAAATAAACATCTCTTCACGATGGGACTTATAGATAGTCCTATCTGTGGATGTTGTCTTGAAGAGGAGGAGGACTCTGAGCACTTTTTGTGTGTATGTCCGGCCTTCTCTAATGTTAGAGCTAGGATTTTTGGCTCTGATACTGTAAAGGCCAGCACCATAAAACTGTCGCCAATACAGTCGGTCTTGGATTTCATTAACCAGACAGAGAGGTTTGTGGAATAGTTGTTATGAGGCCAAACTCGGACACGGCGCTATGGACCGAAGAGTCTGCGTGCCAGGACAAGTTACGCCTTGCGCAACTGTCCACCCCCTTCCATCTATCTATCTATCTGGTTCCCACTTTCTAAAATGTACTGCGCAGCATCTCGCTAAAACTTTATTGTCTCATATCAATCCATCAACAAAACAAAATACACATGACAGATTTAAACATTTTTGATATTTTCCAATGTAACAACGACTTTCCATTGTATATCTATCCTAAATATAATTAAAATTTAAATACCTATTGCCAATAACTAAATAAATATAGTTAGTTATTTAGTGCCAATAAATATTCAAAGCATAACATGATTCACTATTTATATATTACTTTTTCTTACATATTTCCTCTATTGTAAGAATATCGTTATTTTTCTATGTCAATTTTTAAAAATGAAAATTAATTAAAATAATAAATTCTACGAATTTTCAAAACAATTTAAAAAAAAAGATATAAAAAAAAATCGTTAAATTTTTTCGTTAATTATAACATTCTATATTTCCATTGTCCACCATGGCTGTGGCTGTTAGATGACGTTTTGATTTATAAAAATAGCCCACATAATATGTTTGATAATTTTTTTGTTACAAATTTATTTTCTAAAACTAGATTTTATTGGTTTTTGATTGGAACTGATGTTGTGGAATTCCCAAATATTAAAATTAATGTTTAAAGACATTCGAACAGAAGGATATGATAGGGAATCCATACATTAGGATATTAGAATTTAGAAAAGACACAAATCGTTTAAATTTATGCCAAACTATCCATAAAAATTGTTCAATGACCTCACAAAGTGGTAATGACGTTTGGTACTCACTAATTAAGTCATATTAAAACTAAGTCGTTGCTAATTTTGACACACATTTCTCATTCACTATTCCAACAAATTTAAACACGTAATATAAAATCCAGAAAAAGAGGTATTTTTAACCCTAAGTATTCCTTTTCTTTGTTTTTGAACCACTAGATATTTTTATTAATTTAATATTTTTGAGTTTAAGAGAAACTTTTCATTATCTATGAGTTTACTATTCTAAACTAAAATTAAGTAATTGTAATGTCATATAAGATTTTCCTAATAAAAATTAAATAAACCCAAAAGTTACATAAGTTTTCCAAAACTAATATCAAAACTTTAACTATTTTTTTTTTCATTTCAAAACATTTTCAAAAACAAATCTTACATTTTTTTTATTTCTTATAACTTAACTTAAACTACATCAACGGAAATTTAAGACATAACTGTTTGTCCAACAAAATTTGAAAAAAAACTAATTTTAAAAGAATTATTAGCTCAGAATAGCCTATCATCGGATACATACTAAATACTATTGTACATATTTTCTTTTTAAATAGCTGTATTAAGACGAGAATATATATAAAAGAAGAAAATTGTGGAGTTTTTGTGAAAATTGTGTCCACAAAATAATAAATATTTAAGAAAAAATATTTCTCATTGAATTATTTTAACTGAAATAATTTTATAGAATGTGGGTATTGATTTATATTTACATGTGTGAACTTGATGTATGTTATTGAAGTATGGGTTTATTTTAATCACCGCATCACGGATTGTTGATGTTTTCACGGTCGTAATATGCATTTTTAACCTTTTTCTGTTAAAAACCGTATGTGCTCCAATACGGTTTTTAACAGAATAAGGTTAAAAATGCATATTACGACCGTGAAAACATCAATAATCCGTGACTGTGAAATTACCAAGCGAAGTTACTAAGAGTTTTAGTTCATAATTATCTTTTTGCCTCCAAGAGAGAGGAGATCCAGTAAAAAAAACACGATAAATCAAAATTTATATCGATGTAATTAATATTTGATTGGCTTGTCATTTAAAATTTTATTTGGAAATAATCCAAATTCTATAAATAATGATTAATGTTCCACTATGATCAAAGGATTATCAAAATATTTTTGAAAACCTTAATTAAAAATCAAAATTATTTTCTATTATTTACACCGTGTATAGTAATGCTCTCTATAGACTTTTTTTTAAAATAAAATGTGTTTGTAGTAGGAATTACAATATGTATCACAACAACACATATAAACCTTTAAAGGCCTAGATCCCAGAACAATAAGCGTTCTATTGTGTTGATGGACGCAGTTCTATATGGTGTTAATGGACGGGGTTTTTTGTAAGCAATTAAACTTAAGTACATATTGAAAATCACTTGAATTTTGCAATTTGAAATCATTTTTCATTTTATCTTAGAAAACTCTTTTGAAAAATTTTTGTGTGTTTTGTGCCCCTCCAAATTAAAATTTCCCTAATGTTGTCCATATTTCTAACAAAATATTTCAATAAATTGACCGTGCGTCAGATATTAGTTTCGCATTGATTGTGACAACAATTAATAGCTCGTGACTTAGGATGTTGATTAGAATGTTCACTTAAGATGTTGACGAAATATTCTCTCATCTATGAATTCACACTTAGTAAAGTCTAGAAATTTAATACAAAAAATCCCAAGCTTATGCTCTAAGTTTCAACAAAATTGAATATCGGCACTGAGTGTTATTTTTTCTTAATAAAATGTGTTGTGTAGTAAGCATTACAATAGGTGTCACAACAACACATAAGCACCTTTTAAGACCAAGGTCGAACAACAACATGCGTTCTAAGGATGTTAATGGACGCAAATCTTTTTTTTTTCTTTTTTTTCAATATGTTTTGTTAAATAATGGATAACTAAACGATAAATCCTATCACATATAAAATATGGCATAGGCCAATATTTTATGATAGGAAAGAGAAAATTAAAATAAAATACGAGATAAAAAGCAAATTAGTTTAAAAAATTTGCAGGAACAAAACTAAAATGGGGTTGCCAATAATCCAGCTAGTGACAAATCCTTGATTATGTGTCGCACTATCTTCCCCAATGATTAAAGTCCAGATATAGTTATATGGCTCGTTTCTTCGAGCAAGCAACAGCGTGCCATCATCAAGGATTATATCATTGCTGAGAGTGCTACCGTTGACTGAATACAGTTCATCCGCCAGCACCCTTAAGCTATTACCTTGGCTAGTGATATCTTACTACTATTGGCAACCCAATTACCAATTGCATACCAATATCTCAATTGAAGATAAAAAAAATAGTTGTTCAACGATTTACTGACATCCTCTCCAACTCCTATGTCAAATTTTGAAAATATTTTCCATATTCAAGTAAACCCGGATGCGTTTGTAGCTCATTTGCATACAAAAGTTTCATCAAAATCTCATGCGTTTGCATAACGAAAATAACACATAGTTTTTTTACATTTTCTTAAAAAACTCAAAAAGTAGGATATCAATTGTTTACAGTTTATACAAATGTCGTTATAAATGACATGATGACAAACAAGGAGGGAGGCAAATGATCTTGATAGCATTGTTTATTCTCGTGATATTTTCAAGAGATGATTTTCAGTTTTTTGGAAACCACTAAAAAAAATGAGCCGATTTCGTTAGAAGAGGAATGGGCAATTTCCGTTGAAATCGAAACATCCGTTGTTGAGTAAGCGTTGAACAAATTTTCAATCCACATACGATGATACACACACATATGCATACTTGTAGTACGAGGTCTTGTAGCCCGCGAAAGGTCTACCAGTTAATCGTGCACGCAAACCTACATTTACCCTGCGCTAGCTCCAGCAGGCGTGAATTCTACGACCAACCTCACTAACAAGAAAATTTAGAATTATAACCAAAACATCGCGTGCCTCAAAAGCCACCCAGGATCTCCAGAAGAGAAATCTGCCATAGCACAACTCTCCTATATTATTTGCACTTTAGCAATTCATTTTATTTTAATCTAAAAATACTTGTACAAACAAGAAAACACAAAACACCGAACAAAAGTCAACACACTTACCACTTTTCCTCCTAGGGTTTGGTTATGACAGTTTTCCAAAATGTAGGGTGAATCTTCGTCCCATAACTCCATAATGTAAAAGTATCGCCACACACGCCGTACAGAATCTAGTTATAATTATCGCAATAGAATGGGTTTGGTTCCTTATCAACATAAACAAAATTTTTTCTTCCTTATGCATTAAATTCTTTTTGTTACTTTTTTTTGTGCACCGTAATAATATAACTCTAATAACTTTTTTTCATTAATTATAAGTAAACTTTGTCAATGACTCTTAGATTAATGTTTACAATTCACTGTGTTATGTTAATAATTTTACAATTGGTATACATATATTATGAATTCCCAAATTCATTTCTGTTATAAATTTTCACCTTAATTTCCAAAAAAAGCTTTTAGGTTAATTCTTCTAATTCTTAACTAACTCAATCAACAACCTCGTCACTTTCACGACCAAAACCTTCATTTATAACTAAACCAACTATTTTCACCTTAATTTCCAAAAAAAGCTTTTAGGTTAATTCTTCTAATTCTTAACTAACTCAATCAACAACCTCGTCACTTTCACGACCAAAACCTTCATTTATAACTAAACCAACTAAATGGTAAATTTTACAAATTTGCCTTTCAGAATTTAGGCTGAAAACAAATTGTTAGCCTAAATTCTTTTTTTTACAAAATTCATTTCTTAATATTTTTTTACTTTTAATTATTCTTTTAGTTTCATGATTAATACCGCATTCACAGCGATATAGCAAATTAGTAGATGTAATTTAAATCGTTGCTGTAAACACTTTTTATTTTAAAATCTTGCATCTAATTTGATATCTAGGCTTACTACCATTACAAACGATTCAAATACTTACGATTCAAATTACAATCTACGTTTTAAACTCACATTAAATATGCCAAGATGCAAATAATAATATACTATCTACTAATTTGCTATGTCGCTGTGAATGCGGTATAAGCAAAACAATTAGTAAAAAAATAGCAAAGAACTTAATACGGCTTCCGGAAGATTCATATTTAAGAAATATTTTAAAGAAATGTGTTCTTTATGAATAAGTAGGTCAAGAAGTTGATTGAATATGAAGATCTCTATAGTATTGTTACGTTTTTCCAAATTAACTTCGAATTAGCCTTACTCACAATTCGATAAACGCAATTCCCAAATCACTTTCTGAGTTCGATCACTGATTAGTAAGCACAAACACCAGGTTTTATTAAGTATTCAACTCCTTAATTGTTCCACAACAACAGGGAAACAATACAGCGAACAATATTCCTAACTACAGTATTCTTCCAACAGCTTCGAATTTCCAACGGTTTATTGTAGAAATTTCCAATTCACAACGTTCAAAATAATACACAAAATATTTCTTCTCAATAACACTTAAAACTTTATTCACAAAAACTATTTAAAAATCACTTTTATAATTTTAACTTTACCGTCATAGGTTTAAAATAAAACTAATTCATTCTACAAGAGCCAAATTGCTTATATACAATTCTGCATAGTTCTCGACCATTCCAGGTCACTCTTTAGAAACCTTGAGAAAACACTAAAATATTTGATTATTTTACGTTATGATGATTTGATTCATAAAGTAAATTTATGTTGACCCAAGTTCTAAGAAATACAACAACACTGTTCATTTCATTAATTTGCTGTTGTGTTTTGTTGTGATTTGATTTATCTGGAAGTGATTGTAAGCGTCTGGATTTTTCTGTAATCGTAACAGTATATTACTATAGGTAAAGAGGACGGGAAATGGAAGCACAACTAACCTAGAATATCTTGCCCATTACATACTGCCAGCCAAAAATAACCTGTAGCTTTTGCGATTTGTTACTTTGTTATATTTTCAAACAAATTGTATATGACAAAAAAAAATAAGAAACAATCTGATTGGACTATGAAATTTTGAATTAATTTTTTTAATGATTTAGTTGAGATAAAAAATCAAATTATATACCAAAATACTCCACCAATGTTGAGCTATTTAAAATTGAAAACCGATTAAAAATCGGATCACCCAGTACCATTTTATTTACAAAAAACCAACAGTACTTTCGCTTGAAAATTGGTGTATATATATATATATATATATATATATATATATATATATATATATATATATATATATATACATATATATATATATATATATATATATATATATATATATATATATATATATATATATATATATATATATATATATATATATATATATATATATATATATATATATGTATATATATATATATATATATATATATATATATATATATATATATATATATATATATATATATATATATATATATATATATATATATATATATATATATATGTATATATATATATATATATATATATATATATATATATATATATATATATATATATATATATATATATATAACGATATGAGCTATAACCGAATTTACCGGCACTCGCATTCCTTGACCTTGATCGCATTCCTTGACCTACACCATAAATTTTTTCTGGATACGTTGCGGCAAAAAATCTCTTGGACAAGTTCACGAACTGGCCATATCTGGGTACAGGTTAAGTGGCTAGAGCCAAAAAAGTCGAATAATCTAGGGCGTTATAACTTCCGTTTGAATCATAATATTTTAATAAAATTTATCAATCTATATCTTCTATAATCTATAATTCTATAATTCTTATTATATAATAATAAAATAAAGTGTTTGTCTGTCTGCGTGCGCTCTCCAGCGAAATCTGTAGCACACAGGAGTCTGAAATTTTGCCAGGAGAAGGCCATTAACAGGTACTAATGCACCTCGAAGCCGAAATTTTAAAATTTAATTTAGTTTTTTCATAATTAATAATTTTAATTTTCCTAATGGTTAAATGTATGCCTAAATGTATATTATATTTTATACTTTTTATTCAACTTTCAATCAGTTATCTTTGATCGATTTTTTTTCCGCAAAACAAAATTACCATTCAAATGGAAAATTAAAGTATAATGTGACAAACAAATTCATTTAGATGAAAATTATATACATTTATATATTTATTATATACATACAATTATATGCATCCAACACATTACGTTGCAAATAATATTTCTAATTTACAACAAACATGTTCTTGGTTAGCGCGTATATACATATGTAATACATATTTCATTTATATATATATATATATATATATATATATATATATATATATATATATATATATATATATATATATATATATATATATATATATATATATATATATATGTTATACATGTTCAAAATATAGAAAATGGGCGTTTCTTTTCCTCTTTTTAGAAACATTGATGCAGCAAGTTTTTGCAATTGAACCGTTGAATTAAAGAATAGGATTATGAACAATAATATCAAAGCTACAGGTTGAAAGTGTTTTACTTATTAAGAAAAATAGGTGTCCCCATTAATTTCAAAAACAAACAAACAATGTAGGTTATTTAAAGAAATCGGTAAAATATATGCAAATATGTCAATAAATGAAGTGATTTGACTGGTTTTAGATTAGTATATAAGTCTGGATTTATAAATGATATTATTCTGATTATTATTTTTATATTATACTACAAATTAGTCTTATTATTATGTTTGTCCAAATTTTTTTTTAAAACTCTGGCAGAAATGTCGAAATAAGACGATGGCCATAAATCGACAAAACCCAAAAAACGGAAACCTTCACTAAAAATGCTGTCATTCTTAGACCGGTTTTTCGATTAGTATCAAACATCAGCGCTATGCATATTTAGTCTGCTCTTCAAAGTTTTCTTTCAGTGACATGCTCCATTACTAATAACAACACACAGAGCGCATGTAGAGCATTGGAAATAATTGGTAAAATATATTTGAAAATCCAAATTGACTTTATTTAAGATCAGCAAATAATCTGGATAGATTGATAAATGAAACTAGTCAACATGACACGGTACGATAAAACAGTAAATTTTGGTGCGGTGTGCCTATTTTGTATCGCAAGTATGACGGTTCCAGAGTAAGTCATTGACAACTGTAACACCAAATGAATGTTTTGACGTTCACCTAATTTTTCGCGACACATATTAAGCTAATTAACGCGAAAAATTGCAAGTGTTTAATTTAAACTCTCCGAAACTCTTTACCAATCACTTTCAAATGTTGACCTTCCGTTCAATTTTCAAACTATCTGGATTGATCAGCTAGAATGCTAATGATCTCTGTTATTCATATTTCCCAAAAGATAAAATTAAAATAGGCTCCTTCTATTCTCATTACGACTCTTTGAAATTATTCTTACTAATTCAACAAAATGTACGCACACAAACTTTTTTATAGGCGTAGCAACGTACGCCGGGTCCTGCTAGTATTAAATATTTGAACATATGTCTATCATTTTTTTCCAAATGACAACCTTGGCGTTCTAGGTTCTTGAAAAATCAGCTGTTTTAAAAATTGAATAAACTTTGTTGTCCTTGATCTTGCTGAAAATGGCATTTGAAAACCGGCAATGGCACATTTGAAAACATTTGCACACGTAGATACAACAAATATTTCCAAAATTTAAAAAAAAAGTAGTTCAAGGTTGAGACAACGGGGCTGTTAAAACGAAAACAAGCGCAAATGGTCATGCCTTCCTCATTTTTGAGTTTATGTTGTTTAAACTCATACTAGCTTTTAGATAAACTTTTCAACTATTATACCTCAGAGATTTTAAGCTTTCTAACCCAAGAGGTTTGAATGGAATTAGCGTTATACTAGTCTAATGCATGGTACTTTCACGCCATACATTTACAACAACAAATCATAAAAATATTTATCCCATAGAAATATTAAATAAATTTTCTTTTGTTTCTTTTTTTGAGCTTTTATTTTTTTTCGCAAAAATTTAAAAAAAATTATAACAAAGCTGAGTCATTATTGTTTTAAATAAAGGAATATTTTCTTCGGAAATTTGGAATATTTGGAAGTGGGTTAGTTGAAATAAATATATGCACATTGATTACACATTTACAAAAGTTTTCCTAAATTGATAGATATTTGTATTATTTAAGGTGTAAAAGATGTTTGATAATTTTTGATTATAAATTATATGTGGTGGTATTGTAGGTGTGACGTTGTGAGAACGTTTATTAGCTCTTTGGTGGATTTAATACGTTATTAAAAGAAGTTTTAATCAAATTAAACAAAACTGTTCCGAAATCGCATTGATAAAATAGTTTCCGTTAATGTATTTAGTTTGGCTTGGTAAATTTTTTGGATTATTCTGTTTCTACTTAAATTTTTTATTTAAACTAATCTGACACATCCAATTCTATTTGTACACAAAGCTGTCTGGTCCCGAAATCTACCTATTTTTGGCGGATATACTTGGACTTTTTTTATTCTAAATCAAATTTTTTTTTAAATTTTAGACCTCATAGTTTCAACAAATTTTCAACTAAAAACGTGAAATATTTTTTCTTTTCTCTCCGCATTCTTATCTCCGAACATTATAAAACAAAACTATAAAAAAAAATCACGGTTATAAATAATGTAACGATTGGACTAAAACTATAGCGGTCAGCTCATCTTTAAAAATGTTATTTAGAGCTGGTTGAGGGTAGGAATTTAAACAAATTTATTTTACAATGAGGAAAGGGTTTTTTTCATTATTCAGCAATATTTTTAATAAATTTCGAAAGCACAGTTTTCGATTTGTTATTAAAATTTGTTTTATTCGCGTCGCATAATCTTAAAAGAGAATAAATTTAACTACATGGCAGCAATTGTACATTTTAGTAATATTAGAAGGGGATGAAATCTCAAGGCTTTGAGGTATCAAGACTTCGGTCTGTGTTAAGGATTTTTATATAGTTTTCGACAAAAGGCTTTTAAGGGACATTTTATTTATTTTTGGGCAGCGATGTGATCGGATGTATATTAAACAAAAAGTACGAGTATTTTATTTCTGTTTAGAAATTTATTATAAAACTAACACGAAACATCAATCCGTTGCTGAAAAATTATAATTATAACAGATCATAAATTAACATAATTTAGTGAAAAGATGATACACTCAGAAAATTACTCACAAACCTCTCCATTTAGTGTTCAGCGATTTCAGCCTTTGAAAAACAAACAACCCCAACCCACATTTAATCAAAACGACCAGATATTGTCCAGCCCAACTGTTCCTATTGGTGCAGAAAACTTTTTAGAATACCTCTCCATTAAGTCAAATGTTTCTTTTTAATAATTATAACTTCTAAGAAAAAACGACATTAATATGGGGCTCGATATTTTCGTAACCTAAAGTTAATTATTTGTTTTGGAAAAAACAATATTTGGTCTGCAACAAGCTAACATTTTCCAGCTGTATCTTTTATGTCATCAGTGAACGAAGTAGTGAATTTAATCAAAAACCCTCTCACAATACTTTTGCCGTTTAGTGTAAATACTTATGTTCATTAATTACAACTTATGTAAAAAAACCAACATTAAATCTTCAACTACCAGATATTTTCAAACTGTTCCAATTCTTTAGAAGTGGCGAAACCCGGAGTCCCCCAAAAAAAATTTCTCAAAATATATTGCCCTAGTAATTACAGTTTTTGTTAATTTAATCTGCAACATTTAATCTGCAACAACCTGATATTTTCCAACTGTTCCTATTAGTTGGGAGTAGCTGAAGTTGGGTAGAACCATATTTCATGTCAAATTTAAGGTTCAATTACATATAATTATCATCCAAATAATCATTGTTATGTTTTTTGAGTTTCTAGTCGAAAATGTTTCCCATTTTATGTTTCTCAAAAAAATTAGGTCACAAAATTCAACAGCTCTATAAGTACTGAAAGGAGTAGTTGAGACAACCGCACGCAATGTGGAAGCATAGTGGGAAATTTAAATATAGTTCATTTAACTTCAAATACTTCAATTTTGAAATGAAAAATTCATGTTATAAAACCAAAGTAAATTTGTTCCATGAAAATAGTTATTTTAACTTTATAGGGGTAGAAAACTATAATATAATACATAAACCAAATCACACATTCTTTATATAGATAATTAATTTATTATTAACTATTTAGAACTACACAATTTTATACTGCGATCTAAAAGTGTGAAGGTTTAAACGCTACTGGAAAACAAGCATTTCTAAAAAGTATTTGGTGACGATACAATACAATAAACGGTGATAAAATTTACTTAACATAAAATTACTATTTGAAAAATGAATATTAAAATAACAAGTTATTTAAAAAAATGAAATTCAAATTATTAATTCATACGCCACACAACTCCCCCTTCAGCGACGAAGTCACGATTTAAACTTTTTTGGCAGTGTAATGCACCGTCATGATTATGAAAGCTGGTTGACAAGACCGAAAAAATGGATGCTTTATTTTGAATTGTGGCTTTTCTTGATGTTTTTGTTTTTGAAAACGGTTTCGAAATAATTTTTTTTTTTTTAAATAAAATGTGTTGTGTAGTAGGTAATTACAATATGTGTCACATTAAGACTTAAAAAACTTTTAAGACCAAGGTCCCAAAACAACAAACATTCAAAGGTGTTGATGGATGTAAATCTTCCTATTTTTGTTTTTTTCATATTTTTTGTTAAAGAATGGATAACTAAACAAAAAATCCTATCACTGACAAAATATGACATAGGCCAATATTTTATGATAGAATAAAATTAAAAAGTAAATAGCAAATTTTTACAAAAATTTGCTGAAACAAAACAAAAATGTAGTTGCCAGTAATCCAGTCGGTTGCATATTTCTTGATCCTGTGACGCACTGTCTTGCTTAATGATTAAAGCCCACACATAGTTATATGAAGGATCGTTTCTTCAAGGAAGCAATAGCGTCTCATCATCAAGGATTATTTCACAGCTAAGATTGAGGTTGCTACCGTTGACTGAATACAGTTCATCCGCCACCACCCCTAAGATGTCACCTTGGATAGTGAAATCTCACTACTATTTCCAGTGATATATGATATCTCACGTTAACTCGTATGTCAATAGCTGGGACTGGAGTACGCAGGGTTGTCACACCCGTAGATCAAAAATAAAAAATTAAAAAAATAAAATTTTAAAGAATAAAAACTGATCCCTCCATGCGGTTGCATTGTTATGTTTTTGTTATGTTTTGTTGTTATGTTTTTGGAGAAACCTTGACAATAATTGCCGTTTTGGAGAAACCTTGACAGTAAATGCCGCTTTTAAACGTTCCATTCAAACTTGTTGATGTTTGCCTCTGATATCGATAATGAAAGTATGTTAACACTGTGTTCCAATTAGCTGCTAAATTGTACTAATCTTGTAAACCTAAATTTGATTTTACAAAATCTTCCAATTTTAATTGTAATTTATGTGATTAAGAATTTTATGATATTAATAAAAACTTCAATTACTTTACAATCATTTAAAAAAAAATAATAAATATTGATTTAGTCAAATAAAAAGTTGACTAAATTGATTTAGCACGTTTAGTCTAATTTCGGATGAGGATCAATTGGATGGAACGCAGTCTAAGTACTTAATAAAGCTCCTGCAACAGTTTCTGCAGTAATATCTGTGATTGGTATGATTTCAGATCATCGTGTAAATCGATCGATGCTTATTAAACAATAGCCAAATCCACGTGATGAAATTTTGAATGACCTCAAATTTTTCTGGTAATGGTTTGAAATGTCATTTTTGGTGACTAGATAACTAAGATAAATTATTTCTTTTGGTCCAAACTCACATTTTGAAACATTGATTTTAATGCCATTTCACAAAATCTTTCATGGTTTGACAATCATTTTGTAAACCAAGTGTCCTAATTGGTGTCATTATTGTGTCATATTGTGTCATTATTGTGTCATTATTGTGTCATTATTGTGTCATTATTGTTTTTGGCATATCTTCTGAATGTACTGGAATTTGGTGATACGCACCAAATCTATTTTGGAAAAAACTTCACAGCCATTCAAATTGATTAAAGAATCTTGGTTGTATGGGACAGACTATCTATCTGGAATAGTAATGGTATTTAACCAACGAAAATCAACGCATGGACGCCAATCTCCAGTTTTCTTGGTAACCTTATTTAATGGAGGAGTTCAAGGTAAGCTAGATGGCTCACAGATACCTTGCCGTATCATGTATTCGAATTCATTTGTTGCAAATTAAGATGATGTGATATGGAGTTTTCGATTGCTTACATAATGTTTGCGATAATTTCACATCGGTCTACAAAACGTTTGAATGCTGGCTTTCATTGGTAACCATATTCACCGGCTTTTTAAGCTCGATTGACTTTCTTCTTCAAAACCAAAAAAAAAGTTTCTCTTGGACAAAGTGAGGGCGGAGAATAAAAGGGAAGGGTTACCGGAACAACTCTTTATTCCAAACAGCGTATCCAGTATAAGGATAGTCGTAAAAGCCTTGCATATACTTGCTTATGCGTTGTTCAGAATTATAACATATACACTGTTAATCAAAAGCTTAAGACTATGATGGCCAACTTAAACAAATGTAGATTATGCTGCATCTATAATCAGATCTTCAGGCCGCAATAAAAATTTGTTACAAATGCCTGTTAGCCTTTCCTCCTTCTTCTTTCACTCCTCCCACTCTATAGATTAAATTCTCGATCGTAGAAACTGAAATTGTCTATTTAAAGACGAAAGAAAAAGTGATTGTTTTTGGAAATTCTATTATGCTAATCTTATTTATTTTGCTCACTCTGCAGGATTTACAGATCTCTCACAAAAATACAATGAGCTAGGATTAGGTGGCGCATCTAAATTAAGTCAGGAATTAAATAAATATATTGGGAATATGATACAAGAAATTTTATCACACAAAGGAGATATATTCAAATTCTCAGGTTATTCGATTTATATATGTAAACGAAAAACTCATTCAACGAATATCGTACTTACAGGTGATGCATTTTTAGTGTTATTTAAAGTAAGCTCAGTTGTGTCAATTCAAGATGCAGTACACGAAGCTCTTGATACAGCTATTTTAATACAAACAAATTATGGATCATATGAAACTGAAATTGGAGTTAAATTACGAATAAAAGTTGCAGTATCATGTGGTAAGTGCTATCATTCGCTAATCGGAACCCAAGAACAATCAAACTATATGATTGTTGGAACACCAATATGGGATGTAAAATTCGCTGAAGAAATAAGTGTTGCTGGAGACGTTATTGTTTGTACTAGTGGTAATGTTTATATTCAAACCAACATGTAGGTTTTTTATCTTAATTATAACTAAAAAATTACAGCTTGGGGATACGTAACACCAAACGAATACATTTATAGTATTCTACCAGATCATCTTCATTATAAATTATTCGGTTTTAGTGCAAATTGGAGATCGGTTCAAGCAAATTACGAAATAAGTTTATCTTCTCGTTCATCGGTTGGTACATTGTTAGCTATGGATAAAGATTATGAGGATGGTGATATTGATTCAACCTACTTCAAAACCACACTCAATTCGTTTTCATTACGACCATCGTTGAATTTTGCAGTTCGTAAGAAATTAGACACATTTTTAAAACGTTTTATGATATTGCCTTTGATGAATGCGATTGAAATCGGTGAATCACTTGAGTATTTAACAGAAATTCGGCAAATTGTTATTGTTTTTGTTAACACTGTTATTGAAAAATCATTACCGAAATATGAAATTTTAACAGTTGTCAATAATGTGTATATTGCACTATGTCGGTAGGAAATTTGTTCCTACATTGTCGTTAATCAATACATTTAAATGTTTTAATTATTTATTTTTATTAGAATTGTGGCGTTTCACGAAGGAATAGTAAACAAAGTATCCTTTTTCGATAAAGATCTTATGTTTCTTGTTGTTTTTGGGCTTAGAGGGTATAAACATGATAATGAAAGTCAACGTGGATTAAGATGTGCTGCTGAACTATATAAAACCTTATCGACTTTACAAAACGTAAATTGTGTTTCGATTGGTGTAACAACAGGTCTAATTTTATTTATAATTTAGTTTTTATAAATAATTTTTTTTTATTTTGGTATAGGAATGACATACTGTGGGATTGTTGGTCATACGTTACGTCGGGAGTATTCCGTTATAAGTGTATCAGTTAATAAAGCAGCTAGATTAATGACTAACTATCCGAATAAGGTTACATGTAGTAGAGAAACATACTTAGCAAGTAAAATGGAATCCAAACATTTCGTTATACAAAAACAGAAAAAATTAAAAGGATTAGTTGATGTTGGTGCTATATATGAATTTAATGAAATCTTTCCGTAAGGAAATTCTTTATGGATTCTCAACCACACTTATCTCTTCATTTTATTTCAGACCTGCCATAATGAATATTCCAAATCAGTTAGGAAATAAGCTGATAGGTCGAGAAGTTCAAATTAAAATATTCAATACGCATATAGGCAACGCTTTAAATGTGTATAATAACATAAATGAGCAAAATGAATATGAAGAATTGAAAACATGTCTTATATTTTCGGGTGATTCGAAACATGGCAAAACGAGATTACTCGATGAAATTTTTACTAGAATGCATGGAAAGAAAATGAACTGTGTAAAGTTTACAATGTTTAAAAGACAATTGAGAAAACCATACTCTACAATTGGATTGTGCATATCATTTATATTAGGACTGACTCCAACAATGAAACCGGCAACAAAAGAAAAACTAATCAACAATAAATTAAAAAATAATGATTTAAAATTATTTTTATATTTATTGAATCCTATATTTAGTACAAATTTTCATTACAACAATCCAAACACTCCACTAAGTGACGTGGACATATTTATGATAAGATCAAAAATCCTTAAATCAATATTAACTGAAAAGCAATCAAAATTTTGTATAATTCTTATTGATGATATAGAATATTCTGATGCAGAATCATTTGGAATGTTCGACTTATTGTTTGAATCACTGTATGTATTTTCGATTTTCACACTTGGAAATCATAAAAATTTGGTGGAAAGCTGTCATGAAATATCTGAACATGTAAGAGTACTTAAAACAAATTTAGAACCAATCGATAAAATTTATTATAAAGAACTAGCATGTCAATTTTTAAAAGTTGTTGCCGTACCGTTGGAGTTGGAACAGTAAGTGTTAAAGCTGAGTAGTTGCATAAAAAATAGCCGTTGCGATTTTCCTAACAAAATAACTTGAAAAGTAAAAGCTCTAATTATCAAGTTATCGAATTTCGAATTCCTAAGTTTTAACGATCTTCATTGTTTTTCAACTTCACCTTCGCACTCTATCTAGCTTTAAAAAAAATGTTATTGTATTGTATTACTGTTAAATTATACAACATGATAACACCGGTAACAAGACACTGCGGTTTATTGCGTTTCAATTTATTGAAAAATTTAATAAAATAAAAATTGTTTTTATATTATCGTTTATGATATACCTTTTTACAAGTGTATCATAAAACTGGTCTTTAGAATGTATAATACAATCATGCAATAGTTTTTATTCAAAAACTATTACCAAGCAATAGACCATAAATTTCCTTTTTACTACTTTATTTCAAATATTTCGGGGTTGTCATGACCCCCTCCTCAGTGAAATTTGTACAATTTTTAGAACGTTAACCTTATTTGAACAATACAGATCATTTATGCGGTAAATTTTATCACTTTCATCTTGGTACGGGGTCCTTTTTGGATGCGGTAGATAACATCATTAATTCGTTTGATTATTTTATATGGACCTTCCCAATCTGGCTGCAGCTTGGGTGATCTTCCCTTAGTTCTCCTGGGGTTGTATAGCCATTCCAATTCTCCTTCTTGAAAACCGCCACTATTTGCATTTATGTCGTACCTGGTTTTCATTTTGTCACTGGCAATCTTAATGTGGTCTCGAACCTGTTGATGGATTTTATTCATCTTCTTCCTTAGTTGTCCCACATAATCTGTTTTCGTAGATACCAGACCTCCAGGGATGCCGAACTCGATGTCACTAGGAAGATGTAGTTCTCTCCCGAACATGATATTCGCTGGCGTTTCACATGTCGTATCGTGCACTGCGCTACGATAGGCCATCAAGAATAACGGAAGATCCTTATCCCAATTTCTTTGGTTGGCTTCCACTACCTTTGACAAATGTTCTTCCATGGTTCGGTTGAATCGTTCTACCATGCTATCCGATTGTGGGTTCATAGAAGTAGTTCGTGTTTTTCTAATGTCGAGTGTTCTGCACAGCTCTTCCATCAGTTGAGATTCGAAATTCCTTCCCTGGTCGGTATGCAACTCGAGCGGTGTTCCATATCTGCAAACCCATTCATTGACTAATGTTTCCGCGACCGTAACTGCTTCCTGGTTCGGTATTGCATAAGCTTTCGGCCATTTTGTAAAGTAATCAATGTCCACCATGGTGTATTTGTTACCTTTTGTCGTTTCTGGAAATGGCCCCGCGATGTCTATCGCAATTCTCTCCGTTGGAGCTCCCACATTGTACTGTTGCATCTCTCCTCGAGTTCTAGTTTTTGGTCCTTTGCTCGCTGCACAAGTATCGCATCGCCGACACCATTGCTCTACGTCGGTTCGATACCTTACCCAAAACAACCTCTCCCTTACTTTGGCTAGGGTTTTATTGACTCCCCGGTGTCCTTCAGAAATACTTCCATGCAGCTTTCCCAGTACCTCTTCTACTCGACTTGATGGCAACACCAGCTGTTCCAACACTTTCTTTCCATCAGCGGACTCCCATTTTCTTTTTAGTATCCTGTTGTCCATCAATAGTGAGTCCCATTGCGCCCAGTAGCATTTCACCTCCGTACTTAAAGGTGCTACCTCTTTCCACTCCGGTCGCCTTTCTTCGGTTTTCCACTTCAGTATTGGTGCCATAGCTGGATCCTTTAGCTGCTCTCTTTTAATTGCCTCGATACACCAATCGTCAGCACTTTGGAACTTAATTTAATTCACTTTCATTGCCTCTTTTCTCTCAGTCCTGCTACATGACTTGCGCTCCTCAATACAGGGTCTTCTTGAAAGATCGTCAGCGTTACAATGTATCCTTTTCTTCCGGTGTTCAACGCGGAAATCTCCTGCCTTTTTGACATCCACTTGCTTGTTTGAAAGATTTATCAACCGGACTGGAACTACTCCTTCTTTTGCTGCTACTAGTGTTTTGCATTCCCGTCTGATGTGCGCTAGCTGTCCACAATTCCAGCATCTTACTCTGCTTGATCTTCTTCGTTGATTTCGTTCAGGCTTATGTTCCAAACTTTTGACATGCATGATCACTTCATCAAGCGCTGCTTTTAGTGGCTCTTCAGAAACTTCCATCTTACGTACTCTATCTGAGCCAAGCGCTCTTTTTCCAGCTTCCATTTGCAGGGCCAATGCTAAGACTTCCGCAGGTACTTTCTTTCCGCTTAGATACAGCTGATTTCTCATTTGTACATCTCGAAGAGCATTGATAAATGTATCAGCTGCCAGTTCGTCTCGGTGTTCAGCGTTATAGTTTGGATATGATAGATTTACCAGTCTCACAATGTCAGCCTCTAATTCTTGCAAAGTTTCGCTGACTCCTTGTTTTCGTGTTTTGAGCTGCATGCGATGGAGAGCTTGCATATGACTTTCCCCATATCTTACTTCTAAGGCCTCCATCAGTTTGCTGTAATCCCGCTCTGTCGCTGATAATGTCTGCAAAATTTCAGCAGCGGGTCCCTTCAATGCCAATATAAGCGCATTTGCTTTTTGCTGGTAATCAACCCCAGTTGTTGCTATCTCAAATTGCATCTTAAATATCTGATACGATGTAGATCCATCAAATGCGCGTATTTTCACTCTAGCTGGAGCTGAACTAGTTGATGGATTGATCATGCTACCTGACTTCACTTGTGCTATTTCTTGGCGGAATTCACTCGAAAGATTGCGTAATTTCTCCTCATGTTCCTCGGTAACTTTCCGCAGCTCTTTTTCCATGTTGTTGATTTTAACCTCCGCACTGGATATACGTGACTCGAATACTTCACGTAGACTTTCTTGCTTTGCCATCATATCAGCAAATTGTTGTTGTTGAATGTTTCCTTGTTTGGCCGCCAATTGCTCTTGTTTGGCCATCAGATTGTTTCCTTGTTTGGCCATCATGTCAGCAAATTGTTGTTGTTGCTGTGCCATCATTTCTTTCATCAACGCCATCATCGGATCAATCGCTGGAGCATTCTGAACCGTAGCTTCCTCCAGCTCTATTTCTATGACCTCTGTGTTTCCACCTGCTTCTTCTAAAACTTTACGCAGCCGGAATGCAAGTTCTGCCTTTGTTCCATGGATTGGAGCATTTCTTTTCCTCAACTCATCCTTCAGCTGGGTCTGGCTGAGATCACTAATATTTACTGTCTTGACCATTGTTACAATAATCCCTCTTCTGACACCACTGTAACGACTCTTCGTTGGTTCTTTTCGATTATTGAGCAAATACGAAAGTAAAAAGACAGATCTTTAGTTAACAAAATCTCAAACTTTATTTATCAACCAGTTACAGCAACTTCCGATTTTAATTACAATAAATTCCAGTGTCTCCAATTTATGCACGATTAACTTCACCGCTTTTCCACAATTTGAATCAATAATATTCGGAATCGTAAAATCTGTATTTACTATTCCACTAAGTTCAAATTCTTTTACTATTAGTACCCAGGCTCAAGTACCACCGATTATTCCTTATACTTGCGAATATTTATAAACATTGTTATTAATTAGTGTACAATCATTTTTATTAATTAGTGTACAAAAACTTTACCGCATAAATGATCTGTATTGTTCAAATAAGGTTAACGTTCTAAAAACTGTACAAATTTCACAGGGGTCATGACAACCCCGAAATATTTGAAATAAAGTAGTAAAAAAGAAATTTATGGTCTATTGCTTGGTAATAGTTTTTGAATAAAAACTATTGCATGATTGTATTATAAAAATTGTTGTTATTTTTAACATAGCTTTTTAAGTTCTTATTGTTCAGTATCACTTCGACCAAAGTATAAGACTAAGAAGTTTTCTGGTTTACGCTACCTAGATTTTTGCTCTGCTCAGGCTTAAGTGGCAGAAACTTAAAACCCTAAGTTTTATACATGGCTTATAAACCGATAGTTTACGCGGTATTAGGATGCAATTTTTATTATAAGGTTCATAAATTTAGTATCTAACGACATGCAAGACAAAAGAGAATATTCACCAGCACCATATCCGGTAGAATTTCATCAGACCAACTGTTAATAACTTAGATAAATTGAATAAAATTGAGCTAAAACTTTGAATTTAGCTACGTGACTCTTCAGTTTTCTGCAAGATTTTATGGAATCGTCACCATCTGTAATTATTCAGATACAACATTTATAGGTGGGTTCGATTTGACTGAAACAGCTGAAAAAACAACAACAATTGCATACAATTTTTCAGTTGTTTCAGTTCCTTCAGACAAATCGACTTATATAAAAGAACTAAATAGCAAATGAACTAATTTCAAACTATTTGTTAAACTATATGTCTTTTACGATAAGTTCATGAAATTTTCAATTCATTTAATGCTCAAAGTTTTTAAAATTTCTAATTTTCGTACATTCCCGATTATAAACCATCTGATTTAAGTTTTAAGGTGCTGAAAAAATAGTTTTGTTTTATGCAATTGGTCTACAAAAGGTGCGTTCGATTTGACTGAAACAACTGAAAAAACAACAACAATTGCATTCAATTTTTCAGATGATTCAGTTGCTTCAGTCAAATCGAACACGGCTTAAGGTGATATAATTTTTTTAGAGGCACCAAAATAATTTTCTTTAAATAATAAATATATACCAATCTTTTTTTGAGTCGAAGTCTTGATACTGTGGTTCTTTTCAATCCAAGACATCATATTTTTCTTTAACAGAGAAGAGAGACTTCTTTGCCGAACTGCGTACAAATGGAATAGTTTGCCGGAACACTTAGTCTCAGGTGGCTTCAACCCACAGATGTTTAAAAAAACGTTAATCTACACCTCAGAACGCCAGTTGTTGTGGGACCCAGGTCTAGACCTAGGTCTTAAAAGGTATTTATGTGTTGTTGTGACACATATTCTAAACCCTATTAAAAAACACATTTTATTAAAAAAAAAAAAAATCTGCTTAAAAATTATGCAAAAAACAGATTTTTTATGTACGATTAAGGTGTGATCCATTTAAAGTGGTACAATAGAATGTTTTAAGATCATTAACATTTAGTGTTTGGATGTTCGGATGTTCAGAATATAAAATCACTGAGATAATCACTAAGACTTACTACCTTAATTATCGAGAAGCAAAAAACATGATGAGCTTTGCACAGTAAAGAAGTTATTAATAAGAGTATTTTCTCGAACTTCGATACAACCATTGTACAAATTTGAACCATTTATCAAATATGGAATTTGAATATTCAAAAATTTTGTTGGAAAAATAGCAGGCGCTCTTTTGATATAGAGATCACGATCATATGTTTTCCGTAATTATATTTTATTTTATTAGATTAATACATCAAAGGAGTATGGGTAATCCTGGATGGATTGATAACTTCCTTGTTTTTTTAACGCAAGCTGAAGCTGTTGATTTTTCTGCTATTAAAATATCTGAAGCAATTAAGTTAAATTTAGTATTTACAGAACAATTTAGTTTCAATAGTGATGGAACATTAAATGTTGCAACAATAACACAAAAATTTTATAAAATACAAGATGAAATTGATTTAAATATAGACTCAAGCTATTTAATTATTTACGATGCATTATCGTCATATGAACAGTTACTATGTAAATGTGCTTCTGTACTAGGAGAAAGATTTCTACGCTCAATGCTCAGCTTTGTTATCTCATCTGATTCTGAAAAAACACTTTCATTAGGGATAAAAAAACTGTTTGATCTAAAAATCATAACATGCGCTCGTGGTAACTTTTCTACTAAAAATACCATCTATCAGAAGACCACAGATGCAAAAGATAGTAACAAAATTAGTTGTGAATGTCGTCATTTACATATTGATAGTTTATGTTATGATTTACCAAAATATGCCAGCTGTGGATTTTCTAGCTTCAAATCAATAGAGTTTAAAGACACAATGTATAACTTACTTACAGATAAACATCGAAAATATTATCATAATAGAGCATATTTATATTTGGATCGAGAAACAAGAAAGTATGATCTATAACTTCTGTTTATGCGAGTTGTGTAAATAATTTTTTATTTGTTTTGTAAATCATTTTAGATGTGATCCATGTGGTGGTGATTTCTTTAAAAGTGTATTAATAAATCGCGATTACTTACCAAGATATCGGTTTTCTCTTGAAGAAGAAACTTTGAAAATAACATTACCACGTCAATCGAGTACAACAAGACTTTCTGCTATTGGATTGAAAAAAGAATTAAATATTATTAATTTTTCTCAGTTTGATTTTCGAAATTGCGAGTGTAATGTAATTCTATGTGAAATGTATACACAACTTTTATTGCATTGTAATGGGGCAGGGTTACAGGAACAGGCCATAGAAACTGAAGTAGAATATGCCAGTACATGTATTAAATCTTCAAATGAAGCTCAAGCACTTGAACTTCTTTTATCCGCATTAACGAATCTTAAATCGTATGCTTCCACAATTGAAGATTCTACATTATTGATTCCATTTTTATATGGAAGAATATATACATTACTTGGCATATGTCATTTTTATACAAACGAAACTGAAAAATCATTAGAATATTTTTATTCAGCATGTTCCGTTATGGGGTTCAAATATCCACGAAAACGTGGTTTAAATTGTAAAAACCAAATTAATAATTCAATGAAAAGGATCAAACAAGTTCTAATTCATGGGAAAAGTTTAGTTGCGGTAGATGATGATTTTACAACATTAATAACAGAACAATTTTCCAAATGTTTTTCTTCTATGTTTTGCGTATTTCGTCATCAAGGCTTTTGGACGTTAGCACAATTAGCTGCACATAAAAGCTTAGAAATGTCATTAATTTATAGAAGAAATTTTTACTCTATCGTAATGGGATTTTCAAATGTTTTACAAATAAGTAAATAATAATAAGTACAATTCTACTTTAATAATAATAGTAAAACAATATAAATGTTATTTTAGCATATCATACAGGAAAATCTGAACAGTTGCATTGGTTACAAGTAAAGTCATTAGAAGTTCTATCATCTTTTAAAGAAGTAATAGATGCAAGTGGAATTTTTGCTATTTCTAAGTTATATACATCTATACTTATTTGCCAGTAAGATAGTATTTAATTTTATTTTAGTTTTTATTATGAATTTATATCTCTAGAATTGTTCGTGTTGATAAAAAAATGGCAATTGATTTGGGATATTCAATATTACGAATTGCAGAATCAATACGAAATGTAACTACGAAACTTGAAGTGATTCCAATATTAGTTTATTTACTTTTGTCACATAAAAGAATTAGTGATATAGCTACTTTGTTAGGAGAATGGAAAGATGCATTTCAAAATAATCCAGACAAAACCGGTATGATTTGGTATTATGCGTTATGTTTAGATGTTCAACTGGATACGTGCTATACAATCGTTTCATATGGAGATTGTGAAAGTTTTTTCCGTGAGCAATACGAAGATATACTAAATTGCAAAGATACCTTTGCAAAACATCGTTTCTTTAGTAACCTCTGGCTGTTTTGCATAAGGTATCAAGCATGGCAACCAACAGCTTTATGGGAAGAACATCTTGGCCGTTGTCCAACTTTTGAATATCGTGATCCAATGATCTGCACATTAACAGCGTTAAGAATTTTTGAAGGTTTGATTTTATCTTGGATCTATTTTATTGATAAAAGGTATTAGTAGAACGTTTTTAAAATTTATATTATGCTCAATTTGATTTTGGTTTGATTTAGGGATAAAAACGAAGCATCGAAAACAGAAAAAGAAATTATAAACTTGGGACCGATAATCGAAAAGTCCCTCGCATTAAGTAACTGTCTTGCTTCAAAGTAGGTTTTATTCTTATATTATATTAATAATATCTACATGTGTATCTTGCCTAAATTTAGATGCTAAATGTTATCTTTGGTATTCACTCAACAATATATTGTTTGCTTGCATATAATGCTGTTACATGATGGGTTACAGTCACCAAAAGTTTGTTTTTGAGCGGTGGTCTTGTTGTTTCGTATATCAATATGTAATTTAGTGATATTAAAATGTAAAATGTGTATATTGAAAAAAAAATTGAAGTAATGACAACCTCATCTCGAAGTTGGCAGTTTATTATTCAAACAAAACAAAATGTTTGCAAACAATTTCACCGTGATTGGGACAACTACACGTTAACATTTTCCTGACAACAGAATGTGGTTTATTAAAAACATAAAGTGTTATATCAAATATAACAGTAGATGACTAAGGTTGATAACTATACTCATGAAAAAATTTATTTTTGCTCTTATATCATAAATTTTTCATTTTAAAACTGAAGTATTTTAAATTAATTGAACTATATTTTATTTTCACATAAACGTGTGATTGTCTCAACTAAATCGTTCTATAAGTGTGTGATAGTCTCAACTACATCGTTCTATAAGTGTACAGTTGTTGAAACAATTTCGTAGTTCTATTCGCCATATCTAGTTCGTAGTTCTATTCGCCCGCACGGTGAGCTTGAGACAACTGCATTTCGATTGGAAATATAACATGTTTTTTTTCAGTGATAAAAATATGAGAAATACTACTCTAAAGCTTTAACTAGATGTTTCGTGTCCTATGTTTCGTATCCGTCAGTGGAAAAATTGTTTTTCAAGAAGTTTTACTTGAAAATTTTCAATAACCAATAAAACGAATGAATTGATGAAATTAAAATGGTGAGGAAATTTGTGCACAGCACCAAAGATGTTTTTGTAGTTGTGTAGTAGATCAGATTAGATTAGAAAGGGTTGGAGAGGTTGCACGAGGCAGAACTTGTCCTGGCACGTTGACTCTACGGCCCAGAGCGCCGTGTCTGAGTTTGGTCTCATAACAACTATTCCACAAACCTTTCTGTAAGTTACATGAAATCTAAAACTAATTGTATTGGCGACAGTTTGATTGTGCGAGGCTCTACAGTTTCAGAGCCAAAAATCCTAGCTCTGACACTAGAAAAGGTTGGACATACACACAAAAAGTGCTTCGAGTCCTCCTCCTCTTCAAGACAACACCCACACACAGGACTTTTACTAAGTCCCATGGTAAAAAGGTGTTTATTTAGATGTCCATATCCTGTAACGACACCAACCACAGTGCTGAGAGTTTTCCTCTTCAGACTTAAAAGAAAATTAACACGCATTCCACAAGGCCCTCATCTTGAGGTCGGCATCCACCTTTAATAGTGACAAGGCAAACGTTTTGGAAACCCTAAGGCGGGTTCTGGACCTGAGTACTTCATAACCGCTCCAGCCCTTGCAAGTTCATCCGCTTTTATGTTACCCGGAATGCCACTATGACCTGGAACCCACCGCAAAGTGATATTGTTGTGTTGCGCTATCCTACAAAGATTTTTCCTACACTCATTGAAGAGTTTGGAAGTAGTCTCCGGGTTTACCTGTGCTTTGATAGCTGTTTGGCTATCCGAACAGATGCAGATTTTTTCCCTTGCAGACGCAGAAGAGTTACTACATACGTGCATTCATTGATAGCATATACCTCCGCTTGAAGAACAGTACAAACCCGTCCAAGCGGAAATTTCTTGCTGCTTATGACATTGCTGCTTCCAGGCACACGCCAGCTCCTACATTTCCATTCAACAGTGAGCCATCTGTATAGAAAACATAAATCTCTCTGGAGTACCATTCGGATTAAGTTCCCTCACATTCCTCTAGAAGAGATGACCAGTTCAGCGGGCTTCTCAAAATTATATACTTTGGTCATGACGTCACTACCTATTTCGGGACAATCTGTCCGTAGTCTATCAAGCATGTGACCATGACCGCATGTTTTGCCTCTGTTTACCCTCGTGCAGACAGCTCTTTTAGCCATGTGCTCTACATGTAGATGAAAAGGAGCTAGACCCAACATGGCTTCCAACGACAGTATTGGTGTGGTACGCATTGAGCCACTAATACCTACACATGCCATTATCTGTATTTTTTTTTAACCTAGCACGGACGTAAGACCAAGGTCCCACAACAACATACGTTCTAATGTGTTGATGGTCGCAAATCTGTTTTTTTTTATATTTTTAAAAGAATGGATAACAAAAATAAAAAATCTATTACATATAACAAATATGACATAGGCCAATATTCCATGATTAGATATAGTGAAGATAAAAATAAAAGAAGAGATAAAAAAACAAATTTCTTTTTAAATTTTGCAGGAACAAAACTAAAATGGGGTTTCCAATAATCCAGCTAGTGGTATATTCCTTAACCATGTGACGCATTGTCTTCCTCAACGATTAAAGCACTCACATGAAGTTATATGAAGACTCGATTCTTCGAGTAAGCAATAACGTACCAATATCAAGGAATCATTCATAGCTAATATTGAGGGTGCCATACCGTTGACCGAATATACTTGCATTATATGTATATATTCTATTTTTTGGCTGTTCAGATGCATTTTATTTAGTAGACACCAGTTGTATAAAGTTGAGAGATTGTGTTGCACTGTATAGGCATCGTACATTGACCTAATAACTTTGTATATTTTCAAGTCGTCAACTGTAAAGAAAATTCATAATCTCGGAATAATAATGTGAGATCGTTAATAAACAGTTGCCCCCGAACCTTGAAATTTTACCACTTGGTGTCTATTTATCAAATAAGATTCTATCCATCGCAAAATTTTGCCCCTAATTCCATATTATTTAAGCTTACAAATTAATAAAGAATAATCTACCTTATCAAAGGCCTTATAGAAAAGTCTGTGTAATTAGCGTCAACTTGGAGGCCAGATGCAAATTGACGTCTAATGAAAGAAGTATATTGCATCAAATTAGAAATTATTGATTTGCCCGAATCAAATCCATGTTGATTACGGTGGATCAAGTCTCTAAGAACTATGCACAATTTTTGACTTATAATTTTTTCAAAGTGTTTAGGAATGGTGGACAGAATGGCAATACCTCAGTGATTGGAAATCTTAAGCTTATCTCCATTTTTAAAGATTGGAGTTATAAATGATAATTTCCAGATATCAGGAAAGATTAAAGATCAGAGAAATATTAAATAAGTATTGAAGATGCTTTGCCATACTAGTTACTGTCCTCTTAATGAATTTTGGAGGAATTAATCATCCGGCCCTTTTTTAATGTCCAAAGACTGAATTGAATTAAAAACTTCTTCATGCGTAAGCTTGATTTCTCGTATTCTGTCAGCTGAGGGCAAAATGTGTGACTGGTCGGTTTCTTTAAAGATAATAGGTGGTTGAAAAACACTCTCAAAATGATGTGCAACCTTATCAGCTATTAAAATCGGTTCTGAAGAGGAATTACCCGCATGTGATGTCATAGAAGTGGAATAACTTTTTCCTGCTTAAACTGTCCCATTAGAAAAGGTACAATTCTATAGAATCTTGATGAAAACTGGATAGGAAAAGGACGATTTTAATGGGATCAACCGAGAAATTCTTTACTTCTTAAAAATGTTGGGTAGTAAAGACTCATATTCAATGGGAAAATGGAATTAAGCTCATAATCCTTTTAATATCAGACTTTTTCTATTGAAATATTTTTATAGGAATAAACGTAATTGAAAAGGAAAAGAAAACTTAGACAATTTTTTTCTTACGACAAGATTCCTTAATAGAATTCTTTATAGTTTTGAAGGAAGACATTGAAACAGTTTCAACGGGAAATAGATAACACTAGTTTACAAATTTTGAACTTTTTTTGTCTCCCTGAATAAAACCCAAATTTTCTTATAGATTTGGACCTCCTGAACACGAATATCATATTCATTTTTTTTTTGGTTAGCTCTTGTTTTTGAGATATTCACGAAAAACCAATTTTTTCGGTGATCAAAAATGTTGTTTCGGTTTTTGGGTGTCATATTTTACAAAACAAACAAATTAAAAATATTAATGTAACATGTGCATAGCAAACATGCCAACAAACATTTTGAGCAATATTTTGTAAAAATACATTAAGGGTTCTGGAAGTTACAGTCGAAAAAAGTTGAAAAAATACGAAAACTTCATGTTTTTTTTAAATTTTTCCATTTTCAACACCATAAATTTTGAACAAATAAAGACACTATTTTTTTTTAATTTCTTGGAGTCTATAGTAACTTCAATTTTCTTTTTTTTAAGATAAAAGATACGAATATTGGTGCAGTTTGCACCAAGTTATTCAAGTTTTCCCAAAGAAAGTCAAAACTCAAAATTTGGAAAAAGAATTTAACTATAAGAATAATTTAAATTCTGCAACATAAATGATTTATATATAAGTTGTTTTCATAGTAGATCTAACTTCTTCCACCTCGGAGTTATTTTAGGAGTTGAAAAATATCAGTTAGTTGAATATGAAATGTCTTTTTTTGACAAAAGTTGTATTTTATTTGTATATGATTGTTCTCGAAATTGAGATTTTTTTTGTGAAGTTTTTTGACTTAGCTCCTCCCACCTCGGACTTATTTAAGGAGTTGGAAAATATCAGTTTGTTGATTATGAAATGTCTTTTTTTGACAAAAGTTGTATTATATTTGTATATGCGATTTTTCTCGAAATTGGGATTTTTTTGGTGAAGGTTTTTGACATGATCTAGCTCCTCCCACCTCGGATTTATTTTAAAAGTTGGAAAATATCAGTTAGTGATGAAGATAGGCAGTTCTTATAAATGGGGTGATTCTTTTAGCAGTATGTATTATGTAACTTCCGCAAATAAAACAAAATGAATTTGGGCTATTTTTACACTTGAAACTTCTTGACGACGCCACTTATATAAACTTGACTTTACACTTTACTAACAATTTATGTTGCTTTACAAGGCAGCTATCACTATTGATCTATTGATTTTTAAAAACAATACACGATTTAAAATTAATATTTGTAATATTTTTTTTTTTTTAATGAATATTTTCACTTGAATGTTTGGAATTAAATTTATCCTCAGAGAGAATATATTTGCAACTAATCATACGACAATTATCTACTTAAAATGAAACCTCATTAAACTAATTAAACAAAAGTTAGGAAAACCGAAAAATTATTAAAAAGGAGAAGTAATTGCTTTGATCATAAACGTAAGGAGTAACACAAGGTGGGCGGTGATAGAAAAAAATTTGCATTATCAAAAAACAAAATAAAGAGAAAAAAGAAAAGAAACAAACCTTACAGGTATTAATAGACATAAATAGGGGCTTAACTTTATGGTGCTTGAACTAACCTAAATAGTTCTGATGTTATGATGTTTTGCCTCCTCACAATTCATTTTTTGTTTATATTTTCTGTATACGTCTCATATCGATCCAATTCCCAAACTTCGAAAACAAAAAAGAAAATTATACTTCATTATCTTAAACTAATTCTTTACTGATGTTTGAGAACGACTGAACATGTAAAACTATTATTTATGGCACAATAGATTAAGTAAAAAATTATTTTTTCCAAATTTTAAGTTTTGACTTTCTTTGGGAAAACTTGAATAACTTGGTGCAAACTGCACCAATATTCGCGTCTTTTAGCTTATAAAAAAGAAAATTGAAACTACTATAGACTCCAAGAAATTAAAAAAAATTAGTGTCTTTATTTGTTCAAAATTTATGGCGTTGAAAATGGAAAAATTTTAAAAAAACATGAATTTTTCGTATTTTTTCAACTTTTTTCGACTGTAACTTCCAGAACCCTTAATGGATTTTTAAAAAATATTGCTCAAAATGTTTGTTGGCATATTTACTATGCACATGTTTCATTAATATTTTTAATTTGTTTGTTTTGTAAAATATGAGACCCAAAAACCAAAACAACATTTTTGATCACCAAAAAAATTGGTTTTTCGTGAATATCTCAAAAACAAGAGCTAACCTAAAAAAATGAATATTATATTCATGTTCAGGAGGTCCAAATCTATAAGAAAAGTTGGGTTTTATTTTGGGAGATTTTTCTTGTAAACTAGTGTAATTTGTAAAGGAAAATAAAACTTAAAAATTGTTTTGTTACGACAAGATTTCCCAATAGGATTACTAGTTTTACAGGAAGACATTGAGATAGTTTCAATAGGAAGTGTATAATATCTACGGAAACATACGACTTTAAAATTATAATTTCTAGATAGTATTTTTCAATAGGATTCTATATAGTTTTATGGGAAGAGATTGAAATAGTTTCAATAGGAAATGGAAAATTCTTACAGAAAAATCCGACTGAAATTTTTCTTATGTCTGGTTAAAATTCATCAGAATATTATCCATTTTAGAAATATATAGTTAAAATTGTTTTATGTCTTTTAGTTATCCCTTCTCGGCTGAAAGACTATAATAATAGTGATCAAAGTTGTATATGTTTATTTTATTTTAATTGATTATTATATAATAGGAAATTTGAAGGTTTTAGAAATTCCCATTAGTCAATTCCATTAACATAGTCAATCCCATTAAGAATCGAAAAGGATTCCATATGAAATTCTAAGACTACAAAACTCCCTTTAAAATGTGTTTAGTCCTATTATAAAGTCAAGTAGGATTCTTTATTATTTAATAAAAAATTTGACGGTCGCAGAAAATTCAATTAAAATGTAGTCAATCCCATCAAAGAATTTGTAATCCTATAAAAATGTTTTCATTTCTATTAAATGGATTCAATACATTTCTATAGGACAATTGAATTGGATTCAATCGATTTCAAAAGGAGAAAAAGTTGTTCAATAGGATTTTGTAGGAGACTTTCTATGCAATTTTTCCATTAAACTTTGTTTTTCAATAGGATAGTTTAAGCAGGGTTATTACCACGTCTATCTTTAATAAAGGTCCAGAACTGTTTAGGATCATCAATCAGTTTTAAAGCAGTTTTTTCCTTATGTAGTACAAGAGCATGTTGTTCCTCAATTTTAAATTGTTCACTAAGTTTAACGAATGTATCCAAATCAGATAACCTCTTTGTTTGTTTGTATTTTTATGCGCCTTATTTCTTTAATTTCTTAGCATTCTAAGTGCTTTATCAAAGTGAGCAAGGCATGAAAATGTTGATACGATTTTTTTTGGTGTATGCTTATCGATAGTTTCACAAAAAAATTCATTAAACAAAGAGGCAGCAATATTTACGCAGTTTGAATTTAATATTTAAGAATTTAATTCACGGTTAATTGCTTTATAATTTGCTTTACCAAAGTCATAAGAAATTATAGTGTCAATTATATTATTCCTTCTTTCCTCAGTAAAACAATCATAAAAAAACTGATCCTTTCATGCGGGTAAACAGTTTTGCATAACGGCCTTAAAAAATGCTAGTTCATAAGGTGACAAACCGTACTTCTTTAGGGAGGACAGTCCTTCTTTTGTTGATTCTGTCCTTTCTCGAAAAGTATCCCCGTTCCTGCCTTCCTTCCTGATATTTTAAAACTAATCTGTTAATTTCTGAACTCAAAGATTTTTTTAATATACGCAGTCATCTATCACTTCAATTATTGAAAATTTGTTTACTATCGGCATTGTTCAATAGAAAGGGTGTTGTCTTCTGTTATAATAATGCCAGAACAGACACATCTTTGATAGCCCGCCAAAAAATGACCGAACTAAACTGGAAACTTTTTATGCATCCGCCATATAGAACGGAACTTGCACCATCTGACTCCCATTTATTCTTTATGGGAAAAACTTGCCCACAGAAGAGCTACCGGAATCGGCCAAGTTTTATGGCAATAAACCACAGATGTACTACACCGATGGAATCATAAGACTACACGTAATTAATGGCAAATTGATTTTCAATCATAAAATATTTCATTCGAAAATTGAACAAGAAACGATGAATAGTTTTTCTCTTTTCGTCTCCTTTCGTCAAATTTTTACGTCCTTCTTCATTGTAAAAAAAATTGGTCACCTTATAGTTCATGAATAAAACATGAGCTTCAATAAAACATGAGCTTCTTGGCTCGAATCTTGGCTCGCGTTTTTGTTAGCCAAGAAAAATCAGTTTAAAAGTACCTATTTTGATTGTAGTTAATAGTAGTGCAAATTATGTTGTTTGTACTTGTATATAAACTTAGAGTATATATAAATATAGAGAGAACATAACTTTAAAATTGTATGGAGAGAGACATAAGAAATCGTGTTCACTAATATGTCATATTCAATTTCTCATTTCGTCATTTGCATTTCTGTTTATTTACAACAACCAACTATTGTATTAAATTATAAATTAAAAACAATTAAATAATTTAAAACGAAACAAAAAGTAAAATCTATTATTTTTAGTTGTGCTAATTTTTATAAAATGAATGCAAATAATTACGAGAGTATTTAACATTTATTGTGTTATTTCCAGTGATTTTATAATAGTGAATATTTTATTATTTTATAATGCCCATGTGCAAATATTTAAGTTATGTATATATCATGAAAGTATATTATGAAAACTAGCTGGCGACCAACTTTTCATTATTGGTTAGTTTATTTTTAATAGATAAAAGATCAAAATTTATATGTTTGGTTAGAATCAAATCTTAATCTGTCATTTTTCTCTTTTTATATAGTCGCAGGGAGGGAGAAACTATTATTTTTTTGTGGTAGGTTTTTTTCTTATAGATTTAAAAGAAACTCGCAATAATTGTACAATTTTGAATCAAATGAAAAATTTACGCACGTCTTTGAGAAGACAAATCTGTTTCTCTCTGAGAGAAATAAAGGAAAACAAACAAACAAAAAAACGAGTTGACATAAGAGCAGTCACGTTTAATATTAGTTATGGACTATGGTGGTCGGTTGTATATAAAGGGGTCACTTAAAAAACTAGTACTTTTTGTCAAACGACATATCAATATCAAACATAGTTTTTTTTCATTGTGTTTGGTGTGTAAGTTGTGTTTTGAAGAAGTAAAGTGATTAAATGAAATTAAAATATTTGAAAAATAAATTTAATAATAAAAAGTGATATTTTTAATTCCCTAGCCTTGAATTTTGAATAGGTTTTGATTTTTGAAATATTTGGATTTTTTCTGATCACTTAAACCCAACCCAAGTAACTGAGGAAGTTATTTTGAATGCGAATTTCGAATTTTTCTCAGAGAAAAACTCTTGTAAGTGTTTCGGGTGGGATTCGAACCTTCCTCATCAGTGCCTTGATTCCATAGTAGAATTTTTTTACCAGCGAATTTTTGACAGATAGGACGCAGCAAGAGATAAAATGTGAGACAAAAAGTAAAACAGAGATGTATTATTTATTTACGGTTAAATTTGTTTTCAAAACAATTATATTAGTTAAATTTCTACTCCTAGTTCGTACCATTTGTTTGTTGTGTTGTGATATTTGTTTACATAGGTGTCGTTTTTTTATTATAATTATTTTTAATTATCAAAATTTTGTTATATTACCTACAAAATCATTAATATTTTTACTAGTTTTTGGTTTTCGATTATAAGGCCCGCTATACACTTGAGCCAAGCTATGCGAACTATGCGAACTATGTTTTTTGTATATAAAGTAATCAAATGGATGACTATACACTTGAGCTAACCCTTGTAAAAAAAATTGATAGAAAACGATAGAAACCGATAGACCGTTTTGTGACGGGTAGATGCCGATTGATTGGTTTGTTTTTCTTGAAAAAATTTCAATCGTAAATTTCAGATTCAAACCGATAGGAATCTGATGGCGGAAAAATACGATAGGTTACGATTAGTTTTACATATGGAATGTACGATAGAAAACGTTTAAAAACTTGTTTAGTTTTACCAAAAAATTTCAATCAAAAACTTCAGATTCAGAACGATTAACAACGATAGAAATTCTATCGTAAAAAACCCATTGAAACCAAATCTGAAATATCACATAGATGACGATTGGTTTGTTTTCCTTGAAAAAATTTCATCCCTAAATTTCAGATTCAAGCCGATAGGAATCTGAAGGCGGAAAAATACGATAGGTTACGATTGGTGCTACATATGGAATGTACGATAAAAAACTATTCAAAACTTGTTCAGTTTTACCAGAAAATTTCAAGTCGTGATCTTCAAATTTAAAACGATTAACGATAGAAATTCCATCGTAAAAAAACCATTGAAGCCGAAAAGTAAAAAATCCTATTGATAACGATAGATTACGATTGGTTGATTTCTCCTGAAAAAATCTCAATCGTAAATTTCAGATTCAGCCCGATAGAAATCTAATGACGGGAAAATACGATAAGTTACGATTGGTGCTATATATATAATGTCGGATAGAAAACGATTCAAAACTTTTTCAATTTCACCAAAAAAAAATTCAGTCGTGATCTTCTGATTCAAAACGATTAACTACGATAGAAATTCGATCGTAGAAAAACCATTGAAACCGAAAACTGAAAAATCCTATAGGTTACGATAGATTACGGTGCGTTTTCTATCTGGCAGATATAGTCTATGCGTTTAAAATGATTAAATCCGATAGAAACGGATAGCAAACGATAGAAAACTATTCGTTTTCAATCGTTTTCTATCGGTTTCTTTCGATTTTTTTTATAAGGGAAGCTCATAGCTTAGCTCAAGTGTATAGTCATTCATTTGATTACGTTATATACAAAAAACATAGTTCGCATAGCTTAGCTCAAGTGTATAGCGGGCCTAATTGGTTGAATTTCAATAGTAATTTATTAATTTTATGCGTTTTTTGTCCATTTCAATGGGACCCCAACAGTTTTTTTAATATTTAAATTCGAGACACTGAATATTCGCGCATGCGCATATCAATATGTGCAGAACAACCAATTTTTGTATTCGCTGGTAAAAAAAATCTACTACAGGGTTGTTCCTTTACGCGTAATCCAAAATAGATTACATTACATGTAATCTATGTAATGTAATCTATGTCATCTATGTAAATTTGATGTAATCTATTAATTTTGATTTAAGAAGAAATATGTGGAAATATTGTATTATCCCTACGAAAATTTTTACGATTTTTTCGCAAAAGACATGATCAATAATATTGTAAAAAACAAGATCTTGCGATCTTGAAAAGTTAAGTTAATTGCTAAAAAAGTTTAGAATGCACATATCAATTAAATAGATTACATAATAGTTTACATTATAGATTACACGAAAATATCTCGCTTAATTTACACGTAATCTATGCGTAATCTATACATGTAAAGTAATCTATTTTGTCTACGGCACAACCCTGTATAATCTGTTGTTACAGACACTACGCATCCAACTACATTGTGCATCCAACTTTCAGATGAAAATTTGATTAGGGTTACTGAATTTAATTTGTGTATGTACCATTAGCGTCATTTTCCCCGCTGCCGTTGTATCTTGGACTCAAATTGAACCTAGTATAAACTACATATTTGTATATTATTACGATGGTTAGATTTCAACTAAATGAAGTAAGGCACATAGTAAAGCATAGTCACCTTGACCTGGTTGCTGTGTCGGAAACCTGGTTCAAACAATATACGTCCAATGCTGCTGTTGCTATAGAGGGTTATCGTATCCACAGACTAGATAGACCAGTTAGACGTGGTGGTGGTGTGGCCCTGTATGTCAGCCGTAAATTTCAATCCAAACTTGTCCACTCTTATCTTACCCCAGAAGCTGAGATGCTCCTGGTTCAGGTTATTGTAGGGGGTCTGCCTATGCTTGTTGCTGTCACATATCTCCCCTCGGGTGGTATTAATGTTATAGAGGAAGTTCTTGCCGAATTCAGTACTCGATACCCGGTTGTTACGGTGGTCGGTGACTTCAATACTAACCTGCTGTCCTCTTCTTCTCTAGCAATCTGCAATAGTCTCTGTGAGAGGCTTGACATGACCTTAGTAACTAACAGCTGTCCAACACATCATGCTCGTGTCGGTACTACAAATTTGACAAGCATATCATCTGGCTCCTGCATAGACTTTTTCATGACTAGTGATAGCTCACTTGTGAAAGAAAGCAATCAGTTCTGGGTACCAGGTATCTCTCACCATGCCCTTATTACCTTGTCGCTTGCCATCAGTAAAGACAACTATATAGCTCGGAAGAGTGTGCCAGACTACGGTCATACCAATATTGAGGCCCTGCTACTCGAGCTCAATTCGTTGGACTTTGATCCACTTTATTCTTCTACTGACATTGATCAAAAGCTCGACTACCTAAATGAAGTTCTGCTATCGCTCTTTTGCAGGTTTGTTCCAACTGTTTCTGTGAGTGGACAGAAAGTGACTACTATCGTCCTCACGTCAGAGATGCGTAATATTAAAGCCCTGCGTGACTTTGCTTATGCGGCTTATCTTCATGATGGCTCCCAGTATAACTGGGACTCTTACTGTTCTTACCGTAACCGCTTTAGATCAATGATACGCAGGGCGAAAATTGATCTCGGAACTAAATTGTTTAGTCCAACTGATTCGATGAATGATCTGTGGAGAAAGATTAGGAATATTGGCCTGATCAAGTCCCAAGAGGACTCTGAGTCCCTCAGTGAGGCTGAACTCAATCAGATTAACAAGTCATTTGTCAGCCCAAATCAATTTCCTCCTCTTGTCAGGTCTGATATTGGTCTCCCTGAGTCCGAATGCTCCTTTCTATTCCAGCCTGTTTCACACGATGAAGTGGAGGCGGCCTTCTCCATGATTGGCTCAAATGCTGCTGGTCTTGACAATATTACCCTTAAATTTTTGAAATTAATATTTCCTTCTCTAGTTCCCCATGTCTGTCACATCATTAACTATTCTATCATGGTGGGTCGTTTTCCAGCGGCCTGGAAACTGGCCAAGGTGCTTCCTATCCCCAAAAAAAATAGTACTGATTTTCGTCCCATTAGCATCTTGCCAGTTTTGTCAAAAGTTTTTGAGCGACTCATCTATGTACAAATTTCTGACCATATAGCTAAGTCCAACCTACTGTATAGTAGGCAGTCTGGTTTTAGGAAGCGGCATAATACAACTTCGACATTGTTGGATGTCTCTGACCAAATAAGATTCAACACTAATAAGAAGATGCTGTCTATTCTCTTGCTACTTGACTTCAGCAAGGCTTTTGACTCGGTGGATCACTCTCTTCTGGTGGCTAAGCTCAAGACTCAATTCTTATTCTCCTCCAGTGCTTGCAATTTGATGTATTCATACTTAACAGGGAGGTATCAGTCTGTTTGCTCTCTGGATGTTATCTCTGATGCTCTTCCCATTGCTAAGGGTGTTCCGCAGGGTTCCATTTTGGGACCCCTGTTGTTTTCAATGTTTATCAATGATGTTGCTAAGTCCTGTCGCTTCTCTATGGTTCATCTTTTTGCTGATGATGTTCAGCTTCTTCATGCTAGGCCCCGGTTTAATTTACATGGCTGTGTTGAAGAAATTAATAGCGATCTCAAGTCTATTCTGGAGTGGGCCCTTGAAAATCGGATTTCGTTAAATCCTACCAAGTCGCAAGCACTGCTCTACAATTACTGCCTTCGAGCAGCCACCAACAGCGCATCCATTCAGATGGGCCGTGATGTCATACCCTTCTCATCTCAAGCGAAAAATCTAGGAGTTGTCTTTGATGACAGGTTGGATTGGAAGCTGCATGTAAACTCACTCGCTGGTAAAATTACTGGTGTCCTTAGGAGGCTACGTAGTGTGAGTTGTTACTTGCCATTTCATATAAGAAAGCAGCTGGTACTGTCATTAATAATCCCCCTTGTTGACTATGGCCTCGAAGTTGTGTCTGGTTCTACGAATGATACCTTCATGGTTCTGCGGCGAGCCTTCAACTATGCTACTAAATTTGTTTACAACTTAAAGCCTAGGGATCATGTATCCCCCTTTGTCCACGATCTTCTTGGGACTTCCTTTGCAGACCATGCCAGTGTGCGACTCCTTTCTCACTTCTATCGCCTTGTCAAGTTTCAGTCTCCTTCGTATCTACTGAGGTGGTTTGTAATGGGAAGTTCCAGACGGCAGCACAATTTTGTACTACCAAGGGTGTGTTGTGATCTTTGGGCAAAGTCCTATTCCGTAAGGGTCATCAAGCTTTTTAACTCATTGCCACAGTCCCTAAAGAGGTTTAACTTATCCCCGTTTCTTTTCACAAAGCGGCTGATTGACCACCTTAACTCGCTGCCCCTTGCTACTGTTTAATTTTACTGTCGATATCGTCGAATCATGTTGTGTTATGGTGCACTGTTGTTTTGACCTTCTACCTGCCTGCTGTCTGATGTTTGTTTTCTACTGGGACTACAATATCCTAAATCCTCTCCTATCCCCCCCCCTCCCTCCCCCTCTTTCCCTTTCCTTCTCCTCTTCCCGCCCTATATCCTCTTGCTCCTTTCAATTCAAATTTTCTATTTTACTAATAACCTACCTGAGCTTTTTCTGTTATAGAACTATCTTCTCCTAATATCTTATCCACTTCTCTTTTTTGCATGACGTCTACTACTGGTTCTCTCCTGGACTCTCTACCTTGTCTCGTGGTTCAAGTTGAGGTTTGTTGCCTATCATTTTCTCCTGTGCAATATTGTGGGCTATGGCCTTATTGCTAAATTTCACTAAGCTTTACCGGTTTATGCTTTCTAACTTAGATGATATGCCTCCAACTCTTATGCAGATCCAATGTTGTCCAGCATAGGAGTTTGCCGGTGGTAAGCTTTATGCTGACCTTTTCATACTATTGAATTGATGTATATTAAATTAATTACTACTTAATACTAATGAATTTATGCTAAATGGATTTTGATTGAATTATATTTATTTTTCTTTAGTTTAGTTCTACTGTACATTATTATGGGCTATGGCCTTTATGTATATTGTTAATAAATAAAATAAATAAATAAATAAATGTTCATCCTCCTTAGATATTTATTATTGAAGACATACTATCGTCTAACAAAGCACTATAGTCCACGGATAATTGAAGAATTTGAAAACAGTAATGCTGTACGAAGAGAACGAAAAAATAGTTTGCATCACGATATGTTAACATTTAATTTGAAAGTAATTCTCAATTTCAAATTTAGTCCTATGCTCGCAAATTGCAAATTATCTTTGTTTTTTAATTTAGGTTTGGAAAAATAATGCATCATCAGAGGAAATATATTTTTGGCGTAGTAATTGTAAAATACTGAATTGGACAGCCTTTGAAACTAATAAAAAAATTTATCCGTTTGCGTTAGCGATTGGAAGTGTTTCTAAAAAAAACATATCGTCTCGAATGTCAGAAGCTGGAGCAAGACGACCTTGTGTTATACTCTAAACCTTGATGATGAATAATGAAACAAATGTAATTTTTTGAACTATTTATTTATACCATTTATAAGCCGCATTAAAAACAACCCGAACTTTTGGAACAAAAATTGATTTAAATTTATTTCGAATATCTTTGACCCGTCTTAATCTATAACAATTATGTATATTAACATTCTGAAAAGAAAAAAAAATTATGTTTAGTTTAAAATTTAAAAACAAAACAATCGAAAACTCACTTTTAAATATTTACAGTTTTCCGTTATGTAATCCACTGATTTATACGTTAAACTAGAACAATAGGATATTGATAATTTTCTTAACATTTTGCAGTTAATCGTCAAAATCTTTAACAATTCATCATCAAAACATAAAGATTGTTCGATTACAAAAATTTCAATTTTACAACAATTCGTGAAAAGTTTCAAATATTCATCTTTTGTTGAATTATAAATATTTCGTTTCAAAAAATAAAATTCTTTTAAATTCTTTAATTCTGAAATATCGTTTACCGTAATGCCCGGTACTCTTCCACTGACCGAATCAATTTTTATTGATTCTAGTTTAGTTAAATTTGATATTCCAATTAATTCTGAATCAAAATTTAAATCATTTTCGTTTTCTAGCATGTCGACAAATTTTAAAGAAATTTTTTTTAAATTCAATAAATTTTTGAATATTAATTGTATTCCATTAAAATGTATTGAATTTATTTCAATATAATACACTAATTCTAGTTCTTCTAAATTACAAAAATTTGTAAATAAATTTTCAAATGTTTCTTGATTCGATATATCGCAACACATTAAACAACGAACGTTTGGCATATTGTTTGATTTTAATATCTCTTTAATATTACCTGAGCACAATAATGATATATTTAATGTTTCGAGATTTTTAAGTTTTGCAAGTGTTTCGACTCCGGTCTTAAGTTGAGGCTCACCAGAATAGCGAATTTCGATGGATTTTAAATTAATTAAATTATCACATATTATTTGAAATGTATTTGGTATTGTTTCGTTGACGGAAAATAGTAATTTTTTTAAGTATGGAGATTGCATGCGACAAAATTCATCGAAATATTTAAAGCCAAGAAGATCACAATCATAGTGAAATTCTTTTAAACGCAATTCGTTGAAACGAATTAAATTTTCAAAATGGTAGCTATATGGTAAACGTACTAAACGCCGATAATCAATAATCTTCAAAACCTTTAAAGTTTTTATTTGTTTTTCCAGTATTTCGTAGAACCAATTACAATTGCCATACAACCAAAACTCAATATGTAATTTTTTTAATTTTGATACTTTTTTTAAAAAAGTTTTAACAAAAAATTTCGGAAAATTGGAATATTCATCGACTAACGTTAGTTCGACAAGATTTTCAAAAATATTATTGATTTTTTCAATTTCGTTAAGATCTAAAAATATTTTATATTTATCATTGGCATTTTCTTCGTCTGGTTCCATATCAAACAGTTCCATAACATCATTTTCGTTATTTTCAAAATTGTCAATATCGTTAACATTTTCATGAAACTCGTTAATATTTTCGTAACGACAAGTATATGTTTTGATTTCATCAATACTAACAGCATCATCATCACAAACATCTCTATATTCTTGTTCTTTTTCCTCCTGAAAATCATCATCACCGAATTCATAATTATCATTAAATAATTCAAAAACGCTATCAGTAATTAGTAATTCAAAACATTGAATATTATTCATAAATTCAAATATTGTAAAAAAATCAGTTTGATTTTTGACGCGAACACTTTCTATTATAACGGTTCGTATGCGTAGTCCAAATTTTTTTAAAAAATCTCGTAATAATTCGGTTAATTTTAATTGTTTAAATTTGATTGTTGAAAAGTAACGGTTACCGTTTAATATTTGATTTAATTTTGACATTTCGTCTAGGTCTTCATAATCATCACCTTCTACGTGAATAAGTATCTTATCTGTCACAGTTTTATTGTGCGAAAAAGAATACAAATTTTTGCAAACCAACATTAGATTTTGAATATCGGCAAGACATAAATAGGAACACAATTGTTCGAATATCTGAAAAAAACTAGTATTATAATAAAAAATTAGATTCGGTTATAATTTACGGATTATTAACCAGTGGACACATAAGAGAGTGTCTATACTCTAACTGGAAATCTATCGTGTTTTCCAACATATAGAACACTGTACAATTAACTATGATTTAGCTACTTACATCAAAAGGCATTGATCCAAAAAATGACGTCATTTCTATAGGAAATTATGTTTCTCGATCCAAAATTTTGTAAAGAACTAATAATAGTTGTCAAAAGTTTCAATATACACCGTGTCCATAATTCAAACTGCTACCATTTTGCAAGCCGAATATGCAAACGGTTCTTTAAATTTTGTGAAATTGTGGTTGCCATAACAAAACTCATATGTTTATGACATTTAAAATGTTTACATAACATTAAATTTTCACAAGAGTTAAATTTTTAATTTATATTAATTTAAGATTGAACTTAAAAGATTGTTTTTAAAATATTGGAAGATATGTTAATTTATGTGAGTGGATTTAGAATAAATATTCATGGTTTCACGTGAGTACAATCAATAACAATTGTTTAGAGAAAATATGTTTGTGAAAAAATTATGCTTACATTAATTACCATTGATATGGTTTTTTCGTTATTGCGGAAAGTATTAAAACAATAATTTGGAATATTTGCTTTAATTCTGAACAAATATCCTAAGTTTAGCCGATTTATCCAAAACCCCCGCGGTGATTTTGGATTCATCATATAAAATATATAGAGAAAAGAATTAAACAAATTATAGAGAAGAGAGCCCAAGTTATAATTTACACAATGACAATTGAAAGAAGAAAATAATTATATGTATATATAATTCTCATATATGTATATAATATAATTCTCAACTTTAACATTCATACGATTCGATTTATTACAAAATTTTGTGCAATGAATGGAATCTTTGAAAATCTTCCTTTTGATGTAAGAAAATTTTATTATATTTGTTAAAAATAGTTATTTATTTTTGTATTTGTTTAGGTATTTGAATATCTATGCACATTCCTTAATTTAAACGATGTTCAAAATGTTATGCTGGCATGTAAAACTTGGTATCAAAAATCTCATAATCAATCTGTTGCTGATAAAATTATTATAAAACTTAACAAACCGGATTATACGGATTTTAGTGCAAATTCAAAACTGCTACAGTTAATTAGCAGCAGCAGATATTTTACAACAATATCATTCGAATGGCTTCAAGTAACGGAATTGCTGAAAGAATTTTTAATAAAGTTTGGATCACGAATACGATCGGTTGTTATAATTACAGTTGGGACGAAAGATCAAAAAGAATTTTTTTCTTTATTTGACTATATTTATGATATAAGATCATTAGAAATAAATACAGGCGGGAGATTAAGTGATTTATTTAAGTTTCAAACAAATTTTACACTAACTGTATTTGAAAATACCAATCAGAATATAGAATTCAGAGAAATTGATGACGATGATGATGTTAGTGTTGATGAAGAAGAATCTAATGCAATTGTTGGTAATAACGAAATACAAAATAATAATGAAAATCCTATCCCTAATCCTGAAAATGATAATCAAAATAATCAAAATGTGATCATGTATGACAAAGAAGAAGAGGAAGAAGATTTGGAAAAAATTTTTAAGTTTACAATCGATCAAAATATAATAGAAAAAGTTCAAAAAGTATTTGAAAATTTAATCGAAATTTACTTTAACGATCAATTTTTTACAAGTTTTTCTAAGTTTTTGATTCAAAAACTGCTAATTAATGTAAATAAATTACAACAAATTAACATAACTGCAAATAATTTTGGTAATACGAAATGGTTTTATGATTTTTTTTTCTCAAAACAAATAGAAACATTAACAGTATTCAAAATTCATGATTATCGTAGTTTATTATATATTCCACAAAGTTATCATTTTCAAAACTTAATAAAATTTCAAAATTTAAAATTAAAAAAATTTAAATACGAATGTGATCTATACAGTTACAAATATTTTGATGAATTTTGTCAAAAACAATCAAAATCGTTGCAAAAACTAATAATAAGCATAACACATGATTTTGAAACAGTTTTCAATACAATTTGTGATAAACTAATAAATTTAAAATACTTGGAATTCACATATCCAGTTATGGCACAGTATACTGAAAATATTAGTTGCTTATCACAATTAAAAAAATTAGAATATTTAAACGTTGTGAATATAAGATCTGACCAATTCAAATTAATTTTAACACAAAACAGTATACCAACATTAAAAATATTATATATTGGTTCAATAACTGACCTAGAAACATTTCAAATGTTAACGGTAAGTTTTTGTAACTTAGAAGAAATATCGTTTCAATTTTATCAATATTTAGAACCATATCACTTTAACGGTATTCAAACGATTTTCAAAATATTAATAAATTTAAAAAGTTTAACATTATTGTTTGGACATTGTATTAGAGGATTTAAGGAGAGTGAGGTTGAACCAATTTGCAAGATATCGAATTTAAACAAATTAAAGTCGTTTAGAATCGAATGTGAAAAATGGCCAATTCCTTATCTAAATGTCAATGATTTAGCAGATTTAGAAAATTTAGAAGAAATTTATATATTGGGTAATAAAAATGAAACCACTTATGACGAATATTATAAACTATTTACGAGATGCATTAAATTGCAAGTATTTGAAATATTTCGATCCCCAGCGTTAGATAACTCATTAATAGAATTATTGACAAGCCAATGTACAAAATTGAAAGAATTATCAATTTCAAATTGTTCTACAATAACATATACATCTGTGGATCATATTGTAAAAAACTGTAAATGTTTAAAGGTAATTTTATGTTTTGTTTTGTTTTTGTTTTTTAATGCAAGAGATTTCTTTTCCAGAAAGTTGTTATATCTAATTGTTATCGATTGCGAAAAGTGGAAGAAATAAAACGAAAACTAAAATCCAACCGTATCACATGCATTAATATAGAGTTTAACAGCAACTATAAATATTGTAAATAAGAATTAAGCCTGGATTTGCGAAAATCTGTTTAAATTATATAAAAAATAAAATCAGTTATATAAAACATGGACAACGCATCAAATAGATGGAGGGATGTCACTTAACAATGATTTATTAAACCATAGAATCATGGTAATCATTTGATTTAAATTTAAAAAATTTACAGTAAACGATTTCAAAATTAGGAGCAGGACTGCTGTTCCAGTCATAGTGCAGCAAATATACGTTTTAGACTAATAATTATTTTTAATTGCCATTTTGCTAGGTAAATTGTTTTTCTTTTGTTTGAATAATGGACAAAACTCACATCAACAAACATAATATTATAACATTTAAATTTTTCTTATTATAACAATTTAATTAATTTTTATAACATAAACAATATCACATAATAATTTTTGTTTATTCCTAATGAAAAATGTAATTTAGACAGTAAAACAAAAAAACTTTAACATTTTCTATAAATTATTATGATTATTGCCGGATAATTAGCTTATACAGAAAAACACCAAAATTGATTATCAAGAAATCGTATACGATTTTTCAATTTAAATTGCTTCCGTTCTAAGATGCGATTTAAGGCGACTCTATCTTCCTCGAATTGGCCTAACTAGCAATTCGATAAACGTTATCCTCAAATCTCCTTCTGGATCACTGATTGAGTGAGCAAAAACACCACGTTAAATATTGAACATGCTTATTGTTTCACAACAACAGCAACCAATATTCCTGAACTAGAATATTCCTTCAAACATTAACAGTCGATTTTAAAAATTTCCTTTTATAAACACTGTACAAAATATTACACCAAAACCTCTTAAACCATTTATTTACAATCAAAAATCACTTTGCTTCTCATTCAAACGATTTTATGTTCACGATACAGCGTTTCGTGTACAATTAATTCTATCACCACAATCACATTCCGACTTAAACTGTTATACACTATCGTGTTCTAACTAACATAATCTTAACACGATCGCATTCTATTTTTAAACTGTTTTTTGTTCTCAAGGGATTCCTTAAATCCAATTTTAATTTATATCGAGATTGTTCCAAGTAAATCCAAAATTTCTTTACATAGAAAACTCGAAAAATTCTAACTCTAGTGTGCAGGAAAATAGAACGCTGGACAGGCAATGCGTTCTCCTACCTTTAGAGTATAAAATATTCGAACAAGTAAGGATGCTCAGAGAGACGCTGCCAGAAATGTAAACGAGGACAGGAAATCTGTTCAATTTTAAATCCACCAAAACACCGCTGTTAATTGTTTTCAGTCGAAAACGTCACAATTTCCAATGACTTTATCTGGAGCAATCATATCATGGCAAAAAGCACGTCTAGAAAACTCCTCAATAGACGGAAAAAATATTTCACTTTATATCAATAACTTCACATTTATAAGTTCTATATTCGTTCTTGTATTGAGCATTGTTATCAAGTTCGAGGTGCTGGTATTTTTATTCTGGACCTTTTGGACTCTTCAAAAGCGTATACAACTTGTAGTTCATTGAACTTAGATTTGAAATCATGATTCCCTAGAACAGTATCGCGTTGTTGCTATCGTTGTTTTTTTGTATAAATACTGTCATCAACCATTTTAAAATGAAACATCATGTCTCAAATATATTCGATTCGACGTTTCACTCGTCAGTCGGTTAGTGCAAACTGTTTAGATCCCACAGTTTCATTCTGCATTCTACATAAAGGTAGAACGTAGAAGGATTTCTCTTCTTGATTCACACTGTATATGAGGTATTCTTTTACAAATCGAAGAGATTTGGACAAAATCTGACCGACACATTTTTGATTTGGCTGAAATTTTTTTTAGGGTTTTATATCGAAAAAAAAAGATGTACGTATTGGAGGATTTTTTTTTAGATTCTAGGTTTTTTTTTAAATTCCATCTTTTAACTTTATAAAACAGAGAAAAAGGGTCTATATTTACCAGAACTCAAGTTATTAATCTTTGAAAATAAGTCTTCAAGCCAAAAATCACGAAATTCTCGAAAATTAGACCCGCTATATTTTCAAATTCTCTATTTGAAAACTAGCATCGTTTAACTTTAAAATAAAACAAAACAGAAGTTTCTGTCTTTAATAGAACCGAAGTTATGATTTTTTGAAAATAACTCGTCAAGCCAAAAATCACACAATTCTCGAAATTTCGAACCACTATATTTTCCAAAAAAAAAAAATCCTCGAACACGTATATCTTTTTTTTCGATATAAAACCCATAAAAAAAATATCAGCCAAATCAAAAATGTGTCTGTCAGAAAGGTGTTCGGTTTGTAAAAGAATGACCCATATAAAAGAATAATTTACCGACTTGAATAGTCACATCACACGGAACTTGAGTGGGAGTTTAAATTGTGAATTATCATAAAAACTTGAATCATTTAAGTTTCAGTAGTGATCGTCTTTCTTCATTGTTAGTGTTCATTCCTACATCTTGCCCAAGTGCCCACTCCTATCCGTGTACGATAAACAATGGTCAATTTGGATTAACGGATAAATTACTCCACATTTACAAGTCCTATATTTGTCCTTGCATGAAGTATTGCTGTCAAGTTTGAGGCGCTGCATCTGTTACCATCCTAGCTCTTTTGGACTCTGTTCAAAAGCATACTATACGAATTGTTGGTGATCGAAATTTAACATTAAATCTTAATTCCCTACAACATCGTCGTTGCTGATCTCGTTGTTTTTTATAAATATCGTCACCAGCATTGCTCGTATGAAATCAGATCCATCATTCCTCAAATATATTCTTTTCCCCGTTTTACTCGTCAATCGGCAAATAGTCAAACTATCCTCGTAACTGTCATAGTAACAAAATTCAAAGGGACTTCTTTGTGAGTACATCGTGCAAATGGAATGCTTTGCCTGAATCAATAGTCTGGAGTGCCTTCAATCCAAACATTTAAATAAAGCGTCCACCATCAACTCAGAACGCATGTTGTTGTGGACCAGGTGGGCCGACATAGAACAAATGTATGGCCAAGGCCACACAAAAGAAACAAAAGGACCGGAAGTAATTCTAAACAGCCAAGAAAAAACATGTTTGTATTGAACAATTTGGAGAGAGAGATATAGATCCTGTTCGGGACGAACAGGCTTAGGTTGAGGGTAATGTTACGATTCTACATAAACGCAATGAAATACAAAACCTTAATTTTCAGTATACAATATTACTTCGGTCTGAAAGACCTAAGTATTACATTCATGAGCTCAAAGTGAAATTCTTACCCCCACTTTTTTTGACATTTCTCGACGTTTTAGGACCTCCTGATTCTAAAAAAGCAAAAAAAAAAATGTATGTCTGTCTGTAGGCCGGCCGGCCGTCATTACCTACGCTGCAGGGAAAACCGCTGGAGGGATTTCAAAATTTTTTTTCTAAAAATAGGTATACACAAGGGACAGGTCCGAAAGGACGCTGTGTTCGATAACTGTACCGGAAGTGTGTCAAAAAAATCATTATGACACACGTCAAAAAGAGAAAATTTTCATAATTTTGGCTAAAAAACGTTCATTTTAAGTGATTACGAGTAGGAACATTAAATTTGGAGAAATCTTGATGGTAGGGATTGGTATGTGAGATCAAAAACTAGATTATTGCATTATAAGTTTGTCAAAAAAATGTTGTCAAGTGTGTCAAAAGAAAGATCTATATTTATTTTTTACCCAATTTTTTGGAAAAAAATAAAATTGTTTGAAATGAAATTATGTACTTCGGTTTTATTATTATTATTGAGAATTTTGGCATTATAAGTTTGTCAAAAAAGTGTGTCAAAAGAAAGATTTTATTTATTTTTTTACCCAATTTTTTGGGAAAACATAAAACTGTTTGTTTGAAATGAAATTTTATTATTATTATTGAGAATTTTGGCATTATAAGTTTGTCAAAAAAATGTTGTCAAGTGTGTCAAAAAATAATTTCATTTATTTTTTAGCCAATTTTTTGGAAAAAAAATGTAGCTGTTTTTATGACGTAAATGTAATTGAACATGAAATTGGACATGGAAATTTTTGAATTTGTTATAGTTTTTGAAATATTTTTGGAATTTTGAAAAAGTTTGTATTTTTGATTATGCAATAATTTTTGCAATAGTTTTAGAATTTCGGAAAAAGTTTTAATTTTTGATTTTGTAAGAATTTTTGGAATATTTTTAGAATTTTGAAAAATTTTTAATTTTTGATTTTGTTATAATTTTTGGAATTTTGAAAAAATTTTCAAGTTTTGATTTTGTAATAATTTTTGCAATATTTTTAGAATTTTGGAAAAAGTTTGAATTTTTAAGAATTTTTGGATTATTATTGGAATTTAGAAAAAGTTTAAATATTTGATTTCATTCTAATTTTTGGAATATTTTTGGAATTTTGAAAAAGGTTTAAATTTTTGATTTTGTTATAATTTTTGCAATATTTTTAGAATTTTGAAAAAAATAGAATTTTTGAATTTTATGTATATATATATTTAGAATTTTGAAAAAAGTTTCATTTTTTGATTTTGTAAGAATTTTCGGAATATTTTTAGAATTTTGAGAAATTTTTGATTTTATTATAATTTTTGGAATTTTGAAAAAAGTTTTAATTTTTGATTTTGTAATTATTTTTGCAATACTTTTAGAATTTTGGAAAAGTTTGAATTTTTCAGAATTTTTGGAATATTATTAGAATTTAGAAAAAGTTTAAATATTTGATTTTATTCTAATTTTTGGAATATTTTTGGAATTTTGAAAAAGTTTGATTTTATTTAATTTAACAATATTTTTGGAATTTTGATTATAATTTTCCGGCAACGTATTGATGTTTCGTGTTAGTTTTGTAATAAATTTTTAAACAGAGATATAAAATACTTGTACTTCAACAAAGAGTTATGTTTGATATATGTACATCGCTGCCCAAAACTAAAAACCATGTCCTCGTGAAAGTTTTTTGCCGAAAACTATATCAAAATCCTTTACGCAGACCGAAGTCTTGATATCTCAGAGCTGTAAAATAATCGAATATTCTAATATTTTCTCAAGGTTTCTAAAAAGTGACCTCGAATAATCGAGAATTATACAGAATCGTATACATATAAGAAATCCCTCTTCCAAAATTAGATTAGTTTTATTTTAACCTGCGATGGATGATGTAAATAGTAAACAAAACGTTATACCGTGTATATAAAAACGTGTAAATAGAAGTCATTTTTAAATTAGTTTTTTAAATAAATTTAAGTGTTATTAAGTAGATAGAATTTGTGTATTATTTTGGAAACTGTGAACTGGAAATTTCTACAATCAACCGTTGGAGTTTCGAAGCTGTTGGAAGAATATTCTAGATAGGAATATTGTTGGTGTATTGTTTTCCTGTTGTTGTGGAACAATTAAGGAGTTGAATACTTAATAAAACCAGATGTTTGTGCTTACTAATCAGTGATCGAATCCAGTAAGACATTTGGGCATTACGTTTATCGAATTGAGAGTAAGACCAATTCGAAGAAAGGTTGGAAAAACTTAACAATATTATTGTTTGTAACGAAAATAATTAGTTTCGATGTATATATAGTTTTTTTAAGGTCTGCATTTGGTCTTTGCATGGGTTTCACTGAACACGATATTCATATTTTACTATCTATCTATGAATTAAGTGCAACTTACATATTTACCTTTTTATAATAATCACAGGTCTGATGAGACGAATTGACGATCGGATCAGTTCTTCCTTAATTTTCTAAATAATCCCTTAGCGACGGACCAAATCCACGTCCGAATCCGAAAAAAAAGCTTAGCGTCTGACTAGGCTAGCTTATGAGTCATGGCATAACTTTCCTTTGAAACCAATTGTCATATATCGATAGGAATTATTTGTGTTTTGAGGCTTATTCTTTAAAACTCAATAATAATAATCTTTAAAATCTTTAAAACTCAATAATCAATTTACAATACTTAAAACTTTAATCAGTTGTTAAATTTATTTATACCATTTATATGAACTATCAAAAGCTACATTTACTATTGTCACATGATTTGTTTTTAATTTCCTCTTCATTTCTTTAACTTGTCGCAAACGATAACAATTGAATATTTGGATGTTCTGAAAATATAAAGATACGAGAAGTTATACAATTTTAAAAATATTATGCAATATATTGTGTACCTTTAAACTTTTACAATTTTCAACAATATGATCGATTGACTTGTATGTCAATTTTGAGCAATGCGAAAGTGATAACATTTTTAGTTTTTTACAGTTTTTTGTTAATAATTCTATCAATAAATTATCCAACACTGGAGATCTAAATATTTCAAAACCTTCGAGATTAATAGATTTAGAAAATAATTTATAGTACTCATCATATGTTGCGCTATATAAATGTTTTCTCAGTAAACGAAGTTCTTTTAAGTTTTCTAATTCTGCTAGATCGCTTATGGTTAATCCTGGTATTGGTACTGATTGTTCAAAACTGATTTTAAACATTTCCAATTTTTTCAAATTTGAAATTTTAAAAATTGGTTCCACTGCAATGTCTTCGTGGTCGTTTTCGTTAAGATACCAACAAAACTCCAAGGTTAATTTTTTTAAGTTTACTATATGTTTAAAAATCAGTTGTATTCCATTTAAATCCAAACGTTCATTAGATCTTAAAGATAATTCTTCTAAACTATTAAAATTTGTTCCCAGTTTTTGATATGTTTTTACATCTCTTATGTGACCAACGTATAATGTTTTCACAGATGGCATACGGTTTAATGTTAAAATTTTTTCGCTTACGTCAGGAGGAAAATAATCAATATTCAAAAATTCTAGCTTTTTTAACTGTGACAAACATTTAATATTGTTTCTTAGTTGAACCTCTAATGGAAAATCAAAATTCAACTTTTTTAAATTTTTCAAATGATTACATATTATTTGAAAATTCTGTGCAAAATCAATCGTGATGCTAATTACAAGATTTTGTAATGTAGATGCTTGCATTTTACAAAATTGATCAAAGTATTTGTTGCTGTAAAGATCGCACTGATATGAAAATGTCTCTAGTTTTAATTCTGTAAACGTGATCAAGTTTTGAAAATGATAACTGAAAGGTAGATAGCTTAACATACGGTAGTCTGTAATTTCTAATATTTTAAGTGTTTTACCCTGCTTAGAAAGCCAGTTATAAAACCACATTGTATCAGAAAAACTAGATGATGTCATATGAATATGTTTCACTTTGTTGGTACGGTTAAGAAAATGTTTTAAAAAATATTTGCCAAAACTAGGACTATTGTAATATTCGTAGATCAAAATTTTAGTTAATTTTTCAAACACATTTAAAATTTTTTCTAACTGTTCTTTCCCCAATAAAATTTTAAATCTTGCGTCGACATCTTCTTCGACAGGTTCCCGATCATAGTCTATACCAATTCGGTTATTATTTTCAAGATGTTGTTCTTCATTTATAACATTTCGAATTTCATTTCCATCATTCTCATTATTTTCTTCATTTCTATTTTCTTCGATTTCATTTACAAGATTTTCATGATTTCCACCTTCCGAATATGCTTCTTCATCGTTTTGTTCTTCATCAACACTTACATCATCATCGTCGCCAACTTCTTTATATACCTTTTCTTCAATATAAATAATCTTCAATCTTTCATATTTGAAATTTTTACTTATGTTAAATAAATCACTTAAGCTGTCACTGACGAATAAATCAAATGATCGAATATCATAAATGTAATCAAATATTGAAAAAAATTCCAACTGAGTTTGGATATTGACATCATATATAACAAGTTTTCGTATTTGAGATCCAAACTTCGACAAAAACTCTTTCAGTAAATCTGTGACTTTTAAATCATGAAAAGTTATTGCCGAAAAATATCTATCACTATTTATTATTTGTTTAATTTTCGAGTTTTTTGATGAATTTTCGTAATCTTCTTTGTATAATTTTACCATTATTTTATGAGAAACCCATTTGTTAAACGAATTTTTATGCCATGTTTTACATGCCAGCATTACACTTTTTAAATCGTCTAGATTTAAAAAAGAGCAAAGATGTTCAAAAATCTGTAGAAAAATTATATTGATTATTATACGTTGAAATAGTTATTTTCTTAGTACGACAAATAGGTTTGATTGGAAAGAAGTATGGAGAGATCGCAATAACGCATGGAGAGATTAGTTAACCATACACGAAAGGCGATTCTAACCATATATATATTTTTGACAGATCCGTGGTCCGCGAACCAAAAAATCCGATCAATTTAATTTTTGCCGACCCTGGTCCGTGGATCAAAAATCTGTCAATTTAATACGGATTTTATACAATTAACACAATGATTTGGTTCGACGACGCACCTGGTTCGCGGATCGTTACAGTGCACATTTTTATGTTAGTGGAGAACGGTATATCTGACCAAAGCCTGCGGATCCATCCGACGCACCAAGTCCGCGGATAAGTACTTTTTCGTTAGCTTTTAGTTTTTGTTGGTTTGCAATTTGTTTTAATTTTGATCTACGGGTGTGATAACCTCGAGTAATCCCAACAAATTTTTAGAAAAATTTGCACGAACAAAATTAAAATTGGATTGTCAATAATCTAGCTAGTGGCATATTCGTTGATCATGTGACCCACTCATGTCTGCCCTTATAAGCAAAAGCCATTTTGGAACATTTTTTAGTTCGATTAAAATCATGCACAAAATATTAAAGACACCAAAGAGCATATGTATATATTTTTTTAATAAAATTTGTTGTGTATGTAGTAGGATTTAGAAAATTACAATATGTGTCACAATAACCATAAAAACCTTTTAAGACCAAGGTAGCACAATAACATGCCTTCTAAGGTGTTGACGGACAGATATGCGTTTTTTATATTTTTTTTTTAAAGAAGGTGTAACTAAACAATAAATTCAATCACTTATAAAATATGACATAGGCCAATATTTCGTGATAGGATAGAGAACATAAAAAGAAAAGAAAAACACAAACTTTTTTTAAAATTTGTATAAGAACAAAACTAAAATAGGGTTACTAATAATTGAGCTAGTGGCATATTCCTTGATCATGTGATGCAACGTACATATTCCTCAATGATTAAAACCCACACATAGTTAAATGAAGGCTCGATTCTTTGAGCAAGCAATAACGTGCCATCTTCAAGGAATGCTTCATAGCTAAGATTGGGGGTGCTTCCGTTGATTGAATAGAGTTCATCCGCCAGCACCCCTAAGATATTGCATCCCTAAGATAGTGGTATGTGATATGCCAGGTGAACACGTATGTCAATAGGAGGGATTGAAGGACGCGGGATTGTTACATCCGTAAATAACAAAAAAATAGATCCACAACCGGACAGATATGGACAAACTTGACCGACACATTTTTGATTTCGCTGAAATTTGTTTACGGGTGCTGTTAAAATGGTACAGCAGATTCGAGTAGTACTTGCATATGAAACGCAACCCTACTCTCTAGTAGATTACGGTTGAGAATGAAATAACATTTGAAGTACGTATTTGTAAATAAATTTAGTTATCATTAGCATACAAACCTCGTTTTGAGTCGAGTTAAATATTTAATTTAAATTGTTAGATTAAAATTGTTAAAGCTAATAGAATTTTTGATATTGTTGAAGGTAAACTGTTATAATTGCCTTTTATTGTACATTTTTTAAGTTGAAAGTTTATTGTAATTTAAGTTATATTGCGGGAAAAATTTGATTGTCAATCGTGCCATTACGAATTTAATTAAGGAAACACAATTGAATTGTAAGAAATAACTCATTTATTTGTAATTTAATTGAAATTAAATAAAATTATTGTGTAGTTTTAGCTGCAATTTATATTGGTGCTCAAAAAAAGCTGTGGTTTCATTTGTCCAGCAACTTAATCTATCATCGAAACAACATTCTAAAAAATTCAATTTCTTTTTGGCGCAAGTGAAATTGCATGGTAATGCATTTGGAGCTTGTGGTTATTGGAAATCACTGCTAATTCTTCATTTCTGCGTGCAATTAATAAGTTATTGTGATTCGGTGCATTTGAAAGGATAAAGTAGTTGTAGCGTGGTCAACGAGTGTGAAGTATAACTGTAGTCACCTGAGTGCTGATTTGAATATTCTGGAGATTTGTTTGCTATTGTGTGGTGACAAATTCGGAAACGTGGAGTGAATCGAGATATTAGTTGCAATTTCATTCAAATATTTGTTAAACTTGCAAACAACTCGTGATAATTGTGAAAAGCTGTGTGACCTTGAATTGCTGTTAGTTACACGAAATCAGTTTCTTCTTTTGTTGCGATGCCAGTCACAAATAGAACGAAAGATGATTACAACTGTGATATATGCTCTGATGCGGACAATGACGAAATGGTAAAATGTCACAGATGAGGTGTCTGGCAACACTATGGCTGCGCAAAGGTAGATGCTAGTATTCAGAATTTTCCGTTTATGTGTGAAAACTGTAAATCGAAGGAACAGCAGAAGTCGTCAAATTTAGCTGCACTCAAGGATAAAATTCCAACCAAAAAAGTCGTTGCAAAAATCCAATAATAACGTCAACAGTTTTTTTTTTTAATATAATAAGTTGTGTTATAGGGTTTACAATATGTGTCACAACAACACATAAATACCTTTTAAGACCTAAGTCTAGACCTGGGTCCCACAACAACTGGCGTTCTAAGGTGTTGATTAACGCTTACTTTAAACCTCTGCGGGTTGCAGACTAAGTGTTCCGGCAAACTATTCCATTTGTACGCAGTTCGGACAAAGAAGTCTCTCTGCGATCTGCCAGTATGACAGCACGGGATCTTTACCGTTTCACTGGTTGCGGCAGCCGATTGCCGTGTGGAACGGCGGTAAGAATAAGTTTGACGCATGATGCCGCTGATTTCATCTGAGCACTGTTGACGACGATATTTGTAAAAAACAACGAGGTCAGCAACAGTGCGACGATGTTGTAGGGAATCAAGTTTTGATGTCAAAGCTCGATCACCCACAATTCGTATAGCCCGTTTTTAAAGAGTCCAAGAGGGCCAAGATGGAAACAGAGGCAGCACCCCAAACTTGACAACAGTACTCCATACAGGGACGAATATAGGACTTATAAACATGGAGCAATTGGTAAGGAGTGAAAAATTTTTTGCATCTATTTAGGAGGCCGAGTTTTTTAGACGCGCTTTTTGCCATCGCCATTACATGATCGTTCCAGAGTAGGTCATTTGAAACGGTGACACCCAATAAACGAATGTTTTTACATTCACCTATTGGTTCATCACACATACTGAATAAAATATCTTTGGGGAATTCGGTGAGCAGGTCATTTGAAACTGTGACACCCAATAAACGAATGCGTTTACATTCACCTATTGGTTCATCACACATACTGAATAAAATATCTTTGGGGAACTCGGTCTTTAATCTGGAAACAATCAACAGCGGTGTTTTGGAAGAGTTGAAATTGACCAGGTTTCGGTCACCCCAATCGGCGACTTTTTTTATGTCTTTATTCACGTTTATGGCAGCGTCTCTCCGGGCGGGATTAATTCGCTCGTGCATTTCACCTTTGGAAGGAAGGGGCTCGAACGACTTGTGCAGAGTACTATCATCTGAAAAACTATTTATTGGGTTGCTGGTGATTTTCCACAACTCGTTGATATAAATCAAAAATAGGGTGCAATGGACATTTACTAGCGTTTAGTATACATTATAAGATCTCATTATACTAAATAATTGTGTCATGAGGTATTCGAATAAGTGAGGGATTCTTCTTCCTTGGCGGAATGGCAGATACAATGCATTTATGCATTGGTCTTGTACATGGCGACACTGAAGGACAAGTTTCTTAATTGTTCAAATAGGTCATCATAGCACAATTGTTATTCGTCCTAGTCAAGACTATAAAAGGACTTTTATTAAACGCTATAACGTCAATTCACTCATCACATTAAAATGTCAATTTATGTAAACATCATTAATAGCCGAAGCCCAATTGTTGCATTCTAGATTTTGAATGCTTTTATTTAATTTTAAAATACATAATTATTTATTTAGAAATTTATATTAAATACATTGTATATCATCAATAATGATTACTTCTAAAATGTTGGAGGTCAACTCCCTCCATTACCTTTGATTTTATAAAGACGAAATCTTGAATTTACATATACACTTACAAACTACAATATTATATACATAGATTGATTTACAGCAATAGGATTATTAAATGTATAACAAATGATAATTTACTAAATATAAACAAAATATTATTTACTTTCAGTGAAAGATGGCATGTAACATATGCTACACCGATTATAGGAGGAACTATTTATATCATCTTCAGTGACTTAATTAGAGACCAATAACCACTTGTTTAATTCTCAAGTAAGGTGTGTTGGGTTCTTAATTAAATACAGAAACATGATTTAGGTATTTCAACCTATAGATCGGGTGCACAGAAAATTATAAAAATCTTGGTGATGTGGGCTCACGCCCAAACCAAATAAATAAATGAAAAAAAAGGTACTAATCGGTATAAAGTCAAAAAAGGATAATATGCATTCAGATCGTTAGGTAAAAACGGGCACGTTGAATTTACTCTTATCATTACCAATACTATTTACATTTCTCCAAAAAACTTTTGGAGGTAACTTAGGATCAAGTTTTTCATTCAGAAAATTATTTTGTGATTGACGCTTTAAAACATTAACCCTATTACGCAAATTTTTATAAATATTCCATCTTTCTTCGGTACGAAAACTTTTCCATTTAAGATATGCCTTATTTCTCTCCTTCATTTTACATTTAATTTCACTCGTAAACCATTTGGGTTTATTAACATTAACCACGATTGTTTTAAAGATACAAATAGGTCCATTAAATGTGTAATTATATCATTAAAAAACGTTTATTGATCATCGATATCAGGAATATCATACATTGCAAACCATGGTAAGCTACAACAATAAGATATCAATTTATCCTTATCGATGTTTGTAAAATCTCTATAGGTTATAGTTTTTTTAACAATCCCTGCTATAATATTGTACGAAAAAAATAACAAATCATGCCGAGAGACGCCCGGGATCGATATTTGATTCAAAAATGAAACTTTATCCGAGTTCGACAGAACAATTAATGAAGATGTTGAGCAGAAATGAGTCGGTTCACTATTGCAAAGATTAATTGAAAATCTCTCAAGAATATCTTTAAACTCCAAACTCTCACTAGTAGTAGATAGCAGATTATAATAAAAATCACCAACTAATAAAAAATTTGAATATCTCATTGAAAAGTCATCCAACAGCTTTTCCAGTTCATGTAGAAAGGTACTACCAGGTGGATTATACACCACACCAAGAAATACTCTTTCCCGTGATACAAACAACTCTAAACAGAGAACATTAAATTTCGAATCAGACGATTCAAACAACACACTAACTGGAATAGAAGATTTAACAAAAACACAAACACCCCCTCCACGATTACCAGGTCTATCATTCCTAAAAATATTATAACCGTCAAGTTTTAAGGCACTATCTAGTATATACGATTTAAGCCAGGTCTCAGATACACAGATGACATGTGAATTTACATTAGCAAATATAGATCTAATTTCAGCTATTGTAGGTAAGATTCTTTGAGAGTGAAGATGACATATATTCAAACTTTTTCTGGCATTAAGTGTCGACTTCAAAACAATATTAGGAATACAAATTCCGTTCAAGGGTTGAGTAGTACATACAGTTCAAATTATTATTATTATTACGGTTTAAATTACTCATTTCGATTATAAATTTTTCTCTTTTCAGTTTCAATTCTTCTTAACAGAGATGGACACATTCTATCTGAAACACTATGCGATACATCAAGTTGAAGATTTAACGCATCATTTGCGCTGGAGATGGACACATTCTATCTGAAACACTATGCGATACATCAAGTTGCAATTCACACAACTGTGTTCTAGCACAACACAATCTTTAAAAAGATGATTACCTCCACATTTAAAACATACTCTTGACATAATAGAACATCTATCGCTTCTATGTCCAAACCCTAAGCACTTAAAACATCTGCGTACATCAACACTTTCATACGCCCTGCAACTATCCCAGCCTATTTTCAACCTTCCCATTTCCAATATCATCTTAAAATCATTAGTATTGAGCTCGATTACTGCATTGAATTTCCCAATTGATTTTCCATTGAATTATCTTCAATTTCGTTTTTATTGTTTCTAATGATTTGACTATTATCTACAAATATACTGTCATTTACCGCATTTACAGCGACATAGCAAATTAGTAGATAGTATATTATAATCTGCATCTTGTCATATATAATATGAGTTTACAACGTATATTGTAATTTGAATCGTAAGTATTTGAATCGTTTGTAATTGTAGTTGTATGTAGATATCAAATTAGTTGCAAGATTTAAAAATAAAAAGTGTTTACAGCACAGATTTCAATTACTTCTACTAATTTGCTATGTCGCTGTAAATGCAGTAATTGACCTTTATTTATTTTAGAATTAACATAAATCATCATCGGTAACTTCAAACCCAACATTTTCAACAAATTTACTAAATGTCAGATTCCAGGATTTGAAACCCATTTTTAGATCTTAAGATACCTTTAAACAGTTTATATGTTTTTGGACTCCATCTCACTCTTTTGATTCAGTCTTTATTATATTAAAAGTTTTTGATAAGGCTTATCTGACTTTAAGTCTATTAATTAATTTTTTTTGTACAGAATTTTCTTGCATGTCAAAGATTTGTTACCTGTTGCTAATGCGTTGGTTCCGAAGTCTTGGATTTTTTTAAGCCATTGCTTTTAAATGCTTTCATTTCAGATCACTTATAGTGCCTTATATTCAATACTTATTTCATCTGCTTCTCCATTAAAACTGAGGCAACCTTGATATTGTGAATGTGGTTTAACTTGCCGTCTGTCTTTCTGTTTCTTTGCCATTTCACCTTTTTACTATCCCGATCATTTCAGAGCTCTTAAATTCAGATTTAAAAAATGAAAAAGTTTCACTAAATAAATGGGAACTAACCATTTAAGAGGTGTGACCGACTAGTTTAAGAAATGCTTAGAATTCACTTTCTTCGACTATTAAATAAGTTTTAAATGCGAGGTAAGGTGTGAATTTTATTTTCACTCGTGACTCGACTATTTATCACATCATGGTGGTGAACGTGAAAATTGTGCTTTAAACAATGATGTTTAAAATATATGTATATGATACGTATTGCCGTATGTAGTTTGGTACCGACTACTGGATGGTATGGTAAACTAACAAATGTTAGCAAAAGTTTATCCGTATTCAAATTTTGTGTCTCCACTAAGAGAAACTGTGAAGTGATAAGTTTCTTTTGATGAAAAGGAGTTAAGATACTTTTAAATTTTTAGTCAGTTACAGAAGTTATCTGGTGCTCGGATTGCGGTCAAAAGACAACGCGAAATGAAGAGAATTTTGATACAAAGGTTTCGATTCTGGTATCTGCTGGTCACATCTGCATTGGTTGTAGCTGTCCAATAAACCGTAAATTATGACCATGAATTTGATTCCTTTTTCCGTTGGAACCTGCTGTTCATTTGATTTTTAACAACAAAATTTTATGTATGTATATATAACAAGTAACAATCTAACTTTCAGCATGTTTGATTTGAAATGAATAAATAAATAACTCAAAGCAACCAGCTTGAAATAGCAAAATGGTTTGACGAGTTCTAAATGTGTAATATTTAATTCTACTAAAGTAAAATGAAAAGGATTTACAAATTCTTGTTTTTAAAAATAAGTAATGAGTAGTTTAATAGTCCTTGGGAGTTATTATTATAATATAATACACAACGAAATAACCTCACTTTTTCACTTATATTGAAAGTTATTACTTACATCGTATGGAAGATTTTCATAATTGTTTTCTTCCATTTTTAATAAAAATTCATCAATTAAATTATTTAAAAATCACAAAATCATTGACATCGATTGGAATTATCAGAACTTTTTTTTGGCTACTCCAAATTCAACTCAAAAATAATTTGTCATAAACATATGTGTTTTGTTTTCATATGTTAGTACTACATTTACACCGATAGCAAAATTTAAATGGGCTATTGACGACATACACCATGTGCTCTAGCGGATTTTATGTTAAACTAGTTAAACAAATCAAATTATAAACATATGTCAAATACCATATATTTTTACTCACAAAAATATTTAAATCATATTAAATTTAATTTTTTTAAAATTTGTGCAACAATTGGTGTATTTATTTATTCAAATGTAAGATACAACACTATTATCTATTATAATTTGATCGCAATTTTATAATTTTTAATAGCAAAACGGAAAGTAATCGTAAAACTGCGAAATATTTGGGTCGCTATTAGTGTCGTACCACAGTGCAAAACATATTTAAGTCGTACCACAGTGCAAAATGTATGATATTGACGGCGTGTCCATGCATCATATTCCCCGTAAGGTCATGTTAAATAAAATAACATTAAATGGAAACATGTACTAAGGATGGGAAAAAAAATTCGCAAAAACTTTGTGTTCTGTAGCAAGAAAGAACAGATTCTAATTCCATTACCACGGGCGAATACATACGAAAAAGAGCATCACATCAAATGCTTTTCCTTCAGAAATTTACCACAATCAAGCATAATGACGAGGAAGCCAAAGGCAAGAAAACTCAGGTTAAATATAATTAACAAGTATGTACATGTACAATTTTGAAACTAAATGTATAATTATAAATCTTGTATGTACTTATATTTTATTTTTTAGTTTATCAATTGATACGTCTAGTAGAACAAAAGATGGCTTTGGAAATATTTATCCTACTAACAGCAAGGATGATGAAGGGTGCCACCCATACACCAATTCTGCATAGGTACTCAATTCAACATTCACGAGCGCGGCGTATCTGTGGAAATTAATGGTGAAACAGAAAAACTTAATAAACTACCGTTCCTTATTGATACTGACGAAAAATTAAATTCCATGACTGGAATTCCAAGTCTAACTTTGTTAGAACGGTTACATAAGTGCTGTTTATTAATAAGGTCAGAAGAGCCCTATAATATTGGGTTGTCTAAAAAAAAATCAGTATAATATTGACAATGTGTCGAATAAAGATGAATATGAACAATATACAAACCGCAATACTATTTAATATCTCCTCAAGATGTGCTAAAAATTATTTTACCGATTGTGTGCAGTTCTTAGCAAAAGTTTTAAAATGTTGCATATATTGGCAGACTCGAGAAGAAAACCTAAAAAATTTTTATTGTTACTTCAATTAAAATCTTTTATACTCATATTTTTTAAATTATTTATCCTGGTAAAGTGATAACAGCGCACTCTCTTAGCAAAATTTAAAAACTATTTAAAGAAATCAAAATTCAAACGAACAGTAAGTAAATATTAAAATTTATTCTTTTTGATTTGTTTTGGAAAAATAATTTAAAAAATATGAGTATAAAAGATTTAAATTGAAGTAACAATTAAAATTTTTTAGGTTTTCTTCTGGAGTCTGCCACTATCTGCAACATTTTAAAACTTTTGCTAAGAACTGCACACAATCGGTAAAATAATTTTTAGCACATCTTGAGGAGATATTAAATAGTATAGCGGTTTGTATATTGTTCATATTCATCTTTATTCGACACATTGTCAATATTATACTGTTTTTTTTTTAGACAACCCAATATTATAGGGTTCTTCTGACCTTATTAATATAGCACCTTAGCACTTATGTAACCGTTCTAACAAAGTTAGAGTTGGAATTCCAGTCATGGAATTTAATTTTTCGTCAGTATCAATAAGGAACGGTAGTTTATTAAGTTTTTCTGTTTCACCATTAATTTCCACAGATACGCCGCGCTCGTGAATGTTGAATTGAGTACCTATGCAAAATTGGTGTATGGGTGGCACCTTTCATCATCCTTGCTGTTAGTAGGATAAATAATTCCAAAGCCATCTTCTGTTCTACTGGACGTATCAATTGATAAACTAAAAATTAAAATATAAGTACATACAAGATTTATAATTATACATTTATTTTCAAAATTGTACATACTTGTTCATTATATTTAACCTGAGTTTTCTTGCCTTTGGCTTCCTCGTCATTATGCTTGATTGTGGTAGATTTCTGATGGAAAAGCATTTGATGTGATGCCCTTTTTCGTATATGTTCGCCCGTGGTAATGGAATTAGAATCTGTTCATCCTTGCTACAGAACAAAAAGTTTTTGCGAATCTTTTTTCCCATCCTTATTACATTTTTCCATTCATTTAATGTTATTTTATTTAACATGACCTTACGGGGAATATGATGCATGGACACGCCTTAAATATCATGTATTTTGCACTGTGGTGCGACTTAAATATGTTTTGCACTGTGGTACGACACTAATAGCGACCCAAATATTTCGCAGTTTTACGATTACTTTCCATTTTGCTATTAAAAATTATAAAATTGCGATCAAATTATAATAGATAATAGTGTTGTAACTTACATTTGAATAAATAAATACACCAAATGTTGCACAAATTTTAAAAATATTAAATTTAATATGGTTTAAATATTTTTGTGAGTAAAAATATATGGTATTTGACATATGTTTACAATTTGATTTATTTAACTTGTTTAACATAAAATCCGCTAGAGCACATGGTGTATGTCGTCAATATGTCTCAATTTCCACATTTGTATGCATTGCAACGCATCACTTTTCGTTTCTACCCTTTTTTGTTCTTATACAGTTCGGAAGAATTCTAGAACTCGAATTATTACTCGAGTAAATTCAAGGGCCAAAAAAATCGTTCATAATATACAGGGTGTTTCATACTATATGCGTAGCTCGTCCACAAATATGAAAAAAAGTTTCTCATAACCTACCCTCTAAAATGCACTACTATCGAGATACAGTGTTGAAATTGAAAAAAAAAATTCGTATTTTGCGAATTTCTCGGGGACCGTTTATCGTTTAGAAAACAGCTTTCGTAAGCATTTTCTACTCATAATGAGCTATGTTTTGTGCATAATTTTTTTTTTTTTTAAGTCTTAATTGATGAAGGTTTTGAAGGGCAGTGGGTGTTTTTCTCCTCAACTTCTACGCTACTGGAAAAAGTACAATTTTGAGATGCTCATTTGAACCGCCAATGTTTTCTACACAAAAAAGTTTCACATGGTTATAAGCTCTAAAGTCGACCGTTTTCGAGAAAAATCAACTTTTATGTTGAAAAACATGGTCAATTTTATGAAACAAAATTTTTTTCTACATGAACATTTCCAACTTTTAATTTAACTGTTTATGATTTGTTATTGTTCTTTTTAATTTTGAGATTATGAAGTTAACGATTGGTTTTGTTACTTTACTTGTTTCAACGTTTAAATAAATTTTACTTAATTAGTAAGAAAAAAAATTTTATTTCAAAAAATTGACTATGTTTTTCAAAATAAAAGTTAATTTTTCTCGAAAATGGTAGACTATAGAGCGTATGACCAGTCGTAACTTTTTTGTGTAAAAAATATTGGCGGTTCAAATGAGCATCTCAAAACCGTACTTTTTCCAGTAGCGTAGAAGTTTGGGAGAAAAACGCCCACCACCCCTCCAAAACCTTTACCAATTAAGACTTAAAAAAAAAATCCCGCACAAAACATAGCTTATTATGAGTACAAAATGCTTACAAAAGCTGTTTTCTGTACGATAAACGGTTTCGGAGATATTCGCAAAATACGAAATTTTTTTTCAATTTCAACCCCTGTATCTCGAAAATGGTGCATTTTAGAGGGTAAGTTACAAGAACCTTTTTTTCATATTTTTGGACGAGCTATCACATCCTGAAGTCCTGCGCATATATTATGAAACACCCTGTATATCGTGTTTTTGCGACAAAGATATGCAGATTTTTTTGTATTGTGAAGTGTTGAAATTTAGACCTGACCGAATTTCAGTAGCTGGTACCTACAATGTCGAAGGGTAAATCTCTGTCTCAACAAAATGCAAGCAGCAGAAGAAACCAACAGCTTAGCATTGATTTCAAGAACATAAGAGGTCTCAATTCGAACCTAAACGAGGTTCATCACTACATCGAAAAAAATAAGCCTGACATCGGAAAGCTTCAAAACTGAATACCGATAAATATCGGATATCTAGCTAAGAATTGGAATATTCATTTTAAAACAAACATGGTGTCTGTGCAGTTGTTCGTCTCTCCTCTCCCCCTTACGAGGTCCTTTGTTCGATAAAATATCGTTAGATATAGATACAATTGCCACATACTACCCCAAAGCAAGAGTGACCATTCTTGGGACTGTAATATACATAATAAAGAATGGCTAAAGTATTTATAACGCACTAACGACGTAAGATGACAGCCTGAACGGATACTCGCAGATTACCATGGCATCCTTTACGGAAAAAAATCTATGAAAAATTCAAAGAAATTCAATGAAAAGCTATGAAACAAAAAGTCATAGACAATAATAATTTTTCATAGAAAATAATAGGAACAAATATAATTTTTTAGGAAAAAGTATCAATTTCTTAAGAGTATGTCTTTGAAAAATGAAAAACTATGATAAAACTATGACTATACAATATTGGGATAAGTGGTGGGGTCCTCCCGAACACCTGTTTATTGTTTCAATGTTTGTTGGAAGCATCAACATTCGTTCGTTAAGAAATTTTGATTACACTTTGCAAAAAGATGCAAATATGTATGGCAAGGAACTGATTAGTTTTTTTAGCGATAGTGAACAAAGTGGTAGGGGGTCCTCCAAGCACCTGTTATTTTGGAAGCTCAATAACTTCTGTATCTGATAATCGAGTTGGATGAAATTTGGTACATACACATTTAGTACGGTTTACAACAGTTCTGCATCCTAACTTCCGCTTTGTCACTTCCGATAAAATTTTTTTTTACTTTTTCTCGTACAACAAAATTTATGTTTGTTGGGATACTACTGCCTGCTTTAATAGTTTTATTATTAGAACTACGAAGTCCATAATATTGGTTAGCTTTTGATTAAAGTATTTTATGGATATTAGCTCATTATATATCCAGAACACTATGTTTCCAGAGCTGTGGTGAAGTCAGCCTATGCATCAGCGTCGCAATATTTTTTTTATTAATTAGTTAGACATGTTTAGCACACTAAATATGAAATATTCATTATTCAGACCCTTTGAATATCCGAAGATACCATGTCAACTATAAAGGAAGGAGATGAGGAAAATGGAAGGAATGAGGAAATAGGGACAACTATATTAACTGTTTTATATATTTATATGTACATTTTCTTTAAATGCCTGAGGGGAAAATTCATCGGGAAATACAGAGGAGGGCATTGAGTTCCACAATTTGGACACTCTATTAAAATAGTTGTTCTGGACACAGTTCTACAACGAGGTATTTGGACAACAAATGGATGAGATAACTCGGCAGCTCTTGTTTGTCGATTATACTGCGCACATGGTGAAAGGATATTTTGAATTTCTTTAGACGAGAATTCGCAAAAATTATATTTACAGTAGATTGACAATTCAGCCACATTTCTTTTGTGGTGGAGTGAATCAAGCTGATCTGTTAGTTTGGTATTACCAATCAACCGTATTGCTTTTCTCTGTACAGAGTCTAGATATTTTATTGTTGACTGACAAGCACCTCCCCAAACATGACAGCAGTATTCCATACATGGACGAATAAAGGACTTGAAGATTAGCAAAATTTGATCGAAATCTAGGAGATGCATGTGATGCATGCAATGTGCTGTCATCAGCAAAACTATGGATTCGGTGCACTGTGGAAATAAGTAAATCATTAATGTATAGAAGAAACAAGGTTGGTGAGAGTGCAGAGCCTTGGGGAACCCCAGCATTGGTTGTGAAAATATTGGATGTGATACCATTTAAATTGACATGAAATTGGCGACCTGTAAGAAGACTATGAATCAATCCATGAGACAGTAAAATGGTCTATGCCATAAGATTTTAGTTTAGCAGTGAGATTTTTATGCCACACTTCATCAAATGCTTTAGAAATGTCAAGTGAAATACTGAATGTTTCACCATGGTTTTCCAGCGATTTGTTTCAGAGGTGGGATACGTAGGCTAAAAGATCACCTGTTGCATGACTTCTACGAAAACCATACTACTTATCATCAATAATTTGCGACATTTCCAAATAATCTATTAGATTGTAGTTAACATATTTTTTCAAATATTTTAGCCAAAACCGACAGAATTGCAATTGGTCTATAATTGTTAGGGTCTATCTTACTGCCTTTCTTTGATATGGGTTGAACGCTGGCCAGTTTCCAAGAATCGGTAAATATGCCGGTTTTGTAAGATAAATAGAATATTTTTGTTAAAATTACAGCTAGTTACCTAGCAAAGTTTTCAAGAATGAGGGGTGGAACACCGTCGGGGCCAGCAAATTTGTTGATATTGATAGAAAGAAGCATTTTCCGTACAATCCCTGACGGAAAAAATCTATGAAAAACTATGAAAAATTCAAAGAAATTCAATGAAGCTATGAAACGAAAAGTCATAGACAATAATAATTTTTCATAGAAAATAATAGGAACAAATATAATTTTTTAGGAAAAAGTATGAATTTCTCTGCAAGAGTATGTCTTTGAAAAATGAAAAACTATGACTATGCCAAGTTATTTTTTTTAAATCTCTTATTTTCTATGAAAATTAGGTAAACAATTATGAATTTATGTGAAAAATTATGTTTATGAACTATGAAAAACGAAGAAAAAATCTGATTATTAAGCTCGTAAAATTTTTTTCGAATCGTGTTTTATTTCGGTATTTAAAAAAGCGATTTTTGTAAATAGATAGATTAGGTTCTCTGCATGATAAATATGAAAACCAAATTTGGTGGAAACTCAGAGGGCGAAAGTTACAAAAGTCAAACAAAATTTCTGAATATTCCGAAAAGGTAACGTAAACATTTAATGTCAGTTACACCTTAATCCGATAGTTAATCACTCAGTTTTGAAGCAGATTAGCGGGGCTTCATAATTTGAGAATTTAGTAAAAATCTAAATTTAGTTTAAAACTCAAAGGGGGCCAATGTGAAGTTGAAAGTTTGACACCATATAACTTTTGCCACCGCATTTGCGCACAATTTATTCACAAATGCAAAATGATGCAAAGGATCTAATCTTTCCATTTATCTATAAAAACCACCTTGTTGAAAACCGGGATAAAATTCGTAATTCGGACATAAAGTATATTTTTGCTTTCGAGTGTTTCCTTGATTTCACTCTCAAGCAAAAAAGTCCTACTTTATGCTCTAATACATAATTAGCTATTTTGCCCTTATGTTTACGGTGAAATTTACAATCTTAGTAGGTAATGCTATGGTTTTTGCCGATACGCAATTCAAAGATGTTAAGTAGGAACATTCTCTGATATGAATAGAAAATTATTCAGTTTCTTGTTGAATGGGAATACTTAATTTTTTATTCGTATTGAAACGAATATCGGACCGCCAACCATCATAGTTATACCTATATCTTAACTATCGTTTTTTTTTAAGAATCGGGCAGTCGCGGAAATTTTCAAATTTTTACTTCACCACAATTTTAAATTGTGTGAAGTAATGCAATCTATCGTGAAAAAAAAGTCTTAAATTCCCCAAATTTTATTTTTTCTTTTGTTTTGGACCATCCTCTATCTAAATAGCCAAAAAAAATTTTGGTGTACGTCTGTGTGTGCGTGGGTGGGTGGGTGAGCGGTTGAGTTTTCTGCATAGGATCTTGATGAAACTTTGGCAAATGATACAGGTTCACTTGAAAATGGAAGATCTGGATTCAATTCAAATTTGGACAAAATGGCGGGGGGTCTCCCGAACACAGACTTCATTCATTAATCAATTCTAATGACACTTTGGAAAAAGATGGAGACTTAAATGACAAGGAACTGATTAGTTTTTGGACAATATTGGGATAAGTGGTACGGGGTCTCCCGAACACCTGTTTACTGTGTCATCATTTTTTCAATGTTTGCAATGGGAGCACACAGCATTCGTTCGTGAACCAATTTTGATGACACTTTGGAAAAAAATGCAAACATGTATGGCAAAGAACTGATTAGCTTTTGAGCGATAGTGAACAAAGTGGTGGGGTGTGTCCCATACACCTGTTTTTTTTAAAGCTCTATAACATCTGTACCTGATAATCGAATTGGATGAAACTTTGTACATAAGCATTTAGTATGATTTACAAAAATTCTGCATCCCAACTTCCGGTTTTTTTGCTTTCGGCAAAAAATTTTTTTTTATTTGTTGGCAGTTTTTCAGTGTCTTTATGCACACTACAGCCTACAATAATGAAGTGATTATGATAAAACTTATGGAAAGGTTTCAATTAGTGTAAGAAGATAATTATCATCTTTTGGGACACATTGATCAAAGTGGCGGGGGGTCTACCATACAACTGCTGACTTTTCACACTTTGTTTTTAAAGTTTGTTGGGAGCATACAGATTTCATTCATTAATTAATTTTAATGGCACTTTGAAAAAAGATAAAGACTTTATTGACAAAGAATTGACTAGTATTGGACAATATTGGGATAAGTGGTAAACACCTGTTTATTGTTTCAATGTTTGTTGGAAGCATCAACATTCATTCGTTAAGTAGTTTTGATTACACTTTGCAAAAAGATGCAAATATGTATGGCAAGGAACTGATTAGTTTTTTTAGCGATAGTGAACAAAGTGGTAGGGGGTCCTCCAAGCACCTGTTATTTTGGAAGCTCAATAACTTCTGTACCTGATAATCGAGTTGGATGAAATTTGGTACATACACATTTAGTACGGTTTACAACAGTTCTGCATCCTAACTTCCGCTTTGTCACTTCCGATAAAATTTTTTTTTACTTTTTCTCGTACAACAAAATTTATGTTTGTTGGGATACTACTGCCTGCTTTAATAGTTTTATTATTAGAACTACGAAGTCCATAATATTGGTTAGCTTTTAATTAAAGTATTTTATGGATATTAGCTCATTATATATCCAGAACACTATGTTTCCAGAGCTGTGGTGAAGTCAGCCTATGCATCAGCGTCGCAATATTTTTTTACAAATTTGGTATCAATCGATCGGGCTTGGCCATCTCCCGAAAACTTTATGAGATTGGAGTGGTAGGACCCACCCCCACATCTTTACACCCTCTTTAAGTTTTAGCATATAAAAATCTATATAAAATAAATGGGAAGAGATAAAAAAAATTTAATGGCACCATTATCTTTTATTCAGACCGGCGCAACTTTGAGTCCAAAAGTTTGTTTGCACCCCACCCACAACCAACCCCGTGGGTTGGGTTGACACACTAAATGAGTAAAATATGTCATGTGGGGTATCGTTAGAATCAGAATTTCGTAACAAATACAATCCCCTTTATTACCCCCTGATCGGTGACATAACCATTTTTTACTCCCATGGGGGTACCCATATCGTAGAAAAAATTATTTTTTTGCATGTTATGTTTGGTGTCGATTTCGAAAAATGGAGGCTGGACTCGGGGTAGTCCAAAAAGGGGTGGAGGTTGGAGGGTCGGTTATAAAAAATATCGAAATTATCGTCATAATAAAAATTGGGGCCGGACTCAGGGTAGTCCAATAATAGGTAGGGGATGGGGGACGGTTACACAAAGTATCGAAATTATTGTCATTATTATCGATTTTTACATAATCGAGGATGCTGAGTTCAATGGTGATAGTAAAAATGTTTTGAACGGACTCAGGGTAGTTTAATAAGGTGTGAGGGTTGGGGGTCTGGTCATCAATAGTATCAAAATTATCGTCATTATTTCGATTTTAACATAATCAAAGATGCTGAGTCCAATGGTGATGATAAAAATGGTGACCGGATTCAGGGTAGTTCAATAAGGAGTGGGGGTTGGGGGTCTGGTCACGAATAGTATCAAAATTGTCGTCATTAGTGTTTTTTTCAACATACTTGAGGACGCTGAATCCAACAGTGATGTTTAAATTGGGATCAAAAATATAAGGGTGTCACTAAAGGGTGGGAGTAGAGGGCTGAAAGCCGAAATTGTTCACCTATATATTATGAGTATTGATTTTGGATAAATAAAGGGCACTGAATTCAATGGTGATGCTGAAATTAGTATTTGGGCTCTAGGGAAGAAACTAGAGGATAAGGGTTTGGGTCTAAAATTGGGGTAATGTTCAAATATACATAATAAATATTGGTTTTTCTATGAATCGAGAATGCTGAATCCAATGGCAATGTTAAAATGCAGAACCACGTAATAAAAAATTTGTACTATGAAAAGCACTATGTATTACAAATTGAACGACAATGTTTTGCTATTTATTTTGGTAATTGCTTGTTGATTGATTTCAAATTTCAATGATAATGCTATTCTATTTAAAAACTAATCAAGAAGTATTTCTTTTTTGGTTCGAGATCGAGTTCTACGTTTACTTTCGTTGTTTGTTATCGATTCTTTCAGTTCAATGAGTTGATTTTGTTAATTTCTTTTATTTCTACTGCATCTCTTTTTCGTTTCTGGAGGCTTGATTTATTCTCATTTAGCATTACATTTTGCATCTCCTGGTCTTCTACGATATTTAGTCTTTTCATTTTTTTAACACGCTTGGATAAGTTTGTAGAATCCATTTCATATTTTACTTGTTTTTCTTCTCTGAATTTAGAGAGTTGCGTTATTAATAGTTTTTCAAGTTCAATTGAACATTTCAAAGATTTCATTGAAGAATTGTTTTCTGCTACATTTTCCTCGACTTCCATTTCTGACTTATTCAATAAAATTTCGTAAGTTTCGGTTTGAAATGATGTATTTTCTTGCTTCTGAAAATTTAGAGAATCGATAGAGAGTAAATCTAGTTCTTCCAATATTTTTTTTCGATTATTTTGTGTTTCGTTCCGTATTCTCAATTCTTTCAAGAGATTTATTGATACATTTTCAAGTTCAATTGAAACTTCAAAGAGTTAATAGGACTTTTTTTTTGTAAACAAACATTTTTTGAATTTTGTTATTTTATGTTACTAGTTGTTGGAATTTGAGCTGGAATTTCATCTTCCAAAATTATTGGTAGTTTAGATGAACCATTATTTCGCTGTGCAATCGTCTACTTCATCAAATAATTCATCCTCTATTTCCAAGTTTGTGGATATTGATTCTCTCGATTTTATCAACCGCTGCACTATTCCTTTTATTTGGTTGGATTTAAGATATGCGTTTATGTACTATGTATAATTTATGTACTATACCGTATGGTTACGTTTTGACAGAGTTCGTAGCACTGATTCTGAAATAGTACATTTCGTAACAAGTGGAGAAAGTAAGTTATTTCAGCATTGGTGAAAGTTTGTGCACGAGCGATAGCGAGTGCAAACAATTCACCAATTCTGAAATAACTTACTTTCTCCACGAGTTACGAACAGTGCTTTTCATAATTTCTCTCTAAAAAGTAGTAAATTGTTTACAAGTTTTATTCAAATGGAAAACAGTTAAAACTACATATAATTACATTCCATAATTATTATTAATAGTTACATTGCAATTGTTAAATGTATATTTAGGAGAGCTTTTGTAACTACTGCCATACCCATACCCATCGTTCTTTTTGCGAAGAAAAGATTTCAGCTTTTGATATCCTTCGATTTTCATGTTTTGGTATAAATCAATAGTGCAGCGTAGCATAGACCAAATTGACCACAACGTGTTGTGGGCATACTTTTGTGATAACTCTTTAAAATAAACCAGTAAAACATTTTCCGACGGTGATTGAGCTTTTTTCTCTTTCATCCAAGAGCAAAACGTGTTGTATGTTGCTATATATTTGTCTCTAGACTTGTCCGGTAGAAGCTCTAAATGAATATTTGCAGCAGCTTCACCAAATTCATTAGGTCCACCATCACTCAAGTCACTTGTAGGATCTTCCATTTGTGTTTTGTTTCTGTTTCTGCTCTGAATCAATTTACAAGGAAGTTGAACAATGAACTGAAATAGTTTGTTTGACCGGAATCACTGGCGTACTTTGATTTAAAAAAGAAAATTTGAGGCCAAAACTTCAGCAGTTACGATAAGTAATTGACAGCGGTTACGATATGAACTTATCTAAACTGCTTTGATATTGACAGCTTTCGCAACGCTGGACAATTAAAGCAAAGTGTACTTTTTAGAGGGAAATTATGAAAAATTGTTTTGAATATTTTTTGTGTTTATAATGTGAAGTTTATAAAATAAAGAATAAATGACATTAAATATTTTATAAACAGATTTTTTTCCGTCTAGTTTACTCAATATGGCTTAAAGACGAAGTTCAATTATTTATACAAGAAAATGATGAGCACTCAAATTGTTAATCTTATTTTTGTGGCATTTGTTTGTATATTTCAATAATAAAAACATAAGAAATATGGGCTATTATTTTGAAAACGTAATTCAATTCAGCAATTCAATATGGATTTTTTCTTACGATTTTTTAAAGTTTGGTATATGAAAAATTCCCCATCTAATGGACTTGGCACTTTGACGCAGTGATGGGGCTCAGTAGACTCAGTGATCTTAGGAGCTACAACGGTAGGGTCACCCATGCCGTTAGGTCCTCGGTGAGATCGAAGCCAAGATCAAGTCCAAAACCCAAAGCTAAGGTGAGACACGTACGCCGAAAGCTTAGCATGGTCAAGGGGGTACTTGATTATTAGTACGAAACTCTGGATACCGGGCGCCCTCCAGTTTCAATAGCCTTACCACAGCACAGGGCTCTGTTGTGGCTGACCAATGTACCTCCCTACTTTCTCCATAAATATTGTATGGAAAACTATAAAGTTTTAGATGAGAGCGATGCTTCTCCAAACGCATCACATAAACCAACAACAAAACTGTGCACCATGTCCTACTCTAGGATCATGCCTGATTTATCAGCTTATTCTAAACCAGACAGCACACATGCCATGTCTGACTCTAGGATCATGCCTGATTTATCAGCTTATCCTAATTCGGATAGTACACACACCATGTCTGACTCTATGGTAATGTCTGATTCACCAGCTTACTCTAAGTCAGACAGCAGACCTGTACGATATAGACAAAAATCTCTAGTACCTAAATTAAGTTGCGTTCAGATTAATCTGCACAGATCAGAAATGGCCTCAGTTAATTTGAACCGGTTAATTGAACAGAATGCTCACGATCTTGCATTTATACAGGAGCCGTGGGCAGACAGCAAAAGAATAAAAGGTCTATCGTCAAACAAAAATACAAAACTGATCTATTTCTCAGATGTGGAAAGACCGCGAACTGCGATTCTCTTCAACAAACATCTGAAAATATTTCCGTTGAATGAATTTATCTGTAGAGATCTTACAACGGTCCAGATAGAAATTCATCTTCCTCAAGGTGGATTTCGTAAATTCATTTTAGCTTCTGCATACTTCCTGGGGGATGAGGACGAGACACCACCAGAAGTGGTAGAGAAACTCATCAAGTATTGCAACAATAACCACTATAACCTCATAATAGCGTGTGATGCTAACGCTCATCACACCGTGTGGGGAAGTAGCAACATTAACACAAAAAGCGAGCGTCTGCTTCAATTTTTGTATACAAACAATATGTTTATTGCAAACAAAGTTAGTGAGCCTACCTTTAGAAACGCAATCAGAGGCGAGGTCCTTGACCTTACTTTAACTAACATAAACGCTACTAACCATATTAAGAACTGGCATGTTTCGAAGGAAGCTTCTATGTCTGATCATGCTTATATATGTTTCAACATAGAACACTACCCGAAGAGCATCCAGTACTTTAGAAACCCAAGAAAAACCAACTGGGAACTTTACACAACATATCTTCATGATAATGTAAATAGTTGCAGCAGTATCAACTCTACATTTGAGCTTGACTCTGCAGCAAATAGTTTACAAGAAATTATCACTGAAGCATACAACCTTAATACTCCAATAACTCAATCCAAAAGATGCAGAGATGTACCTTGGTGGAATGGTAACTTGGAAAGGAAAAGGAATAAAGTTCGCAAGCTCTTTAACAGAGCAAAAACAACAAATAATTGGACAGAGTACCGAGTAGCTCTAACCAATTATAATAAAGAACTCAGACAATCAAAAAGAAATAGCTGGAAAGAGCTCTGCAATACGATAGATAATCTGCCTGCTGCAGCTCGACTCCAAAAATTGATGTCGTCTGATCACACAAACCCTCTAGGCTCAATCTGCAAACCAAGTGGTACGTATACCACCAGCTGTATTGAGACACTAGATACTTTACTTCAAACCCACTTTCCGGGCTCAATAAAATGGAGCACGGAAGATAATGCCAACGAAGACGTACGTCTTCTAGATCCTGCAACTAAAAGTAATGCAGATCATTTAACCAACACAATTTTCACCCCCAACAAAGCGAGATGGGCTATAGAATCCTTCGGTCCGTATAAATCTCCAGGAGGTGATGGAATTTTTTCCGGTATTTCTGCAAAAGGGTCTAACAATCATTCTTCCATACCTCATGCGTTTGTTCAAAGCAAGCTTTCGCCTTGCTTACATTCCTCAGATATGGCGAGAAACCAGAGTTGTTTTTATACCTAAGCCAAGAAAAAAACCAAATGAGGCCAAATCATACAGACCCATAAGTCTTACATCTTTTCTATTAAAAACAATGGAAAAGATGTTGGATTATCACATCCGTCATGTATGTCTGAAACAAAACCCTCTCAACTCTAGCCAGCACGCCTATCAGACTGGGAAATCTACTGAAACGGCGTTGCACAAAATGGTGAAAGAAATTGAGAGCACCCTAAACTATAAGGAGGCACTTGTTTGTACATTTATGGACATAGAAGGAGCCTTTGACAATGTCCACTTTAATGCTATCATTGAAATGGCCACAAAGAAAAATATAAACCCGCTTATCATTGCGTGGATTATCAAGATGCTACAGAGTCGGAAGATAACGGCTACACTAGGTGATTATTCAGTGACTGTTACTGCATCTAGAGGCTGCCCGCAAGGGGGTGTGCTCTCTCCGCTGCTTTGGCTAATGGTGGCTGATGATCTCCTCACTAAGCTAAATGATTCCGGCTTCAACACTGTAGGCTATGCCGACGACTTGGCAGTCATGGTTAGAGGGAAACATGACTCCTTTGTCGCTGGTCGAACCCAGACAGCTCTTAATATTGTATCAAAGTGGTGCAACAGATTAGGACTGTCGATCAACCCACAAAAAACAAGCATTGTCGTTTTCACAAACAGGAGAAACTTCAATTTCGTTTCTCCTGTTCTAAACGGCGATCCAATACAAACATCAAAAGAGGTTAGATATTTAGGTGTGATCCTGGATAGCAAACTAACTTGGAACCCACACCTGAAATATATCTCTGATAAGGCAAACAAAGTTTTCTTCACATGCAGAAACCTGTTTGGGAAAACATGGGGTCTTAGCCCAAAAATGATACTTTGGTTGCACCAAAGTATTATAAAACCAATTTTAACATATGCAGCTTTAGTTTGGTGGCCTAAAACGCGCCAAATAACTGCTCAAAATATGTTTACAAAAATACAAAGGCTTGTGTGTCTTAGTGCCACAGGTGCTTTCAAAACCACGCCAACGTCAGCAATGGAGATTCTTCTAAAACTTTCTCCATTGCACCTACATGTTAAATCTGTAGCGGTGTTGAGCGTTCATAGACTGCAGCTCACAGAAGGGTTTAAGCCGGGTAATCTAACTGGACACCTTAAAATCCTTTCTGAATTACAAGCTGAACTGCATACATACCATATTTCGGATTGTATGCCAAAAACAATAGATTTAGATAGGCACTTTGATGTCAAGATATTGGCCAGAGATCTTATTAAAAACTACATACGGTCACTGCCACATAACGCCAGCATCTGGTTCACAGATGGTTCTCGAACCAACATGGGCACGGGAGCAGGAGTGTTTGGTCCTAGAACAAAACAAACGGTTGCTTTAGGCACCACAACAACCATATTTCAAGCCGAAATTTTTGCCATTAGCAGTTGCGCTTTGCTATGCGCTGAAAGAAAATACCAAAATATTGAAATATATATTATCTCTGACAGCCAAGCAGCACTCTTGGCACTAAAATCTTCGCGCTTTGATTCAAAACTGGTATGGGAATGCTACCAAAATCTATTAAAAATCTCGTGCAATAACACAGTAACACTTGTGTGGGCACCTAGCCACACAGGAATACAAGGAAATGCTATCGCTGACGCTTTAGCAAAGCAAGGTGCCAATAAAAAATTTGTTGGACCGGAACCATGCTTTGGAATGGCCAAGAGTTCGCTCAAAAGCACAATCCAAACAATGGAACAAGAACAAAATGCTAAATTATGGAAAAGCAGAGAGGGACTAGTACACTCCAAGAAGTTTCTAGGTAACCTCCCTGTTTCACCCTTAAAAACAATCGACTTAAACAGAGAGTCTCTAAGAATTTTAACGTGGTGCGTTACTGGACATGGTCCTTTAAACCACCATCTTAACAAAATAGGCCTTGTTGTTTCCGACAGGTGCAGATTCTGCTACTCGGATGCGGAAACGATGGAACACGTCATCTGCAGCTGTCCTGAACTCTCTGGGCACAGATACAACCAACTTGGTCATAGAAGACTAACACTTCCATTACCACAAAACGTCACTCCAATTGAGCTAATTAATTTTATTAAAAGTCTCAACTTGGATGACAGAATACAACCAGTAACGGCACAGACGACGACTGACTAATAACAAAATCAGGGTAAGCACAATAGACCTTCAGGTCGCAGTGCTACTTGAACTGTAAGTCTCAAGGCCCTCCAATAAAAAAAAAAAAAAATATGAAAAATTCACATGTGTTTTTTTATTAAGTTAATAATCCTGTACTAAATGTGGATCTAATAAATTAAAACTTTCATATTTTAACACCTGCAATAAATTTGAACCATTTTTTGTGTATTTCTGATTGAGAAACAGGTTTTTATTCAGAATAAGAATTGGAGATCCCAATGATCGAAGATTTTGTTATAATTTCAACATCACCAACACTAACATTAGAAAAAAACATTAAAAAAATATTTTTCCTATAAACATTATAATTTAATCAATATTATAAATAAATACATTAAAATAGTACATTATGATGCTAGGACGTAAAGCTAAAGATTTTGGACGGATGTGGAGTTTGCAAATCGAGGCGCTAGCGATTTAGGCGATTAAGTCCAAAATAGCTTACGTCCGTGCATCATATACTATTTTTTATTCGCCGCAAGCAAAATATTTTAAGAAAAGTTGTTTATTCTAAATTAAAATTATAAATTTTCATAAATTTTAAAATAAAAATATGTGGAACAAGTAACCTTTGACAAAATATTTATTATTTTTTCCAAATTATTGTGTAGCTATGACAACAAATGATAACAACTATTTTAATTGGATAATGAAATTTTGAATTTAAGGGTTGCTTTGATAAAAATTTTTATTTTTCATAGAATTTAGACAAATACAAATGCTTTTTACTTTTTTGGACGTAGCTATGACAACAAAATAAATAGTTGAAAAGTGATACTTTAAAGCCGCAAATCACAGTAATAAAGCAACACTTTAATATGTAGGCGAATAAAATAGTACATTATGATGCTAGGACGTAAAGCTAAAGATTTTGGACGTATGTGGAGTTTGCAAATCGAGGCGCTAGCCGAGCTTACGTTCGTGCATCATGTACTATTTTTTATTCGCCGCAAGCAAAATATTTTAAAACAAAGGTTTATTCTAAATTAAAATTATAAATTTCAATATTTTTAAATAAAAATATGTGGAACAAGTTACCTTTGACAAAATATTTGTTATCTTTTCCAAATTATTGTATCACTATGACAACAAATGATAACAACTATTTTAATTGGATTATGAAATTTTGAATTTGAGGGTTGCTTTGATAAAAATTTCTATTTCTTATAGAATTTAAACAAATACAAATATTTTTTACTTTTTTGGACGTAGCTATGCCAACAAAATATATGGTTAAAAAAGGACACTTTAAGGCCGCAAATCACAGTAATAAAGCAACACTTTAATACATAGGCGAATAAAAAATTAATTTATATATTTTTTTTTGCCTTTAAATTGAAATATTTACGATCATCAGAAAAAGAAAACATTTTGGCAATTATTTTATCGGGTGTAGTGTTATCCGGTAAAAAACAGTGGAATCCTTGAGTTCTTTGTTTTCTTCCAAGAACATTTCTTAGATGTCGGTGAGGGTCCATAACACCAACCGCTTTGATTTCTTAATTTTTGTCGATCCTTCTGTAATAGTAACAACATCTTTAAGGCCAGGCATTGTTCTACTAATTTCCTCTGATAAGAAGTATGTTTGAATTTGTTTTACTATATTTTGTGACAAACTGTGCACTTGTTTGCTTTGAGGCCAACGGTAAGGACCTACTGTTTCCAACAGATCCATGGCGAATTCTACCAGTCGTCTTGATGCATTAAATTCATCCTGGATACGTTGATTTGACCAAAATTTACGTGGTAGAGTTGTCAACAAAAACACTTGTTTTGATTTACAGCTGGCATCTTTAAACTCTTTTTTAAGGTTCATAAGCCATGATGTATATTCACATTCCTCGTTTGGTGATAACACTTTAACTGAATCTACTTGAAATATTCTTTGACTTATTGCCGATGTGACACTTGCAATTTTTTTATAACTTCCTGTTGTAATATGATTTTGTTTGATAGGAGATTCGGCTAACCTTCCAAGAACATTGTTAATATCTTCTAAAATGTCATTAAGTAGTTTAGGAACTGGTGGAGATATAGTATCAACCGAAACTGGTGATGGATCTAAAGATGCTGGAGGTATTTGAATATTTTCGTTCGTTGGAACATTTTCAACATCCTGATTTATAGAAATAATTTCACTATCGATAGTTTCCGAACATGAAAGCTGCTGTATAGAAAATATTAGTTGCATATGAATTTTTATTCATTTTAATAAAATAATTAAATTTACCTTATTTTTATAGATATAAGTGCGACATGTTTCACATATAAACTGGTCATCACGCAAAGTAAAATTTAGGGTCGCAGCTTTTTGAATAACAGCTGGTGTGACCAGTTTCACATTTTTTGATGTCCGCTGATGATTTTTGAGACCGTACAAGTTACAGCACAATTTGAAAGGCATTTCTATTATTATCTTTTCTAAACGTTATGTCTTCTAAATATTTTGGAATATAATTGATTATAAGGCAATCCAATCAATATATATATACCCTTGAAATAGTTTTGACATAGGTAGAATCAGGTAAAATTAGGTAGGTACAATTTAATATATTTTGATTGGATGCAAGTATAATTTGGTCAAAAACCGTTTGTGGGCGTCATTAGAAATTTTAAATGTTAAAATTATGAGCCTCTAATGAGATTTTAATTAGTAAAAAGGGGCTGAATAGACATTTTTTAAAATGAATAAACATTTTACACACCCTTTTAATAATTTAAATTCCTTTATTTTACCACTTAACTTAAATTAATTTTTAATAAGTTTTTAACCATTTAGCCGCACAGAAAATGGTTCAAATTTATTGCAGATGTTAAAATATGAAATGTTTAATTTATTAGATCCACATTTAGTACAGGATTATTAACTTAATAAAAAAACACATGTGAATTTTTCATATACCAAACTTTAAAAAATCGTAAGAAAAAATCCATATTGAATTGCTGACTTTTTATTTCTCAATTTCATAGCTGCATATGTTTACTTTAAAATTTGTGAAAAACAAAAAAAAAAAAAAGCCTACTTTTTGAGATATGAGCTTTGAAGTAAACCAAGGTTTTACGCGCCGCCTAGCGGAAAAGATAAAATTTATTAATTTTAAACTTACTTATTTCAATTATTTTCCTTTTGCAAAAATATACGTAAGTCGGATGGAATTTGTGTAACCTATTCACAAAACATTGCCACCATTACCAAAAACTACGTGAAAAAGCCTCAAAATTCAACCGCGCATAACTCCGATTCAGAGTACACAAAAAATAAAAGCAGAAATTACTTTTTTCCTTTCGTCAATACCAACAAAATATCAAAATTTCAGATTTTTAAAAAATAGTTGTTTTTTTTTTCGATGTACATTTTCAAAATAATAGCCCATATAAAGAATTTGCTATTTTAGTTTATTATTTTTCTTATTTAATAATTTTAAAATATTTTTCTGCCATGTTTCGACGATACATCAATTTGACGATATAATTCAACTAATATTTAAGAATAACCCACTTTTAAGGGGCTCCTTTGCTAAGTAACTCTTGCCTTGGTGTATAATGTATATTTGAACATTTTTTTATTCTCCACCCCATCCTCTAGCATCTGATTTTGCTCCTATGGTTGCTTGATTGCATATTCCAAGACCACCATTGGATTCAGTATCCTCGATTCATAGAAAACCAATATTTATTATGTATATTTGAACATTTCCCTAATTTTAGATCCAAACTTTTATCCTCTAGTTTCTTGTCTGGACCTCAAATACTAATTTCAGCATCACCATTGCATTCAGTACCTCAATTTATCCAAAATCGGTACCCATAATATATTTTCGGCTTTCAGCCCAAACTCCCACCCTTTAATGACACCCTTATATTTTTTATCCCAGTTTAAACATCACTGTTGGATTCAGCGTCCTCAAGTATGTTGAAATCAATAATAATGACGATAATTTTGATTCTATTCATGACCAGATCCCCAACCCCACCCCTTATTTCCATCACCATTGAACTCAGCATCCTCGATTATGTAAAAATCGATAATAATGACAACAATTTCGATACTTTGTATAACCAAAAAAATTTCCAAAAACCACGTTTTCTGCCCGATTCTTAAAAAAAACAATAGTTAAATTTTCATTAATTATTGTCATAAAAATTCTAGAAATTCATAATTTTTTGTAGAAAAACTATAAAAATTTATGAAAAATGTCCTAATTTACATATGTTTTTCATTAATTTAGATAGTTTTTCCATAGTTTATCATATTTGTTTTTTATAAGTTTTCCCTTTTTTCATAGTTTTTCATACTTTATTTTCTGTCAGGGATATTGCAACGAAAAATATTTGGTTTCATTTTCGTTACAACTGGGGAAGTGAGTGTGGGAGAATGGGAAGGTTCAACTATGTTTGAGTTTTCTGCGAAAATACGACTCAAAAGATCCGCCTTCTCTTTCGAGTCGCTCGCGGGAATGTCATTCAGAACTAAGGTTGGGATAGAGGATCAAGTAAAATTGCTCTGGACTGATTTAACTGCCTGAAAGAAACTACGTGAGCCAGGTGGGTGCTCGGCGAATTTATTTGCTTTCTTCTAGATAAACGCGTCTTTGTCGAAGCCTATTTTGTATTTACTAATATTTCTAGCTTTATTATAGGTGCTATGGGTTTCAGGTGTTTTATTTGAGTTATACGTCTTAAATGCTTTACGTTTATTCCTCACTGCCTCATCAACATCCCGCGTGAACCAAGGCTCAGTTTCAGGAGTGATTAGTCGATTTGGAACAAACCGCCGCATTCCGTTTTCTATGATTTCAGAAATTCTTATTGCCGATGTGCTAGAATCTTGATCAACACAACAAATAGTTTTCCAATGTATTTCATCATAAAAGTTTCTCAGTCCCTCCCAGTCAGCGCGTTTATAGTTCCAAACACGACGAGGATTTACTTTAATTTGTGTCGGTGATGTAAATTGCATTATTGCTGATATTAGTAAATGGTCCGATGTTCCGAGGGGTTGTTCAACTTTTGTCTTCGTAGTATCTGGTTCGTTTGTCAAAAACAGATCCAGCAAATTATTGTTATAATGTGAATTATCTGGGATTCTAGTGGGACACTATCATTTGCGTCAAACCGTGATAATCTGCGAGTATCAGTTCGGCTTGTCTTCCTACGTGGTCAGTGCGCGATGAATACTTAAGCCATTCTTTATTATGACTATTAAAGTCTGCAAGAATGGCCAGTCTTGCTTTGGGGTAGTCCGTGGTAATCTTGTCTAGGTTAGCCGATATTTGATCGAAAAACGGACATCCTGGGGGGGAACTTGGCGATCTGTATAATCCTATTATAAACATAGTTTCATCAACACCTGAGATCTTCAGTGCTACAAAATTATGGTGCTTAGAGTTCAACTCGTAAGCCTTAATTCTCATACATGAAAGTGAATTTCGAATAAATACACAGACACCATGCTTGTTATAAACGGAATGCTCCAATTCGTAACTAGGCATCTGGTATTTATCGAGATCCAATTTCGATGCTTTGCCACTGACAATTGTTTCGGTTTTATTTAGCGTATGGTTTTTATGACACATTAAAAAATAAAACTTAAAATAGGTAGATTTTTCTATGACATCTACCTAAAACAAAACATGAATACACATTAAATGAGCTTACAATCAATTTGATTGCGCGTCGTTTAGTTAAAAAGTAAAAATATTTGAACATTGGGCAGTACATTTGAACATTAGATGTTTACATCGAGTGAGTCTATCCATGCTACTACATCGGGCGTTGCCAAATGGATGTCTGCGATGTTGCCATTGTATCGTCGAATTGGACACACAGTTGCTGTGTTTTATGGTTTGTTGTGGAGCTCCGCAGTCACATTGAGGGGACTCTGAAATGCCCCCACTTGTAGAAAGAATCAGCACAACGTCCATGATTCGTTCTTATTCGGTTTAGTGTAGTCCAGATGACGTGGCAAATCGAAACCAGGTTGGGTAGAAGTCGGGTTAGTAATAGAAAGCCCAAGTGTATTGTAATGATGCCAAGAGGTGTCCCAGGCATCAAAGATATTAAAATTAGTTGCCAACAAGTTGCTGGCAGTTTTATGTGGAGGCTTTCTTTACTTCAATCGACAATGAGTATAGTCACCGTAATATTCGTGCAAGGGTAACATGATGTTGTTGGTTACCTTTTTATGTTCACGCATAAGCGCATGTGAGCGTCTGAGTGCAGGTGGAGCGATATTGCTTAATACAGGAAGCCAAGGTAAAGGAGTAGACCACTTATAGTACGCATGATAGTACCACTTATAGTACGCATCGTGGCATGCAGCTGGCAGTCAACTTTTTCAGTATGTGTGCTATTCAACCAGACTGGTGCGCCGTACTCAGCCACTAGTAAACCAGACTTAGAGCAGTTGTGCGGAGGGTAGCTGGAGTAGCACCCCATGTCGAGCCTGCCAGTTTGTGCAATATATTGTTTCTCGTTTTAAGTTTTTTTGACGTATTCTCTAGGTGGAGCTTAAAAGAAAGAGTTCTATCGAGAGTAAAGCCCAGGTACTTTGGCTGTTGATTGTATTTAATGACAGTGCCGTTAAATGACACTGATAGTTCGTGGTTTGCCAGTTTGTTGTTTAAGTGGAAACAAGAACTCTCGGTTTTACTTAGATTAGGAAATAAACTCCACGTTCGAAAATAGTCATTCATTATCGCCAGGTCAGTTGAGAGCAAATCTTCCAAGACACCCATGTCTTTATTTTGAGTGGCCAGGGTCCAATCATCAGCATAACCAAATTTCGTTGATGTTGTGTCAGGAATGTCATGAATGTACAAATTAAATAGTAATGGAACCAGGACGGAACCCTGTGGTAAACCATTATTAAGCATTTTGGACCTACTACAGGAATTATTTAGATGGACTTTGAATACACGATTACTCAGCATGTTGTTAATTAAACGCGAGATGGTGCTACAAGGTACTGCATTGAACAGCTTATATATAATCCCAATTCGCCAGATCGTGTCATATGCTGCAGTGAGATCGATGAATACTGCGCCTGTTTTTAATTGTTTTTGATACCCAGCTTCGATGTATGTAGGATGTTAAAGCGAGCAGTTGGTCAGTGCAACTGCGATTGGGACGGAAACCAGCTTGTTCGACTAGGATCTGGTCATTCAGTATCAGGGCGATACGGTTTTATATGAGCCGTTCTAACAGTTTGTAGCAGGTGCTCAAAAGGGCAATCGGGCGATAGCTTCCTGGTTCATTAGATGGTTTACCTGGCTTAAGTATCGCTATCACTTTTGAAGTCTTAAAATGTTTTGGAAGATTGCCGGTTTCTAGGATTTTCGAGAAAAATTTAGTTAGCCATTGTTTTACCTTTTTTCCAGCATTTCTAAGAAATTCTGGAAATATACCATCGTACCCAACTGCCTTTCCGTTTTTTGTTTGGGACAGAGCTGAATCAAGTTCTTCGCTACTAAAAACGTTCGCATATTTCGATGGAGACGAGCAATTGCGCTTCATTTCTCTTAATTTACGTTTAATTGTTCTTTTATGAAGGCGATTAATAGAAGAACGAGATATGTTTACGATATGATTCGCAATGTCCTCTGGATTTATTTCATTGTTAGTACGAGCAATTGAGTTTGAGCCACCCAGCTTCCGAAGGAGACTCCAAGCTTCCCTGCTTGAATGGGAAAAATCTATGTTTTCAACAGCGCTAATCCAGTTTTTTCTTTCTCGCGGCGTCCAGTGAGTAAATTAAGTCATCAGTCACGTCTGCCTCACCACTACTAAGGTACTCCTCATATAATTTATCGCTCTCTCTACTCCAGCCAGGAATGTACTCTTCACGGAAGCCTCTTGGGATGCATTTCTTAGCAGTTGAGATGGTGGCTCCAACGAACCTATCGTAGTTTTTAGGAATGGGTTGGATCCAGCGTATCACTGCATCCAACTCCAACCTATATTTATCCCAGTCAGCTTTGTTAAAATTCCATCTAAGTTGAGGAGTAGAGTTAACGAGTGGAATTTGGATTCCTACCTCAAGAATTACTGGACGAGGTTGAGAGCGTGGAAAACCTTGTAAGACAGCCCTAGATATCGGAATAGGGTTTCGTTGTTCGTTTTTTGTGGAAAAACAGAGGTCGGGATTGTAATCACGTCGCCATCTAGCAGATCTTTCTCTCTAGCAGGTCTTTCGCATCATATACCAGGAACATGTTGTTACCATCCGCCCAGTCCATCAGTTGTATGCCTACAGGATTGTTGTTTGAGTAGGACCACTGAGTGTGATGGCTATTGAAGTCACCATATATATTGCTGGGTGATGAAATAATGGTAGAGTAGCAGCTGGCCATCCTGTATTTGGAGGCTTGTATACGTTTACAATCTTCATGTCTGATATATCAACAACAATAAGATGTATATCGTTGTCCGTCTGTGTAAGTACATGGGTGCAGTTCATGATTTCTGACTTAACATACGTGGCAGATGCATATGCTTGATGGTAAATACCACTAATTAATTTGTAACCAACAATGTTTCCTCTAGAGGTAAGTTGCGCTTCATCTGCTGCATGCATTTCTTGCAGGATTACCACATCGATGTTGAAATCTTTTAATACTCTTTGTAGATGTTCAGTTTTTGACTTGCTTATGCCTTCAATGTTAAATTGCAAAATACGGACTGAGAATCCAATATTTTTTGTCTTATGGTGCTGAAAAGTACCGTTGTTATTGTGATTTTGGTTCATGTTTATTTTTTTTTTTTTGTATCACAGCCAAGAGTTCGAAATGAAATATTTGGCTACCAAGTTGAAATAGACTATTCGCGTAACCCAGGGTGTAGCACGAGGAGCTTGTCTATTAACACACCCCAAATTGTTTCGGTAAGAAACAATATGTCAGGTTTATTTTTTCGATGTAGTGATGAACCTCGTATAGATTCGAATTGAGACCTCTTAAGGTGGTGAAGTGAATGCTAAGATGTTGGTACACTCTGCTGCCATTTTGTTGAGACAAAGACTTGCCCTTTTCCATTGCAGGTATAGATACTGAAATTCGGCCAGGCCTAAATTTCAACACTAAACAGTATAAAAAAAAACTGGGTATCTCTGTCTCAAAAACACGATAGCAGGTTTCATGCAACAGTTGCACGATAAGGGAAAAGCAAAAAAATGGGAACACAAAAGACACTAACAAAATTGAAGAGTACAGATAATGTGAAATTCGTGATTCTTACTATTAACTAAAACGAAATTTTAAATTTCTTGTTACCAGGCAATACAAAACAAATTTATGCTTTAAAATAATATCAAAGCAATAAAACAAAGCAATAAAAGGTAAGATTTTACCTGTCTACCGTCTGGTAACAGTAAATATAAAATACCAAATAATTTTTTAATAAAGCACAATCTCACCAATTATATAATTGTACGTCTTATATCCTCACTTCACTTTTATTTTAATAAACACTAACACATGCTCAGTGTGTTTTTTCTTATTTTACCCCTACTTTGTCTCTAGAAAGAATGCAAAAATAAAATAAAACAAAATACTACTTATTTTTTTTATTTTCGATTATTTTTTTTTCTTTCTTTAAAATTTAGTTTTAGACAACCTTCTTCTTCTGACTCCGGCTAATGAATGTATTCAAAATAGCGATTTTTGTAAATAAATAGATTAGGTTCTCTGCATGATAAATATGAAAACTAAATTTGGCGGAAACTCAGAGGGCGAAAGTTACAAAAGTCAAACACAATTTTTGAATATTCCGAAAAGGTAACGTTGCGTTTTAACAAAAGCATATAATAATCATTTTGTGTCAGTTACACCTTAATCCGATAGTTAATCACTTAGTTTTGAAGCAGATTAGCGGGGCTTCATAATTTGAGAATTTAGTAAAAATCTCTCAAAAGGGCCAATGTGAAGTTGAAAGTTTGACACCATATAACTTTTGCCACCGCATTTGCGCACAATTTGTTCACAAATGCAATATGATGCAAAGGATCTGATCTTTCAATTTATCTATAAAAACCACCTTGTTGAAAGCCGGTATAAATAAGAACAATTGTGAGCTTTTCTAAAAGTTTATGTTTTTACATTATGATCACTGAATATGCCAGAATTTGTGTTTGGTATTATATTTTTTTTTTTTTTTTTTTTTAATAAAATGTGTTGTGTAATAGGGTTTAGAATATGTGTCACAACAACACATAAATACCTTTTAAGACCTAGGTCTAGACCTGGGTCCCACAACAACTGGCGTTCTGAGGTGTAGATTAACGCTTTTTTTAAACATCTGTGGGTTGAAACCACCTGAGACTAAGTGTTCCGGCAAACTATTCCATTTGTACGCAGTTCGGACAAAGAAGTCTCTCTGCGATCTGCCAGAATGACAGCGCGGGATCTTTACCGTTTCACTGGTTGCGGCAGCCGATTGCCGAGTGGAACGGGGGTAAGAATAAGTTTGAGGCATGATGCCGCTGATTTCATCTGAGCACTGCTGATGACGATATTTGTAAAAAACAACGAGGTCAGCAACAGTGCGACGATGTTGTAGGGAATCAAGTTGTGATGTCAAAGTTCGATCACCTACAATTCGTATAGCTCGCTTTTGAACAGAGTCCAAGAGGGCCAAGATGGAAACAGAGGCAGCACCCCAAACTTGACAGCAGTACTCCATACAGGGACGAATATAGGACTTATAAACATGGAGCAATTGGTATGGAGTGAAAAATTTTTTGCATCTATTTAGGAGGCCGAGTTTTTTAGACGCGCTTTTTGCCATCGCCATTACATGATCGTTCCAGAGTAGGTCATTTGAAACTGTGACACCCAATAAACGAATGTTTTTACATTCACCTATTGGTTCATCACACATACTAAATAAAATATCTTTGGGGAACTCGGTCTTTAATCTGGAAACAATCAACAGCTGTGTTTTGGTGGAGTTGAAATTGACAAGGTTTTGGTCACCCCAGTCGGCGACTTTATTCAGGTCTTTGTTCACGTTTATGGCAGCGTCTCTCCGGGCAGGATTAATTCGTTCGTGCATTTTACCTTTTGAAGGAAGGGGCTCGAACGACTTGTGCAGAGTACTATCATCTGCAAAACTATTTATTGGGTTGCTGGTGATTTTCAACAATTCGTTGATATAAATCAAAAATAGGGTTGGGGACAATACTGAGCCTTGGGGTACACCAGCGTTAATTAGTTTAGACTCAGAAGAATATCCGTCTAAGGTTACCGAAATGTATCGGTCGGATAGAAAATTTTGAATCAGCTTCACAACATTGGGATGAAAACCGTACGCAACGAGCTTGTTGATTAAGTTGGCATGCCAGACTCGATCGAATGCCTTGGAGATGTCTAAAGCGATAACGTATGTTTCACCACCTTTATCAAGTATGCTGTTCCAACAATGCGCTACATAGTTTAATAGATCGGTAGTTGATCTTTTGTTTCGAAAACCGTATTGGCTGTCGGATATTAAATGATTTTCTTCCAGAAATTTTGAAATATGTGTATTAATATAATGCTCATAGACTTTGGATAGGACCGATAGTAAAGCTATTGGCCTATAATTTGAGATATCGGATTTTGGTCCCTTTTTGGGGACGGGCTGGACATTTGCCAACTTCCAGCACGAGGGAAATATACCAGATTTGTAGGATTGGTAGAATATTTTAGTTAAAGTTGGTGCAAGTTCTTTGGAAAAGGTTTTTAAAATAATGGGTGGAATATTGTCCATTCCTGATGCTTTGTTGATGTTTAACCCCTTTAAAAGTTTAGCGACTATTTTGGGTTTGAAGTGAAGTTCATTCATATTAACTCCTGAAGACTGGATTTGGGGTATTTGTTTAGGAGTTTCCAAAACAGTGGAGTTCAGAGCAAAGCGTTCAGCGAACAAGTTAGCTTTTCTTGCGGGATCATTGACGATTAAATCACCATCAATAATAGGGGGAATAGAAAATTTTGTACCAGAATTTAAAGAATTAATGGCACTGTAGAAACTCTTGTCAGAAACAGACATAGACGTAAGTTTTGAGGCTTTCGCTCTGTCAATTTCGGACTTTTCGTTTGAGATAATCTGATTAGATATTTTGTTGGCCTTTAGATATTGGGATCGATTAGTGGGAGTTTTGTTATGAATCCAAATATTAAATGATCTACGTTTGTTTCTAAGTGCCGTTTTGGCAGCTTTCGAATACAAGTATTTTTGTTTGGGTTTTACTATGGAGAAAGGGACAAATTTATTTATAGCAAATTGGATGGTTTCTGTAAAGTTTTGAGCAGAAACATTTACATTGTCAGTGTAAAAACAATGACGGTCGAAAGGGAAACCATGGAAAAAATTTTGAAGACCACTCTTATCCATTTTTGAGTAGTGAAATATTTTACGGGGTTTGGGAGCTGTAGTTTTAAGTAAATCAGTTTTGATAACTGATGAGATTAAATAATGATCAGAATTTCCAATACTACCTTTCGCAACATCGACACTCGTAATATCTGGCATTGTGGTAAGATAGAGATCTAGTAGAAAACTATTATCACCGCCATTACGGGGAGTGAAAGTCGGGCTTTTTACAATTTGGAATAGGCCCTGAGACGCGGCAAAAATTTCTGCCAGTTTTCCACTATTGTCAACATCGTCGGTCGATTTGGAGAATTCCAACCATGATTTGTTGTGGACGTTGAAGTCACCGGTAACGATAACTTCACAATTAGGGGACTTTGCTCTAATCTCGTCCATAATTTTTGTCAGTATATTAAAAAAGTTTGGGTTACGTTTGTTGGGGGACCGGTATAAAGCTATTGTAAAAAAAGTCATTTCTGGAAGACAAATCTTTAAAACCATTGTATTGAAGCCGTCACCGTGTAGTTCAAAATTTGGAAAGCGCGTGTACGCAACACTCTCATGAATGAATGCGCATACGCCCTGATGGAGTTTGAAAGCTGATTCGAGCCTATATTTGGAATTAAGCGATTCTATAAAAAGAAAATTTTCAGAAACTTGTGTTTCTGTAAGGAATAGAATGTTCGGTTTGTCGTGCTCAAGATGATGTTGCACGTGGTCATGGTTAGCGTTCAATCCGCAGATGTTTTGAACATGTATTTTAAAATTTTTTATTGATTCATATATGTTTTGTCCCTGCAAATTCCGTGGACATGCCGCTTTATGGGCGGGTGGATTGCGCAAATTTGCTTTACCACTTGCAGACTTATTTTTTTTCGGTTGTACTGCCATATATATATCAAAATGTTTATTTTATTTTTTTGTGTTTTATTTTAAAATGCATAACTAAGTAAAAAATCCTATCATACTACAAAATATGACATATGCCAATATTTCATGATAAGATGAAGAAATAATAACAAAATAATAAGTGAAAAACAAATTGTGAGAAATTTGCAGAAAACAAAACAAAAACTAAATGCCAATAATCCAGCTGATGCAGCGCACCCCAGACGCACCGCCCACCACTTCAATCGAGGCACAAAGCCCACACATAACTACGTGTTGGTTCGATTCCTCGGAAGAGCTAGTGAGCGGTACCGCTACGGAACGCTGCCCAGCTAAGACTGGAAGTGCTGCCGTTGACTAATTAAAGTTCGTCCGCCAGCACCCTAAGATATCATCTTGGCTAATGACATCTCCTGCCATTGCCAGTGGTATGTGATATCTCACGCTAACTCATATGTCAATGGCAGGGACTGGAGTACGCAGGGTAGTCAGACCCGTAGATCAACATTGATCATAATCGATCAAAATCAAAATTATTTTAGCATGAATATAGAATCTTACTCGTACAACAAAACAAACTTTGTACGTAATTCGGACATAAAGTATCTTTTGGCTTTCGAGTGTTTCTTTGATTTCACTCTCAAGCAAAAAAGTCCTACTTTACGCCCTTAATACATAATTAGCTATTTCGCCCTTATGTTTACGGTGAAATTTTAAAATCTAAGTCGGTAATGCTATGGTTTTGGCCGATACGCACTTCAAAGATGTTAAGGAGGCACATTATGGTATGAATGTAAAATTATTCAGTTTCTTGTTGATTTGGAATGCATAACTTTTTATTCGTATCAAACATCCTTCCAAAAATGACACTTCGGATTTCGAACCGCCAACCATCATAGTTTTGCATACCTATATTTTAAATTTTCATTAATCATTGTCATAAGAATTCATAGAAATTCATAATTTTTTGTAGAAAAACTATGAAAATAACTATGACAATTCAACTCACTAAATAAAGTTTCGATAAGGTCCAATAAAAACTCTTCATTTACTACCTTTTAACAAATCAAAACGAATTGCTTCGATTATTTTTCTCTGGTGGGAAGAAACAGCGAATATTTTCGGCCTACATAATATATTAATTTAAAACAAAAATTCACATACAAAATTATGTGAAAATGCAATTTGCAAATAGTAAAAATGTCCGTTTATGTTTATTTGTCAAAAATAAATTACAAATTTATAACATTTATGCGCCTACTAAGATGAAATAATATTTTATTATGTATGATTATGCCCCTTATAAAAAAATAGATAGAAAACGATAGAAACCGATAGACCGTTTTCTATCGTTTCCTATGCGGTCTTTGAATGAGAATTAATGGGTTGAAATCGGTTTATCCCATAGAAACGGATGCGGACTCTTACGTTTTGCCTTTTGTGGCGGACGCAATTTCTATCGTTTTTGGGTGTTTCTTATCGGTATTTTCTGATAAAAATAAAAACCTAGTAAACAAATAGAACCGTTTTCTATCGTTTCCTATGCGGTTTTTGAATGAAAATGAATGGGGCTGTATCGTTTTTTCCCGATAGAATGTTTGTATCGCTTTAATCGTTTCCTATCGTTTTTTGGTAGATTATCTGAATCGTTTTCAATGCGTTATTTCATATTATTTTTATTTCTGTTAATTCCTATCCGTTTTAATCGTTTCTTATCGTAAAACCCGAATTTCAGTGCAATATCCTATCGTTTTGAATCGTTTTCAATGGGTTATTTCACATTATCTTTTTTTCTGTTAATTCCTATCCGTTTTAATCGTTTCTTATCGTAAAAGCCAAATTTTAGTGCAATATCCTATCGTTTTGAATCGTTTTCAATGGGTTTTTTCGCATTATTTTTTGTTTTGTTTATTGCTATCCGTTTTAATCGTTTCTTATCGTAAAAGCCGAATTTCAGTGCAATATCCTATCGTTTTGAATCGTTTTTAATGGGTTATTTCACATTATTTTTTTTCTCTGTTAATTCTTATCCGTTTTAATCGTTTCTTATCGTAAAAGCCGAATTTCAGTGCAATATCCTATCGTTTTGAATCGTTTTCAATGGGTTATTCCACATTTGTTTTTCTGTTTATTCCTATCCGTTTTAATCGTTTCTTATCGTAAAAGCCGAATTTTAATGCAATATCCTATCGTTTTGAATCGTTTTCAATGGGTTTTTTCACATTATTTTTTTTTTCTGTTAATTCCTATCCGTTTTAATCGTTTCTTATCGTAAAAGCCGAATTTTAGTGCAATATCCTATCGTTTTGAATCGTTTTGAATGGGTTATTTCACATTATTTTTTTTCTGGTTAGAAATTTATTACAAAACTAACACGAAGTATCAATACGTTGCCGGAAAATCATAACAGATCATAAATTAATATAATTTAGTGAAAAGATGATACAATCAGCAAACTACTCAAAAACCTCTCCATTTAGCGTTTCGAGAAAATATTAAAAAATCACAATTTCATATTTCTTTCGAAATTCCAAAAAAGATTCCAAACCAAAGATTAAACTTTTTTCAAAAATTCTGAAAATATTGCAAAAATTATAACAAAATCAAAAATTGAAACTTATTTCAAAATTCCAAAATTATTCCAAAAATTAGAATAAAATCAAATATTTAAACTTTTTCTAAATCTAAATAATATTCAAAAAATTCTTAAAAATTCAAAAATTCAAACTTTTTCCAAAATTCTAAAAATATTCCAAAAATTCTTACAAAATCAAAGGTTGAAACTTTTTTCAAAATTCCAAAAATATTTCAAAAAGTATAACAAATTCAAAAATTTCCATGTCACATTTAGGTCATACAAAGTACAAACAGCTAAATTTTTTTTCCAAAAAATTGGCTAAAAAAGTAAATGAAAATCATTTTTTTGACATACTTCACAATATTTTTTTAACAAACTTATAATGCAATAATCTAGTTTTTGGTCTCGCATACCAATCCCAATCATCAAGATTTCTTCAAATTCAATGTTTCTATTCGTAATCACTTAAAATGAACGTTTTTTAAGCAAAAAAAAATGCAAATATCCTTGTTTTGACACACTCGACGATATTTTGACACACTTCCGGTACAGTTATCGAACACATCGTCCTTTCGGCTCTTCCCATTGAGTAAACCTATTTTTAGAAAAAAAAATTTGGAATCCCTCCAGCCGTTTTCTAGATTTCGTCGGCCGGCCGGCAGACAGACATGCATTTTTTTTTGGTGCTTTTTTAGAATTAGTAGGTCCTAAAACGTCGAGAAATGCCAAAAAAATAAGGGGTAAACATTTCACTTTTGCAATACTTAGGTTTTTTCACAACCGAAGTAATATCCCATAGGTGACGGTAGGTTTGTTTTTCTTGAAAAATTTTCAATCGTAAATTTCAGATTCAAACCGATAGGAATCTGATGACGGAAAAATACGATAGGCTACGATTAGTTTTACATATGGAATGTACGATAGAAAACGTTTAAAAACTTGTTTAGTTTTACCAAAAAATTTCAATCAAAAACTTCAGATTCAGAACGATTAACAACGATAGAAATTCTATCGTAAAAAACCCATTGAAACCAAATCTGAAATATCTCATAGGTGACGAATGATGCCGATTGGTTTGTTTTTCTTGAAAAAAATTTCAATCGTAAATTTCAGATTCAAACCGATAGGAATCTGATGGCGGAAAAATACGATAGGTTACGATTGGTTTTACATACGGGATGTACGATAGAAAACGTTTAAAAACTTGTTTAGTTTTACCAAAAAATTTCAATCAAAAACTTCAGATTCAGAACGATTAACAACGATAGAAATTCTATCGTAAAAAACCCATTGAAACCAAATCTGAAATATCCCATAGGTGACGATAGATGCCGATTGGTTTGTTTTTCTTGAAAAAAATTTAATCGTAAATTTCAGATTCAAACCGATTGGAATCTGATGGCGGAAAAATACGATAGGTTACGATTGGTGCTACATATGGAATGTACGATAAAAAACTATTCAAAACTTGTTCAGTTTTACCAAAAAATTTCAAGTATCATTTCAAGTAACAACGATAGAAATTCCATCGTAAAAAAACCATTGAAACCGAAAACTAAAAAATCCTATTGATAACGATAGATTACGATTGGTTGATTTCTCCTGAAAACATCTCAATCGTAAATTTCAGATTCAGCCCGATAGAAATCTAATGACGGGAAAATACGATTAGTTACGATTTTTGCTATATATGTAATGTCGGATAGAAAACGATTCAAAACTTTTTCAATTTCACCAAAAAAACTTTCAATCGTGATCTTCTGATTCAAAACGATTAACTACGATAGAAATTCTATCGTAGAAAAACCATTGAAACCGAAAACTGAAAAATCCTATAGGTTACGATAGATTACGGTGCGTTTTCTATCTGGCAGATATAGTCTATGCGTTTAGAATGATTAAATCCGATAGAAACGAATAGCAAACGATAGAAAACTATTCGTTTTCAATCGTTTTCTATCGGTTTCTTTCGATTTTTTTTATAAGGGTGTTGTATGAAATAATGTTACTATTTCTGTTCGTTAAATTGTCTGCTAAATACAACTCGTCACCAAATTATTAGTCGATTATTTTTCAACATTACCACTCATGCCATTTGAGGCTAAAAATTTCCCTCGTGCGCTACGCGCACTCTGTAATATATGTGAACTCTCCTGAATTCACATCACATATATTTGTAGTATGGTTCATAGGGTAAACATGTAAGATGTCAAAATAGATAGCATGATATATATACACGAGGTATGAACGTAGATATATTCAGTGAAATAAAGTTATATTATAATTACTCAGTAATACCGTGTATGCAATAATATTAATAACACACTCAAATAAATAAAGAAATAACACATGGTGTCAGGTGTGTAACAAAGCAAAAATGAGTGATACGCAAAATACAGTGAATATTCCACCGATTTTAAATTTTGAAAGAGCAGAAGAAAATTGGTCAAAATGGCGACAGCAGCTTGAGATTTATTTATTAGCAGCGGGGAAAAAATCAGAGACTGATGAGGTAAAATTTGCCACGATGCTAAACCTAATGGGGTACAAGCACTAGACATATTCAACACATTCAAGGTTGAGATTAAAACATCTAAATTTGATGATGTGTTAAAGTTATTCGAGCAGCATTTCATACCAAAACGAAACGTGGTAATGGAATCGTACAAATTTCACCACATTGTTCAAAAATCACACCAGCCTGTAGGTGATTTTGTTGTAGAAGTAAAGAAACAAGCAGAATTGTGTGGATTTGTGTGTACGTGCGGTGAGGAATATAAGGACAGGATGATCCAAGATCGTATTATCTTGGGAGTACTAAATAAAGGTTTGCAGGCGGCTTTACTCAAGGAGAAAAATTGGAAGTTGACAGAAGTTGTTGATAATTGTTTGATAGCAGAAACCAGTAAAAAATATTCGGAAATTTTAAAGGCTGATGACAGGGTTGAAGTTGTAGGGTTGGAAGAACCAGATAACATGTTGAAAAGGGTACAGGCACTAAATTTTGTATGTAGAAATTGCGGATTACATCATAACATAAATCAGTGTCCAGCAGCCAAAAAACTATGTGCAATTTGTCGTCGAGTAGGACATTTTGCAAAAACGTGCAGAAACCAATTTCAACGACAGCAATTAAATAACTACAACGGTTATCAACACGCTAAACAGCAAAATAGAGGAAATTATGCAAGAGGAGTTGTAGCCAGAAGAGGATTGATAAGAGAGGGTAATCAACAGGGATTTCATCACTCATCAAATTTAAAATTCCAAGGTAATATCAACACTATTAGTAGTGTTACAATGGTAGAAGAGAGTTTATTATAATGAACATGATACATGAGTTTGACATTTAGTTTATCTTAAAGAACATGCCATTATTTTTCTTTTGTTTTATATAATGTGAGCCTTGTTAATTTATACAATACATATCAAAATTTAAAGTTTACATAACATGATATCTTTACAAATTCTTGACATTAACTTTATACATATATATAATATTTTTGAAAATTCATTTTTTGTATTTAGAATATGTACGTTAACAGTTTATCAAAATTCAGTTAGAAGTTATTTTTAAAGTTAATAGTTATTATGTGTACATTATGTCAAGATTCGTTACTTTAAGTAATTATGTTTTGTTAGTATTCACTTTGTGAATATGGACTTTTAATACAAAAATCTTAAATTATAATATATAACCATATAAACACGCCCGGTATATCGAATCATCTCCAATGACGATATAGAATTTGGGAATCTCTTAAACCTAAAACTCTAGCCTAGCATTTTATTAAAAGAACAAAAAAAAATGAAAATCTAAGAATTGTACATACACCAATGAATTTAAACTTGCAGTAGTTGTTTTCCGATGATATGTCCAATTTGTAATATATATATTTTCCAAAGTAAGATCTGCTAATATCTCCCGATTAAATCTCCCAATGATTAAATATTTCCTTACTTTTATCATACAGCAATCACCAGAAGAATATCAATTCCATCCAAGTAGCAGATAGTAAACACTTATAGATTGTTTTTTCCTTTTATTTACGATAAATCGCCTTATACAGTTCCTTATGATTTCTTTGTTGTGAACCAGATATTTATTACAACTCACCCTGTTCCAACTGAATGATCACACATTTTAAATACATTTTATTTTTATTAGTTTAATTTATAATATTTATTTTCATTTCAATTTCTTTTCATTTTCATTTCAACATAACAATGTCTGAGGAATTTTTAGAAAAAAATGCACAACTTCCTATATGTATTTTATTATTTTAATTATAGTCATTAAATAAACTTTAATAAAATTTTGATTTTCTTTTCTTTAACAAATTGTTCTCGTTTAGAAGCAAGAACTTGGAATCTTATTTAAACTTTAAAAATTCGACTATTTCTTTATTTTTTTCGTTAAGCTTATTGTTCAATGCAAAATCAAACATCGAATTAAATAATTAAAACCTTATTTGTTTAACAATTAAAAACGGAATGAATCCTTTTTTATATCAAAATTTTAAACATCCAAAAATTAATGAATCAACAAAAAAATGTGTTTTTTCTTTGACATCTTCTAATGTCATCGTGTAATACTAAAGATTAAACAAAATTGAGTGACGACATCTGTTCGTTAGAATTGGAAATAAAATTGGGTACGTTCGTTTGTTTTTATAATTGTTATTCGAAGTTGAACTGACCGTTGGAAAATTTGAAATTATTATTAATGTAAAAATGAACCGAGACTATGGAAATAAACTTTTATTGAATTAGAAAAAGAAGATGAATTGGTTTTATTATTGTTTAGGCGAATATCACGGACGTTACACCATGAATTCAAGGTAAAAAGCAAGATATTTACCCTTGAAATCACAAAAACGTCGTCACCCCTTCTACGCCAGAAACCACCGAACTACTTCCCACAACTAATCTTTATCTGGGATCGAGTTATCAATGGTAACCAACGTCAGGGTCGATGATCAATCTCAACACTCATGAAGGTCCTAGGAACTATCAGTGAGCGCTGAAATAGACCATCCATCCATCTAACGTCAGCACCATTGAAACCTCGATACAACCAGTAATATAAGATACTGAAGATGTGAACTCCAGAGACGACAACCAGACAGAGGAACAACCCTACCGGACGTAAGACATCATTCCCTGATGTCTTTCGCGTGATGGACTCCAAGACTCTTACCGCTCATATCTATGCACTGGTAGAGTACATTTCCAATCTTAGTCTTAATCATCGCAGGTAAGAACTTTGGAGCCAATTTTGCCGAGAATTTTTTTGTAGCGTCACTCAAATGATGTTGCCGTACAAACACACGTTGTTGTGGTTGAAAAGTCCGTAGTTTAGATCGCAGGTTGTACTGATGTTGCGACTTTTTGAAGGCTGCTTTTAAATTTTCCTGAACCCGGTTCCTGAGCAGAGTCAAATGATCAGAGCGTTCTATTTCCTCACCAGCATCTTCACCAAGCTTGTGCAGTGATCTCAACAAGTGGTAAGTATTTCCAACCGATATTGGATGTTGACCAAATAATAGATAGTACGGTGAGTACTTGGTAGCTGAATGTACTGCAGCCCGCAGTGCATAAGCGATTTCACCAATTTGTGAATCCCACTTGGTATGTTGACCTTTTATGAACGCTCGAATTGCTGCTAGGACTGACCTATTGACCCGCTCTGACGCGTTGCTTTGAGGACTATAGACACCGGTCCTATTGTGTTTAATGCCGAAATCTGACAAAAGACTTTGAAAGTTCCTACTAGTGAACTGTTTGCCATTGTCACTGTGCAGAAACTCCGGTACCCCATATGTAAGGAACACTTCATTCCTTAGAAAAGCATTCACCTTCGGTGAAGTTGCGTTTCTAAGTGGTTTCAGTAGTACAAACTTCGTAGCATGATACAGAACTATCAATAATACCGTATTCCCAAGTGTAGAACGAGGGTACGGTCCCAAAAAATCTATATAGACTCTCTGCCATGGACGTGCTGTTTCGAATTGATATTGCATCGGAGGACGCAATATCTGATTCGTGGCTTTTGTCTGTTTACATGTGTCGCAGGACACAACATAGTTGTGTACCTGTGACGCCATGCCCGGCCAATAATAAAGACGTCGAAGTAATTCTAAAGTCTTTTTAACACCTCCATGAGCAGCAGTACTATCATCATGATGTTTCTGAATCATGTTGGAAGTCATCGGTTTTGGTACCCAGAGTTTCCACACAGGAACATCGTTAGGTATTGCATCAGGTCCTGGCTCAATACGTATGTATAGCTTATCATCCACGACTTTAACTGATGGAAAGTCCTTAGGTGATGATTGAACTTTAGCTATCATATCTGTATACTCTTTGTGCCGATAACCTTCATTGTCGATTTTAATTTCATTAATGTGATGTACTAATGCTTCCGTCAATTCTTCGTGTGTATCGTCATAAAGACGAGATAGAGCATCAGGGACTATATTTTGGGTACCTTTTTGGTGGACAATGGTAAAATCCATATGTTGGAGTTTTAGGCTCCACCTAGCCAGACGACCACTCAAGTCTTTCTGTGACATAAGCCACTTCAGACTTGAGTGATCAGTCACAATTGTAAATCGGTGACCTTCAACATAGCCCCTGAATTTCTTCACACTCAGAATTGCCGCAAGACATTCCAGCTCAGAAACCGAATAGTTTCGTTGAGCTTTGTTTAGCTTCTTCGACATGAAGGCTATCGGACACTCTTGTCCGTCAGTATCAACCTGATACAACACACTACCTATCCCTGTCAGACTCGCATCGCATCTAATAAAGAACTCTTTATTATAGTCAGGGTTTATCAATACTGGTGCTGTAGTCAGCAATCGTTTTAAATTTTCAAAGACTGCTTGAGCTTCTAATGTCCATTTCAATTTCCCCGAACTCTTCTTTAATAAATCTGTAATTAGTGATACCACGCTTGCATAATTTGGTATGAAACGTTGGTACCAACCGGCCATTCCTAGTAAACGTCGTATTTGTTTAACTGTAGATGGAGCTGGGTACTCTGCCACAGCTCTTACCTTGTCAGGGTCTGTTCGAAGACCATCTTCACCAACCAAAAATCCCAAGTATTTCACCTCTCTTAGAACAAATTTACTTTTCTTGAGGTTTATGGTTAACCCAGCCGCTCTTAACAATGAAGAGACTTTGGACAGCAATTCCATATGTTCCTGGAACTACTTCCTGGAAGAGACTACCAATAGATCATCTAAATAAACAAAGACATTTTCGTGATATTGATGTGGTATCACTTTGTGCATTAGCCGACACATTATCTGGGGAGCATTGCACAATCCAAAGGGCATAACCCGGAATTGATACAATGGACGACCAGGCACTGTGAAGGCTGTCTTGTCTCTAGATGCTTCTGCCAGAGGAATCTGCCAGAAAGCATCTTTGAGATCAATACTTGAAATGTACTTTGTGCTATTTAGACGACCTAGTAAGCCATCAATCAAGGGAAGTGGGTAAGCGTCCTTTTTAGTTAGTGAATTGACACGACGGCTATCAATACATAATCTGTTTTTACCAGATTCTTTTTGTACCAACACCACTGGCGAGCACCAAGAACTGTTACTCTCTTCGATCACACCCATTTGAAGCATTCGGTCAAGTTCGGCATAAACCTTTAGTTGAACAGCCGGCGATGTGGGATAATGCCTCTGTTTAACAGGTGCATTATCACCAACATCGATGACATGTTCAACCAAAGAAGTCTTTCCGAGCCCAGACACTTCAAATGACGGGAAAGAATCCTTGATCATATCCAGTTCATGTTGCTGATCAGTGGTGAGGTTATGTATATTTAAAGTTATTGGCTCTGTACGAGTCAGTTCACTAACAAAAGAAGGAACAATACCGAATTTCTCCCAGAAATCTATGCCCAGGTAGAGCTCTTCTCGTAATCCAGGGACTATATGGAACCGCATTGGTTTAGTGGAGCCATTCACAGTTATTGGAATTTCTATGTAACCCAAAATTTTATTTGCAGTACCATCCGCCGTACGAATACACGAAGTGTATTTACGGTAGGTTGTACCTGATGATTCCAATAATTTCAAGGAATTTCTTCCAAGTATCGTGATTGACGCTCCACTATCCAATAAACCTGAAATATGTTTGTCCAAAATCCTTATTGTTAGTCGCGGCCGAGGATCCTTTGTTTCTGAAAGGATAGATGAAATACAAGCTTTACGAAATAATTTCCTCATCCTCCAATATCTAATGTTACGTTCCAGACGTCTAAAATACGTTCGATGTAATGATGGGAAATTAAATGTATTCGATGATTTTATTCGGGTTTCTTGAGTAGTGGAAGATCGTCCTGCGTTCCTACATCTCTCGTCGATTTCTTCGGGCTCATTGGATGTTGAACCGAGGGTACCATCCCCGAAGCATGTACTCTCGGACGGTAGTTTACCGACGGGTGACAATATGAACAATTTGCATAAATTACATCCGGTTTATTACATTTCCAGCAATACAATTTTATCCGATTCTTAGAGCAATCAGGAGCTCGATGACCGTTTACTCCACATCTGAAACATACTATTGGTTGTCTGGATATTGATGGACCAGATTGAATGTTATCCGATGTTATGCCGGGTCGCTGCAATATCCGTCTCTGTGTTGAATCCACCGCTTCAATATATCCATGTTGTTCTGGTTCAACTTCCACCTCATAATCATCCACTTGCTGTAGCTCGCTAATTCTTAAGTTTGATGTTCTGGTCGGAACTGGTGTGGACCACAAACGTTCAAACTTCTGACATAAAGTCCGAAGTTCATCAATAGAATGTATTGTTGCTGCTAGTGTAGCATTCTTGAGCTCCACACTCAGTCCCTCCCGAGCAATCTCTAGCATTTCACGATCAGCAAATGGACGTGCTAAGCGACGGTTTAACGAACCAATCTCCACTAGGTACTCATACACGCTCTCCTTTGACTTTTGTTTACGGTTCAGAAGAACTCGCAAGATCGCCTTATCATCAGTGAGCGTACCGAAGGTTTGTAGGAGTCCCTCCCTTAGCACTGGGTAGGTCACCACCTCATATTCCTGAGTTAAATTCAAATAGTATCTGTCGGCAGCCCCCTTGAGATACCGTGGAACGATAGACCTAAGGTCGTCCCAATTCACACGGTCCCTCCTGGCAGCCGCCTCAACTCGATGAACAAACTCATGAACATCAGGCAGGAGATGGTCACTAAGTCATAACGACTCAAATTGTTCCCACGAACCCCTCGGTACTCCACTGGTGCTAACGCTGGAGCCGCGTCACGCCATACCTGAGGAGGTTGGTTGTATGGTGGTGGTGCTGTAAGTGGAGCTGGTGGATATATTGGTGGTGGTTGTACCTGTGGTACTGATGGATAATTTAATTGTGGTTGTACCAATGCTGGATTATTGTGTGTGTGTTCAGATGGGAGTGATGGACCCAATTGTGGTATTGCAAAGTCCTCAGCTCTCAAACCCGATTGCTGGAAATAAGCCGGTGGTAACTGATCTGACCGTCTCTGTTGTTGCTGGTTTGGACGATTCAGACTATGTATTGTTTCCGATATTGGCCGTACTGGGATCGGTGTGGATCTCTCATCTGGTTGAAAAGCAGGTGAAGCAGATGGAGCAGATGATACTCCTGGTTTACTCTGCATAATTGGACGTGTTGACAATGATCCTATTATACTCCAAGCGCGTGACAATTGTGAGATAGCGTAGGTGCGGGCTTCTTGCAAGTCATTGCGAGGACCCAACCTATTCATCCTACCCGTATAATGTAACACTCGATTCGCCAAACCATCCAAGAGGGTCTGATCAATCGGTGACTGAAGTCGTCGTACTTGATTTAAAATAAGTTGTGCTGCCTGCACCACCATTTGAGATTCCTCTATCAAATCTCTCGCATGAGACACTGTTATTGGAACTGACCCATGATCTCCATGGTTTCGCAGTTCCTCTGCCCAATCGGCCCCCCCGAAGTTCACACCCCGAACCAAACATTCGACCAGCAGTTCGCTGGGTTCCAGACCATAGAACGGATGGTCAACGTCTATTTGGTTTGACATTTTGATGGTAAAACCCGAAAAATTATTTACTCGCAAACGACAACAATGTAAAAACCAATTTCCCCAAAAAAAAATGTAGTTAGTACGATGGAAAATGAAAAACGCAAAAACGGAAAAAAAACAAAGAACGCCCAATTCAAAAAAAACCACAAAAAATATTGTAAAAACCAAATTTACTAAAAGAACGAACGAACTTATGGTTGTTCTCAATGTTGCTTTACCTTTCACAAAAATTCCTAAAATATTGTATATGTAAAATATAATTTATTTATTTAATTTCAGATATGCTGAAATTCAAAATGATAAGTACCTAAAATTATTTATTGACGATAACACCCCTAGGGGAAAATATTTATTTATTTAAATTTAAAAATAAAAATATTTGAAAAGAAAATGCTTATTTATTGGATGCACCGTCTTACCTTCAAAATATTTATTTATTTTTTTTAAAAAAAAATAAAAAATATTTATTTAAATCTTGAAGTACTCGCTTATTTAAAAAAATTATGTATTTACTTAAAAATTATTGATTCCTAAATTTAATGTATTTAATAAAAAATTTTTATTTATTCTCAAAAATTTATTGTTTTGATTTAATTTATTTTTTTATTTAATATAAGATAAGAGATTCCCAAATTCAAGATTCGTCTGGAGACAATATAAAAGTAAGTATGGCTACAATATCCATTTTATTTAGTAATTGAATTCCCGCGTTCGCGAGCCCACTTCAACAATGCATGTGAGAACCGACTAGAAAAGCCCCTAACGACCAGATTCTACAGAACAGTTTCTCCCCAACCTAACAAAAACAATCGCAACTGTCACGATTAGACCCTAGGCCCATTTCTACTGACCCAGCTGCGGTTGTTCTACCTAAAAATAAATTATCATTAAACTAATGCTAATATTTTCATCGCGAATTAAATTAAAATTTTCACCAATTATAACCTTTAGTGGTAAAGAAATTAAAATCATGTATGTATTACACGCAGGCCAATATGCATCGTTAAAACGAGCATCAGATTCGAGATCTAATTATTTGCTACACACAAAAAGTTCAAATGGCTAAATCGTTTCATCGGTTTGGTTTCTCAATTTCATCTCACCAAGAGATAAAATACTTCGATATTGTAACATAATATCCTACTCAGACCGCTACAACCGCTACCCATATGCAAAAATATGAACAAATATGTGCAATTCTACAACAATTAACCTACTATATACAACTATATACAATTAAAACTACAATAGTACCACCAAAAAAAAAATTTAAAAAAAAAAATGTGGACCCAAATCGGTTTTTTTTTTCCAAATACAAAAAAAAATAAAAGTTTTCAAATATGCACACAATTTCCCGGGGCCACTTGTGGTCCCAACCACCGTCGAGGGTTCTCCTTCCTGTGGTTGGATTCGAAGATGGCGCTCTCCTCAGCCAATGTCTCCGCATAAGCGTGCATGACTGAAGAGAACTCCACCTCTTCTTCCTACCACGCCGCCTTCTGTAACTTCCTCCTACTCTTTTTCTCTCTCCACCTTCTCCTGTCCCTCTCCAGCCTCCTCAAGCGTCGCCTCTCCAACACATCCATTTCCTCATTCACCTCATTCACACACTCATTCACTTCATCAGCTACCACTTCTCCTACCAACTCCTCATTCATCTCATTCACAATCTCACCTATTATTACATCCATCATTTCATCATATTGCTCATTCGCTATGTCATCCATCAATTCCAAATATATTTCATTCCTTTTCTCATTCAATTCCACATTCATTTTTTCTTTCTCCATCTCATTCACCACATTCATAACTAAACTCACAATCTCATGCATCACTTCATGCACCTCATTTACCCCTGGCTTGACCACTGCCTGACCCAACTCTCCTGGCCCCGGACGACGTTTGCTCCTAAACGAGCCAAAATTTCTGACTGTGTGCATTTTTGAGTGTAAGAAATATAGTGTTAATCCAAATAAAATTCTACACTATTGTAAAAACCAAATTAAATGTTAGAAGCCGAATTTAATCTTTAAAATATTGTATTTTAAGTATTATGCGATTTCCCATGAAAATGCCATAAATTAGAGAAAAACAATTGATGGTATTTTTAACACTGGCTCTACCAAGAACTCAAAGACCAAAAGGTTAATGCGAAAGCAGAATACAGTTTCCTTTCAAATCTATTGAGCAAATTCCAAAAAAAAAATCAATTATATTCAAAATTAAATGTACATAAGCAGCACTTAATGGTCATTTAAATTCGTTATAACAACAAACATTGTATTCTCAAAAATTCCTTTTAAATTTATTTCATACAGCATACAGCATCCTAAGTACTTATAGAATGTTTTGTTGTTTATCAAATAGTGAAAAAAAATTTTTAAAAAAAATTATTAGAATTAATGACAAAATTCCAACAATAACAGCAATATTTAATATATTTAATTATAAAAAAACTTGTAAATCCAAAAAAACTGGTTTTATCTAAACCACTGAAACAAAAAAAACCATACTGGTTTTTTTTCCCACAAAAATTAAAATACCAATCCAGCAGCCAAATTCTGTAACTGTGAAGCGGTGAAGTGATAAAAATTTCTTCGTTTCTTTTCATTAAAAAACTTATCACTTCACCGCTTCACAATTACAGAATTTGGCTGCAGGACTAGTTGGCAACACCCAAACCGGTTGACAACGCCCTGAAGAAAAGCAAAAAAAAATTATATTTTCGCGCCGACAATAAGCTACTATTCATCCAATAAAACTAGAAATTAATCTAAAGGGTCCCTTTAGTTTCGGCCCACGTATAACTATTTTGGCCCTGATACGGAGCCACGTATTATTATCACCACGTTTGTCACTGTATCGTGGCTTTGGACTTTTGAAAAAAAATACATTCACAAGGAAAAATTTGTTCCAGAAGCGAATCATGGATTCAGAAACCTCTTATCTAAACTGAATTTATCTTAACATCCTAAATTTCATTTAAAATAACAAGAAAAAAATAATAATAATAATAATACAGAAAACTTATCTTCGTAATGTTGATCGATGTCTTCTAAGTTCAGTGTATGTTCATCAGGAAATCCATTTTTATCAGCACATTTTTAGACATCAAAATTTTTCCTTTTAATCAATTTGTATGTTATTCTGGAATTTTTTAGTATGCTAGAGATTGACAACGCCCTGAAGAAAAGCAAAAAAAAATTATATTTTCGCGCCGACAATAAGCTACTATTCATCCAATAAAACTAGAAATTAATCTAAAGGGTCCCTTTAGTTTCGGCCCACGTATAACTATTTTGTCCCTGTTTCGGCGCCACGTATGTTAGTATTCACTTTGTGAATATGGACTTTTAATACAAAAATCTTAAATTATAATATATAACCATATAAACACGCCCGGTATATCGAATCATCTCCAATGACGATATAGAATTTGGGAATCTCTTAAACCTAAAACTCTAGCCTAGCATTTTATTAAAAGAACAAAAAAAAATGAAAATCTAAGAATTGTACATACACCAATGAATTTAAACTTGCAGTAGTTGTTTTCCGATGATATGTCCAATTTGTAATATATATATTTTCCAAAGTAAATTCTGCTAATATCTCCCGATTAAATCTCCCAATGATTAAATATTTCCTTACTTTTATCATACAGCAATCACCAGAAGAATATCAATTCCATCCAAGTAGCAGATAGTAAACACTTATAGATTGTTTTTTCCTTTTATTTACGATAAATCGCCTTATACAGTTCCTTATGATTTCTTTGTTGTGAACCAGATATTTATTACAACTCACCCTGTTCCAACTGAATGATCACACATTTTAAATACATTTTATTTTTATTAGTTTAATTTATAATATTTATTTTCATTTCAATTTCTTTTCATTTTCATTTCAACATAACAATATCTGAGGAATTTTTAGAAAAAAATGCACAACTTCCTATATGTATTTTATTATTTTAATTATAGTCATTAAATAAACTTTAATAAAATTTTGATTTTCTTTTCTTTAACAAATTGTTCTCGTTTAGAAGCAAGAACTTGGAATCTTATTTAAACTTTAAAAATTCGACTATTTCTTTATTTTTTTCGTTAAGCTTATTGTTCAATGCAAAATCAAACATCGAATTAAATAATTAAAACCTTATTTGTTTAACAATTAAAAACGGAATGAATCCTTTTTTATATCAAAATTTTAAACATCCAAAAATTAATGAATCAACAAAAAAATGTGTTTTTTCTTTGACATCTTCTAATGTCATCGTGTAATACTAAAGATTAAACAAAATTGAGTGACGACATCTGTTCGTTAGAATTGGAAATAAAATTGGGTACGTTCGTTTGTTTTTATAATTGTTATTCGAAGTTGAACTGACCGTTGGAAAATTTGAAATTATTATTAATGTAAAAATGAACCGAGACTATGGAAATAAACTTTTATTGAATTAGAAAAAGAAGATGAATTGGTTTTATTATTGTTTAGGCGAATATCACGGACGTTACAGTTTTAAAGATAATTGTTTGAATATAGTTATAATGTTATACAAATTTTAGTGTAATAATTCAAATTTAAGTTATTATAGTATTACATTTCATTTAAAGGAATTAACTATGTACTATAATATAATATAAAATATTATCAAATTATATTTCATTTACCACAAGTTTTTTTTTTTTTTTTTACTAAACTGAGGACGTTATACATATATATATTTGGCTTATATAAATCAAAATATTTTACTTTCATTTATATTTAGAACATAAATAAAATTTCAACTTATTGCTATATGTATTCATTTAAATACGCTGGTCTTCTTGTTTTTCTTTTGATACGTTGTAATGGTTGGTCAGTGGTTGGACTCTTGTTGTCTTCATTGTTTCTGTTGATATATATTGATGTGTCTTCTACGTTATTTTTAGTGTTACAATCTTCTGCAATTTCAATTTCTGTATGATAGTTGTTGTTTGGCGTTGTATTTTCTCTTTGCACTTCTTCTGATGTAAGTGGATGTGTTTCGTTTTCACCAACGTCTAAATTTATATCATGTGTTTCGTTTTCACTAACGTCTAAATTTATACTTTCATTGTGTATATTTGGATTTTCGTTTTCCAGCATTATATCTTTAGAATTTTGAATTGTGTTTTTTGATAATTCTTTCAGGTTTTGTCTATTTCTTATATATTTTCTGCCGTTACAAGAGATCTCATATGCTCTTTCTGATAGTTTTTTGGTTATTGTGGCGAAAGAGTTTTCTTTATCAGTTGGTTTAAGTTTCACCACTACGTCTGAACCAATTTCTAATTCATTTAATTGTTTTGCATGTTGGTCGTAATAATATTTGCTTCTTGATCTTCTATTCTCTATTTTGTTTTTCACATCAGTTAGAATTTTTGGCATTAAGCTTCTTTCATTTGTTGGTAGCATTGATCTTGTTGATCTTGATAGGAATCTTTCAGCTGGACTGTACCCAATTTCATTTGGAGTATTGTGATATTCTAAAAGTGCTTTATAAATACATTGGTTAGAATCTTCACATTTGCTGATAATTTTTTTAACAATTTTGACAGCTGACTCGGCTTTCCCGTTGCCTCTTGGATAATATGCTGAAGAATTTATATATTTAAAATTCCATTCATTTGAAAATTTAATGAATTTATCGTTAGAAAAGTTGTGAGCCCCATCAGTGATAACTTTTCTTGGTATTCCATATCTGGCAAATAATTTTTGACATCTTAATATGATTGCGTCAGTTGTTGTTGAATTCATTATTGACATTTCAATAAAATCTGAGAAGTGATAGTATATTTCTTGTTTTCCCTTGATACCATATTTCGCAGTAATCCATAGATATTCTTTCAAATGGATATGATGGAATATCATGGCTAAGCATTGGTAATTTTTGTTGAACAATGTCGTTATTTTTTAAGCAGGTATGACATTCTTTAATAAACGTTTTTATATCATTTGTTATACCCGGCCAGAAAATTGTTCTTCTTGCTTTTTCTAAACTGGCTTGTATACCATTATGACCATAATGTAGTATATGAAGATACGTCGGTTGTAATGTTTTAGGTATCACAAATTTTTCATCTTTTAGAATTATACCGTCGCATATTGATAATTGGCTTTTACATGATTTGAAATTCTTCATTTCTTCGGAAATTTCGATCTCTGTTTCCCATTCATTACATATATTTTCTTTAACTTTTTGTAGAAATTTATCTCTCTTGGTTTCATTTTTAATTTCTTGTATTTGACTGTCGTCAATTTCTTCGTTTTTAATTATATTTATCTTTTCAAAACTTTTTAATGTGTTTTTCATTACGATCTCTTCCTCGTTCAGAATTTGTTGATCATCAGTCAGTGGATATCTTGATAACAAATCCGCTATGATTATTTGCTTTCCAGGTCGGTATCGGATTGACAAATCATATTTTTGAAGATTTAACCTTAAATGTTGAACACGTCTTGTGCATTTGTAGATCGGTTTTTTGAAAATTTGTTTTAAAGCTAAATGATCAGTTTCTATAATGATATTATTTCTTCCACAAATAAATTGGTCCAATCTAATGCATGCAAATACGATCGCAAGTAGTTCAATATCGCATTGTGAATAGTTTTTTTCAGTGTTTGTTAAGGCTTTGCTAATATACATTACTGGCTGTCCGTTTTGTAGCATAACAGCTCCCAAACCCGTTCTTGACCCATCAGTTTGTATTACAATATCTTCTTTTAGGCTATAATATTTAAGGACTGGTGCTTCCGAAATTATCCTTTTGATTTTTTCGAAACAAACATTTTCAGTTTTTCCCCAGATAAATTGTTTTGATTTAATTATGTTTCGCAATGGTTCACTTTCTTTTGAAATATTAGGTAGGTACATTGATAAATAAGTAACCATGCCAAGAAACATTTGTATATCTTTTATGTTTTCAGGTTTCTTCATGTTAGTAATTGCTTTTGTTTTATCTACGTCACTAATTATACCGTTTGCTGTCAATTTATGCCCGTAGAATTTTGCTTCTTTTACAGCTAGTTTCATTTTATTTTTATTTAGTTTCATATTTGATTCTCTACATCTTTCTAATAGTTTTATTAAATTTTCATTATGATTAATTAATGCTTCTTTGTCAGTTTTTCCTTTGCCTATTACTAATATATCATCGGCTATATTTTTTATTCCATTGAGACCTTGAATAACTTCTAGTTGTTTTTGCTGATAAATATCACCAGACGCATTGATACCAAATGGTAGTACTTTGAATCGATATCTATTGAATGGAGTCCAGAATGTTGTTATATCTCGACTATTTTCATTCAATGGAACTTGCCAGTATCCATTTTTAGCATCTAATACGCTAAATATTTTAGCATCTTCAAGCTCAGGTAATATTTCTTCAATTGTTGTAGTTTGCAACATAGGCCTTTTGATAGCAGTGTTTGGAAATTGTGAATCTAAACAAATTCGTATCTTGTTTGATTCTTTCTTTTTAACAATAGCTATGTTAGATACCCAGTCAGTTGAATGAGTAACCTTTTCGATTATTCCATTTTCTTCTAGATAATCGAGTTCGATTTTTAGATTTTCTCTAACACTTATTGGAATTCTTCTTGGTTTTTCTTGAGTAGGTACAATATCTTTGTCAATTTCAAAACTAACTTCTTTTGATATTCGTCCATTTCCTTCAAATACGTCATTGTATTTGTGTATTATTTTATTGCATACAGTTTCAATATTATGGTTTTCTGTTTTACAAACGTTTTCTACATTAATTTTAATTAATTGTAATTTTTGGCAAGCATTGGCAGATAGTAAAGGTTCTATATTACCATCAATTACTTGAAATAGCACTTTTCTAGGTTGCTTTTCCATACTGGTTTTGCATTCTATCACTGTTTCACCAATTACGTTTGTTATTTCACCATTGAAAGATTTAAGTTTGACATTATTTTTCTGAATAATGCTATTTTGATTTATTCTACATAAATTAATTTTACCAATAACACAGCACGATGCACAGCACGATGTTGTGTAAAGACTTGTTTGAAGGTTCAGGTAGCTTAAAAGGTTATACCTATAAGATTCGTCTTCGTGATGATGCAGTTCCAGTTATCATGTCTCCCAATAGAGTGCCATATAGCTTGCATGAGAAACTTAAACAAAAATTAATTACCCTTGAAAACGAAAATCAAATTTCCAAAGTAGATTATCCCACTGACTGGGTTAATAAATTAATTATAGTAGAAAAACCAAATAAAGAACTACGTCTATGTTTAGATCCACGTCACTTAAATAATTTTATCAAACGTGAACATTATGCACTTCCAAGAACAGAGGATATTATAACAAGACTTTGTAAAAAAACAATTTTTTCAGTTGTAGATCTAAAGAATGGATTTTGGCAGATCCCTATTGATCAAGAGAGCTCTAAACTCTGTACTTTTTCCACACCATTTGGGCGGTATAAATTTAATGTTCTGCCATTTGGTATCTCTTCTGCACCAGAAATATTTCAAAGAAAAAATGTTGAGGTGTTTGGTGATATACCAAATGTGGAAGTGTATATCGATGATCTTATTATTTCTGGATATGACGAAAAAGAGTATGATGTAGCTTTTGCAAAAGTGATTGAAAGGGCAAAGATTTTCAACTTGAAATTTAATAGAGATAAACTACAATATAAATGCAAAGAGGTAAAGTTTATGGGTCAAGTAATATCTGCAAACAGTATTAAACCTGATAAAAAACATATTACTGCCATAATAAATATGCCCCGTCCAGAAAATAAAAACGATATTTATAGATTCTTAGGAATGACCAAATACCTTTGCAAGTTTATACCAAATTTGACACAAACAACAGCAAATTTGAGGAACCTTTCCAGCGTAAATACTGAGTGGTCATGGAATGAGAACCATCAAAAAGAATTCGATAACATCAAAACAATTATGTCTTCTGATCCAATTCTTAAGATCTTTGACGAGAACAAAAAAGTAGTTATTCAAACGGATGCATCTAAGGACGGACTAGGATGCGCACTTTTGCAGGACAATCATGTTGTTGCATATGCTTCCCGGAGCCTTAACAACTCGGAAAAACGTTATGCGCAAATCGAAAAAGAAATGCTGGCAATAGTATTCGCGGCTACTAAATTTAATGAATTTATTTATGGAAGAGAAGTAGAGGTGCAAACTGACCACAGTCCTCTGGTAGTTATTATCAAAAAGGATATAGACAAAATTTCTTCAAGGTTACAGAGAATGATTTTAAAAATATTAAAATATAAATTGAATTTAGTTTATGTTCCGGGAAGCAGTGGCGTAGCGAACCCCCCCATTGAAATTTTAAAGTTTCTGTAATCTAGAAGAATTGCTCTAATATGCTAATATTAAGATTTTTTCCCTGGTATCTTACGAATGAATTGAACAGTTGCTTTCTTTTCGTTCCTCAGAACTCCCCCCTTCCCCTCTTCCTGTCAGGCCTGACGCCGAGGGGGGTTTTGGGGGTTGTGACACCCCCAAGAATTTTCCCATTCGGCAAATCTGGCATTTTTACGAAAAGAATTTTCCAATTCGGCAATTTTACGATTTTTTTAAAGTTAAGTTAAGTTTATTAAAGTTATTTAAGCAAACATTTAAATTTTCGCAGCGATTCCCACTTTTTGTTCAGTATCACTTATTTATTTTCTTTGTCATTCGGCAAATTACGATTTTAAAATCTTTACGGCAACTCGACTTAAAATAGCCGAAGCAGAAAAATCTGGATGAATGACTAATACATTTTTAAATAAAATCAATAATTTATATAAATAAATTATTGTAGTTATAATCAACGGAACAAACTTTTTTTGGTATATATTTATTATAACATGTTTCGAATCTAAACATTCATCGTCAGATTACCAAAATATACTAATCATTAATAAAAACATATTTTTCATTCTTAAAATTTTTGTTTGAAAAATGGCATACTAAATTTATGAATCAAATTGCTCAATATCATTTTTACATACATTCAAAATTTTACTTGTTTTTTAGAAAACATGACATACCCACTAGATTTTTTGTTACTATAGTAACAGGTCTTTAGTTTGTTATCATTCATAAGAGTGCATTAGAGGAAGCGAGATAGACAAATATCTCTTATAGCGCCATCGCACAATATGAAAAAGATCAACTAATTTCAAGAATATATGGTTTGAACCAATGTTTTTTACGACTTTATAATATATATGTCGGCCATTTCATTTAAATCATGTTAAAGTTTATGTTTGATATTGAATAAGCCAAATTTATTTTAAAAATAAATAAGGAAAATATACAATAGTTGTAAGTATTATTCTATAAAAGTAAGTATTCAAATCAATTAAACGTTGATATGTTTTAAATTAAGAAAATTATATATATAATTCTTTTAGTTTATAATTTAATGCCATTTTAGTTTTGCAGATTATATTATTTGATAAAATATTGAATTGTTTAATATTATTAATTGTTGTATTATTGTTTTAATTAGTTCTTTAAGAAATAATATATATTTATATTTATTAATTTATTTACAGTCAATAAAAACTTAAAATTATAAAAATGTATTTTATTTACAAAAATATCAATATTTATATAACAAGGTTGCTTTGTGGTTTAGGTTAACCAAGACAAACTAAAGACATGTCTGACCAGACAACTAAAGACACATCTTACCAGACAAACCCTAGACTTGTTACACAAGACGAGGTGGGACATTTTGTTCGAGCGGTCTTGGGTTTGTCTTGGTCTTGTTACTATAACGCGTTAATAGTAAGTTACTAGTAAATCTGGTATAACACTTTTACTGGGTATATACACGAGGTATGAACGTAGATATATTCAGTGAAATAAAGTTATATTATAATTACTCAGTAATACCGTGTATGCAATAATATTAATAACACACGCAAATAAATAAAGAAATAACACACACTTGGGACCTCAAATGACATTCGTAATAATGATTATGAAAAATAATCGACTATTCCTTGTGATCTTATATCCATATTGGATGTTTGTGGAATTATGGGTAATTAACTTCTGATGTTTAATGCACAACAAGATTTTGTAATAATAAGCCAATAAAGTAATGAATAAAACAATATGTTCTTTATTTCACTTTTGACAGATTATTTTCTACAATAAACAATAATGAATACAGCAACGATAATACATGAAACTGAATAGTGCTGCCATCTATTGAATAAACAGCAAATGATATCCATAAAACATAATCAGTCTAAAACAACAATTCTGACACTCCCACTGTTTTCTGGAATATCAAAATTACTCAAGATCGAACAAACAAAGGTACAGTATTTAATAAGTTATGCATCCTCTTCAAGTTTGGAGCATATTTTGTTGCGATGAACTTCGAAGATTCTTCTTTCCAAGGGTTTGGTGAGGATATCTGCTGGCTGTTCTTTGGTGTTGATGTATTTCAGTTGAAAAACTTTCTTTTCATATTGTTCTCGGATGTAGTGATATTGTACGTCAATATGTTTACTTCGTTTGTGAAGAACAGGATTTTTAATTAATTCAATTGTACTTTGATTGTCAATATGGAGAGTTGTAGCAATATTTTGATAAGGATAGATCTCTCCAATTAACTTTAAGAGCCACACTATTTCCTTGACTGTTTGAAAGGCTGCAATGTATTCCGAATAAGTGGTAGAGGTGGCAACTGTAGACTGTTTTTGAGAACTCCAGCTAACAACACATCCACTCCAAACAACTATAAATCCTGTTGTTGATTTGCGTGTTGCAATATCTCCTGCAAAATCTGCATCACTGTAGCCAAATAAAGATAACGTTTTCTTCTTCTTAAAGTGCAAACCATAATCAACAGTTCCTTTTAGGTATTTCATAATTCTCTTGACTGCATTCCAATGCAATTTCGTTGGTTTTTCCATATATCGACTAACCATACTAACCGAAAAGGATATATCTGGTCTCGTCCCTTTTGATAAATATAACAAGCTGCCCACAGCTTCTCTATAGGGAGCAGTTGTTAACTCAGTCTTCTCATTATCATTTAAATTTGCATTCAACTGTTGATGTGGATCGGCTGGTATTGCAAGAGCATTTGCTTGCTCTAAATTAAATTTATTGATAATTTTTCTTGTGTAGGCACTTTGACGTAAGAGAATAGAGCCATCGTTTTGTCTTTCAATCTGTAAACCAAGGTAAGTATCAGCATCTCCAGTAGTGATATCAAATTCTTTCTCAAGTGCACATAAGAATTCATTCACAGTCTCTTCGTCGATTCCAGCTACTAGTCCATCATCTATGTAGATGCTCACTAGGAGTATTATCAGATTATTTTTGATCAAAATGTATATGCAGGGATCAGCTTTTGATTGTTCGAGTCCATTGTTTGTTAGAAAAACTTTTATTCTTTGGTTCCAACATCTAGACGATTGACGTAAACCATATAAACTTTTTAGTAGCTTACATACTCTTGTTGTACCATCGTTAAATCCTGTTGGCTGCCTCATGTATATAACCTCTTCTATATCACCATTTAAAAAGGCAGTTTTTACGTCAAACTGTTTGAGTACTAAATTTTCTTGAACAATCACTGTTAATAATATTCGGATGGAGTCGAATCTTACTACAGGGCTAAAGGTTTCATTGAAGTCTATTCCTTCACGCTGAGAGAAGCCTTTGGCTACTAATTTGGCTCTAAATTTTTTTATGGTTCCATTCGTATCAGTTTTTAATTTATAAACCCATTTATTTTCAACTATGGTTGAGTTCTTTGGTACTTCAACGAGCTCCCACACGTTGCTGGTTTTTAAGGAATTCATTTCCTCTTCCATTGCTTGTTTCCACTCTTGTGCATTCGTACCGTTTACAGCTTGTTGAAAAGTCAGCGGTTCTTCTGGGTTTTCAATGCAATAATCACAGACATTATCTAAATTTACTTCGTAGTCTTCTAATTTCTTAGGTTTATTTAGTTTGGATCGATCTCTCAGTTGTATTCCTGTACTTCTTTCGGGTTCTGGCGTACAAAATGTCTCATTTTCTTCTTCTGAACCAGATAATTGGTTAGGTAACTCAAGATTTTCTAAATTTTCTTCAATTTGCTCGTCATCTTTTCTTTCAGCCTGACTATTTTTGAATTGTTTATTTTCTTCCTCAGGTAGATACAACAGTGCTTGATTCTGAACTCTTTCAGTAGACTCTATTAATTTTCCTGTATAGATAATATGTTTTCTGACAAAAATATCGCCTTCCTCTGGAATCCAAATTCTGTTACCTTTTACTGTATCGCCGTAGCCTACAAAGTAACCTATTTCACCTTTGAGGTCTAGCTTCTTTACTTTATTTTCAGGCAACTTTACGTAAACTTTCTCTCCAAATATATGAAATTCCTGAATATTTGGTCGCTTGTTGTACCAAATTTCATATGGTGATTGATTCTTAATGCTACTGGTTCCTGTGCAGTTCAAAACATAAACGGCAGTGTTTACTGCTTCTGCCCAGAATTTAAGTTCAAATTGTGCAGCATGTAGCATTGTTCGAGCAGCTTCTACAACAGTTCTGTTTTCTCGTTCTATTTTGCCATTTTGCTCAGGGCAGTAGACTACTGAATTTTGGTGAGAAATTCCATATTCTTTCATCAATTTTGTGACTTCTTGATTGACAAATTCCAGGCCATTGTCAGATCTAAAAATTTCTATTCCTCTGGGGCAATGTTTTTCTGTTTTCTTTACATAGTCTTTTAGACACTCCAGCACATCTGATTTTGCACCCAAGAAATATACGGTTCTATAATGTGAGTAATCATCCTTCAATAGAAGAAAATACTTAGCTCCTGTGAACGACTTTTCTGGTAGAGGTCCACACACATCTGCGTGTATTATTTGGCCAATACGATTGGTATTTGTACTGCTTTGCTGAGGAAAAGGTAGTCGATGGATTTTACTCAATGCGCAAGGCTCACAAACTATTTTGTCATCTCCTTTTGGATTTATGTCATAATTTCTTAAAATATTTTTAACTTGAGTGTAGTTTTGATGAGCTAATTTTTGATGCCATTCTTGAAAAGAACTTTTCTCAGCAATACATGCTTGATCCTCATCAACACTTTCTTTGACATTTTCGATTGGCGTTATCTTGATTTTCATTTCAAATAGTTTATTTTGTCTCTCACCTACTGCTATGGTTTTGCCTTCTTTTTTGAATTTACAGATTCTTTTATCAGCTTCTAGAGTTAAATTTTTATCCAAGGCCACACCGCCAGAAAAGAGATTGTATTTCAGCTTGGGCACGTAGAGTACATTTAAAAGGTGACATTCTGTCCATTTTTCTCCATCAAATGCTGTAATGTTGATGCTACCTCGACCTTTGCCTGAAATGCTTTCTCCGTCTCCAATTTTTATTTTGATGTCTTCTTTCATTGGTGTGTATTTTATGAACCACTCTAGATTATGAGTCATGTGATCGCTCGCTCCAGTGTCCATATACCAGGCCTCGACTGTAGTTTTCGCTGTCTTTTGTACAGAGGCAAATGCTTCGCTTATGAGAGCTTCACCTTTCTCTTGTCCAGAAACTTTGTAATTTTTAAGTTTATATTGTTTACTTTCTGGATTGTTCCAACATTCTGCTGCCCAATGTCCGGGTTTATGACAAAAATTACATTTTCCATGTTTTCTCTTTGTGTTTTTTCGGTCATCGTCTTTATTCTTAACATATCGAATATTTCTGTTACCATTATAATTCTCGGAAAAACGATTCTTACTGTTTACTCTTACATTAGAAGCAAGTGCATTGACTTCTACTCCTCTTTGACTTTGTCTCATCTCTTCAATTATTAATCTCGATGTTAGGTTGGCTAACGTTCTATCGGCGATAGCCGTTGATTCCCAGGCACTGATGAAATGATCAAAATTTGGTGGCAAAGTTAGGAGAATTTTGGTCATTACTCCCTTATCTTCAATTTTCTCCCCCATTGCCTGTAGCCTATTAGATATATCTTCAATTTTTGAGATATGTGCTGCTATATCATGTGAAGGATCTTTAGCCAATGTAAACCATTTTTGTTGTAAAATGTGGATTGTCGATTCTGATTTTTGTTCATATATATTCGTTAGCTTTTTCCACATTGCTTCAGAATTCTCTGATGTCAAAATATGCATCATCGTTTGCTCAGATATTGTGGTAACGATTACCTTTTGCGCCATTCCGTCGGTTTTATTCCATTTACATAATGCTTCTGCATTTTCCTTTTTCTCAGCAGCCGTCGCTTCTGTGCCCACGGGTGCAGGTTGTTTTCTTGTGCCATTTACTATGTCCCATGCTTCAATTGACTTCAATATTATCTGGATCTGGAATTTCCATAGATTCCAGTTGTCAATTCCTTGTAATTTGCTTACTCTGGACAATTCTGAATCCATTTTCTCAACTATTTTGCTCTGCGGTTACAATTTTCACTTCGCACACGGCTGGATATAACCTCACAAAAATGTGTCTTAATGTTTTTAATTTTTCTTTACTTCTTTTTCAGAAAATATTACCCGAAACACTGTTCTGGTCCCATAACCTATTGGATGTTTGTGGAATTATGGGTAATTAACTTCTGATGTTTAATGCACAACAAGATTTTGTAATAATAAGCCAATAAAGTAATGAATAAAACAATATGTTCTTTATTTCACTTTTGACAGATTATTTTCTACAATAAACAATAATGAATACAGCAACGATAATACATGAAACTGAATAGTGCTGCCATCTATTGAATAAACAGCAAATGATATCCATAAAACATAATCAGTCTAAAACAACAATTCTGACAATCCACACAACTTATATCCACAACCAAACAAAACACAATTTGTGTCTGTCAATTTTAAAATTTGTGCAATTTGTGGAAGGGTTATAAGAACAGCATTTGTACAAGCAAAACTTCCAATTAAATTTGACACATTGTATATGCACAAAAATTAACTAAATTTAAGTTAATTTCAGACTCTTAAATAAAATATATCGAAAATGTTAAGAAAATTATATCAGCTCTTAATTATAAATAAATTAACGATATTTAGCACCAATTGTAATCTGTTTTTGTTTACATAACCTTACAAATCCGCATTTGACATATGTCAAAACAAACTTGCACAAATAATTTTAATCTGCCACTAGAAAATTTTTTGTGTTGTACAAATTACACAAATTGTGATTTTAAGAACAGCAATTGTGCACGCAACACTTGCCGCAATTAATATAAGAACAGCAATTTGTGGAATTTGTGTGGATATAAGATCACTACCATTATTTGACGACTCGCGATATTATATATGAAAATTTATGAAAAATGTCCAAATTTACATATGTTTTTCATTAATTTAGATAGTTTTTCATATTTCTGTATAGTTTTTTCGTAGTTTATCATATTTATTTTTCATAAATTTTCATTTTTTTCTTCATAGTTTTTCATATTTTATTTTTTCGTCAAGGATGATTTAAATGATAATGTCCCACGAGAATACCAGATAAAACACATCATAATAATAATTTGGCGGATCTGTTTTTGACAAACGAACCATATACGCAACCAAGATCATTTGAAGAAACCCTTCGATCTTGGGACCATTTGCTAATTTCAACGATAGTACAATTTACACCTACACCAATTAAATCCAATTTTCGTCGCGTTTAAAATTATTAACAGGCTGACCAGGGAGGGACTGAGAAAACTTTTATGACGAAAAACCTTGGAAAACTGGGGCCTTATTCCCGAACACATAAATGTGAATTTTGACAATAGCCGTGTTCGATTTGACTGAAACAACTGAAGCAACTGAAAAATTAAATGCAATTGTTGTTGTTTTTTCAGTTGTTTCAGTCAAATCGAACGCACCTAATATTGTGAAGTGTGTATTGCATAACATTAAACGCTAACGGTAACGATTTTCGGGAAAACGAATTTCACAATATTGTCTAAATTCAATTAAGACAATATTGTGAAATTAATTTTTTATAAAATTGTTACCGTTACTGTTTAATGTTATGCATTACAAACTTCACAATATTGTCCAAATTCACATTTATGTGTTCGGGAATAAGGCCCCTGTTTGATGTGTTGAGCAACCCTGGTTAAACATTCCAATTGAAACCAATTGAAAAAAATGAATTGAATTAATCGGAATTCTGCATTGGGAATTTTCAATTAATTCCTATTCAAAAAATCTATTTCCAATACAATCCTATTCATTCCCGTTAAATATCTCTATTTTATTTTTCAACCGGAATGGATAGGATTCTATAGGAAATGTATATAATTAGGAATTAATTGGTAATTTCCATTGCAGAATTCCGATTAATCCTATTCATTCCTATTAAATCTTTTCCAATTAAATCCTGTTAAATTCATAAGATAGTTTAATTTTTTCTAAGTTCTCTTTTCCTATTGAATCTCTTAATTTCCGATTGAAATTCAATTGGAAATTTCCATTAGAATCCTACAGAACCTCTTTTCCTGTTGAATCCCATTCATTCCGATTGAATTTTAATTGGTAGATCAGTAGAAGTCCTATTGAAATTATATTGGATTTAATAGGATTCAATAGGTTTGAATTGGAATGTTTAACCAGGGAAGATCCTAGCACATCAACATTAAGAGTTTGTTTCTGAAATCAGAAAAGATGGAATCCGGGGGTTTATTTTAAATCGACTAATCACTCCTAAAACTGAGCCTTGGTTCACGCAGGATGTTGATGAGGTGGGAAGGAATAAACGCAAAGCATTTATAAGACCTATAACTTAAGTAAAACTCCAGAAACCCTAAATGCATATTAAAAGCAAGAGATATCAGCATAATGTTAGGATTATTACATTAAGTGAAACTCCGAATAAATATACATATTTTGTTTTTAAATTTATTTATACCATTTATATGAACTATCAAAAACTACATTTACTGTTGTTATATGATTTGTTTTTAATTTCCTCTTCATTTCTTTAACTTGTCGTAATCTATAACAGTTGAATATTTGAATGTTCTGAAATCATAAGAATAAGATCAAATTAAACAATTTTATTTAAAATTCAAACTTGTCTTTACCTTTAAATTTTTACAGTTTTCAACAATATGATCGATTGCCTTGTAAGTCAATTTTGAACAATTTGAAATTGATAACGTTTTTAGTTTTTTACAGTTTTTTGTCAATAATTCTATCAAAAAGTTATCCAATACTGGTGATCTGAATATTTCGAAAACTTCAAGATTAAAAGATTTAGAAAACAATTTATGATATTCATCAAATGTTGTGTTATATAAATGTTTTCTTAATAAACGAAGTTCTTTTAAGTTTTCTAACTCAGAAATATCATCTATCGTTATCCCTGGAATTGGTAATGCTTCTTCAAGTTCGATTTTAAAGACTTCTAATTTTTTTAAATTTGTTATTTTACAAACTGGTTCTGCAGCAACGTCTTCACTAATGGATCCGTCATTATAATAACTGAGCTGGAGAGTTAATTGTTTTAAATTTATTAAATGTTTGAAAATTAGCTGTATTCCATTTAAATCTAATGGTTCATAAGTTCTTAATCGTAATTCTTCTAGGTTGTTAAAAGTTGTTCCAAGTATTTCGTATGTTTCTAAATTCTTTATGTGACCGATATATAATGTTTTCATCGCTGGCATACTGGTTGATGGTAAAATTTTTTCTGTTTCGTCAGCTCCAATGTGGTCAATATTTAAAAATTCTAGTTTTTGTAACTGCGACAAACATTGTGTGTTTTCCGTTATTTGAACCTCCAGTGGATGTTCAAAAACCAGTTTTTTTAAATTTTTCAAATTATTACATATTATAGTAAAATTAGTAACAAATTCCAAATGTAAACTAATGATTAGGGTTTGTAATGTTGATGATTGTGTTTTACAAAATTGTTCGAAGTATTTGTAGCTATAGAGATCACATTGGTATGAAAATGTCTTTAATTTTAATTCCTTAAATGTAATTAAATTTTGAAAATGATAACTAAAAGGTAGAAAATTTAACGCACGGTAGTCTGCAATTTCTAGTTTTTGAAGTGTTTTTGTTTGGTTAGAGAGCCAATTATAAAACCATACTGAATTAGAGAAACTAGATGATGTGAGAGATATATACTTTGCTCTGTTGACACGAGTAAGAAAATGTTTTATAAAATATTTTCCAAAACTAGGAGTATTATAACATTCGTAGATCAAAACGTTAGTTAATTTTTCAAAAATCCTTAAAGTTTTCTCCATTTGTTCTTTTTCTACTAAAATTTTAAATTTTACATCTACATCTTCTTCGAGAGGTTCACGATCATACTCTATAACAATTCTGTTGTTATTTTCGAGATTTTGTTCTTCATTTACAACATTAATCTGATTTTCATTCGGAACTTCCTCATTCAAAACCTCCTCATTTTGAATTTCATTATTGGCATTTTCATTATTCTCATCATTTTCTTCGTTTCTATTTTCTTCAGTTTCATTCTCAGGATTTTCACCATCCGAATATGCATCCCCATCGTTTTGTTCATCAACACTTACAGCATCGTCGTCTCCAACTTCATTATAAACAATTTCTTCGTTTTCATCATCATCAAACTTTACATATTTGTAATTTTTACTAATGTTAAATAAATCGCTTAAGCTATCACTGATAAATAAATCAAATGATCGAATATCATTAACGTAATCAAAAATTGAAAAAAATTCAAATTGAGTTTCTATATCGACACCATATATGACAAGTTTCCGTATTTGAGATCCAAACTTCAACAAAAATTCTTTCAGTAAATCTGTGACTTTTAAATCATGAAAAGCTATTGCCGAAAAATATCTATCACTGTTTATTATTTGTTTGATTTTAGAGGATTCTGTTTCATCTGTGTAATCATCTTTGCATAATTTTATCAAGATTTTATCAGAAACATATTTGTTAAACGAATTTATATGCCATGTTTTACATGTAAGCATCACATTTTGTAAATCGTCTAGATTTAGAAAAGAGCAAAGATGTTCAAAAATCTGTAAAGATTTAGATATTTATGACTCATCGGTTTAAAAAAGATTTTATGACACAAGTTATGAAATAACACAAATTTTTCATTTATACTAAAACTGTTTACTTACATCATATGGGAGTTTTTCAAAATTGGGTCCATCCATTTTAATAATATTATACTGCGATGTAATTATATATAAATCAAGAAATCAGAGATTTCACAAAAGATTGTAATTAACAATAATAACATAGAGTTTTTGTTTTCACTGACAAGTTCAACATCGAAATGATCTGTCACAAACATCTGAGTTTTGTTTTTTATATATCATCATCAATTTATTCTCTTTCTATAGAAGAGAGTAAAAAATGTATACATCAAACAGACAACAGTGTATCTTCACATTTTAAAAAGAAAGTCTTGTAGGGTATCTTCAAAGTTCAAACTATATAAATTTAAATTTGTATAACAGCTTAACAACAGTTTATGAAAAAAAAAAACAAATATGATAGGAGGAAAACTCCATTAAATAATTCTAAGTTTTATTATTTATTAAGCATCTTATGTAAATAATAAATATTCATATTTATAAATAATTATATAATATGATAAGAAAATTCAAATAATTTTTATAATTGAAATTGTATCACCAATTACTTTTACTCAATTAATAATAAAACAATTAAAAAAGATCCTTTTGGATCTTGAGAAAAAAAATCATAAAGTTGTAAACCACCCTTTGTGGTTGAACTCACAGAGTTCGAAACCGGTCAGGGATAATTAATAATATTGTTACGATTACAGAAAAATCTAGACGATTACGGTCACTTCCAAGAAAATCAAATCACAACAAATGAATGAAATGAATAGTGTTGTTGTTGTACATATTCTTAGAATTAAGGTCAACATAAATAAATGAATTAAATGAACGTAACGTAAAATAATCGAATATTCTACTATTTTCTGAAGGTTTCTAAAAAGTGACCTAGAATTTTCTAGAAATTAAGCAAAACAATATATAAGAAATTGTCTGTTGTAGATTAAGAATTAGTTTTTTTTAAACGTGTGACGGTGAAGTTAAAATTATAAAAGTGATACTTAAAATTAGTTTTTGTAAATAAAGTTATAAGTGTTATTGAGTAGAAACAATTTGTGTATTATTTTGAACGTTGTGTTACTGGAAGTTTCTACAATCAACCGTTGGAGTTTCTGAAGCTGTTGAAGGAATATTCTAGCTATGAATATTGTTTGCTGTATTGTTTCCTGTTGTTGTGGAACAATTAAGGAGTTGAATACTTAATAGAACCTGGTGTGTTTGCTTACTAATCAGTGATCGAACTCAGAATAAGATTGGGAATTACGTGTATCGAATTGTGAGTTAGGCCAATTCGAAGGAAGGTTGAGAAAAACGTAACATTGGTGACATCGGCGGATTAGTTAGCTGTTAATAATGGTTTTCTTAAGTGAATTAAAAGTTCTTGAGTTAAAGAAAGAACTAGAACAACGTGGATTATCAACAAGCGGAAACAAAACTGAATTGACGCTACGGCTTCGAGAAACTTTGGAAGTCAGTGGAATAGAAGTGGAAAGTTACCAGTTTGTAAAAGTGACGACAAATAATGATTCAGTAGCAGTTGATAAAGAGAAAAGTTCTGTTGCGGAAACAACAACCTCATTGCCACCTGCAAATTGTGATTTTACGCAATTAATGGCAATGATGCAACAGATAAATTTGAATTTGAATCAAAAACTAGATGTGGTAAATGCTAATATGGTTGCCAATAAAGACGAGCTGAATCAAAAATTTGATCAACAAAGTAGTAACATTAATCAACAAATGACTTCAACCAAAGAAGAAATTAGTGTCACGATCAGCCAGCTTTAAATCGAGATGAAGTAAAACAAATTATGGACGAGAAACTTCTACAAATATCAACGTCATTCGATGGAAAAGTCGAGAAAATTCAAGATGAAATCCAAGAACTAGAACAGAAAGTACTCGATGAAAACAAGAAAGTACTTTCTAAGGTAGATGATTTCGAGAAACGGTTGCAGAATGTTGAAACTGTTATGTAGACTGGAGTATGATAATGTAGAGCGGTAAAGTTCCCGATTTATTTAATGTCTGTTTTCTCATAATTCACAATTTTGCTTACCATATGTAGTTCATAATAGTTTCTCATTCATCCACAATCTATAGTCCTATTTTCATATAGTTTCCGTTACATAAATTTGTTCTTAGCATAAAACAATTAACAATAATATTTCCTTTACAATCCCCTATTATTGACTCACACTGCGTTTTCCCCCGCATTACTTTACCATACTACTAAAATTTGAATTCTCCGGACACTAACCGTAATTGCCCTGAATGTTTTCAAACCTAAAACAGCTGTGCATATTTGTCCAATCGTCGCAATAGAAAAAATTGTTGTTGTCCTGCAATTAGTTATGTATTCGATTTCTTATATGGATATTTTTTTTTTTATCAATTTATCTTTCCGTTATAGATCTACATTTTACTGTAATACTATAGTAAGCTATTATTTCATAACACATAAACATCATAAGATCGGTTAAACTTACGTTTAATTCATTTTAATATATCTTACAAATGTGTTGGAAATAACTTATTTCGTTGAATTATCTTGCAATTTTGTGTATGACAAAATAACAAACGGTTTTGTTTTAACGGAAAAGGTCCTAACATTTATTAACATAACATAAATTAATATAAATTTCCTTTCAACAGAAACACTTTGTCGAATTTTTCGATATTAAAAATCCTATAAAAGAGATGGATATATGCTTTTTTGGTCTCCTAGTCTATTTATTTTTTTCTAATTGGATATTTGCTGTCATTTTTTTGGATTGATTGGTTTTGGTTTGACATCGTAAATTATTATTTGTCTCGTGTGATGGATTGTCATAAAAATTAAAACCAAATTATTAGACAATCAGATAAAAAGAATGGCACAATCCACGGGCGCTGGTGGAATTTAATTTTACTCAAGGAAGCCGATGAAGATAAACCACACTTAAGGTAATAAGAGCGGAAAGTTATGAATTAGAACAACCGGTGAGGAATTTGACCTTGGCGAGCAATACTACCGCATTTATGGTTTGGTTACAAATATAAAAATGTTCCGGTGGCTATCTGAGTATACGCGAACAATTAATAATCAAGGTAACAAATTTTAATCTTTTCTCGTGTAGTGTCATTATGTTTGGTGTAATGAAACAAGTATCCGTTAATCATCTCAAAACCAACTTCTTGGATTGCGAACCTTGTGTATAACGCCGTTACATAATTTGTGATTACGGTTATTACCCAACGAATTTTATTTCTACAGTAGAAAGTTTCTACACCTTTTCCATGGGAAAACTACACAACGATTCTATCTCGATTCTTTCTATGAAATTTTAACGAATTTTGATTGGTTAATTCTCTGATAAGCCTGCCATCTTGAGAATAGTTTTACGAAACTGAAGTAAAACAAAAAAAAAAGCAACAATCAAACATTCTATAACTTTATAGATTATTATTGTTTTACCGTGAAAAAATTTAATTTATTTATTAAAACGATTTACTTAATTAATATTATAATATATTAAGAGTTTTAAAAGTGTGTAGTGAGAAAATACAACATGATTTCTACTCCATTTAAAAAATTTTGAGTATACAAATTTTGCTAAAACTAATTCATTTACTTTTTTAAATTTCATTTTATGTAAAATTACGTTAGTTGGATTAAAACACATGTTTAAAATAATAATGTTTGCTCAAATTTTTACAGATAGTCAACAATAATCGCAGATGAGAAACAAGTTAATGGTAATAATAACATGGCGGAAAAATGCAGCAAAACAAGTATGTACAAAATTTTAAATCAGATCTATTCGGTAATTTATCAAATGAAAATTATTTTAAAATTTATGTCAATAAATTCTTTTTATATTTGCAGATGCATGATGAAAAAGCTATACAACTATAGAATTACATTTTAAAAAAATATAACATCAATTTAAAATTTTATTTTTTATAATTTTTAATCAAATTAAACCCTTTAGCTATTAAACTAAATTAATATGTAATTAACTAAATAAATGAATTTATATGTAGATATAAATAAAATCTTTCTTAAAGAAAATGTGTTTTAATTATTTCAATATTTTATTCAATTTGATTCTCGGTTCTACCTATAGAATCGAAGGTGAAAAATAACAAAATTTCTATAAAGAATCGTTATAGAAAGTTGTTAAAATTTCACAATAGAATCGTGATTGAATATTCCATAGCGATTCGAGTGGTAGTATTACATGATGAATCGTAGTAGAGCATTCGTCCACGAATCTAGCGGACATTTTATTTTTTTTCATATAAATTTCCAAACCGTTTCCATCACGATTCTACAGCTCAGAGAAGAAGTTTCTTCAACGATTCATGGACGAATCGATGACATTTAATTCGCTGGGTAGAAACTGAAAGGGTCGGCTAAGCTGAGATTAACGACCTCATTAAACCGAACCAGAAACAATCGTATAAACCGTTTTTTTTTTATATTTCGGATTTTTGTTTGTGTTCCGATGTGAGTTTTTCGTTTGCATGAGTAATAGACTGATGGTCGTCTTAGAGAAGTTATTTAATAAACCAAAAAAATCTAGTAAGCTTAATCTCCGTTATTTATTATTAGTGCAATTTTAGTAAAAAAAGGAAAAATAAATAAAAAAATCTAGAGTAAACCAAAAATTAATTAAATTCTATAAATTCAATAGACTAAGAAAAATGTAGTTTCGGATTTTCTGTTTGTGTTCCGATGTTAACTGTTTTTAATTAGTGATAGACTGATTGTCGTCTTAGAAAAATTTATTTATTAAAAAAAAAAAAACAAAAAAAAATATTAAGTGTATTTTAGTGTAAAAATAAAAGAGGAAAATTAGATAAAAAAGTATAGAGTAAACCGAAAATTAATTAATTTCTATAAAACCAATCGACTAAGAAAAACGAAGTAACTTAAAAAGTAATTTTAAATCGTTCGATTATATAAAACATAACCAAAAAAATTACTGTACACTTAACCCTAGGTTAAACTTTTGTTGTGATAAATAATTAAGACGTTTGAAACCGAAAGGAGTTGTTTTCTTTTTTTCTTCTGCCTGATTATTTTTGTTTGTGTTCATGTCGAATAGAACCTAGACCGTCGAATGTAGCTCTGAGGAAAAGATTTATATAGTGATATACGTGATATTCAAAGAAATAGAAGGAACGTAACATAAAGAAAATAATTGTAAATGTTTGTTTTGTCATCCGGGATTGTGTAACCTCAACAGAAACTCCGGAGTCTAACTTGACTCTCGAGGTACCGGCAGTGTCCGTCATCATTACTACCGATTCGACAGCGCCACTTATGATTTGGTTCAACGCCAAGGAAGATTATAAATTGTAAGTGAAGGGTGTTGATCGTTGGCTTTGAATTAATTATTGAAGCGAATAGAAGCTGACTACCATTGCCAGTTTTTTTGTGGAATCACCTCATAGTAATCGCCTCGTTTTTTTTGTGGTGCAACGTTTTATTGAATTTAGTCAACCTATCAACAATCGACGCAACCTTTGGATCCAAGTTTTACTATTACTACCGTATATTATACATATTTCGACGCAACATTTATGTAAAATTTTTGCGGTTAGTACTGTATTTCAAACAGATTTCAACGCAACATTTGTATCAAAGTACTGCTGTTACTACCGTATATTATTGCAACCCAACATTTGTATCAGATTTTTGCTGTTGCTATCGTGTATTTTATATATTTCAACGCAACATTTATATAACACTTTTGCTGTTACCATCGCATTTCAACGCAATACTTATACAAAATTTATGTTATTTTTTTACAACCATTGCCTGATTGATTTCAACGTAACATTTATACAAAACTTTGGATATTACTATCGTATTACTTATTTCAACGCATTATTAGTATCAAAGTTTTGCTATTACTACCGTATATTATTGCCGTATATTATTTCAACGCAACATTAGTATCAAAGTTTTACTATTACTACCGGATATTATACATATTTCACCGCAACATTGATATCAAATTTTTGCTGTTACTACTGGATTTCAACCGTATCACACCGCAACATTTGTTTACAATTATTGGTGCTATTGCTGCCGCATTCCGACCGTATTTCAACACATCGGTATTAGTTATTCAATTTTATCCGTGATACTTTGCCTGTCGGATTATTCACTGCTGATGGAGGGCTAAGACCTTAAAACGTTGAAGCCTGGAGGATTAAACATGGGGTGAGTGAACTTGGTTTATTTTAATTACTTTTTTTAACGTAGAAGTGTGAATGCGTGTGAAAGGGTGTATCAGTGATTGAATGGGGGCGTGCTTGTCGTTGCGTGTGTGTGTGTGAACTGGCGGTGCGTGTAGCGAGACACATTTAGTCTAAATTGGAAATGATTCTGATCAAAATATTTTTGCTCCGAGGTAATACTGAATATTCCAAATACCTTTTCTTTTATTATATTACCTAAATTTATGAATTTATATTTTTAAGTAAATCAAAAATCATTCTCGAATAACCTGTAATACAAACAAAAAAAAAACAAATCCTTGTCATGTTTTATGTTTATTAACCATCTTATACATTAACCAACTGTAAACTACAGGTATTGAAACAAACTGGTTTGGACATGTTTGTTTAACTTACATATAAACTTATAACATTTTTTTTGAGTTGTACATATTTTTTTTGGGAATTACTTATGGTTTTATAAATTTTTTTAAAATGTTATTAATAAAGACAAAGGGAAATAATCAATAAAGACTTTCCATATAGCGTGTGACGTTCCCCAGTGCTCTAAGATTTGATTCACGGTGTACCAGCAATGGCAGTGGTTTACGAGCTGTATCATATGGGTCAGATGACAGCCATACAACGAAATTTTGATTACTACCACTCAGTGGCGTAGCTAGCATGGGTGGCACCCGGGGCGGATATTGTGGTGTCACCCCAAAAATAAAAACTCAATAATAATAAAAAGCCGATAAACGTAATTTATAATTTTTTTAAAGTAATACAAATGAGCAATCTTATTAATAAGCTACATTGGGTCATTGTTGGCCGCAAGTAATTTTAATTAATTTTAATTTGCTGAAACTCCTCTCACACGAAACCACTGATACGCAAATAGTCATAAATAACTTTAGTGCGATCGTAAGATTTAGAAGAAATTCTGAAAAATCCCATTCTACGATGAATTTCAAAAAATCTAGGTACACCCAGTTAGAAATTGTAACATTGGCCGCTTTTAAATGCCTCCTCAACCTTGGTACCTCTATGAGGAGTTCTGTTTCCGATACCTTATCATAAAAACCGGTAAATTTTGATACAGATAATTTCAGCTCTTTTCTGTTCGCCAAAAGTTAAGTGCTTGTCTGTACAACCTCGAACAATGAAGCTAAATCTTGAAATGACTTCAGTCTAGTACGGAGTTCAACACTGAATCGGTCAAGACATTCCAACATGTCCTTTTTGAGTTGAGCTCTCAGTGTCAGTCCAACATCAGGGGCAAACTCACCAGCCATTTTTTTTTACGTTTTTACGACGAATTTGACTTTCCATGTCATAGTCCTCCGATTTTTTGAATGTCATAGTCCTCCGATTTTTTTCGCAGCAAGATCTATTGCCTCTTCTACAATGTGGCTTCGTTACGAATTGACTCTATTTTTGAAACTAATTGATCAATATTCAAGCCTGTGCTTTGCAATCCAATCTGAACACAGATATTATTTCCATTACAGTATCATTCCAAAACAAAAGATAGCAAAGAAACGTAAAATCACATGCTGCATGGATAAGGTTCTGTGCAGCGCCTCTAGTGTCTACATTTTCTTGTTGATCACTTAACTTCTCAATTGCAGCCACAATCCCATCAAAAGTTTCGGCCAATACTTTTACTGCAGTATAATGAGTTGTTATGAGTCACTCCAATGCGTTGTTAAAAGTCTTTTAACAGTTGCTTTGTTGTGTTTAACAAGCTCTTCCCAGCGGCTAGTCGAAGCAGAAAAACATGTAAAAATGGCTTCCGCTGTTCCGAAAAACGTTACACAAGCTACATTTTGTGCAAATGAGTGTTGGCGACATAAATTAATTGAATGATCCATGCAGCCGACAAAAATTGCTTTGTTATTTTTTGCTTTAATAATAGCTTGCACTCTTCCATGTATACTACTCATAACAGCTGCATTATCATAACCTTGGGAACGACAATTCATAACATCTATACCGTCATTTTCAAGATTTTTACTTTAAAAAAACATGTCCTATTTCCAATCGAAATGCAGTTGTCTCAACCTCACCGTGCGGGCGAATCGAACTAGGAGATTGATTCAACAACTGTACAATTATAAGCTGATGTAGTTGAGACAATCACATGAAATATTTATGTGAAAATAAAATATAGTTCAATTATCCTCAAATACTTAAACTTTAAAATGATAAATTCATGATATAAGGCCAAAGAAATATGTTTTCATGGAAATAGTTATTAACTTTATTCAACTATTGTTATATTGGATATAACACTTTTTATTTTAAATAAACCTCATTCTGTTGTCAGGAAAATGTTGCTGAGTACTAAGTAGTGGTCCCAATTACGGTGAAATTGTTTGTAAATATCTTTTCTTTGAATGAATAATAAACTGCCAACTTCGAGATGAGGTTGTCATTACTTCAATTTTTTTTCAGTGTAAGAATTTCATCGCCTAAACCAGCGGCTTTTTTCCATGTAAAGGAAAAAATCCAAGGAATACTTCCTTGATTTCCACTTTTCTACCATCAATTTTCACATAACGAATCACTTCTGACATTTGATCAATATGTGAAATGTCAGGTGTGCTATCAAACATAATTCCAAAATATTTAACCGATTTAATTTCGTTGACAAGCTTAAACTTTACGTGGTTCGCTAAAATATTTATGAACTCATTTTGTATATCTGGTGACAAATATGATACTTTTGGTGATTTACCATGCTCCAAATTCAAAATGTGTTCTTTAAACACTACATCATACTTTGACAATAGATTGACTAGTTCTAAAAATTGCCTTTATTTGAAAAACTTTATACTTCATCATGTTCACAAAATACTAGGTTTTGTTTAGATAAAAACAAAGTTATATCCAATAATCTGAATAAAAGATGTTTCCACTTCTTCATTATCTATTAATTGCAATGCTGAGTCTCCTATCGTTTTATGAAATTTTAACCTCATTTCCAAAGTTTTCCACTTTTCCAAATTCTCCAGATGTTCATTTGAAGTTTCATGGTCGGTTACTTTGGGATTTAGTTTTCACCACTTCTGAAATCCAGTCGTAGATTTTGTATTATTACTATTGGTGACAGCAAATATACGACAGCAAAAGCAGTACAGGTTATTATTTAAAGGAGAATAAACCATCCATGACCGCAGAATTTTTTCACCATAAGGCATCACTTTATAATACCATTCTTTAGAAAGATGACGAACATCACCTTTTATGTCTAACCCGTGTCTAGATACAGTAACAAACGACCCTTCTCTATTTTGAAAATGTTCACTTCCTGTTTTTATGATTTCAATGCGAACATTATCAGAGACGAGTATATTCCAATGTGATACATCTCTTAAGTCCTGAAGTGATTCACCCATGCAAAAACAGTCTTCAATAGTAGAAGCATTAGCAGCATTATCACTGTCATTTTCAGTATATCTTTCTAATTCGTCTTCATCATGGGTTATCATAATTAATTCTGTATTGTCGCTGTTACTTTCCGAAGATGAGCCAATTTTCTCTGAAACATTCGTTGCATCAACGTGAGAATCAGTTTCTTTTGATGAACCTTGGATATCGGGCTTTGTAACATATTTATAGATGGAGCCAGATATGCTCTGAACTGCATCTTTTTTTAGCCTGTTTGGACTTTCTCTGCTGGAACCCACTTTTTCTTTAAGAAGTATGAACTACTCGTGGCATATTTATTTTTTGGGATATTTGCTAAACGAAATCTAAAAAAATATTTTTAATTATAGTAGGTATATCAGCAAAGCAGTTATTCTAAATATATTTGTAGGATACATGTATGTCTAGTTCAAAATAAGTACACTGTGTTAACGACTAAATACACCGCCAAGAAAATTAATTTATTTAAATTTCCTTGTAAAAACTTAAATTAAATAATATTTGATAAAATGGAATATACAAATCATATGCCTAATATTATAAGGAACTATTTAAAAAAATATAGATATAAAATCCTAAAAGATATTTTATATAAAGAATTGAAACCAAAATTAAATATCAAATTAGAATCATGCTCAATAATTTACAAAATCAAATGTGATTTTTGTGAAAAATTTTACATCGGGAAAACCGGAAATGTTTTAAAGACTGATTTAAGGAATACCTTCTTAAGAAGAAAAATAAACAAAATTTAAAGTCTATTTTTGCAAAAAATTTACATAGTTAATAATAATAGCTACACCACTTTTAAAAAAAATTTGAAGGCTTTACATTTATGTAGCCAAGGATCTATTATAAAAGAATCACTTGATGAGTTTGAAATTTACAAGGTTTGAAATTTAAAACCCAACAAAATGTAATTTTAACTGATAAACTTTCATTTAATTAAAATATATAAATATATAAAACTGAAAACAAACAGTACGAGTATGTATCTACCTATAAAAATTTGCAAAACTGCAGTAATTGCATAACTGCCATTTTATTCCACAGTAATTATTTTTGTGTCCATTGAAAAATGATATATTCCAATTTATTCCCTGAGTTTCAAGATAAAGGAAAAGAAATTATTTTAAGATCATTTACAAATACGGTGATTTGATTGTTTTTTAGTTTCCTTAGGTGTTTGCAATTAATTTGTTTGAAATATAAAACATATATTAGGTAGTAAAGTTAAGCTGAAATTTTAGAAATAATTTTGGAATAGAGACATTGTAACTCAAGGGTGTCACCCTATCGACAAAGGATGCCACATTATCGACGTAAACCACTTTTCCTATACATTATTCAGCATATGTGTTTTCAGACCTGGTCGTTAAAGAATCATTCTTGCATACTAAATAATATACCGTAAAAAAAGTCAATATGGTATCTATAGGAATATTCAAAGCTATTGAGTAATTGTGGTGATGGTATTCAATGCTCAACATGTTGGTTCGATAAAAAAAAATGAAATACACACATATTGTTAAAATTTGATTTTACGTAATAACTCAAAAATTTTAAAAAGTAGAATAAATTATTTTGCAACCAATAACACATTTATAGGACACATTTATAAGTTATCACAATTTATAAATTAAAATTATATGGATAACCTGGTTAAAATGGTTTCTAAGTGATTTATCGTTGAAAAAATTCTGATGGTTGTTTTTTACGGTCGGGTGTCACCCCAAATCGGGTGACACCCGGGGCGGACCGCCCCCCCTCCCCCTAGCTACGCCACTGCTACCACTTGCGATGCTTGCTGCGGGTCTTAAAGCTTAATTGTCTTGCTTCGCAGTCTGAGTGTGTGGGTGAATGTTGGCATGTTTGAAGCGTGAGTGTGTGGGCGTCTGGGAGTGATTGTGGGGGTTGGACGCGCTGACAGTGGTTCTTTCGCAAAAGGGGTCGCCAGAGTCTCCGTTTTTCACTTGTATTTTTTTTCCATTTCTGTGTATTTTCGTAAATTGCGTACATTTCTGCATTTGTGTTGAAGCAGCAGGTAAAAATCTTTCAAATACACGATGGCTGAGCTTTAGTCGTTACGGCGTTAAATTACTCTAGGTACGCATCCTGCTATGCCATTCTCATTGGTTCGCCAAGGAGAAAGCTCTTCATTACCAAACAACTAAAGTGACTTCACATCCCTGACGGAAAAAATCTATGAAAAACTATGAAAAATTCAAAGAAATTCAATGAAAAGTCATAGACAATAATAATTTTTCATAGAAAATAATAGAAACAAATATAATTTTTTAGGAAAAAGGGTAGCGAAATCCAAAATTCGACGTCCACGCCGCGCTGCCTGGGTAATGCTGACAGAATTAGGTTGGTGTATTGGAGACGAGCAGAGTAAAATCTGCTTAGTCAATGACGCTACATCACGGCGAATTGGCGCTCTACAACCAATGCGACACAAGCGTCTGTTCTCCATGTCAGGGGCGGCTTGGAGCGGGCGTCTGTCTTGAATCAAGCGGCTCGCTATATAAACGTGTAAAAAAGGTTGTTTCTGGTGACCTAAATATGCAGAACGGACCCCTTCACGACAATTTGGGTTGGGCCTAAGGTTAACACCCTAACCCCGGAAAAAAACTAATATGTTAAATTTGGCTATCAGAAAGAGAAAAACAGACCCGGAAACAACAACAGAATTTTACCTGGACGTGAAAAAGGACCAGACTACCGAATCGGAACGTGGAACGTGTGCAGCCTGAGCGCTCCTGATGCTCTTATAAGTCTAGAAACAGAGGCTGAGAGGTATAGGATGGATATTATTGCTCTACAAGAAATTAGACAACCGATAATCGGAAAACAAGATTTGGATAGTCACTCTCTATACTGTAGTGGTCATCCTACTCGAAGAGAATTTGGAACTGGCTTTCTTGTTGGTGCACGCATACAAGAAGCCGTGATGAAATTCATCCCGGTCAGTGAGAGGATCTGCTACCTACGTGTACGCGGTACATATAACAATATTTCTCTTATTGCCGTGCATGCACCAACTGAAGCTAAGACCGTCGACGAGAAGGATAATTTCTACATAGCACTGGAAGAGGTTATGAAACAAACACCAACACGCGACTTCATTATGGTTCTTGGTGACTTTAATGGACAGGTTGGAAGAGATATCTCTTATGGAAATGTGGTGGGTCCCAACAGCTTGCATTTGAATTCGAATGATAATGGTGAGAGAATGACTGAGTTTGCATTATCAAATAATTTGAAAATTGCCAGTACGTTCTTTCCGCATCGATCGATTCATAAGCAGACTTGGGTCTCACCGAATGGAAATACTCGAAATCAAATTGATCCCGTTCTAGTAACAACACGTTTCTTTTCGAGCGTTCTGGATGTGCGATCCTTTAGAGGTGCATACATTGGAAGTGACCACTTCCTTGTATGTGCAACGATAAGGTTCCACTTCCTAAATCCAGGCATTCCAAAATTCAATCAACGGAAACGTTTTAACATCTCATCATTAAAGAATGCTGAAACAGAAGAGAGATATCAAATCCATATTGCCGAAACATTGGAGAAATCAGAAACCATTAATGGAGACGTCGATAAGTCATGGTATTTGCTCTAAAATTCTGTTTTAAGCGCTGCTGAGGGAACACTTGGACGACCAGAGAACCACTCCCAGAAGCCATGGATGGATCAAGCATGCCTTGATGCTATTCAATACAAAAGAGATTGCTATCTGAAGTGTCTAAAAGGACGCAACACCAGGTCCACGAAGGAGAACTATAAACTGGCAAGACAAGCCGTTACAAAGCTATGTAGACGAACGAAGAGAGAATGGTGGAAGAGACAGTGTGAGGAGATTGAAAGCTTCAATAAGGAACATCAATCGCGTAACTTCTTTCAACAGGTTAAAACCTTAAAGAAGGGCCCTCAAACTAGATCGACTGCTATTCAAAACGAAGATGGGGAGCTACAAGTAGACCTTAAAAATATTTTAGATACTTGGGCCGCTTATTTTGAGAATCTTCTCAACTTAAGTGACCAGCAACAAGTCGGGCGACGAGCAAAGCTTATTCGTGCGTCAAAGGTACATGTAGACGAACCAACCAAAGAGGAATTCGAAGCGGCGCTGTCTAAATTAAAATGCAATAAAGCACCTGGTATCGACGATATAACATCCGAAATGACTGTACATGGCGGCGAAACTCTATCCTTAAGATTTTTTGAACTTGTTCAAATGATCTGGAGGACTGAAACCATGCCACAGGACTGGAACACAGCTATGCTGATACCAATCCATAAAAAAGGTAATCGCCTACAATGTGCAAACTACAGAGGAATCGCTCTCCTTTGCACAGCATATAAAATCTTTTCTTACATTTTGCAGTTTGCTATCCAAAATCAATCCTTTTGCTGAACAACTGTTTGGAGAATATCAGTGTGGTTTCCGGCGGGGCCGAGGTACTACCGATACACTTTTCTCGATAAGCATCATTTTGGAAAAGTGTCGGGAGTTCAACATACCTGTGCACCAACTTTTCATTGATTTCAGGCAGGCCTACGACTCTCTCGAACGAGAGACTCTATGGTCTGCTCTGGTGTCAATGGGAATTCCTGGTAAACTGGTATCACTATGCAAAATGACAGTACAGAACTCTCAATGCTGTGTACAAGTAGAGAACGAAATATCAAAGTTTTTTAAAGTCGACGCCGGTTTAAGACAAGGTGATGCTATCTCTCCCATACTTTTTAATTTAGCCTTGGAATATGTGTGCCATCAAAAGAAACTACCGACTAATAACAATATCTTGTCAATACACTCAGTACAGATGATTGCTTACGCTGATGATGTTGTCATCCTCGGCCGAAGTGAAGCTGTTATGAGTGAGACTTTCAAGTCGCTTGAGAGTGGTGCTAGGAAAATTGGTCTGCAAATTAACTACAATAAAACCAAACATATGAATGTTTCAAGAGAGGCTGAGAAGAAAGATTTGATGTGCGGCGATGAACGAATTGAGGGAGTTGAATCTTTTAAATATTTGGGATCAATGCTTGACTCAAACAACAGCATACTTACAGATATAAAAGCTCGAATCGCTGCAGGTAATCGAACTTTCTACTCAATTAAACCTCTCCTTGGATCACCGTATGTATCAACTAACACCAAACTCAAGTTATACAAGACATTGATTAGACCGGTTGTGATGTATGGGTCACAAACGTGGACCCTTACACAAAATGACGAATCGCATTTATCTGTATTTGAGCGTAAGATCCTACGCTACATTTTTGGTCCACTTAAGACAGACGATGGAGAGTATACACTCAAAAAAATTTGCCCGGCAAGATTCACAAAATCATTTTGTAAAAGTGCTAACAAAATTTTTCTGTGAATTTGCCAAAAAATGCTAAACTTGATACAAAATTTTGTATAGTCTATTTGACTTTTTTTAAACTGAAAAGAAAATTGTAAACCAACCAATTGTTTTTGTGATTTGGATTACAAATGTACAAAATCATAAATATTTCAAGATACAAATTTTTTTCATTCTTTTAACAAAAATATTGTTAAGGTTTATGTTGATTTTTTTAAATTTTAAACCATATCTCACTTATCCATAATAAAATAAAATTCAATTGTACAAAATTTTGTCAACAGAAAAATGACATTCTACAATTTTTATTGTCAAACTTAATACGAATATTGTCGATTTTTTTTAAACTTTACAAAGAGGCTAATGTAATTTAAAAAAAACAAACACATTTTTAACAAAAATAAACTTTGCTTTTACAAATGCTTTTATAAATTTTCATAAATTGAAATTATGTATAACCAAAATTGGTATTAAACAATTTCAGTTTCAATTTGGTTGTCTACAAAGTAAAAATTCGCAGATATTTTTTAAAATTGTGATTAATTAGCAATGTCTATTCATGATAAATAGTGATAGTAAAAATACATATATGATAAATTTAGAAGACATATTCTATGCACAGGTGAGAAACTTTACATATTTCGATATTAATAGGCCACTTACCGATAGCGTAGATATTGAAATTGACTCTTAGAGATAATGGATGAACTGAATTGGATCAGATCTATAACATATTCCAAAACCTACGCAATCGGTGACAGCCAGCATAAAGTATAAAGATATCACAACTTTTTCAATGTTTTTTTAGATGCTGAAATTGATTTTACAGTGCTACCTCAGTTGGAAAGCTTAGGCTGTGATAACATAACGGCGTATTAATATGTTTTAAATTTGTTTTTTTAAATATTGCAGATATTTCAAAATAAAAATATAACATAAAAAATATATAATAAAAATTATAAGATAATAAAAAATAAAAATAAAATAAATGTTAGCAAAAAATTGTGTTTTATTTATTAACGAAGAACTAATATATATATATATGAATGACTGTTTTACAAAAAAAAAATATTAAATCCATAAATGTCTTTTGTTGACCAAATAAAAAAATTTGCTATTTTTCTAAAACTTTTGTGCAAATAAAAATTAATTTTGAGGATTTTACAAAACATTTAATAAAATCAAAAATGTTTCGGGCATTTTTACAATTTAATTATAAAGCTTACAATCTTTTGCTGGATGTTAGTAAAAGAATTTGTAGTGTTTACAAATAATTTTTTGTATATCTACAATATTTATTGTAAAAATGTAAATTTAACAAAAATTTTTGTGTGTTGTATATTTATAAAAAAATTGTAGAACGTATGTAGAATTTTGTTAGTTTCACTTAGTTTTTTTTTTGAGTGTAGAACCCGGTATAACTTTGAGATCAGAGAAGTTCTTGAGGGTCCTGATATAATAGGTTGTATCCGTTCTAATAGGATTGCTTGGTTTGGGCATATTCTACGAGCCGATTCAGAGTCTGGAATGATTAGAAAAATGTACGTTAGTACCCCAGGGAGTGGGCGACCGCGAGGTAGACCACGACTACAATGGGAGACTAACGTAATAAACGACCTTAAAAAAATCGGCTGCCATGGTAATTATGTCGCTGTTGCGAATGACCGTGGTGAATATTCAAAGCTGATCAACCTGGCAACGCTCCTACATGGAGCATAAACGCCTTAAAAAAAAAAAAAAAATGAACATGTTAATTTTTTTTAAAATCTCTTAGTTTCTATGAAAATTAGGTAAACAATTATGAATTTATCTGAAAAATTATGTTTATGAACTATGAAAAACTAAGAAAAAATCTGATTATTAAGCACGTAAAATTTTTTCGAATCCTATTTTATTTCGGTATTCAAAATAGCGATTTTGTAAATAGATAGATTAGGTTCTCTGCATGATAAATATGAAAACTAAATTTGGCGGAAACTCAAAAGGGCGAAAGTTACAAAAGTCAAACAAAATTTCTGAATATTCCGAAAAGGTAACGTTGCGTTTTAACAAAAGCATATAATAATCATTTAATGTCAGTTACACCTTAATCCGATAGTTAATCACTCAGTTTTGAAGCAGATTAGCGGAGCCTCATAATTTGAGAATTTAGTAAAAATCTAAATTTATTTTAAATCTCCAAGGGGGCCAATGTGAAGTTGAAAGTTTGACACCATATAACTTTGGCCACCGCATTTGCGCACAATTTGTTCACAAATGCAAAATGATGCAAAGGATCCAATCTTTCCATTTATCTATAAAAACAACCTTGTTGAAACCAGGATTAAATAGGAGCAATTGTGAACTTTTCTAAAAATTTATGTTTTTACATTATGATTCAATATGCCAAAATTTGTGTTTGGTATTATATATTATTTTAGCATAAATATTATAGAATCTTACTCGTTCAACAAACTTTGTACGTAATTCGGACATAAAGTTTCTTTTTGCTTTCGAGTGTTTCTTTGATTTCACTCTGAAGCAAAAAAGTCCTATACATAATTACCTATTTCGCCCGCCCTTATGTTTACGGTGAAATTTAAAATCTTAGTAGGTAATGCTATGGTTTTTGCTGATACTCAATTCAAAGATGTTAAGTAGGGACACTTTGATATGAATGTAAAATTATTCAGTTTTTTGATCGAATGGGCAAGCATAATTGATGAAAAACGTGATCTACGCAGGCGAAAAAGTCGAGATTTGAACTTGACCTTGATTTTTGATTTTTCTGAAACTTGACATGTAAGTAGTATATGGACAAAATAAAAAATACAACTTATTTTACAATTTTTTTAAACTGCACAGTTTCAGCTTAGGGGCACCTAAGAAGATGAAAAATTAGAATTTTAGTCGTACTAAAAATCTTTAAAATTAAATATCTCAAGAACAAAAATTAACGCCTCCTTGTAAATCTGATATACTTTAAAGTATGAATAGAACTATTTTCAGGAAAAAAATTAATTAAATTCCAATTGATCTTCGACCCTAGCGCTATCTTTATAAAAGTATTTTTAATATTTTTATTTAAAAATTAATTACAAAAACAATTAATTAATTTTTTTTCAAACGATCAACTAATCATCTATCAAACGCAAAAAAAATTTGGTGAATCGGTATAGCCGTTCTTGAGCAGTTTAATTTCAAAGTTACATCGGATTGGCAGAATTTTAATTTTTCATACATATCGGGGTGCCCCATATGCTCAAACTATGCACTTTAAAAAAATTGTAAAATAAGTTGTATTTTTTATTTTGTTCATACTTTTAATATAAAAAGTTTCAGAAAAATCAAAACTGGTCAAGTTTTCACAACTCGGTCTAGAACACGTTTTTTTTTTGAATTTTTTATTCGTATGGAAACATCCTTCCAAAAATGACACCTTAGAATTGCGAACCGCCAACCATCATAGTTTCGCATACCTATATTTTAAATTTTCATTAATCATTGTCATAAAAATTCATAGAAATTCATAATTGTTTGTAGAAAAACTATGAAAATAACTATGAAAATTTATGAAAATGTCCAAATTTAGATATGTTTTTCATTAATTTAGATATTTTTTCATATTTTTTTATAATTTTTCATAGTTTATCATATTTGTTTTTCATAAATTTTCATTTTTTTTCATAGTTTTTCATACTTTATTTTCCGTCAGGAATGTGGTGCAGCAAGTAGCTAATATTAAATTAAAACCACCATCGTATGACGGAACCACATCTTTCGGCATTTTTAAGTTCCAGTTTGAGACAGCAGCAGACCAGAATGTTTGGAACCCAGAAAATCGTCTTGCGGCATTAATAGTTGCGCTAAAGAGTGAAGCAGCTGAAACATTACAGGCGGTGCCAGAAAATGATCGCAAAAGTTATGCTGAAGTGATGAATGCGTTGGAACGTAAATATGGCAGCGACCATAAAAAGGAGTTATACAGGATCGAGTTAAAAGGTCACTTGCAGTGGAGTGGAGAAAGCTTGCAGGACTATTCCTCAGCAGTGGAACGCCTTGTTCATATGGCACACGCGAACGCTCCACCATATTTTATGGAGAAGATGAAGATCGAGGCCTTCATTGATGGTATCCGAGAATCAGAAACCAGGATCAAAGTAATAACTACACCTAAGGTGACTTTCCATGAAACTGTCGCATACGCAATGCAATATGAGAGGGTACAGAGGATGTGTATGTCATCTGGTGGATGCAGAAAAAAGAATGTAGAGGGGAACATCAAAGGGGAAGTTTTGGAACACAGAGATAGAAGCGACATCAGATGCTGGGTATGTGATGAAGAGGGTCACATGGCACGGGGGTGCAAGAAAACCGGGGAAGCAGACAGATTGTCGTCTTCTGTGAAAAACAGAGGAGCCGAAGAAATGGAGCACGTAGGGTTCAGGGACAGCAGTAGAAAACTCCTGGGCTGGATATGTAGGAAATCGGGCCATATCTCACAGGACAGCTGGAAAAGGAAGCGTGATAGATCTTCGTCTCCTATTCAACGGAAGTCTGTTGAAGGTGCAACTGTAAAGTCAAAAAGTGAGGAGAATGCAGCCTACATTTCAATTTCAAGAATTGCGGTAAATGGTGAAAGCTTGGGTATCAACGGACAATTTGAAGGTAAAGCTTGCTTCATGACACTGGATGCTGGTTCAGCTCGAACATTCGTTCGCAAAGGTTTAATTGACGGTGTTTTGGAACCATCAGATGGATTGAAACTCCAAACAGTAACTGGAGAATGCGCTGAAATAGAAGGTAAAAGAATCGCTGAAATAAAATTGGGAAATAACTGCTATCAACAAGAGGTGCTAGTGGCAGACATTATGGATGAAGTCATTTTAGGGATGGACTTCATGAAGGCGAAGGGATTAGTCTTCGATTTTGGATGTGGAATTCTAAAGATTAATAATGTTGAGATGCCACTTCTTGTGAATGAGGCAGAGTCAACAGATATTGGTAGCGATGAGAAACTATGCAGTGCAGAGGAAAATCCAGAACCATAATCCAAATAGATGAGGGAGAGAAACGTCAACCGACGCAAACGTTTGAACAAACGCCGAAAGTTAAAAAGGAAACAAGTTCCGGTCCATTATAAAGTGAGCAATGTAAATGAAGTGGTTCAAATAGCTTCAAACGGGGACGAATCGCAGCTGAAAATGAGAATGGTTCAGGGACATGGCGGTGTGAAACACTCAAAGCGAAGAGATAAGGAGCACTTTAGAGATAATGAGAATCCATACTCATCACGGTGGGCTGATATAGAACAAAGTAATGGCCAAGGACTTAGAAAGGAACCGGAAGTAATTCTAAACAGTCTGGGAAATAGAAAAAGAAAAAAAAATGTTTGGATTTAACAATTGGAGGAGAGATTTAGATCCTGTTCGGGACGAACAGGCTTAAGTGGAGGGTAATGTTACGATAACAGAAAAATCTAGACGATTACGGTCACTTCCAAGAAAATCAAATCACAACAAAATGCAACAACAAATGAATGAATATTCTACTATTTTCTCAAGGTTTCTAAAAAGTGACCTAGAATTTTCTAGAAATTAAGCAAAAGAGTATATAAGAAATTGTCTGTTGTAAATTAAGAATTAGTTTTATTTTAAACGTGTAACGGTGAAGTTAAAATTATAAAAGTGATATTTAAAATTAGCTTTTGTAAATAAAGTTATAAGTGTTATTGAGTAGAAATAATTTGTGTATTATTTTAAACGTTGTGTTACTGGAAGTTTCTACAATCAACCGTTGAAGTTTCTGAAGCTGTTGAAGAATATTCTAGTTAGGAATATTGTTTGCTGTATTGTTTCCTGTTGTTGTGGAACAATTAAGGAGTTGAATACTTAATAAAACCTGGTGTGTTTGCTTACTAATCAGTGATTGAACTCAGCAAGAGATTGGGAATTACGTTTATCGAATTGTGAATTAGGCCGAAGGAAGGTTGAGAAAAACGTAACAATATAAAGATTGCTTAAAACTTAAGCCTCATTGACACTAAGATACTTTACAATCTACTATCCAACGAGTTTACTAGCAGCTTGTAAACTCACCTAGTGTAATCATGTTTACAATCTAACTAGCAGATCTAGCGAAAAAGTTGATTGGTTGCAAAACCCCCGATATACAAGCCTTCTTCATATTTTAGCACAGAAAAAATCGTAAACTTGTAGCGCCATTTGGAAATATAAACTCAATATAAAAAAATTCAAAAAATCGCTTTAACGCCAATGACGCCATCTAGAAAAATAAAACTCCATATAAAAAAATTTAATCAAAAACACTAATCCAATTTTTTGCATATGGCAATGTTTATTGTTTTTTTAAGATGGTGTTAATGAATAGGGCTTGTAGAAAATCGGGAGTGTGTTTGTAAATTCTACATTATAACAATATTGTTAACGATGACATATAGATAGCGTTCTTAAATCTATATTGTAACAACAACCACGTGCTTTTCAGCGTTCATAAATTATTTGTTACGAGCGTCAGTTTCAATCCTAGTTTGAACCTCCTCTGGAAGTGTCATTTTGAGAAAAAGTTAAGAAATTAATCAAAACAATAAGAAAATTAAAAAAAAAATGGCGAATTATCAAATTGTAGAAACTGTTGATGAAAATGGCAACAGGTCTCAATGTATTGTTGATATAAGCGAAATTGGTAAGCATAATTGTTAATATTGTAACGACTCTTCGTTGGTTCTTTTCGATTATTGAGCAAATACGACAGTAACCAATGCCAATATAAGCGCATTTGCTTTTTGCTGGTGATCAACCCCAGTTGTTGCTATCTCAAATTGCATCTTAAATATCTGATCCATCAAATGCGGGTGTTTTCACTCTAGCTGGGGCTGAAGTAGTTGATGGATTGATCGTGTTACCTGACTTTCCTTCTGCTATTTCTTGGCGTAATTCACTCGAGAGATTGCGTAGTTTCTCTTCATGTTCTTCGGTAACTTTCCGCAGCTCCCTTTCCATGTTGTTGATTTTGACCTCTGCACTGGATATACGTGACTCGATTACTTCACGTAGACTTTCTTGCTTTGCCATCATATCAGCAAACTGTTGTCGTTGCTCGTTTCCTTGTTTGGCCATCATATCAGCAAGTTGTTGTTGTTGATCTACTTTTTGTTGGGCCATCAGGTCAGCAAGTTGTCGTTGTTGATCTAGTTTTTGTTCTGCTGCCAGTTTCTCTTGTCGGGCCATCATATCAGCAAGTTGTTGTTGTTGCTCTACTTTTTGTTCTGCTGACAGTTTCTCTTGTCGGGCCATCATTTCTTTCATCAACACCATCATCGGATCAATTGCTGGGGCATTCTGAATCGGAACTTCCTCCGGCTCTATTTCTATGACCTCTGTATTTTGGCCTGCTTCTTCTAAAACTTTACGCAGCCGGAATGCAAGTTCTGCCTTTGTTCCATGGATTGGAGCATTCCTTTTCTTCAACTCATCCTTCAGCTGGGTCTGGCTGAGATCACTAATATTTACTGTCTTGACCATTGTTTCAATAATCCCACTTCTGACACCACTGTAACGACTCTTCATTGGTTCTTTTCGATTATTGAGCAAATACGACAGTAACAAGACAGATCTTTAGTTAGCAAAATCTCAAACTTTATTTGTCAACAAATTACAGCAGCTTCCGATTTTAATTACAATAAAATCTAGGGTCTCCAATTTGTGTACGATAGATTTCACCGCTTTCCACAATTTGAATCAATGAGTGTCGGAATCGTAAAATCTGTATTTACTATCCCACTAAGTTCAAATTCTTTCACTATTAGTACCCAGGCTCAAGTACCACCGATTATTCCTTATACTTGCGAATATTTATAAAACACTTTTAATTGCAAAATTAAAACTGACTGTCTGATATTTTTGTTCGCTTATTTATATCGAAAAATAAATAAATCGAAACTTCTATAATCCACTAGAAATCAATACTACGTAGTCCGTACATCTTGAATAGGCCACACCTGTTTTCATTCATACTTGCATTTGTATTAGCGAACTCAAATTTAATTTATGCAAAATGTATTTGTTAAAGGGAGTTAACTTTTGATTTTGCCATAGAATGTAGAAAACATTTAGGCGGAACGTATTGGTTATTTATGATTAAATTAAATTAACCCATTCTGGACGAAGTTTATTACAATATTTTAATTTTATCATATTTTAATATGGTATCGACGGTATCGATATGGCACTTGGTATCGACGATATAACATCCGAAATGATTGTACATGGTGGCGAAACTCTATCCTTAAGATTGTTTGAACTGGTTCAAATTATCTGGAGGACTGAAACCATGCCACAGGACTGGAACACAGCTATGATGATACCAATCCATAAAAAAGGTAATCGCCTACAATGTGCAAACTACATAGGAATCGCTCTCCTCTGCACAGCATATAAGATCTTTTCCTACATTTTGCTATCGAAAATCAATCCTTTGGAGCATATCAATGTGGCTTCCGGCGGGGCCGAGGTACCACCGATGCACTTTTCTCGATAAGGAAGATTTTGGAAAAGTGCCGAGAGTTCAACATACCTGTGCACCAACTCTTCATTGATTTCAGGCAGGCCTACGACTCTCTCGAACGAGAGACTCTATGGTCTGCTCTGGTGTCAATGGGAATTCCTGGTAAACTGGTATCACTATGCAAAATGACAGTACAGAACTCTCAATGCTGTGTACAAGTAGAGAACAAAATATCAAAGTTTTTTAAAGTCGACTCCGGTTTAAGACAAGGTGATGCTATCTCTCCCATACTTTTTAATTTAGCCTTGGAATATGTGTGCCGTCAAAAGAAACTACCTACTAACAACAATATCTTGTCAATACACTCAGTACAGATGATTGCTTACGCTGACGATGTTGTCATCCTCGGCCGAAGTGAAGCTGTTATGAGTGAGACTTTCAAGTCGCTTGAGAGTGGTGCTAGGAAAATTGGTCTGCAAATTAACTACAATAAAATCAAACATATGAATGTTTCAAGAGAGGCTGAGAAGAAAAATTTGATGTGCGGCGATGAACGAATTGAGGAAGTTGAATCTTTTAAATATTTGGGATCAATGACTTATATTATGACTTATGACTTATATTTGTGATCATTTGACTCAAACAACAGCATACTTACAGATACAAAAAATTGAATCGCTGCAGGTAATCGGACTTTCTGCTCAATTAAACCTCTTAAACCTCTCCATCACCGTATGTATCAACTAACACCAAGCTCAAGTTATACAAGACATTGATTAGACCGGTTGTGATGTATGGGTCACAAACGTGGACCCTTACACAAAATGACGAATCGCATTTATCTGTATTTGAGCGTAAGATCATACGCTACATTTTTGGTCCACTTAAGACAGTCGATGGAGAGTATAGAACCCGATATAATTTGAGATCAGAGACCTTCTTGAGGGTCCTGATATAATAGGTTGTATCCGTTCTAATAGGATTGCTTGGTTTGGACATATTCTACGAGCCGATTCAGAGTCTGGAATGATTAGAAAAATGTACGTTAGTACCCCAGGGAGTCAGCGACTGCGAGGTAGACCACGACTACAATGGTAGACCGACGTAATAAACAACCTTAAAAAAATCAGCTGCCATGGTAATTATGTAGCTGTTGCGAATGACCGTGGTGAATATTCAAAGCTGATTAGCCTGGCAACGCTCCTCCATGGAGCATGAACGCCGATTAAAAAAAAAAAGAAAAGATGATACAATCAGCAAACTACTCAAAAACCTCTCCATTTAGCGTTTCGAGAAAATATTACAAAGTCACAAATTCATATTTCTTTCGAAATTCCAAAAACATTGTAAAATTTAAATAAAATCATACTTTTTCGAAAATTCCAAAAATATTCCGAAAATTATTACAAAACCAAAGATTAAACTTTTTTCAAAAATTGTGAAAATATTGCAAAAATTATAACAAAATCAAAAATTGAAACTTTTTTCAAAATTCCAAAAATTAGAATAAAATCAAATATTTAAACTTTTTCTAAATTCTAGTAATATTCCAAAAATTCTTAAAAATTCAAAAATTCAAACTTTTTCCAAAATTCTAAAAATATTCCAAAAATTACAAAATCAAAGATTGAAACTTTTTTTTAAAAATCCAAAAATATTTCAAAAACTATAACAAATTCAAAAATTTCCATGTCACATTTACGTCATATAAAGTACAAACAGCTAAATTTTTTTCTCCAAAAAAGTGGCTAAAAAGTAAATGAAAATCAATTTTTGACATACTTGAAAATATTTTTTTGACAAACTTATAATGCAATAATTCTCTATAATAATAATAAAATTTCATGTCATACAAATAATTAATTTTATTTTTTCCAAAAAATTGAGTAAAAATAAATGAAAATCTTTCTTTTGGCACACTTGACAACATTTTTTTAACAAAGTTATAATGCAATAATCTAGTTTTTGGTCTCACATACCAATCCCAACCATCAAGATTTCTTCAAATTCAATGTTTCTATTCGTAATCACTTAAAATGAACGTTTTTTAAGCAAAAAATATGCAAATTTCCTTGTTTTGACACACTTCCCGTACAGTTATCGAACACATCGTCCTTTCGGCTCTTCCCATTAAAGCCGGGCATTCACATACAACGGAAACAGAAACAGAAACCGAATTTCATACAAATTTGACAGATAAAAATTCGGTTTCTGTAAAATTTGTATGAAATTTGGTTTCGGTTTCTGTTTCCGTTGTATGTGGTTTCAAGCCTTGAGCAAACCTATTTTTAAAAAAAAATTTTGAAATCCGTCCAGCCGTTTTCTAGATTTCGTCGGGTGTGCCGCCCGGCCGGCAGACAGACATACATTTTTTTTGTTGCTTTTTTAAAATCAGTAGGTCCTAAAACGTCGAGAAATGCCAAAAAACTGAGGGTAGGAATTTTACTTTTGGCTCATGAATGCAATACTTAGGCTTTTTCAAAACCGAAGTAATATCTCATAAGTGACGGTAGATGCCGATTGGTTTGTTTTTCTTGAAAAAATTTCAATCGTAAATTTCAGATTCAAACCGATAGGAATTTGATGGCGGAAAAATACGATAGGTTACGATTGGTTTTACATATGGAATGTTCGATAGAAAACGTTGAAAAAACTTGTTTAGTTTTACCAAAAAATTTCAATCAAAAACTTCAGATTCAGAACGATTAACAACGATAGAAATTCTATCGTAAAAAACCCATTGAAACCAAATCTGAAATATCCCATAGGTGACGATAGATGCCGATTGGTTTGTTTTTCTTGAAAAAATTTCAATCGTAAATTTCAGATTCAAACCGATAGGAATCTGATGGCGGAAAAATACGATAGGTTACGATTGGTTTTACATATGGAATGTTCGATAGAAAACGTTTAAAAAACTTGTTCAGTTTTACCAAAAAATTTCAATCAAAAACTTCAGATTCAGAACGATAGAAATTCTATCGTAAAAAATCCATTGAAACCTATTATATCGATCAATAAATAGATGGCGTTCTAATGGAAACGTCTAAATGTCACTGACGTTTTTGTTCATAGCAATTGACCTTTTTAGTTAAACGTCAAAATGAAATGCCAAAAATAATTAGAAATATCCGGGTGCCAAAGTGAATTTGTGTTAATACAAAATCTTCAGTTTTTGTATGAAAAGTGTTAAAAAATAATTTAAAAATTTAACTACGAACTGTTAATAACATTTATACAAGTAGTAATCATTGGCGTAACTAGGAAATTGTTCTAGGGTGGGCCTGGCCCCAATAATATTGCTGAGTAAAATAATTAATAAAGCTTCCGTTTTTATTTCTTTCTTTTAATACATAACGGGTGTGTCAATTTGAGGTTAGTTTTCAAATTTACGGTTATTTATATTTTTTTTGCTAGATTATTTATGTTAGGTTAGGTTGCAGTGACTGTCACCAAAACACAACATCAGGACGACATACTTAGACCAAAATACGTCATACCAAAGAATCTTGTTCCCCAATTCGAACCATTTGGAGCTTCTAATGAAGCTAAGTATTTGCGTGATATTAAAATTATCCAGGTCGGTGAGAGTTTTAAATTTGTGCGTTCTAAAATGAGTTTGCCGTATAATGGGCGAATGCTAGACACGTGCAAAGTAGATGAAACGCTGGTTCCACCTGATCCTCCTCCTTAAAGCTCCTGCAAATCAACACTTTGGTGCTTTCCAAGGATCCACAAACCAGTGATGACTTTAACAATGAACTAGTTTTCTGCCTACTCCAGGTTATAAGTTTTTTGGAACGCTGTAGGTCTAGTCTAGAAAAGATTTATTTGCTTATCTTGCAGCTGATGGTGTTTGACCACCGACCTATAGATTAAACATTTAACCCTGTGATAAGTTAGTTGTTTGAGAGGAGCAAATGACTCGCTTAGAGCTTCCATTTCTTGTGGAAGATCGAGTTCAGTCCTTTGCCCTGAAAATCCATCCGCTATATAGTTGCATTTAACGCCACTGTGACCCGGCACCTATTTAATATGAACGGTTAAATTGCTTGTAGTTTAGTGTCACTTTTGACATCGTAGCTACTACATCTACCGATTCGAATGCAGTTATTTATGCTTTGTTGTTTGCAGTTATTTATGTTTATATTTAGATATATATTTGTATAAATAATAAATCTTTAAATTATAAAACTAAAAGAAAAAAATGTTCTTTTTAAAATCGACAAATTACAAACAAATGTTTGACAAATTAAAATTGAAAAAAATCATATAAAATTATAAATTGTTATATCAATATGATATTTTTATAAATCCTCACTTAGTAACTTTCAAACAAACAAAAATTATACAAAATCAACATTCCTAGTTTCTAAATTAAACTTTACATTCCTATAGTCTCTAAAACTATTGAAAAAATAAAATATTTTTATTTTTATTCAAAAATAACAATTCATTGTTTACAGTAATCATGCACTCCCCCCCCCCCCCCCCCCCAAACATTGAATGCAGTACTGTGCACAAAGATCTTCATTTTCAGACATACAAAATTCAGATAATTCCAAAAATAAATCCATCAGACTTCGAATTCTGTCGTCAATTCGCTAATGGTCATACAAACAAACGGGGCTATTACTTCTAATTAGGCGCCAAGATTTTTTTATTTGATATAGAATCACTCACTGAAACGAATAAAACCAAAACGAGTTGTATATCAGCCCCGGGGTCCATAATACAGGCCTTTGAAAAAAGCAAAATCCATTCAAAATAATTACAGTTTTGAAAAGAATTTTTTCTGTTTTTTTAATTTTTGATTTATGTCCTATGTGCTTATAAGATACCCGGGAAAAAATAGAGAGATCTAAAAAAATCTGATTAGATCTCTATTGATCAAATTAGATCTAATGGGATCTTTGTTTTGAGTCAAAAAAATGAGAGTTTGATCTTTTCAGATCCAAGGAGATCTCTTTAGATCACGGTAGATCTTCAAGATCAAAGAAAAAATATAGCGTTTGATCTTTGAAGATCTACATAGATCTGAAAAGATCTCTTCAAATCTTGATGGATCTTCAAAGATCAATGTAAAAATTTGCGTTTGATCTTTGATGATCTACCAAGATTTAAAAAGATCTCTTCAAATCTGCAGAGGTCAAACACTAGTTTTTATCTTTGATCTTTAAAAATCTACCACTCTTCAGATCTGCAAAAATGTGAAAATAGAAAAAAAAGTTTACAAAAATATTGTTCAGATCTTAAGAGATAACTATAAATATTTATTTGCATGTTACGATTATATATCTTTGCATATTTATTTGAGTTATTTTCATAACTAGTTAGCATAATTGAGTTATTTTCCACTTTTTTGTGCCTCTTTTGTTTTTCCTGAAGTCGGCTCTATGTTTTTTAAAAGTTTATTTTTAATAAATGGGATCTTGTTAGATCAAATAAGATCTTGATAGATCGAAGCAGATCTAAATGTATCAAAGAAGATCTGCATTTTGGAACATATCTATACAGGTCTGTTTTGATCTAAGGAGATCTGCGCAGATTGTTGTAGATATGTTCCAAAATGCAGATCTACGCAGATCTACTAACGCAGATCTGATACGACCTCTTCAGATCTCTGCATTTTTCCCGGGTAAACAGATCAAAACTGTCCCTTTTACTAAATTTTCTTATTTTCGATAAAAAAAACAAAAAAAAATCCACTTGCGCCAAAAGGTCCAATCTTGCCTCAAATGCCCATAACGTGGGACCCTAAGGTTATAATTATTTTTTTTAAGTTATTCATGTTGATTCTTTGAAATTGTATATCAAAAATAACATTTAAATTGCAACATTTGGTAAAAAAAAAGTCTATTTTTATACGATATTTTTTGTTTCAAAGGCCTATATCTTGGTCCCCGGGACTGATTTTCAAAAAAAAAATTTTGTAATTTGCTTATAAAAGTACACTAAAAATCTTGCCAAACAAACTTCAAACTACAAGTAGTGTTGGTGTATCGGTGTGGTTTTAGGTCTTATGGAGCAATGAGACCGTATTTTTTTAAAACGAAGTCTATATTGTTCTTATTGTGATGTTTTTCGTTGAACAAATTGGAAGGTGTGGTTTTCCAGAAATTATGAATTCATTTGACATTCTGACATCTGGCACATCACATGTTGGAAAGAAAATGTTTGCTTTTTAAACTTCGCTACTATGGTGAACCGATAAGATAAACGACCATTTTATAGATACTTTTGTGACAACATTATTGGTAGTGCTTATTAAACTTCCTTATTAAATTTAAATGAAGATCAGTGATATGAATAATATCATGAATAATATAATTGTACGTTTTGAAATAATTTTGAACAGCTAATTTCTTAGTAAAGAAATACATTTTCATTTTCCCTAACTGTTATATATACTTCATCAACTTTGTGTTCTAGGGGGGGCCAAAACTCGTCTAGGGGGGGCCGGGCCCTCTGGGCCCCTACCTAGTTACGCCTATGGTAGTAATGTATAAAGTGGTTAAGGATATTCCATATATTTGTGTTAAAACAATGTTTTTGGTTGCCCGTAGTGTTGTTTAGTTAGTACAAAAACTTCAGTTTTGTGTATGAAAAGAGTCAAAAAACAATTTAAACTAGTTAAAGAATAAACTAAACTACAAGTTAATAAACATATTGATACACGGGAAATGTTTAAATTGGTTAAATATATTCAATAAATTGTGTTAAAGTCAACATTTTTTGTTTATAGTACACCTTTTTTCCCGAAAAAAACTTGACATATGTGATCAGCTGATTTGTATTTCGAAAACCTTAAATAATTGTTATTTCTTATAAACCAATACCGTTTTGCGTTGTCTTTAAGTTGTTTTTATTATATTTGCATTATTATTGGTTTTGAAGTAAATTTTAATACATAATTACTGATTTCTAATTATCATTAGACAGATTATAACGACGTAACGACAGATTACATACAGAAATGTGACGACGTAACGACAGATTACATACAGTAATATAACATTAATTTTAACAGAAATTTATTGAATATATTTCACAAATTTAAACACACCACTTGTATTTATATTATTATTAATTTGTAGTTTAGTTTATTATTTAACTATTTTAAATCATTTTTGGGCATTTTTCATAAATAAAACTGTCGATTTTCTAGTAACTAAACAACACTGCGGGCAACCAAAAACATTGATTTAACTTAAATTTATGAAATATTTTTAACCAGTTTATACTTACTACTTGTTTAAATGTAATTAACAATTCCTAGATAAATTTTTAGTTTATTTTTTAACACTTTTCATACAAAAACTGACGATTTTGTATTAACAAAAATTCACTTTTGGCACCCGGCTTTGAAATCAACTATTTTATATGTCAAAATATTTTAAGGAAAATACTCAATTGATACAACTTTCCGCCATTGTAGTCACAAGTATTGTTAATAAATAAATTAAATAAAAATACCAGTGTTCAATTATTGCTATAAATGAAATTTTATTTGATAAATACAACAAAACCAAATCTGAAATATCCCATAGGTGACGGTAGCTAATACGATTGGTTTGTTTTTCTTGAAAAAATTTCAATCGTAAATTTCAGATTCAAACCGATAGGAATCTGATGGCGGAAAAATACGATAGGTTACGATTGGTATTACATATAGAATGTACAATAGAAAAAGCTTAAAAACTTGTTTAGTTTTATCGAAAAAATTTCAATCAAAAATTTTAGATTCAGAACGATAGAAATTCTATCGTAAAAAACCCATTGAAACCAAATCTGAAATATCCCATAGGTTACGGTAGACTACGATTGGTTTGTTTTTCTTGAAAAAATTTCAATCGTAAATTTCAGATTCAAACCGATAGGAATCTGAAGGCGGAAAAATACGATAGGTTACGATTGGTGCTACATATGGAATGTACGATAAAAAACTATTCAAAACTTGTTCAGTTATACCAAAAAATTTCAAGTCGTGATCTTCAGAATTAAAACGATTAACTACGATAGAAATTCCATCGTAAAAAACCCATTGAAACCGAAAAGTAAAACATTCTATAGATAACGATAGATTACGATTGGTTGATTTCTCCTGAAAACATCTCAATCGTAAATTTCAGATTCAGCCCGATAGAAATCTAATGACGGGAAAATACGATAATTGTTACGATTGGTGCTAAATATGTAATGTCGGATAGAAAACGATTCAAAACCTTTTAAATTTCACCAAAACAAATTTCAATCGTGATCTTCAGGTTCAAAACGATTAACTACGATAAAAATTCTATCGTAGAAAAACCATTGAAACCGAAAACTGAAAAATCCTATTAGTCCAGTCGTTATAGGTTTTAACTGCGGAAAAATTCCTATTACACCTTTATTACGGCATTTTAATTAATATGTGAAAAATCGACATTTATATCGTGCCGGCTAAAAAAGTTATCAAGGTCAAAAGGTCACGAAAATCAGTTTTCCGCGAATATCTCGCGACCTATTACTCCGAGGTCAATTTTTTTTTTTTTTTTTTTTAATAAAATGTGATGTGTAGTAGGCATTACAATATGTGTCACAACAACACATAAAAACCTTTTAAGACCAAGGTCCCACAACAACATGCGTTCTAAGGATTTTAATGGACGCAAATCTGTTTTTTTTTTTAATATTTTTTGGTTAAATAATGGATAACTAAACCATAAATCCTATCACATATAAAATATGATATAGGCCAATATTTCGTGATAGGATAGGGAAAATAAAAATAAAATAAGAGATAAAAAGCAAATTTATTTTAAAAATTTGCAGGAACAAAACTAAAATTGGTTTGCCAATAGTCCAGCTAATGGCATAATCCTTGATTATGGGACGCAGTATATTTTTCAATGATTTAAGCTCAGATGTATAGTTATATGAAGGCTCGTTTCTTCGAGCAAGCTACAGCGTTCCAGCATCAAGGAATATTCATTAGCTAAGATTGAGAGTGCTACCGTTGACTGAATACAGTTCATCCGCCAGTATCCCTAAGGTATCACCTTGGCTAGTGATATCTCACTGCTATTGTCAGTGGTATGTGATATCTCACGTTAACTCATATGCCAATAGCAGGGACTGGAGTACGCGGGGTTGTCGCACCCGTGGATCAAAAAATAGAAAAAAATTATCAAATTAATAAAAACTGATCCCTCCATGCGTATGTGCAATTGAGGTCAAACAAAAATTGTTTATCGTTCAATTATCTACAAAACATACATCAATCATTTTTCTGTAAGATCAACTATTTTTTTAGCAGAGCGAGAAAGCGACTATACATTATGATTATGCACTCGTTTCCGCACCACGCATTTTTTACATGGTTTTCACAGTGAAAATGATCCATGATATGTAATAAAAGCTTTTTTTTATTTAAAAATGAAGTTTTTTATTTAAAATCTGAGAAATACAAAAAATAAACTTAAACTGACTACTAATTTTTATGCATACATAATTTTTTTTTATTCACTCATAGTCGATATCCTCAGTTTCTCTATCATTAAAATTTGCTGACAAAACATTGAGTGGAATTGTTCCTTTACTTAAGTAGTCGACATCTTCATTCCCCGTTTAAGCATGATTGCCCACGGAAATGTTCACTTTTGAGCATCTCAAACCCATTTTTTTGCATCCACACTTGCCGCCACAATTTTTTGTACAATTACAATAGATTGTGTTAAGTAGATCATCGGGTGCTGGTATAATAAAGTTGTTACTGGCTGAAGTATGTTATTTTTTACTCGTAACCACACTATTTTGCATCAATTTCTCTTCCTAGTTTGTATTTTATAATACACTCGAAAAATATGATGTTGAGCTGCTGAAGAAGGAGGTGCCAATAACGAAAATTTCACACCTGTATTTTGTTTAGTTATAGCAAAGCTAAAATATCTGTAATTATTTATCGAATGTTCTGATTTTGGAGCACCGTACATTGCTAGTAGCACTATATTGCAGCATCGACAACTACTTCTCAAGCGCAATTTTCTTGGAGATATTTCTGCGGAATTTTTTAAATCAGGTCTTTTTTCAAACATCTTCATGACTTTAATTTTTGCTTTGCTAAAAAGTGTTGAAGTTGTGTCACATCCGGTCCTGGCGTGGAATACCGAAAAATTAAGCGGCTGTGATATACTTGTGATATACATGGTTCTTCCTGACGTAATTTAAAGGTTGCGATACTCAAATTGTTCGTATAATTTTTACGACAATTACGATGAACATTTACAGAAGCAACAGTATTTAAATATTCAATATTAGCATCACCTATTTCCATACTAGCATTTTTTAATGTTTGCAAGCCACGTGTAGTTTCTACTAAATCACAATCCGACAACAATTCACTGCATATAAAACAATTATCACTCATTATGCAAAATTGTTCAATAGCATGAAACTACTAAAATAACGTCTTTAACACTCAAGAAATATTTCTCAACTCAGCTAAACACAGTCGGACAGACACTCTCGACAGCGGGTCCGACAGCGGGTCTCGGAACAATAAAATACGAAACATCTGCCAGTGGAGGTTGTTTGTTTCCAAATTCTCTATAATATAAGTATATTTTTTACAAAACACCCGAGCATCAGATGAATGTTTTTAATACACTTGACAACATGAATAGAAAGTAACTGAATTTACGCCTTGCTGTACGGTATACAATATCGTATGTGAATGCATTCTAGTCGCTTTTTCAGCGCTCTACCCTAAAAACGGTTGATCTTACAAAAAAATGAGTAAGGCATGTTTTGTAGATAATTGAACGATAAACAATTTTTGTTTGACCTCAATTGACCTCCGAGCAATAGGTCGCGAGATATTCACGGAAAACGGATTTTCGTGACCTTTTGACCTTGATAACTTTTTTAGCCGGCATTATATCAATGTCGATTTTTCACACATTAATTAAAATGCCGTAATAAAGGTGTATACAAAAATTCAGCTCAATAGGAATTTTTCCGCAGATTGGGGCTTAAAACTTCGGATAGAAACGGATAGCAAACGATAGAAAACTATTTGTTTTTAATCGCTTTCTATCGATTTCTTTCGACTTTTTTATAAGGGATGAGTGTTCACCTGGCGTTGTAAGTCGATTGCAACGCCTCTATTGAAGAAATTTTAAAACTAGTTGACAATCGTATATATTTACCATAAGCCTTTATGACGTTAAATAGTTTTGATTTCTTAAAAGAAAGTTCAATTTTCGATTCGCTACTGCCATATTTTTAAAACAAATTTGCTTTTTGCCTCTAAGTTTATTATTATTTTCTCTATACTATCATGAAATATTGACCTATATCATATTTTATATGTAGGTAGCGATTTTGCACCATTATCTCTCCTGTCATCTCTCTTTTGTAGAGAATTATCTCTCCTGGGGAAAACTTCGGAAGGGAATTATCTCTCCTGGGGAAAAATTCGGGAAGAAAAAGTCTACATACCCACACTCAAATTTCTCCTTAATATAAATTCATATACAATACAAAACGAACCAATCACGACGTGACATTTGTGGACACGTGACATATTTACAATTCAAATGAATCAATCAAAGACAATTGTATATATTACAATTTATCTCTCCTTTTATTTCTCTAGGAGAGATAATGGTACAAAATCGCTACCGTGATGGTATTTACTGATCTATTATCCATTCTTTAAAGAAAAAATATAAAAACTAAAAAAAAGATTTGCATTTACCACACCTTAGAACGCATGTTGTTATGGTCTTTAAAGGTTTTGAATATCCGAAATTACCATGCCAGGTAGGATAAGCATTCTAAATTACGTGTAGCACTAAGTTTACACCATGGTAGTATAATAGAATAATAGCAAATAGCTAATAAACTATTACGGTGTAACCGTATAGCATAATACCTTTTTACTTTGACAGATAGTTATTTGATATTTTGCTTTTGATCGATAGTATAATAGTATATTCAAAAAAATTGTAACCGTCAAAACGTAAAGTCTTAAAGACAATTTCATGCGATTGTAAAAAAGGTGCGATATCAAAATCACTCAAAATTTAGTTTTAATTTTAAATTAATATTAGTATTATAATTTTTTGTTGAAATACTTTTCGATTGATGAGATTTTATATTCAAATTTGAAATACGATAGCCGTATGCTATCTGTCAATATTTTTCTAGGCGTTTATACCTCAGATAGAATAATACTATTTTGTGTTATAAACGCCCAATGTATCGATAGTTTAATAGCAAAAAACTTTTATTCTATTAAAGTATCGGTGGTATAAACTTAGTAAAAGTCTTTGAATATTGGAAAATACCATGCTAACTAGAATAGGGATTCTAAATTACGTTTCCCTTATGAACCTAGGTTTTAAAATTTTGAACATTAAAATAGATTATTATTAATTAATAATTATAATATATTATTATTAATTAATAATTATAATACATTATTATAATTCAATAATCAAAATTATATGTAATTCCTAATACACAACACGGTGTATTAAAATATGGTGGCAATCTGTCAAAACATACTACGCTACGCTACGAAAGTGTTCACGTGGTCCGTAGTTCAAAATCTACTACACTCCACACATTTTAAATGGAGTTCATAACATACGCTCAACCGACCACCATTACTAATATTAATCGTGATTGATCTTCTGTCAAATCGGTTTTTTGTTTGTTTGTTTTCCTCATTGAATAAATATCTAAGGAAAAGTAACTAGACTTTTTGAGTGAAGCATCTAATTTGTAGTATTGGTGCGTTTGATGGTGTTTGTATTTAATCGTAGGGTGGTACTGTGTATAATTTGTATATAGTTACACAAACATAACTTAGGTGGCAGCATGAACTGTTCTTTGAAATAAGTAGATTTTATTCAAAATTTTATTTATTTCTCGTTTAAACTAATCGTTATTTTAGGAAAAATTTGTCTTAAAATGTATTTTTACCCGTTTCCTACTTAAATAAAAGATAATGAATAAGTTATATATTTTGTTGATTTTATTTTAAAAAATTTTTTCTCGATATTTTTAAACATTAAATACATAAAAGCAAAATTGTGTGCCATCATCTTCAGCAATAGTATCACACTAACAACAGTCTAACATCATTACCAGCAATACAAATGAACACATCTTTACGAATACAGATTTGTAAAGCTGTCCTCTCTAAGCAAATATTTTTATTTAACTACAAAACTTCTATGAACTAACTTCTATAAAAAACTTATCTAAAATCTCTATCGTATTCAGTTTTTTCTAACAGTTGCCATTTTTTGAATATAATGAAATTAGCATAGGTTGAAAATACTCCAAAGTACCTTTAAACCCACTTTAAAAGATGACTGTTCCTAAATATTGACGAAATTATCTTGTACTGTCGATTGGTTTAAAAATTCGATTTTAATTTATATTTATAACCATACTTCGATTAATAAACTAATAATAAATATATAAACATCGTAGATAAATTGAAAAACCTTATGGTTATATATGTTTGAACAATATATTTCACTATTAAAAATTTTACATCAAATCCGTTTAAACTTTAAATCATATTCAAATTTATATTTTTTACACACATTTTTCAGAACAAACAATAACTTTATACAATCCCTGTGAATGGGCGTGTCTAACAAAATTGTTTTGACATTTTGGCAAACTTACATTTGAGAAATTAAGTAAAAAATTAAATTAGAAAATAATTAATTTTGTGACACAAACTTATTGTAAATATATTAAAAATATATACTAAATTGTTTTTTTAACATTTTTTATCAAAATATCCTTATCTGATAATTGTAATTTTAGCAGCAAAATGCTTTGGAATGTTGACAATTTTTTTACATGTTTTGATGCAGTACTGCATTTTTATGAATAAATAACTGTATAAACACAATTAATTGTTGTAAAAAAAACAGTTTAAATACTAATTTGTATAAAACTGAATTACAATTCAATACTTTAGGAACAAAATACAGAAAAAAACTCTTTAGTTTGTTTTGAAATACGACGTAAACAAATGAAATGACATTGACAGATTGGCAAACTTAACAAAAAATTAAAAAAAACAAATGCTTCACCGATTATTTGTGTACGTACACGTAGCGACACTTCCTTATATATTTATTCAATGGTTTTCCTTTATTTCTCTGAGAGAGAAACCGGTTTGTCTTCCCAAAGACGTGCATAAATTTTTCATTTGATTCAAAATTGTACAATTATTGCGAGTTTCTTTTAAATCTATAAGAAAAAAACCTACCACAAAAAATAATAGTTTCTCCCTCACTGCTACTATATAAAAAGAAATAAGAAAAATGACAGATTAGGATTTGATTCTAACCAAATATATAAATTTTAATCTTTTATCTATTAAAAATAAACTACACAATAATGAAAAGTTGGTCGCCAGCTAGTTTTCATAATATACTTTCAGGATGTATACATAACTTAAATATTTGCACATTTGCATTATAAAATAATAAAATGTTCACTATTATAAAATCACTGGAAATAACACAATAAATGTAAAATACTTTCGTAATTATTTTTATTCATTTTATAAAAATTAGCACAACTAAAAATAATAGATTGTACTTTTTGTTTCGGTTTAAATTATTTAATTGTTTTTAATTTATAATTTAATACAATAGTTGGTTGTTGTAAATAAACAGAAATGCAAATGGCGAAATGAGAAATTGAATATGACATATTAGCAAACACGATTTCTTATGTCTCTCTTCATACAATTTTAAAGTTATGTTCTCTCTATATTTATATATACTCTAAGCATACGCTACGTTGTAGTTTTTCTGTGTCCACCTGGCGGCTTTTGAAATACACTACACTATACTACACACCACGTGAACAAGATATTACAATATCGAGGGTTTTGGGGAGGGATAACGAAGGTTAGGCCCTCTATACACTTGAGCTAAACTATGCAAACTATGCGAACTATGTTTTTAAAAAAATAATGTTTTAACGCGAATAATATTTTTTAAACAAAATATAATGAACGTAATGTTTCCTTTTTTATTTTCTTTTTTTTAATTATTTGTTTCCGTAATGTTTTTTTTATAATTACTTTGTATACAAAAAACATAGTTCGCATAGTTCAATAGTTTAGCTCAAGTGTATAGCGGGCCTTATCGAGGGATAACGCATGTTATCGGTGTGGGCTTTTTAGCTGGGTAGGAACAGAATAAACAAAAATTTGCGCGGGGTTATTTTAACTTTTGTTTGACATTTCACGTGTGTCGATTTGTTTATGTCGATTTGGTGATGTCAGATTGATAAACAAAAATTTATCCTGTGATTTTTCCGTATTATGTTTATGTTTTGGTATTAAAAATGGAAGAAAATAATTTTAAAAATCTTCCATACGATGTAAGTAATTACAATCTAAGTAGATGAGCCATTATTGTTTTATTTTTTTTTAAGATTTTCGAGCATCTTTGCTCTTTTCTTAATCTATATGATTTGCAAAATATAATGCTAACATGCAAGATGTGGTACACCAATTCGTTTAACAAATCTGTTTCTAGTAAAATAATTATAAAATTATACGAAAATAACTACTCAGATTTAAAACAGACATCAAAAATCAAACAACTACTAAATAGCAACAGATATTTTTCTGCCGTTACATTTAACAATTTACAAGCAACCAGTCTACTGAAGGAGTTTTTGTCAAAGTTTGGGCCACACATCCGAAAAGTGGTTATCACTAGTATCGATTTAAGAAATCAATTTGAATTTTTCTCAATTTTTGAGTACCTTTATAATATACGATCGCTTGAGCTAAATATGAGTAACGGAGTAATTGATTTATTTGTTGATAAGACAGAAAGAACAGAAGACACCGATTATCACGACACTAGTTCGGATGAAGAAAATGAGGGGAAATTTAAAATCTTATTAACAAAAGAAAAGATGGAAAGTATTTTAAACATATTTGAGAATTTAACGGATCTTTCGTTATATGAAATTAGCTCATGTTTTGGAAAATATTTTATAGAAAATTTCCTTATTCGTGCTAAAAAATTACGAAGTGTCCAGTTAAAATCATTTGGATTCTCTAATGCCATTTGGTTCTATAACTGGCTATCTAAACACATCAAAACTCTTCGAACACTGGAAATTACAGATATTCGTATGGTGGATTATATATATTTTAGCTATCATTTTGAAAATTTAATAAAATTTAATGAATTGAGATTAGAAACATTGACTTACAAATGTGATCTTTACAGTTTCAAACATTTAGAACAATTTTGTCAAATGCAATGCCCAACTTTAAAAAATCTTGTTATAAGCTTTATCACTGATTTTGATATAAATTTGAAAATAATTTGCGATAATTTAAAAAATTTAAAAAAATTAAAAATTGATAATCCTTTAGACGTTCAATCAACTGAAAATATTAAATGTTTGTCACAGCTAAACCAATTGGAGTATTTAAATATTGCACTTTTCGATGATGATCAAACAAAAGAAATTTTAGCGGTTAACAGTATACCTTCTCTAAAAACATTGTTGATGAGTAACATAACAGATATGGAAACATACAAAAATCTCATATTGAATTTTAAAAATCTAGAAGAATTGCATTTTCGTGCACGTGAGCCTATACACCTAATGGGAATACAACTTATTTTTGAACATTTAAGGAATTTAAAATTTTTTAAAGTACTTCTTCAAGTTACTCAATTAAACAAAGCAAATAATTATGTGCAAGTTCCCATTGAAACAAATATTAGAATTAGTAATTTAAAAAACTTAGAAATTTTACTAATCTATGTTGAATTTGACGTAGCCATTCCAGGGATAACAATAAATGATATAGCAGAATTGAAGAATTTAAGAGAACTTTCGTTGCCAGGCAAAGATTTATATAATACAACTTATGATGAATACTATAATTTATTTAGCAAATGCACTACTTTGGAAGTATTTAAAATAAACACATCAACTGTAATCAATGATTTTCTAGTAGAATTATTAACTAAAAATTGTAAAAAACTAAGAGAGTTATCTTTCTCTGATTGTTCAGAGTTAACGTACAAGGCAGTCGATTTGATTGTTGAAAATTGTCAAAGTTTGAAGGTAGTTCAAAGACAGTTTGTTATCTGATGACTAATGTTCGATATAAAATATTTTTTTTATTTTTAGAGTATCGAAATCGTTAATTGTTGCCAATTGACAAAAGTGGAGGAAATGAACCGAAAATTTAAAACAAACCATGTTACAACAGTGAATATCATTTTTGATTAGGAAATGTTATAAATAAAATTCATTAAATATAAACTATAAATAGTATTGCAGTAAGAGGGATAGTTCAAATTAGAATTGCGTTTCTGATAGTTGAGTGATAAAATTAATTGTAAACGAAACTCTGCATCGTGAACATAAAATCGTCTAAATAAACGTAAAGTGAATTTTAATTGTAAATCAGCGTGTTATTGAATAGAAATATTTTGTGTATTATTTTGAACACTATTTTTATATTGGAGATTTCTACAATCAAGCGTCTAAGTTTCTGAAGCTATTGAAGGAATATTGTTTGCTGTACTGTTTTCCTGTTGTGGCAATATAAAGGTATTGAATACATAATAAAACCTGGTATTTGCCTACTAATCAGTGATTGAATCCAGAAAGTAATTTGAGAATAGCGTTTATCGAATTAAGAATTAGACCAATTGATGAATGTAGAAAAACGTGACAGTATCTATATATACAAAAGACAATACATGTATTGTTTGTATCATATTTGTTTAATTTTTTGTCCAGTAACCAAAAGATTTCAACTTTTATAAAATTCTATAAATTTAGTTAAAACGTTAAAATTAAAGACCGAGTTTTCCAACGATATTTCAATTAATATGTGTGACGACCAAATAGACGAATGTAAAAGCATTCGTTTATTGGGAGTCACAATTACCAATGACTTACTCTGGAACGATCATATAATGGCCATGGCAAAGAGCGCGTCAAGAAAACTCGGCCTCCTCAATAGATGTAAAAAATATTTTACTTCGCATCAATTACTCCACATTTATAAGTCCTATATTCGTCCCTGTATGGAGTATTGTTGTTAAGTTTGGGGCGCTGCACCTGTTACTATCCTGGCTCTTTTGGACTCTGCTCAAAAGCGGGCTATACGAATTGTTGGTGATCGAAATTTAACATTAGATCTTGATTCCCTACAACATCGACGCACTGTTGTTGATCTCGTTGTTTTTTATAAATATCGTCACCAGCAGTGCTCGGATGAAATCAGGTCCATAATGCCTCAGACATATGTTTTTTCCCCGTTTGACTCGTCAATCGGTTTGTGCAGGCGGTCGGACTGTCGAGATTACTCACTGTCATAATAATAAAATGCAAAGGGATTTCTTTGTGCGTACATCGTACAAATGGAATGCTTTGCCCGAATCAATAGTCTCGAGTACCTTCAATCCACAAAGATTTAAAAAAAAGCGTCCACCTATACCCCAAGACGCATGTTGTTGTGGGACCTGGGTCTTAAAAGGTATCTATGTGTTGTTGTGACACATTTTGTAATTCCTACTACACAACACTTTTATTTAAAAAATAAAATTAAAAAAATTCAAAAAAATTTAATCAAAAACGCTAATACAATTTTTGCATATGGCAATGTTCATTGTTCAATGTTCGAAGAAATAGTGAAAATTACGTACTGATTACTTTTTCTAGTACGATTTTGATTAAAATTTTATTAAGAGGCTTTAATAATGTTTGTTATTAGAATTTTTGCAATTTGGACCAACTAGATCAAATAACTTCGATCTGAAAAACTTAAATACTATTCGCACACCACATGGTTTCCACGGGAACTTATGACATACGAAAATAGTGAATATTACTTACTGATTACTATTTCTAGTAAGGTTTTGATTAAAATTTCATTGCATACTAGGCTGATAATCTTTATTACAACTTTGAATACAACTCTGTATACAACTTTGAAAACAACTTTGTATACTACTTTGTATACAACTTTGAATATAATTTAATATACAACTTTGCACACAACTTTGAAGACAAAGTTGTATGCAAGGCTTTATACAAAGTTGTATATAATGTCGTGTGCAAAGTTGTATTAAAAGTTGTGTACAAAGTTGCATTCAAAGTTGTCTACAAATATTGCAGACAAAGTTGTATACAAATTTGTTTTAAAAGTTGTATGCAAAGTTGTATACAAAATTGGAATCAAAGTTGAATAAAAAACTGTATAAAAAGTTGTATTCAAAGTTATATGCAAAGTTGTATTCAAAGTTGTATACAAAGTTTTACGCAAAGTTGTATGCAATACTAAGTTGTATGCAATACTAATTTGTATTAAAAGTTGTATTTGAAATTGTTTGCATAGTTGTATACAAAGATGTATGCAAAATTGTTCTCAAAGTTGTATACAACATTGTATACAAAATTGTATACAAAGTTGTATGCAAAGTTGTATACAAAGTTATTTACAAAGTTGTAATCAAAGTTGCATACAAAGTTGTATACATGGTTGTATACAAAGTTGTAGGCAAAATTGTATGGAAAGTTGTATGCAAAGTTTTATGTTAAGTTGCGTACAAAGTTGTATTCGCGGTTGTATTCAAAATTGTATGCAAAATTGATAGCAAAATTGTATTCAAAGATGTATCCAAAATTGTATACAAAGTTGAATTCAACGTTGTATTCAAAGTTGTATACAAAGGTTGTACTCAAAGTTGTATACAAAGTTGTATATAAAGTTATATACAAAGTTGAATACAAAGTTGCACTGTTGTAATCAAAGTTGTATATAAAGTTGTATGCAAAGTTGCATACAAAATTGTATTCAAAGTTGTATACAAAAGTGTAAATAAAGTTCAATTCAAAGTTCTATGCAAGGTTGTACACAAAGTTGTGTACAAAGTTGAATGCAAAAGTGTATGCAAAGTTGTATAACTTGTATGCAGTTTTATGTAAAGTTCTGTACGAAGTTGTATTAAAAGTTGTGTACAAAAATGTATGCAAGGTTGTATACAAAGTTGTACGCAAGGTTGTATACAACGTTGTATGCAAAGTTGTATACAAAGTTGTATTCAAGGTTGCTTTCAAAGTTGTGTGTAAAGTTGTATTCAAAGCTGTTTACAAAGTTGTATACATATTGGTATTCAAAGTGGTATACAAAATTGTTATCAAAGTTGTGTACAAAGTTTTATTCAAAGTTGGATGCAAAATTGTATCGAACTGGAATACAAAGTTGTTTACAAAGTTGTATACAAAACTGCATATAACTTTATATACAATTTTGTACACAACTTTGCATACAACTATGAAGATAGTTTTGGATACAACTTTATATACGACATTAAATACAACTTGGACGGGTTTTTTGTGAGCAATTAAGCTTAAGTACATATTGAAATTACTTGAATTTTGCAATTGGAAATAATTTTTCATTTTCTATAAAATTCCTTTAGAAAATTTTTTTGTGTTTCGCCTCTATAAGGAACAAAGTCATACCACAAGAATTTCTCGTTCCTTTTTTAGATTTACAATAAAAAATAAAGGACTCTTATTAAAATTATTTAATCAAAATTGTTTCACTTGACCTTAAATCAAATAAAATACCCATTTCTAAACCGTTGTTCCTTGATCGCTATAGCAAACTCTTAACGATTCTTGAGCAATTTGAGTTTCTTTATAAGGTGCTATCGCCACATCATAAAACAAATCAACTCCAATTTTAAAAGCTTCAATGGCTTCTTTTGTATTTTCAATCTAAAAATAAAGATTAAATATTAACGCCCAATAATGATGAAACACTTCTTTTCAAAAATTTTTACTTCCATCATCAACGCTGCTTTTTCAAACACTAACTTTGTTTGGTTTACATACTCTATACTTGCTTTTAAATTAATTTTCTCCTTACACTTAAAACATTTTATCTCTTGATAATTTTGTTTTGGTTGAACTAAAAATCCTTTACAATTCGGCGTTAAGCACTTAAAACGCGGTGAACTGTTTAGTAGATTCAATGTTGGCCAATTTTCAACACAGGCCATACACTCACATTTAAACCAATATCGCGATTTTAGCATACGTTGTCGTTCAGCCAATTTAACTTTTGTAAATATTGGTCCATAATTTTCTGATACCATTTCACCTCGCTGTAAAGGTCGAACTGTATTAAAAATAATGGTTTTACCAAGAAAATATCTAGCAACTCCAGGAACACAGCTATGATTGAATAAGCTACCAGTTTTATAAATACCAACACCAATATATATCGTTTTTCCACCATTTACTCTATGGGATAGAATGAAATATAGTTTTATTATTTTTGAATTTCAGCAAAACATTTATTTACCTATGATTCTCTCCAAGTTTTTGTTCGCAAATTTCGTGAGCATTAAACTGTAACGCTTGAATTAATCCTAATAACAATTCCCCAACATCCAATTCATTTTTGGATGGCGTAACTATAAAAAATTTCGTTTTAAACATTTAACAAAAAAAAATTTTCCCATAAATCACGAACCTGACTCCGTTTTTCTTCTTCCAAAAAATCCTGATTGCTGTAAAAATCTTAATAAAAACGCTGACATTAATGTTCGTTGAAAGTAGTCATGAGATTGTCTTAATTTTGAATGTTTGCATAAATTATTCAGAAAACTACGAACATCGTTTAAAAGAATTTCATTATTTTGAGTTTGTAAAATTATTCGTAATGCAAGGTGACATAAAATTGACATACCGGAACCAATAAGCAAATCTAAATATTTACATTCAAATTGATGATATGTCGAACACGCGATATCTTTACAATCAACTGAACAAAATGCAATTCCAGAACAATTTGAACATCCAATCGGAGCAATTAACCGTTTTAAACATTCATAACAATGTGTTCCAAAATATTTTGGAAGTAAACAGGCGGCAAAGGGATTTTCAACAAGAATTGTATCTCCAGTATGTACACGATCGGCAGCAACAACATAACGATTTTCTTGATTTGTTTCTAACTTCAGTAATTTGGACGCTGATGATAACGATTCGTTTTCACCATTTGTTAACTGTGGCATTATAATTGGGCTAATTTTAACCAACTCATTATTTTTGTGTGAATTTTCTAATTCTTGAAGATCTTCTTTTAATAACTTCAATTTGTCTGTTTCTCCTTGTAATAATTTTTCAGTTAAGTTAAATGATACTTTAGCCTTTTGATACTCTCCAATTTTCGAGTAACATTTGGCTAGTCTCCAATAATATTCTGGACGATGTTTTATTGGAAAACCATTTTTAACGGTGTATTGAAGATCTTGAATAGCTTTCTCTGGATGGTTTAGTTCGAGTAAAATTTTTGAACGGTTCCATAAAGCAAGAGCTAAAGAAAGTCCACTGTCGATTAAATTATTCTCTCCTAGTAATAGAAGAGAAAAAAATTATAAACAATGAAATAGAAATATTGAGTTATCACCTGTTGGTGGTGCTCGCATAACTGCTTGACTATACATTAATAACGCAGTTTTCATATCTCCATTAGTAATCATAGAATCTCCATGATTGCGTCTCTGCATCGAAACTTTAGCATCTTTACCTTTAAAAACCGGTTTCACAAGCTCTAATGTTCCTAGAACTACGTCACATACATTAGGATCTTCAAACATTGCATATAATTTCGCTCGATCATTTAAAAAAATTTTAAATTCATTTTTTATCCATTTATCACCACAGGCATTACGAACACAATCATAAAATTCTTTAAAGAAACCTTCCTTCTCAGATTGCAAAGTTATGGTACTACAAATACTAGTAAAATTTTCATCTTCATATATTGACATTTTTAAAAGAAAATATTTTAATTTATTTTAATAATAAATAATAGATGATTTTGTGCACATGTAAGAACTACAAACGAAAAAACTTTTAAGTGAGAAAAAGAATAAATAAAATTAGTTTCATGAAAAATTTTAAAAATAGAATTTTACGAGATTTTTGTTTTTTTTTAATTTAAACGATATTTGTAGGGACTCCCAACCCGAGAACTCGTAACATTTATTATACGTAAAAAGTATACCAAATACTATCGGGGCTCGTTCAGAAACAAATAGTTATATGTAGTTGATTATATAGTCAACAATAATTAGTTTAAACTTTGGGTGTGGCTTGTGAGTATAAGAATTGACTTTGACTATTTTATTAGTCAACTATAACTTTTGATGTTTTTGATCGCATATTTAGTTATAAAATGTGAAACTTTCTAAACGTATTTTAAAATTAAAAGTATATTGTTATATGAAAGAATAGAATACGCAGAAACATTTGGGATTTATTATTGTAAAACCATTTAGGAAAACAGTGATTTTTATTGTTATGTTATATTGTAACATTTCTGGCCGAGCTACTTATATTCGGTTCGATCAAGAAATAAAAACAATGGATTTCTATACGTTATAATTTTTATATTCTTAATATAAAATATTCCTCTTTTTGAAGTGAAACTTCTTTATCGGCGTATGAGAGAAATTTTAAAGCAGTATAAAATTAAAAAAAAATCGTCACGATTTTCGGTTACGTTGTTTTTTTATAAATTTTAATTTTGTTTTGATAATTTTATTTTTATTAATTTATTTAGTATTGTACTAAATGTTATATGAGTTGGATGTGTCGATTGTTGATGGTGGTCATGCTGGTCATGGTGGCCATGGTGGTCATGGTAGTCATGGTGGTAATAGTGGTCATGGTGTTCATAGTGGTAATCGTGTTCACGGTAGTCACGGTGGTCATGGTGGTCATGGTGGTCATGGTAGTCATGGTAGTCATGGTGGTCACGGTGGTCATGGTGGTCATGGTGTTCATTGTGGTCATGGTGGTCATGGTGGTCATGGTGGTCATGGTGGTCATGGTGGTCATAGTGGTCATGGTGTTCACGGTGGTCATGGTGATCGCGGTGGTCATGGTGGTCATGGTGTTCACGGTGGTCATGGTGGTCATGTTGGTCATGGCGGTCATGGTGGTGGTCAAGGTGGTCATGGTAGTCATGGTGGTCATGGTGGTCATAGTGGTTATGGTGGTAATGGTGGTCACGGTGGTCATGGTGGTCATGGTGTTCACGGTGGTCATGGTTAATGGTGGTCATGGTGGTCATAGTGGTCATGGTGGTTATGGTGGTCACGGTGGTCATGGTGGTCATGGTAGTCATGGTGTTCACGGTGGTCATGGTGGTCATGGCGGTCATGGTGGTCATGGTGGTCATAGTGGTCAAGGTGGTTATGGTGGTCACGGTGGTCATGGTGGTCCTGGTGTTCACGGTGGTCATGGTGTTCATGGTGGTCATGGTTTTCACGGTGGTCATGGTGGTCATGGTGGTCATGGTGGTCATAGTGATCATGGTGGCTATGGTGGTCACGGTGGTCATGGTGGTCATGTTGGTCATGGTGGTTATGGTGGTCACGGTGGTCATCGTGGGCATGGTGGTCATAGTGGACATGGTGGTTATGGTGGTCATGGTGGTCACGGTGGTCATGGTGTTCACTGTGGTCAAGATAGTCATGTTGGTCATGGTGGTAATGGTGGTCAAGGTGGTCAATGGTGGTCATGGTGGTCATAGTGGTTATAGTGGTCATGGTGGTAATGGCGGTCACGATGGTCATGGTGGTCATGGTGTTCACGGTGGTCATAGTGGTTATGATCGGGGTCATGTTTGGGGTGGTGCTTGTCAGTCAACAATAAAATGTCTAGGCTCTGTACAGAGAAAGGTGATACGGTTGATTGAAAATACCGAACTAACTGATCAGCTTGATACACTCCAGCACCGCAGAAATGTAGCTGAATTGTCAATCTATTATAAATATAACTTTAGCGAATTCTCTTCAAAAGAAATACAAAACATCCTTCTATCATGTGCGCAGTACAATCGAAGAACAAGAACTTCAGAGTCATCCCACCCATTTGCTGTCAAAATATCTCGATGTAGAACTATGTCCTTCCAGAACGATTATATTAATAGAGTGGCCGAATTCTGGAATTCAATGCCCGCGTCCGTATTTCCCGATGAATTTGCCCCTCAGACATTTAAAAAAAAGGTCAATCGTCATTTAAAAGAATTAGTATAGTTATGTCCAGTCTACACCCTCATTCCTTTCATTTTCCCCGTCTCCTTCCTTTCTAGTTGACATGGTATCTTGGGATATTCAAAGAGTCTGAATAATGAATATTTTATATTTAGTGTGCTAAACATGTCTAACTAATTAATAAAAAAAAAAAAAAAAAATGGTGGTCATGGTGGTAATGGTGGTCACGGTGGTTATGGTGGTCATGGTGTTCACGGTGGTCATGGTGGTTATGGTGGTCACGGTGGTCATGGTGGTCATGGTGGTCATGGTGTTCACGGTGGTTATGGTGGTCATGGTGGTCATAGTGGTCATGGTGGTTATGGTAGTCACGGTGGTCACGGTGGTCATGGTGGTCATGTTAGTCATGGTAGTCATAGTGGTCATGGTGGTTATGGTGGTCACGGTGGTCATGGTGGTCACGGTGGTCATGATGGTCATGGTGTTCACGGTGGTCATGATGGTCATGGCGGTCATGGTGGTCATGGTGGTCAAGGTGGTCATGCTAGTCATGGTGGTAATGTGATCACGGTTGTCATGGTGAATTGGAGTGTATCAGAGATATATACGAAGATGTATACTCACCAAACAATTGGTTATCGATAATCGGCGTTATTTTTTCTTAAGCCTTATCTACCCAATTTCTCTGAAGTTCTAAATAGTAGAAAAATGATATGTCATAAAGAAGTTTCACTTCTTACCTTGTACTCTGGTACACACACTACTTTTTTTTATTATTCCCCTTAATCGTTTTTGTATTCACAATAATTCTTCACTTATAATAATCTCTATTACACTTATAATAATCTCTTATACTATTATATTTTATTCACCTTACATTATGACTAACTTGTGTCACCGGTAATCTAGAGCTCACTTGTATTGCTGTTAATTCAAAACTGCTTGTGTCGCTTTCAATGTAAAACTGGACTGCTATCCCCAACACGACCTTTTATATACACTAGATGAAAAAATCTACAAATTTCTAGAACACAAACCGATCCTTAACAACAAAAACATAATAACACAATCACCAAATGTTCACACATAGCTATGTGTGAAAGGTGTGAAAACACTAGGTAGGTGAGAAATCTATTTTTTAATTTGTTCATTTATAGTGCAAATATTTCTTCAATGAGTTACACTAACTATATTATGATCTGTGGTGTAATTTGTTGTTTGGAAATACCACTTATTGTAATATGTGGTGTAATGTAATGTAACTGTTGTGAAAATGTTGTTTCAGTGAACAAATTCACACTACTTATTATTGAGATGAATCGAGAATCATGTAGTATGATTAGCTTTGATACACTACTAGTTGTTGAAAATGTAGTGGAATATTCGATTTAACACCATTTCTAGTAAAACGTATAGTGAATAAAATGTTTATATTTAAAATGTTTATTTTTGTATTTATATTTTATAAATGTGTTTAACTTTATAATGACTAAATTAATATTGGCGCTCTTATTTTATACGATTCTCAGTTTCTAGATTTCAATTATGGATTCACCCACTTAACCATTAATTTTGTCAGAGATTGATTGACTTAAGTTCTTGACTTGTTACAATTTACTAATCACTCATTAACTTTATTCGAATTAGCTGATTGATTTTAAAATATTGGTAAACTGGTTAATTGATTCACTGATTGATTGTATTATGTTGGACCTTTGTTAACTAATATATTTAAAAGGAATTTACCCGGGATAAAATCGAATCGTAAATTTGGGAATCTCTTAAATTTTATATAATTAGCCTGACATTCCAAAGAGAATAATTAAACTAAAACCAATATATATATTTACAATAAATACCTTAAATTATTAACTGTTGATTGATGATCCGGTTCTAATTCTTCAATTCCCTTGGCTAGCGTTTGATCAATTAATTATATTGGATGAACTAATTTGTGAACATCAGTTGCTGCTGTTGAATTACACCTTCGTTGTTCGAAATGCCCAATTGAACATTGCATTTGATCCTGTAACTTTTCATTTATATATCTGCCTTTGAATCCATGCGGTTTCAACAACCGGAAAAACCATCAAACAAACGATTGTCTCTAACTGTGGTAATAGCTTCGATCACTGTTATCCTTGCTATTCACACTTTCGATAACATCATTGGATACTTTATCTTCATGTACTGCCACATTTTATAAAGCAGATTTCTTTTAAGATAAATTAAGTAAAAAAACTTAATGAAAACAAGAATGAAAAACTTCAGAAAAAATGTATATATGTAATCCAAATCACACACTAATGAAAACAGTGTTAACTTTTTTGTTTGATTTAATGTTTAATCACCAAAAACAATTGAACATTTTCTTTTGAAAAGCAAAAATGGAATCAATCTTTTTTAAATTGCAAAATGTGATTTTGCTTTTGACATCTCATGATGTCCAAACAAAATCGGGTAATCTTCAAAATTCAGCAATGATTAACAACGACATCTGTTCATTAGTATTGGAAATAAAAATTTAGTACGTTCGTTGGCTTTTTATAATATATTCAAAATCAATTAGCAGTTAAGTTGGGAAAATTTTAAAAGTACTATTAATGTAAAAATGAACGGAAATTAATGTAATACATTTCTATTGAATTGAAAACAAAGAGGAATTTGATTTTATTATTGTTTTGCGATTATTGCGATCGTTACACCATGAATTCAAGGTAGAAACCAAGATTTCTACTCTTGAAATCACAAAAACGTCGCCATCCCCTCCATGACAGAAAACCATCGAACTACTTCCACTTATTAAACTGTATCTGGGATCGAGATACCCACAGTCACTGGCGTCAAGACCGATGACCGGTTCCAACACTCATGAAGTCCTTAAGAACTTCACTGAGTATTGAGACCGACCATCCATCCGAACGTCAGCACCATGGACACCCCGATACAACCAGTAAGAATGACCTGAAGATGTGAACCCCAGAGACGACAATCAGCCAGAGGAACAACCCTACCTAACGAAAAGACATCATTCCCTGATGTCTTTCGCGTGATGGACTCCAAGATTCTTACCGCTCATATCTGTGCACTCGTAGAGTACATTTCCAATCTTAGTCTTAATCATTGCAGGTAAGAACTTTGGAGCCAATTTTGCCGAGAATTTTTTGGTAGCGTCACTCAAATGATGTTGCCGTACAAACATACGTTGTTGTGGTTGAAAAGTCCGTAGTTTAGATCGCAGGTTGTACTGATGTTGCGATTTTTTGAAGGCTGCTTTTAAATTTTGTTGAACCCGGTTCCTAAGCAGAGTCAAATGATCAGTGCGTTCCATTTCCTCACCAGCATCTTCACCAAGCTGGTGTAGTGATCTCAACAAATGGTAAGTATTTCCATCCGAGATTGGATGTTGACCAAACAATAAATAGTACGGTGAGTACTTGGTAGCAGAATGTACTGCAGCCCGCAGTGCATATGCGATTTCACCAATTTGTGAATCCCACTTGGTATGTTGACCTTTTATGAACGCTCGAATTGCTGCCAGGACTGACCTATTGACCCGCTCTGACGCGTTACTTTGAGGACTATAGACACCGGTCCTAATGTGTTTAATGCCGAAATCTGACAAAAGACTTTGAAAGTTCCTACTAGTGAACTGTTTGCCATTGTCACTGTGCAGAAACTCTGGTACCCCATATGTAAGAAACACTTCATTCCTTAGAAAAGCATTCACCTTCGGTGAAGTTGCGTTTCTAAGTGGTTTCAGTAGTACAAACTTCGTAGCCTGATCCAGAACTATCAATAACACCGTATTCCCAAGTGTAGAACGAGGATACGGTCCCAAAAAATCTATATAGACTCTCTGCCATGGACGTGCTGTTTCGAATTGATATTGCATCGGAGGACGCAATATCTGATTCGTGGCTTTTGTTTGTTTACATGTGTCGCAGGACACAACATAGTTGTGTACCTGTGACGCCATGCCCGGCCAATAATAAAGACGTCGAAGTAATTCTAAAGTCTTTTTAACACCCCCATGAGCAGCAGTACTATCATCATGATGTTTCTGAATCATGTTGGAAGTCATCGGTTTTGGTACCCAGAGTTTCCACACAGGAACATCGTTGGGTATTGCATCAGGTCTTGGCTCAATACGTATGTATAGCTTATCATCCACGACTTTAACTGATGGAAAGTCCTTAGGAGATGATTGAACTTTAGCTATCATATCCGTATATTCCTTGTGCCGATAACCTTCATTGTCGATTTTGATGTCGTTAATGTGATGTGTTAATGCTTCCGTCAATTCCTCGTGTGTATCGTCATAAAGACGAGATAGAGCATCAGGGACTATATTTTGGGTACCTTTTTGGTGGACAATGGTAAAATCCATATGTTGGAGTTTTAGGCTCCACCTAGCCAGACGGCCACTCAAGTCCTTCTGTGACATAAGCCACTTCAGACTTGAGTGATCAGTCACAATTGTAAATCGGTGACCTTCAACATAGCCCCTGAATTTCTTCACACTCAGAATTGCCGCAAGACATTCAAGCTCAGAAACAGAATAGTTTCGTTGAGCTTTATTAAGTTTTTTCGACATGAAGGCTATTGGACTCTCTTGTCCGTCTTCGTCGATCTGATACAACACACTACCTATCCCTGTCAGACTCGCATCGCATCTAATAAAAAACTCTTTATTATAGTCAGGGTTAATTAATACCGGTGCTGTAGTCAGCAATCGTTTTAAATTTTCGAAAGCAGCTTGCGCTTCCAATGTCCATTTCAATTTTCCCGAGCTCTTCTTCAATAAATCTGTAATTGGTGATACCACGCTTGCATAGTTTGGTATGAAACGTTGGTACCAACCAGCCATTCCTAGTAAACGTCGTATTTGTTTTACTGTAGATGGAGCTGGGTACTCTGCTACAGCTCTTACCTTGTCAGGGTCTGTTCGAAGACCATCTTCACCAACCAAAAATCCCAAGTATTTCACCTCTCTCAGAACAAATTTACTTTTCTTGAGGTTTATTGTTAACCCAGCCGCTCTTAACAATGAAGAGACTTTGGACAGCAATTCCATATGTTCCTGGAACGTGGAAGAGACTACCAATAGATCATCTAAATAAACAAAGACATTTTCGTGATATTGATGTGGTATCACTTTGTGCATTAGCCGACACATTGTCTGGGGAGCATTGCACAATCCAAAGGGCGTAACCCGGAATTGATACAATGGACGACCAGGCACTGTGAAGGCTGTCTTGTCTCTAGATGCTTCTGCCAGAGGAATCTGCCAGAAAGCATCTTTGAGATCAATACTGGAAATGTACTTTGTGCTATTTAGACGACCTAGTAAGCCATCAATCAAGGGAAGTGGGTAAGCGTCCTTTTTCGTCAGTGAATTGACACGACGGCTATCAATACATAATCTGTTTTTACCAGATTCTTTTTGTACCAAAACCACTGGCGAGCACCAAGAACTGTTACTCTCTTCGATCACGCCCATTTGAAGCATTCGGTCAAGTTCGGCATAGACCTTTAGTTGAACAGCCGGCGATGTGGGATAGTGTCTCTGTTTAACAGGTGCACTATCACCAACATCGATGACATGTTCAACCAAAGAAGTCTTTCCGAGCCCAGACACTTCAAATGACGGGAAAGAATCCTTGATCATATCCAGTTCATGTTGCTGATCAGTGGTGAGGTTATGTGTATTAAAAGTTTGTAGCTCTGTGCGAGTCAGTTCACTAACAAAAGAAGGAACAATACCGAATTTCTCCCAGAAATCTATGCCCAGGTAGAGCTCTTCTCGTAATCCAGGGACTATATGGATCCGCATTGGTTTAGTGGAGCCATTCACAGTTATTGGAATTTCGATGTAACCCAAAATTTTTGTTGCAGTACCATCTGCCGTACGAATACACGAAGTGTACTTACGGTAAGTTGTACCTGCTGATTCCAATAATTCCAAGGAATTTCTTCCAAGTATTGTGATTGACGCTCCACTATCCAATAGACCTGAAATATGTTTGTCCAAAATCTTGATTGTCAATCGCGGCCGAGGATCCTTTGTTTCTGAAAGGATAGATGAAATACAAGCTTTACGAAATAATTTCCTCATCCTCCAATATCTAATGTTACGTTCAAGACGTCTAAAATACGTGTGATGTAATGATGGGAAATTAAATGTACTAGGTGATTTTATTCTGGTTTCCTGAGTGGTGATCGATCGTCCTGCGTTGCTACATCTCTCGTCGTTTTCTTCGGGCTCATTAGATGTTGAACCGAGGGTACCATCCCCGAAGCATGTACTCTCGGACGGTAGTTTACCGACGGGTGACAATATGAACAATTTGCATATATAACGTCCGGCTTGTTACATTTCCAGCAGTGCAATTTTATCCGATTCTTAGAGCAATCAGGAGCTCGATGACCATTCACTCCACATCTGAAGCACACTATTGGTTGTCTAGACATTGATGGACCAGGTTGACTGTTGTCAAATGTTATGCTAGGTCGCTGCAATATCCGTCTCTGTGTTGAATCCACCGCATCAATATATCCATGTTGTTCTGCTTCAGCATCCACCTCATAATCATCCATTTGTTGTACCTCGCTAATTCTAAAATTTGATGTTCTGGTTGGAACTGGTGTGGACCACAAACGTTCAAACTTCTGACATAGAGTCCGAAGTTCATCAATTGAATGTATTGTTGCAGCTAGAGTAGCGTTTTGGAGCTCCACACTCAGTCCCTCCCGAGCAATTTCTAGCATTTCACGGTCAGCAAATGGACGTGCTAAGCGACGATTCAACGAACCAATCTCCACCAGATATTCGTACACGCTCTCCTTTGACTTTTGTTTGCGGTTCAGAAGAACTCGCAAGATCGCCTTATCATCAATGAGCGTACCGAAGGTTTGTAGGAGTCCCTCCCTTAGCACTGGATAGGTCACCACCTCATATTCATGAGTTAAGTTCAAATAGTATCTGTCGGCAGCCCCCTTGAGATACCGTGGAACGATAGACCTAAGGTCGTCCCAATTCACGCGGTCCCTCCTGGCAGCCGCCTCAACTCTGTGAACGAACTCATGAACATCAGGAGAGTGACCATCTCCTGTGAAGGTTGGAACCCAATTTGAGTCATAACGACTCAAATTGTTCCCACGAACCCCTCGGTACTCCACTGGTGCTAACGCTGGAGCCGCGTCACGCCATACCTGAGGAGGTTGGTTGTATGGTGGTGGTGCTGTTAGTGGAGCTTGTGGATAATTTAATGATTGTTGTTGTACCAATGCTGGATTGTTGTGTATGTGTTCAGCTTGGAAAGATGGACCCAATAGTGGTATTGCAAGGTCCTCTGCTCTCAAACCTGATTGCTGAAAATATGCCGGTGGTAATTGATCCGACCGTCTCTGTTGTTGATGGTCTGTACGATTCAGACTATTTATTGTCTCAGTTATTGGCTGTACTGGGATCGGTGTGGATCTCTCACCTGGTCGAAAAGCAGGTGAAGCAAATGGAGCAGATGATACTCCTGGTTTATTCTGTATAATTGGACGTGTTGACAGTGATCCTATTATATCCCAAGCGCGTGACAATTGCGAGATAGCGTAGGTGCGGGCTTCCTGCAAGTCATTGCGAGGACCCAACCTATTCATCCTACCTGTATAATGCAACACTCGATTCGCCAAACCATCTAAGAAGATCTGATTAACCGGTGGTTGAAGTCGACGTACCTGATCTAAAACAACTTGTGCTGCCTGCACCACCGTTTGAGACTCAGCTACCAAGTCTCTCGCATGAGATACCGTTACTGGAACTGCACCATGATTTACGTGGTTTCGCAGTTCCTCTGCCCAATTGACCCCTCTAAAATCCACACCCCGAACCAGACATTCGATCTGCAGTTCACTGGATTCCAAACCGTAGAACGGATGGTCCACGTCTAGTTGGTTTGACATTTTGATGGTAAAATTTATAGAATCCAGAATTCACAATAACAAATAACAATAATAAAACCAATCTCAACAAAAAAAAATGTAGCTAGTACGCTGTAAAAGTGAAAACAATGAAAAAAAACCAACGAACGCCCCAAAAAAAAACAGAAAATTTTTGTAAAAAAAACAAACTTCGTAAAGGAACCAAAGGAAAGACCGTCGTAGCTAATCCTTGCTGAATCTGTACAAAAATTCCTAAGATATTGTATATGTAAAAATATAATTTATTTATTTTAATTTCAGATATGCTGAAATTTCAGAATTAATTATATACCTAAAATTATTTATTGACGATAGCACCCCTAAAAATATTTATTTATTTTTAAAAAAAATTGAAGAATAAAAAATATTCAAAAGAATGTTTATTTATCGGATGCACCGTCTTAACTTTGAAATATTGATTTATTTTTTAAAAAAATAAAAAATATTTATTTATATCTTGACGTAAAGCTTAATTAAGAAAATTTATTTATTTAGTTACCTAAAATTAACTTAAATTTAAAAAAAAATTATTTATTTAATAAAAATTTTATTTAGTTAATTGAAAAATTTGTTTGATTTATTTTATTTTTATTTTTATTTAATAATTAGATAAGAGATTCCCAAAGTCAAGATTCGTCTGGAGACAATATAAAAAGTAAGTATGGTACAATATCCATTTCATTTAAATTTGAAATATCGCGCTCGCGAGCCCACTCCAACCATGCATGTGAGAACTGACTAGAAAAGCCCCTAACGACCAGATTCTACAGAACAGATTCTCCCCAACCTAATAAAACAATCACAACTGTCACGATTAGACACTAGGTCCATTTCTACTGACCCAGTTGTGCTTGTTTAATCTACAAATAAATTACAACTAAACCTAATGCGAAAGTTGAAGAACGCTCCCGAGCACCAGACTTCAAAACCTAAACTCCATGAAAAATTGTTCTATTGTAAATCTAAATGGAAAAATGGAAAGTTTTTTTGAATTTGTATGAGGTGAAGCCTCTGATCCTGAAAGCAAAAGTACAATTGGTTCTTCTCTTCATTACACCGAAGAAGCCTCTGAGCAAAGAATGGTACTACTGGTTTGCACCTAAGTACAAACACAGCAACACCACTCCTCGTCCCTGAGAACTCCCTCGCCGAATGAAGAGGAGAAACCAATGTTCTTCGATCGCATAACCCCGATGGCCATAGGCGATCTAAGAACGACATCAATGTTAAAGAGTGAAGCTCTATGGATGGCTTTTTAGGCCTACCGCTGGGAAAAGTGAATCAATAAACCTAAATAATACATAACTTATCCATAATCCAAACAATTTCTTATTTAAAAATGCTAAATCGAAACATGAAATACATAATATGTGTTAATAAAGTTTTACATGAAATTAATTAAATTTAATCTTCAGACTAAATAATAAATTGGTAATTTAAAAAAAAAATTACGATTATTTTAAATTCAAAACTAAGCTTACTAATTTTTAAGTTATTAACTCTAATATATTTGTTTAGGTTAAATCTTTCGCTTTATTTATTGTATCCAAAACAAAAATAAATGTTAGCTAAAAATAATTATTTCTATATTTATACCACTTTTTAAAATTAATCGCAATGAAAAAATAATTCTAAAAAAAAAATGGTGGTAGCTAAAATGGACTCATACGAGATCTGTATACGTACATTAGCGGATCAATATGATGACAAATGTAGAGATATTGATTTGGATCCGGCTCACTCTATAAAGTTGATGGGAATTAATTATTTTCAATTGTACTTCCATAAACATAGACCAATAATACTTTGAAAGTAGTGACGAAAGATTTAAACTTATACAAAACTGTTGAAAAGCTGTTTGGTCAATGTTAACCTTTATTACGTTAATAACATCCTAAAACTCATAGAAACATGACTTAACCACAATCAGAAAAACATACGATTAATTTCATATATAAATTAATTGGATCATCCAAAAATATGTACAATATATAAACAAATATATGTACAATATGTACATGGTAGCATAAAAAAAAAATTCAAAAAAAGCTGCTTCCCCAAAGCGGTTTTTTTTTTTTTCCAAATTAAAAAAAACAATTAGTATTACTAAAAGCAAATGACAGCACAAAAAAACAATCTCCAAAAAAAATTGCTGTCCCAAAACGGTTTTTTTTCAAACAAGCAACCACTTAACTAATTATACAGTGAGGGACAGGGGCCTCCTGTGGACCAATCCACTCCTCTACCTGTCGCATGGTCGGTGAGATGGGAACCACCTCAACCAGCTCCTCTATTTGAGTACTCTTGGTCGAGGAAGCTCCCAGCTCCACGACCAAGCGACTCTCCTTCTCCTTCCTCCTCCTCTCCTTTCTCTTCAGGTGTGAGCTCCTGTTTCTCTTGACCCGTCTCCTCTCACGCCAGCCCACATTCACTTCCTCATCCACTCCATTCAGCTCCTCATCCACTATCTCACAAATCAAATCATCCAGAAACTCATCATATTTTTCTTCGTAAATATCATCCATCAATTCCAAAAATATTTTATGTTTTACCTCATCCAGAATCACGTTTATCATTCCATCCACTACATTCCTCGCCTCAACCATTCTCTCTTTTCTCTCCTCATTCGCTCTCCCATCCACCTCATTCATCCAGGGCTCAAACCCACCTGGCCGACACCTCCTTATCAACCCCTGACCCCTCATAATTGTATACATTCTTATCAAAATTCAAAATATATAATTTCCTAATCAAAACGAAACCAATAACTGGTTTATTTCAAGATACACAAAAAGCTGATTGACAACCACGGCCCAAACCGATTGCCACCACCCTATTACCAAAAAAAACCACAACTGGTTTATCCTAAAACTTACAAAGAGAAACGCGGAATTCTTTAAATTTTTGAAAATATAAATTTAGAGTACTTATGATAAATATACACATGAACACCTTAGAAACTAAACCTTTATTTTTTTCCTCTAGCTTTTTACCAAAATTTAGCTAAATAAACCGACGCGAAAAACAAACTATTAATCTGAATTGAAATAATCAAATAATATATAAATATATAAATATAATAATATAAGATGTTCCACACAAAAAAAAGTTTTTCAAAAAAAAAACCGGCTTGCCAACGCCCAACCTGGAAAATATTTTCCCACCAAATTATTTATATATATATATCTAAAAAAAATACAAGAAATATAACTGTAATTAACCTAACGGGTCCCTTTTGTTCGGCGCTAGTTATTATGTTGGACCTTTGTTAACTAATATATTTAAAAGGAATTTACCCGGGATAAAATCGAATCGTAAATTTGGGAATCTCTTAAATTTTATATAATTAGCCTGACATTCCAAAGAGAATAATTAAACTAAAACCAATATATATATTTACAATAAATACCTTAAATTATTAACTGTTGATTGATGATCCGGTTCTAATTCTTCAATTCCCTTGGCTAGCGTTTGATCAATTAATTATATTGGATGAACTAATTTGTGAACATCAGTTGCTGCTGTTGAATTACACCTTCGTTGTTCGAAATGCCCAATTGAACATTGCATTTGATCCTGTAACTTTTCATTTATATATCTGCCTTTGAATCCATGCGGTTTCAACAACCGGAAAAACCATCAAACAAACGATTGTCTCTAACTGTGGTAATAGCTTCGATCACTGTTATCCTTGCTATTCACACTTTCGATAACATCATTGGATACTTTATCTTCATGTACTGCCACATTTTATAAAGCAGATTTCTTTTAAGATAAATTAAGTAAAAAAACTTAATGAAAACAAGAATGAAAAACTTCAGAAAAAATGTATATATGTAATCCAAATCACACACTAATGAAAACAGTGTTAACTTTTTTGTTTGATTTAATGTTTAATCACCAAAAACAATTGAACATTTTCTTTTGAAAAGCAAAAATGGAATCAATCTTTTTTAAATTGCAAAATGTGATTTTGCTTTTGACATCTCATGATGTCCAAACAAAATCGGGTTCAAAATTCAGCAATGATTAACAACGACATCTGTTCATTAGTATTGGAAATAAAAATTTAGTACGTTCGTTGGCTTTTTATAATATATTCAAAATCAATTAGCAGTTAAGTTGGGAAAATTTTAAAAGTACTATTAATGTAAAAATGAACGGAAATTAATGTAATACATTTCTATTGAATTGAAAACAAAGAGGAATTTGATTTTATTATTGTTTTGCGATTATTGCGATCGTTACAATTGTACTGGAATATTTGACTATATTCATTTAGACTTAACTATTTACCGGCTTAATAGCTACTTCCCGACTACTTAATGCTTTTGTAGTTAGCGTTCGACTGACTACTTAATCGATTAATTAAAAATACCAGTGTTGCAAAACGTTACTCGAAACGTAACGCAAAAACGAAATAACGAAATAAAATAGCGTTACTAATAATAATACGTTTCAAAACGTTATAAAAATAAAATTGCATTATAATAACATTAAACGTAACAATAACGTTAATATTTTTTTTGTTATTTCGTTTCCAAAATTTTAAGTACATACATTTTATTTTTTATTGAAACTAGGTTTATGAAACATTTTGAAGATTATGACATCTAGGAATGAGTTTTAAAATCTGAAAATATGTGTTAAAATTTAGTACAATTTTGTATTTTAGTCCAATTTCGTTCAAAGGTTTTTTTTTAACAAATTTGGAAAAGAAGACTACAATATGAAATGTCAAATCGGTTAACGGTTGATTATTGTGTTTTTTTTATTCAAGAGCTGTTTATTTGTCGTATTGTCTAAACCTAAGGTAAGTAAGCAAAATATAAATATTCTATTTACTTTGTTATTTTATAGAAATAAATAAAAAATATCCACAGTATGGGCAGAATAATATCAAGTGAAAGTAAACGTATTCACCAACACTTTGCGATAGAAAAAGGTAAAAGTAAATGTAAATTGTGTGAAGATAAAACATATATTCCTGGAACTCATACTGGTAATCTCACACAACATTTAAAACGTAAGCATTTAGACACTTACCAAAATATTATAAAAGATAATGAAAAAAATTAAAAAAAAATTGAATCTAGTCAAAAATCATTATCTGAAGTTGGGGTGTTAGTTGGAAAAAAAAACAATAACACTCACAATGAGTGCTGCGGAAATGATAGACTGTTGTGTTGAACTTGTGACAGTTAATGGATTATCATTGAATACTTTGGAGTGCCATTCATTACAACAAATTTTTAATCCAATCTGTAAAAGTTTAGGGATAACTATAAACCGCCAAAATATTAGGAAACATATTGAATTAAAAGTAATGCGCTATAGAGAAATTATAACTGAGGAAATTAAAGGCAAACTGTTATCAATAAAAATTGACACTGCAACGAGGTTAGATAGATCTGTATTAGGGGTCAATATTCAGTTTGTTAAGGAAAATACGATTTGCATTAGAACTCTCGCTGTACAGGAACTAAAAGCAAATCATACCGCTCAGTATATTTGTGATGAAGTTATAAGAGCTTTACATAAATATAACATTAATATTAAAGATATATACCTGTACGTCAGATAATGGACGTAATGTAATAAAAGCTGCTGAGTTACTTGGTATAATTCAATTGGAAGACGATGTAAATGATGATGTGATACACATATTTGATGAAGAGGAATTGAATTCTGTGTTTTTTAATAATGGATCCAATAGCTCATCTATTTTAACTTCGGTAAAATGTATGACTCACACGCTACAGCTAGCAATTAATGACGTGCTATCAAAGGTTCCTGTGTTTAAGACCATAATAGAAAAAGCACTAGCTGTTGCAATAAAACTAAGAACGCCTACAATTCTTGCATTGATAAAATCAAAAGGGTTTAAAAAACCGGTTAGAAATTTAGTTACGAGGTGGAACTCAACATACAACATGGTAGTCAGGTTACTTGAACTAAGACAATTTTGTAATGAAATGTCAACTTTGTGTGCAGAGCTTACTGTTTGTGATCGAGATTGGCGTAAAATGGAAGAAATGGCTGCAACTTTAAAAATTCCGTATGAAGCAACAATTCAACTTCAATCAGAGCAGCTTACAATGAGTGAGGCTTATGCCATTTGGTTTAGGTGCAAATTACGACTATCTTGTTTGGAAAATACATTTTCAAAATCGCCTAGATCTGCAATGGAAGCTAGAGAAAAATCAATATTATCTAAGTGTGAGGTAACCATGGCTGCTGTATATGTTGATCCACGATATTAAAATTTATTAAGCGCTAATGAAAAGATGTTGGCAAAAAAGCACTTACTAAAATTATACAATAATATGTACAATACACCTAACAACGTCAGCTATAATATCAATGAGGTAAATGAATCACTCATTGATTGTACTCCTATTGCTGATGGATTTCAAATTGTAGAAGATGATTTGTTATATAATTACATGAAAGTCAAAGTGCAATCAAGATCAGTTGTAACGAATCCAAAAATTTCTGTGGAAGCTTTAATTGACAGTTTTGATAATATGGAAATTTTGCCATCCACAACAGCTGTGTTTAGTTTTTGGGATAAAAAACATGAACATTTCTCTAAAATGTCAAAAACTGTGTTAAGCGTTCCTGCATCACAGGTGTCAGTTGAAAGAGTATTTTCAATGTTAAAATGGATACTGAGCGATAAAAGAAATAATATTGACGAGGATCTGTTAGAAGATACTCTAATCTTGGTTATGAACAAACTGTCCGATTAACCAAAAACCTTTTCTAAGCAAACTTTGTTTTATTTAAAAGTGAATTTTATTATTTTTACTTTTTAAATGAATTGTTGTATTTTTTTGCATTAAAATGAGTTATTTATATTTTACTGTTACATTTTTTTTACTTTTACATTTTATGAAATAAATTAATATTTTGTAGTTCGATCAGATTCTTTTTTATGCACTTGTTAGTTATGTTTAACGCACTAAATATGAAATATTTATTGTTTAGTATATTATCCATGGCATATCGGAAGATCCCATGTTAATTGGAAAAAGAGAAAATTGGGCAAAATTATAGGAAGGCTGGTTCAAAGATAGGTAGGCTTTAATTAAACAATTGTTTTGTAATAATAATTGTTGTTTTAAATAGCCAGAAACGATTTCTTTATATGTTTAGAATGTTACATTAAGTAGCCAAAACAGAGATATATATTGAAATTGCCAGCGTGTCCACTATATTATAAGAATCGACCAGGAAAAAAACTGTTTAACATCGGAAAACTGGTGCATCTGCTTCAAAGCTTTCGTTTATCAATTTTACTGCACACACGATGGAAGAAATACATTTTTTGATATTGTTTAGCATATTTTTAATACTGTTTGTCATTTTCTTGTTATATTTATCTCTTGTTAGTGTTTTATATTCCATTTAATATTCACGAAACGCAATTATAACGTTATAACGTAATAAAGAATAAATTTTTATGTTATACAACGAAATAACGTAACGAAAAAATTATTATAATGTTATAAAAACGAAACGTATAACGTTATGATTTTTTTTTCCGTTTTGCAACACTGAAAAATACATTTAAAATTGATAAACAGTCGAAAAATTAAAAAACAAATTATTATTGATTATTACTGAAATTAATTGACTGACCAAAACTTTAGTTTTTGTTTTTATTTTATTGTATTTAAAACTTACGTAACGCAATTTTGCGAATTAAACATTTATATCAATTTTATTTAAACGAAACGATTTTGTAATTCTTTAGAATAACCCAAATAGTGGAAAGTAATTTATAAAAACTAAAGTTTTACTCGATGTTTGTTTTTAAATATGAATTGAGTTTTAGGTCAATTGTTAGATAATGAAATATTAGTTAGGGGAGTTGTTGTAGGAAAACTCTGTAACTGGTTTTACTACATTCCTCCGCATGGGAAAAAATTTTTTTTTCATCGTTAAAGTCATGTTAACGATGAACACAAAATTTTGCCAAGTTATGTATTCTATTGAAAAATTGAAATAAAATTGAAATGATAGAAATTAAGCAACACGGTTATCACTTATCAGAGAAATTAGTTCTTTTCTTTTGGTAAAATCTGCCAAATTAATTAAAAAAAAAGAACTATGTGAAGTTTATGTTTAAAAGTATTGGTGTTTATTATAAAACTAATTAATATAAATTCATTAGTAATTAATTATTATAAATGATTACAAAACAGACATTGTAGTGTCTATAATACAAGAAGACTGAATAATAGGCCAGTTGTGAACAAAATCCAATTAAATTGATTAGTTAGGATCTAAATAAACTGATCTAAATATGATAAAATAAACTGATCTAAATATGATAAAATTAAATAAATAAAAGCAGATTCGAAATTGAAGGAAACTGTCTTTTTGTCGAATACGAAATAACACCAAAGTGGGCGATACAAGTCGGAGGATACTAAGGGCCAAGTAGAAGAGGCCAGCAAATGTGAATGGATACAAGAACAGATCCGGTGAGTGGTACGCCTGTTATTAAGTGATTGAGAAGTTTCAGTTGTTTTTAACCTATTTGGAGTTTTGATGTTGAATTTTTTTTGTTAATTATGTAATTGTAATTGTAACAACAAAATGAAGGGCTAACGATAAAATTTTTTTAGGGAGAGTTGTGTCCTAGCAGTTCTCCCTTCTGGAGATTCTGAGTGATGGTGATGTAGGCACGCTTTACCTTTTGTTATTTTAAATTTTCTTGGGTGCAGAGGATGGTCAATATCCCGCTAAACATTAATTTTCTGTACGGAAAATTAAGAGAAACATTTTTCTGCATGTAATAGCAAAAATGAAAAATTTTTGAACACACCAATAAAAAACATCGAAGAGAAATGTAAAACTCTCTCAACACACCAAATTTGTGTGGAGAGAAGACATTGATTTTTAATAACTCTCACAAGTTGCAGAAAATATTATCAGTTTTCTTATGATTTGATTGATTTTATGTATCCAAATATATATTTTAATATATATATTTTAATTCATTTTAAATGAATATGTTTTTTATTTAAAATATAATTGAATATATATATTTGGATACATAAAATCAATCAAATCATAATTATACAACAATCCAATCAATTAACAAAAATAAACTTTATCAGTTTTCGTTTACACTCCGGCGACGCACATTTATAATTGCAAAATTTAATAAATAGTGAAACAAATTTCAATAAAAATTCAAAGGCAAAATATGGAGGGGCTGAAATCTCACAGCTCTGAGATATCAAGACTTCGGTCTGGGTTAAGGATTTTGATATAGTTTTCGGCAAAAAACTTTTTATGGGGACATGGTTTTTAGTTTTGGGCAGCGATGTATATCAAACATAGCTCTTTGTTAAAGTACAAGTATTTTTTTTAATCTCTGTTTAGAAATTTATTACAAAACTAACACGAAACATCAATACGATGCCGGAAAATTATAACAGATCATAAATTAACATAATTTAGTGAAAAGATGATACAATCAGCAAACTACTCAAAAACCTCTCCATTTAGCGTTTCGAGAAAATATTACAAAATCACAAATTCATATTTCTTTCAAAATTCCAAAAATATTGTAAAAATTAAATAAAATCAAACTTTTTTCAAAATGCTAAAAATATTCCAAAAATTATTACAAAATCAAAGATTAAACTTTTTTCAAAATTCTGAAAATATTGCAAAAATTATACAAAATCAAAAATTGAAACTATTTTCAAAATTCCAAAAATATTCCAAAAATTAGAATAAAATCAAATATTTAATCTTTTTCTAAATTCTAATAATATTCCAAAAATTCTTAAAAATTCAAAAATTCAAACTTTTTCCAAAATTCTAAAAATATTGCAAAAATTATAACAATATCAAAAATTGAAACTTTTTCCAAAATTTTAAAAATTAAAATAAAATCAAAACTTTAAAATTTTTCAAAATTCTAAAAATATTCCAAAAATTCTTACAAAATCAAAAATTGAAACTTTTTCAAAATTCCAAAAATATTCAAAACCTATAACAAATTCAAAAATGTCCATGTCCAATTTTATTTTTATTTACATTTTCAGCAAACTATTCAACAATCTTCAATTTAGCGATTCGAGAAAATATTACAAAATCACAAATTCATATTTCTTTCAAAATTCCAAAAATATTGTACAAATTATAATAAAATCACATTTTTTTCAACATTCTAAAAATATTCCAAAAATTATTACAAAATCAAAAATTGAAATTTTTTTCAAAATTCCAAAAATTATACCTAATAAAATCAAAAATTTAAAATTTTTCAAAACTCCAAAAATTCTTAAAAAATCAAAAATTAAAACTTTTTCCAAAATTCTAAAAATAATAAATATTGCGAAAATTATTACAAAATCAAAAATACAAACTTTTTTCAAAATTCCAAAAAAATTTCAAAAACTATAACAAATTAAAAAATTTCCATGTCCAATTTCATTTTCAATTACATTTACGTCATAAAAACAGCTACATTTTTTTTCCCAAAAAATTGGCTAAAAAAATCAATGAAATCATTTTTTGACACGCTTGACATTATTTTTTTGACAAACTTATAATGCCATAATTCTCTATAATAATAATATATTTTCATGTTATACAAATTATTAAATTAATTTTTTTCCAAAAACTTGGGTCAAAAAATAAATAAAAATCTTTCTTTTGACACACTTGACAACATTTTTTTGACAAACTTATAATGTAGTTCGCAATAATAAAATAAAATTTCATTTCGAACAAAATATTAATTTAATTTTTTTCCAAAAAATTGGGTAAAAAAATAAATAAAAATCTTTCTTTTGACAAACTTGACAACATTTTTTTGACAAACTTATAATGCAGTAATCTAGATTTTGGTCTCACATACCAATCCCGACCATCAAGATTTCTCCAAATTTAATGTTCCTACTCGTAATCACTTAAAATGAACGATTTTTAAGCAAAAAATATGCAAATTTCCATGTTTTGACACACTTGACGATTTTTTGACACACTTCCGGTACAGTTATCGAACACAGCGTCCTTTCGGCTCTTCCCATTGAGTAAACCTATTTTTAGAAATGCCAAAAAAAGTGGGGGTAAGAATTTCACTTTGTGCTCATGAATGTAATACTTAGGTCTTTCAGACCGAAGTAATATAATTTTTAAATATTATTTTTTTTCCAAGTTGTAAATCTTCTCAGTTGTAAATCCTTTGTTAATGGACTCATAGAGTCCGAAACTAGTCAGGAAATACAAATAAAATTAACGATAAAATTGAAGTTTTGCCTGTTTGATTTTGTTTTAATTTCTTTTGGGAAAAAATAGTAATTAAAGGGTTTTTCAAAAAAATTAGTCGTTAAACAGTGAGTGAAAGTAATAGGTGATTACAATTCGTTAAAAAAAAGTTTTTATATTCAACAAATATAATTTCATTCATTAATTATTTTTTTTGTTATATTTTTATTTTATTATAAATTTTGTGTTTTGTCTGTATAAAAATTCACATAACCTATATTTAATAATTTAATATTTTTTCATTCCTTTTATTTACAGATATTCATTCGAAATTCAAAAAAGCAGTTCACAGTGAAGTTGATCCCGACTGCAATCTCGATTTGTGTCAAACAAGGTATTTATTCGTACAAGCGTTTACTTTTTCTTACTCGTATAATTATTATTACTAGGAGGGCTCGGCGTGCTTCGCTACGCTTATAAATAAAGTTTTTGCGTAGACATTTTGTTGACGTAGAAGCAATGATTTCAAAAAGTGGTAATGAGAAATGCTAGCATATAATTTTTAATTTTTCTTTTTAAATATATGAATGAAAAATAATCAGAACTCTAGCTGATCAGTTCAGATATATGAAAAATTAGCGATCAAATAAGTTAGAAATCAAATAAGCTTACTTGAAAACTAATTTGATCGCTAATTTTTCCTATATCCGAACTGATTAATTTTCATTCATATATTTAAAAAGAAAAATTAAAAATTATATGCTAGCATTTCTCATTACCACTTTTTGAAATCATTGCTTCTACGTCAACAAAATGTCTACGCAAAAACTTTATTTATAAGCGCAGCGAAGCACGCCGGGCCCTCCTAGTAAAAATATAATTGTGCATACATTGGAGGTCGACCATAAGCAAGAATTAAAGCACCAGTACGATGATGAAAAATATTATGAATTTTAAAATGATAAATACCACGTGCAGTAGAATCCGCTATATTATATTCAGAACTGATCATTGCACATGGAGAATTATAGGAACGAATATTTGAAAGAAAAATTTTAGAACGTTTTTTTATAGCATTATCATTTGAATTCAATCCTTCGAAAATATTAGAGAATTGAAGTAACTTCTCTTGCAAAATGTTTGGCATGACAAAAACGACAACTCATATCCAAAGCACCACAAACATACGAATCAAAGTTACCTGGAATCACATTCAAAGCACACTTGAACGAATCTCTCAAAATTACAAAGGGAATTTCATCATTCACCACATTCAATTCTAAATCATCATTCATTTCTTCATTCGCAACATTCATGACACCATTCATGACACCGTTCATGACACCATTCATATCATCAACATTCACTTCATCATTCACAACAACATCAGCTTCAGCATTCATTCCATCATTATTACCATTCATTTCATCATTCATAAAATCAACATTATTACGCATATTACGCATATAATCTCTTTTATTCCGACGACTCGATGTACCACTCACATCCAAACGTTTACGACGTGGCCTTGGCATCGAAATAAATAAATATATCAATATATCAAAAATATCAAATAAATAAAATATCAAAAATATCAAATAATATCAATATCAAATAAATTAAATATCAAACAAAATATCTTTATATCAATATCAAATATCTTTATATCAATTATCAAATATCTTTATATCAATAAACAAAATAATCGAAATAATATCGAAAACCGCCCTTGTTCAAAGACAAAAGACGACTGAAATGAATGATTTAAAAAAGAAAAGAAATTTTTAAGTTTCGTTTTTGTTGTTCGTTGTTTGTTGTTCGATAGCTAATATATAAAAAAGAAAATATCATTCATAAAATATCATCATAAATATCATTCATAAAATATCATTCATAAAATCAACATTATTACGCATATTACGCATATAATCTCTTTTATTCCAACGACTCGAAAACCGTCCTTTGTTCAAAGACAAAAGACGACTGAAATGAATGAGAAAAAAAAGTTTCGTTTTTGTTGTTCGTTGTTCGCTAATATATAAAAAAGAAAATATAAAAAAATAAAATAAATTTTTAATTTCGTTTTTGTATGTATGTAAACTTATAATGCATATGTATATAAAAAGTTTTCCGTATATAATAACTTTTTTATTTATGATCCGATTTGTGTGAATCCGAATCCGAATATAGGTTACACTAATATCAGTTAGCTGTGAAAATTTGAAATGAATCCATCAGCGAATAAAAAAGCCTTAGGCTCCACAAAGTTTTTTTCTAGCGTATTAATATATAAGATATAATTTACTCGTATAAGCATTTAAAGAATTCATCAAATATAATAATAATAATGTTTAAAAATATTTAACGTACCTTGCTTGACACAAATCGAGATCGCAGTCGGGATCAAGTTCACTGTAAACTGCTACACGTTTGTCGAATGAATATCTGTAAATAAAAGGAATGAAAAAATATTAATAAATCAATTCAAATTAAGTTTCCGTTAATTTCCTGTGAATTTTCTGTATATTTTCTGAGAAACCGTTAAACAAGAAAAAAATTTGCGGAAACTTAATTTGAGTTGATTTAATCTTATATAAAAATATTATTAAAATGGCAGGGGTTTTAAAAAAAGCCTGAAAGACTGTTAAACATTATTAGATCCCAGCTTTCGCTGGGATGACATCGTTAAAAAACATTTAATTTGAATTCACTTTAAATAATGTGTTAAGTCTAAGAACGATGTAAAACACATTGATTATAACATAGATAGTGGGGCTGATGATTGATTGATTTTCAATCGGGCCATGAAAATTAACTAAATGTTAAAAGAGTTAAAATTATCTCTGGTCCTAAATATGACTCAACATCTTAATAATTTGATTTTACGAGCTATCAATATCCATATTGAAAATTGATTAAAGTTAACCGATTCCCAAAACATTGAATAATTAAATCGTAATTAACGTAATTTGGTATCAAATTTACCTAAATTCCATAAATATAATTGATCTCAACATTTATTTTACTTGTTTTTAAATTATATTTAGATAGTTTTTTCCGTTGATTTCAGTAACGTACAATGGCATCATATCAGCTTTTGTGCAACGTCTCAAAGAGAACATTTAAGAGAAGATTTCCTAGTCATCAATTAAATGAACCAAATATTCCATTACAAAAAAGTATATTTTATCCGATAATACTTCTGAATTTGAGAGTGATAGTGAAAAATAAGTTTCAAGTAGTGAGGATGAGGATAATAATGAGTCCCCCAATTTTGAAAGTTATGCAGATTTTCTTATAAAATGGAAATTTTCTAATAATCTAACGAATACTGCTCGTAATGAAATGTTAACTTTTTTGAGAAATAACGGCCATCCAGAACTCCCTAAAGATAGCAGAACGCTTCTCCAAACCCCCAAAAGCCATGTTATTCATGATATGCCTCCGGGGATATACATATTGGTTTAAAAAAATCACTCGACACACTCTTAGAACATTATCTTAATGAAGATTTAAATGAAATAGTTCTGGATTTCAACATAGATGGACTCCCAATTTCAAAAAGCAAAAATAGTTGATTTTGGCACATTTTATTTAAAATTTACAATATACCAGATGCCCCAGGTTCAACTGTCGGGGTATATCATTGTCACAGTAAGCCAAAATGTTTTTCGGAATTTTTAAGACCCCATATTAATGAACTTAAAGAAATTTTGGAAAATTATTCTTATAATAGCAAACAAATAAAAGTTAAAGTTAGGGCATACATCTGTGATGCACCAGCCAAGGCTCTACTTTCTGGTATCAAAGGACATGCAGGATACTTTGGCTGCAGTAAATGTTGCCAAGAAGGGCTTTATTTGAACTCACGTAGGACATTTCCAGAATGTACAGCTGCACCTAGAACAAACGATTCATTTAGGCGAAGATTTGATGAGAATCATCACAATTACACTTCACCCTAGAAGAATTAGACTTCGATATGGTTAAACAAATTCCTTTAGACTATATCTTCATGTGGTTTTATTGGGTGTTGTAAAAAAACTGATTCGAATGTGGATAAGTGATGATTTACGCCACAGACTACCAATTGCTGTCATTACGCTGTCATTACGCCTCAGACTACCAATTGTCAATTGCTGTTAAAGAAGTATCTCGTAATTTATTAGCTATATGTCTTCTTCCCAACCAAACGATTTTCAACGTAAAATATGTTCACTAGATGAGTATGGTTATTATAAGGGTAGTGAACTGCGTACTTTTTTACTTTATTCTAGTCCAGTGGCACTTTGAAGATAATTTAACACCAGAATTGTATCATTATTTTTTATTATATGGGATTTTTTGCATTAAATTTCTAGACAATACTTTATGTGAATTCATAGAATGGGGAACATTTCTATTCTAATTAACATCCTAAGTCACGATTTTATAGTCATTATTGATTGTTTCCAATCAATGTGAAATCAATGGCTGACACTTGGTCAATTTGTAGTTCTATATGTATTAACATTAGACTACATTAAGGGAATTTAAATTTATTTTGGATTTTTTGAGATCAATTAAACTCAAGTAAGTAAAGAAGTAATTGGAATATTTTCAATTCAAAGGTATGGTTTGAAGTTTCTCAGAAAAAAACTACAATTCACATTTTACGTGTTTCGGATCGGATTCGAACCTACCCTCGTCAGTGCCCGGCTCGAATCCTTGGGCAGACACGCCATCGATTACGCCGTTGAGGCGATGACAATTTGAATTGAAAATATTCCAATTAATTCTTTACTTACTTGAGTTTAATTGATCTCAAAAAATTCAAAATCATTTTTTATGTTTACATATAGGAATTACAATTTTAAGTGACAAAATTATATGTAAAACACATATTGAGCTATCCAAACAATTATTGAAATCATTTGTAGAAATTATGGCGGAATTGTACGGGGATGAACATCTTGTTTATAATGTTCATAGTTTGTGTCATATTTCTGAAGATGTTGAAACTTTTGACTGTCTGGATAGTTTTGGTGCATTCAGATTTGAAAGTTTTATGTTTAAAATAAAACGTCTGCTGCATAAAAATTGCCAACCTTTGATCGAAATTGCCAACCGAATTTCTGAAATGAATAATGTTAAACAAACAAAAATCAACAAAATTTATCCTTACCTCAAAAAACAATATAAATGCCATGACCGAACGTTATATCAAGAAATCGTTTTCAATAACTTCGTACTAAACAGCAAGCATAATAATCGGTGGTTTTTAACAGACAATAACGCAATAATCAAATTTAAATATGCAAGACAAAAAAAATAATGAAATATTTATTTACGGACAAAGAGTTAAATATACATATAATTTTTATGAAATTCCTGTACAATCTTTAGCAATTAATATTTTTGCTAGTTGTGGAGCTCTCAATAGTGAAATTATTTGTTTCAAAAATATAAATAAAGATGTTTGTCATAGTTGAAACCCCGACAAAAGGAGGAACACTCATTCAAGCCGTACCTTCATCCTTTATTGTAGAAAATAAATATTTTTATTCTGTTAAAAAGTCTAAAGTTAAACCCAGAATTGCTATTAAAAATCAAATTAAGCCGAACCTAGAAGATAGTAATTGGGAAGAGCAAGGTGATTTTCGTATCATATCAAAAGAATTTTGTACATCTAAAGAAGCTAAAGAAGAAGAAAAAAGATTTAAAAAATTCACAAACACCGCTTCAGAGGATGAGTTCAGGGTTAAAAAGGAAATGCACAGAAAGCATCCAGTGAGATCGCTTAGCCAAAACTTGCTTAACTTGAATCATCTCCTTCCACAACAAGATACACCCAGTACAATTAAATCTTCTCAGACATTAACCACACTCGAGATTCATCAAAATCAACACAATATCCTGATTACTCAAGTGTCAACAGCAAATACACTTCGAATAAGCGAATCCTCTCAACATGTTACAAAAATTCGTGCTGCTATAAACACTCACCATTTACACACATCTTCTCAGTCATTTCCGTTATTCGCTGAACAAACCCAACACATAATCTCAAATTCGCAAGCGTCAACAAAAGCACATCATACAAGCGAATCAACTCGACAACTTCTGTTGACGATACAACTCTGCACAACTGAGACATGAAAAAATTGACAGCATGGCAATTCACAATAAAAGATTATTATAATCTGATTATCCACGTTTTTTTTGCGCTTATTCTTTTACACTAGAAAGTTCATTAAATTCATAAAGTTTGTTAAATTGAAGTTGTAATCCTGAAGAATAGAAAAATAATTGAAGATGCAAGATTTATAATTGTTAATATGTTTATATATTTAAAGTAAAAATATGAATTTATAGTTTTTAGCATACAGACATAGTTTGAGATAATTTGGATTGCTCAAAAAATCAGTTGTTTTTTCTACAACATTCTAAAAAATCTTCAAGGGTTATAACCTAAAAATCATTGATCAAAGATGTCGTACAAACTGAGAAGTGAAACTGAGAAAACAAAAGGAAAAGAGAACTTGCAAACGGATACTACATCAGAGACTACTGAAAAATCTGACTACAATTGTGTGAGATGCAAGCTTCCTGATAATAATGAGATGGTGCGTTGCGACAGATGCAAAACTTGGTATCACCACAAATGTGCCGGAACTGTAGAAGAAGAGGTTCGTGATGCCTGGTGTCCTGCGTGCAGAGAAAAAAGTTCAAGAACATCCGGGACCCATCGTACACGTTCGTCACGATTATCAGATACTACTCAAATAACATTAACAACGCTCAAGGAGATGGAAACAAGTGAACTTAAAATTCTGCAAGAGACAATTAAAATGAAATATGCCGAGAAACGCCTCAAAGCCATTCAAAACGATAGAGCGACAAGTGCAGGCTCATCAGTTGCCAATCTGTCAGTTATACAAAGCCGAACAAATGATTGGGTACAGAAACAACAGCAACTTGATTTAGCAGGCAATAATGAAATGTTACAAACGGTTATACATTCAACACGGGCAAATAATGTTAAAGCTCATTACAACGTGCAATCAAGGCAGATTCAAAATGTACATTCTAAACCGCATCCGTGTTTTGAACAGCAACGTTTTGAAAATATGAACCAAAACCAACCTTTACAGAATTTTGCAAACCCACATCCGATTAAAATGTGCCCAAGTAATGGCGGAGGTCAAATTTAATTGAATCCGGAATTGTCACGATCACAGAGGTATGCATGACAAGGACTTGAAAAAAACGAACTTTCAACGTTTGATGGGAATGTCAGCGATTGGCCGCTATTTGTAACAACATTCAAATTATCTACTGAGCGATGTGGTTACACTCAAGTCGAAAATCTGCTGAGATTGAAGAAAGCTTTAAAAGGCAGACCCTTTCAAGCTGTGAAGCGACGTTTATTGTTTCCGAACCAAGTTCCAACTGTAATTGAGAGATTGACAGAATTGTTTGGTAGACCAGTAAAAATAATAGCTGAATTAATTTCGAATATAACGAAATTACCACGAGTTGGTGAAGATGATATGAACGGAATTCTAGAAATGTCATTTGAAGTGGACAAACTATGTTGTGTTGTTGAGGCTACCGAAGTCACAGAATATTATCATCATTCAGAACTATTGCAATTATTAGTTGAGAAGCTACCAGGACATCTCCGCATGAACTGGTCCGCATTTTCCGAAACGACTTAAGATCCAAGTTTGCTGGCATTCCGAAATTGGCTCAACGGAGTCTCTGTAAGGGCTGGTTGAGTGTCAAATACTTATGATAAAATAAACAAGGTTGAGAAAGGCAGAGCAATGACATCATCAAAGTTCAATGTCGGTAATCACGAAGAGCTCACTAACCAAACACAGTAGAAAGAGCGTATCACTGAAAACAATTTATGCAAGATCTGCGAGAAAGCAGAACATGTAGCTTCAGACTGTCAACAGTTTAAGAGCCTCAGCAAGAAGGAACGATGGGATCTAGTATAGTAACCAATAAGCGATGTGGAAAGTGTTTGAAAGCTCATAATTGGAAACATTGTCACAACTCGAAACCATGTGGAATTGATGGTTGTTGTAAAAAGCATCATCCTTTACTTCATAAACAGAATGTTGAAAACTCAGGTAACACAAATCATCATTCTCAAGGGGCACAGTGCGATACGAGAGAGGTAGATCATCTCGTACATGAATTCATTGAAAGCAACACGATCCAAACAAGTAAAAACGAAATCAACATTCACAATGCAGCAGCCAAATTCTGTAACTGTGAAGCGGTGAAGTGATAAAAATTTCTTCGTTTCTTTTCATTAAAAAACTTATCACTTCACCGCTTCACAATTACAGAATTTGGCTGCAGAGCATCAAATCTACTATAGAATAATTTCTGTAATTGTTTATGGTCCAGACAAGTCAGTACATACATACGCCTTTTTAGATGAGGGTTCATCAATAACTATGATGGAAAATTCGTTAGCTGGTTCGTTGAATTTAACAGGGCGCAGCAGTGATTTATGTTTAAAATGGACCGGTTCGATTTCTAGAGTTGAGCGAAATTCAAGATGTGTATCAGTGTCTATATCAGGAGTTCACAAAGATGGTCCAACTTATGTAATGAAAAACGTCCGAACAGTGGATGAACTGAATTTTCCGATTCAAAGTGTTGAACTCAAAATCAGGGATGCAAATAATCGTCATATGAAACATATTCCATTGACTACGTACACAAATGCAAAACCATCATTACTGATTGGTACCGATAATGCTCAAATAATCGTACCTAGAGAAACAAGAACCGGATTATGGGATGAACCAATAGCAGTGAGATGCAAGCTAGGCTGGACAATATACGGCAAGTCTACTTTCAACGAATTTGCTGGTGTCAATTTTCATAATTGCGGCTGTTCAGGATCAAACACACTTCAAGACATGATGAAAGATTACTTTTCATTGGAAAGTTTCGGTATAACATCTAGTCCGAAGCTCCAAAGTGACGAAGATAAACGTGCAACCAAATATTAGAAAATACAACGAAGTTTCAAGAAGATCGATATACAACTAGTCTCCTGTGGAGAAAAGATTCATTTCAATTACCCGAGAGTCGTAAGGGAGCTTTAAGACGATTATTATGTTTCGAAAAGAAACTTTCGAAAGACGATGCATTGTTTAAGTTTATGTCTGAAAGTATTATATACTTTGTAGATAAAGGTTACATAAGAAAGCTTTTAGATTTTGAACTCACCCCTAGAGCCAAAGATGGTACTTGCCCATCTTTATAGTCTCCAATCCAAGCAAAAAAAAGCACAGAATAGTATGGGACGCCACATATGTGTCAAATGGAGTGTCACTCAATAGTGAATTTCTTACTGAACCAGATCAACTTTCTTCATTGATTTTCGTGTTATATAACTTCAGATCGAGAAAACATGGTGTTACAGCAGACATCAAAGAAATGTTCCACCAAATTCGAGCATTCAGATCAAGACGCTCAACGTTTTCTCTGGCGTGACTGTAATCAAAATAAATTGCCGGATGAGTATGTGATGCAAGTTTGCACCTTCGGAGCAAAATGTTCGCCAAGTATTGCCCAGTTTATAAAAAATCATAATGCACAAAAATACAAGAACGAGTACCCGCGTGCATGCCAAGCCATTCTAGAGTACCATTATGTCGATGATTATCTGGACAGTTTTAATACAGAAACAGAAGCCACCGAGATATCATCAAAAGTTCGAGAAATACATGTAAAAGGTGGATTTGTGTTGCGAAACTGGATCTCCATTTCAAAACTTGTGCAAAATGAGATGAAGAAAAACTATACCTGAAACGTTAAAACATATTGGAGACAAGAATGATTTAGTACAGCGAGTCCTAGAAACACAATGGGATGCTCTGAGCGATACATTCATTTTCATTGTAAATTTCGACAAGATAACTGAAGCACTTCTTTCCGACGAAAGCCGTCCGACAAAACGAATTGTTCTGCGAACATTAATGAGTACGTTTGATCTGTTAGGATTAATAACGCCGTACTTGGTCGAAGGAAAAATACTCATGCAAGATGTATGGCGCAGTGCAATTGAATGAAACACTTATGTGAGCAATAGTAATTTTGATACCTGGAAAAGTTGGATGGTATCATTCTGGTATCATTGACTTTGTCAAATTTACGTATCCCGCGTTGTTATACAACTGAAACCAACGTCAGCGATAGACAGTTGCATGTGTTCGTCGACTCAAGCGAGAATATGTACGGAGCAGTCGTTTATATGAGAATAGAATGCATCAACGGAGTGCAGATTACTTTAGTTGGATCAAAATGTAAGGTCGCACCGTTGAAACCACAGTCAATACCACGATTAGAACTACTCGCGGCAGTGCTGGGTGTCCGTCTCATGAGTTCAATTGTGAAAGGGCACAGTAATATGACATTCAGTAATATCACGCTGTGGAGTGATTCTAGAACTGTGCTAAGCTGGTTAACTCTGGATCCAAAACGATTAGAACAATTTGTCGCATTACGTGTGGCGGAAATACTGGAATCGACTGAAATAAATCAATGGAGATGGATTTCAACAAAAGATAATATTGCCGATTTTCGCACAAAGAAACGTCATTTGGATGATGAATTTCGAACACGTTGGATAAACGGACCCAAAATTCTTGCTCACGATCCAGCAGAATGGAAACAACCCAATAAACCATCTGAACAAACGATGGTAATTGAAGAGCTTCGTGTGATGGTGCAGACAGAATCCGAAAGTGATCTTAAAAGTGTAACACCCTTTTAAGCATTTTCCGACCCTAGTGCATTTTCATCGTGGAAAAGATTATTACGATCGCAAGGATATGTACACCGAGCTGCCTATGGATAGCGAAAATGCGACAAGAGAATTACGAGGCAGGACCCTTACGAAAAACAGAAAATGATTCTGCAGAAATAAGGTTGATCAAATTGGCTCAAAACAAAATGTATAAAGATGAAATTGACACCTTGAAAAGTGGAAATACACTTCAAAAGTGTAGTCCGATAACTCAATTTTCTCCGTTCTTGGATCAACATGGAATATTGAGAATGCAAGGTCGAACAGTGTATGCATCAGTACCTTACGAAGCTAAGTTTCCTATCATTTTGCCCAAAGCGCACAAAATAACAACACTCGTTGTAGCAGATTATCATGAGCGGTTTCGTCACAAAAACCACGAAACTACAATTAGCTGAATTAGTGTTTTTTATAAAAACTACTTCAAAGAAATTGAATAATTATCAGCATTTCACAATTTTACATATTGAATTAAACCAGCGTTAACACTAGAAAACGCAAACAATACCATAGTCAAAAATAACATGTATTTCATACGTGATAAATACAACAGCTTTTCCCTAAAGGAAGAGTACTCAAATACCATCAATAATAACATCATGAAGTTCATACACACACAAAAAAATTTAACAGTATAATTCCAAGACGTTTCTTCCTATTAAAATGTAAGCACTGTGACAAAACACCTAATTTTATAAGAAATAAAATCAAAAATGTCTACCAAGTAGATGAACAACTTACATGCTTAAAATTTGAAGCCAACAACAAAATTAACAGGTTAGTAAGAGATTTATTGAATTTTGAAATCAAAATGTGTTGCTGCAAGTTAGAACATTTAAAAAAGGTGATAACTAGTCTCGTAGAATTCTTAAAAAACAACTTATCAGTGTCAGACTTTGAATATTTACTAACAACTCAAGAAAAATTTAACGAATGCTCTTATAGTTTTCATAAACATAAACTTACCAACAAATATAATAACCTATCAAACAATAATTCACAACACCCACTACGATACAATTCCAATTACATTGAAAATTTAACTAATATAACAATCCCGCATGACGTAAAAACCCTTCTCAGTTTTGGTCCGAAATTTGCAATCCCACTTGACAACAAAAACATACCGATACCAAAAATAATAGCTGATGTAGAACACATATTACTACAAATAGATGATGAAACCATTAAGACCAACAACAGAGCAATCATAACAAACAATATCGCCAGTTATATCCAAAACTCAAAGTATTCAAACATAAAACAAAAACTGATCAAAATGCAATACCAAACAAAAAGATTTCTGAAAAATAACCCAGAGTTAATAATAACTAACAGTGATAAAAGTAACAAGACAGTTGTCATGGAGAAACAAACATACGACAGTAAAATGATAGACCTTTTAAATGATGAAGACACATACACCGAAATAAGTGACGACAAAATTGCATCCAAGCTCTCCAGTAAATGTTCAAGAATTTCTAAATAACCTACTGAAGAAAAATTCTATCGATAAAAAAACTTACGAATCACTAAAAATCAATAACCCTATTCTACCAAGAATATATGGCCTTTCTAAACTCCATAAACCTAATATCCCTCTCAGACCAATAGTATCCACAATTAGTTCATCCATTTACAACATAGCACAATATTTGAATAAATCTCTTAAACAACTCACACTCAATAGTCGTTTCAACGTAAAAAATTCAACTGATTTCAAACATTTCGTGGACAATATAACGCTAGGAGTCAACGACGTACTATGCTCCTTTGATGTAATCTCCTTGTTCACAAACATACCAATTGAAGTAGCAATAGAGGAGATTGATAACAGATTTGAAGAAATCAAATATGACACTACTTTACAAAAATCTGAATTCATAGATCTTTTAAAATTCTGTGTAAAAGACAATAATTTTTTCACGTTCAACGATAGAATTTTTAAACAGAAGAAAGGTTTAGCAATGGGGAATCCTTTATCACCCATACTAGCAGACATTGTGATGAAAAATTATTCGAAGACAGTCTGAACCAATTAACCAGAAAGCCAACCTTTATAAAAAAATATGTAGATGATGTAATTTTGGCGATACCACGAGAACTAATACATTCTACCAAAGAGGTTTTCGAACTTTTCAACGACAACATCAAATTTACAATTGAGGAAGAAAAACATAATTCTATTACTTTCTTAGATATGGAATTAAAAAGACAAGGCAATAAAATAGTGACATGCTGGTACCAAAAACAACTACTTCTGGCAGGCTCCTTAATTACATATCTAGTCATCCACAGTCAATGAAAATTAATGTCGCAATATCTTTCATAAAACGAGTTATGCAACTGAGCGATAATAGATTCCTAGAGAGCAATATATTCAAAATTAAAAATATTTTAGCCGAAAACAACTACCCACACAAATTGATAAACAGACTTATTCATAAAACAATTTTTACAATAAATAATAATCCGTCCGACAGTAATATTGATAATGCCAACAGTAGTACAACTACAAACACACAACCTAATGTTCTATTTGGAAGTATCCCTTACATACCTCATCTTACAGAAAAATGCATGAGAACAATTAATCAAAAACGAAAAACAAAAATTGCGAAAAAGACAGTTAACACTTCTCAAAAGATGTTGTTCTCAAAACTAAAAGATAAGATACCAACTTCAAAAACCTCAAATGTAGTTTATAAAATAAGTTGTTTAGATTGTCAAGACAAATCATATATTGGTCACACCTCAAAAACCTTAAACGAACGTTTAAAACAACATCAACGGGATATCTCTAACCAAGCAGAGAACACAGCTCTAGCAAAACATGCCAAAGATAACCAACATTCCTTTGATTTCACAAACACAAAGGTCTTAGAGATCGAAACCAAAAAAAGAAAACGTGAAACCTTAGAAATGATACACATTTATATGAATCAAAAAAATACAGTAAATAATAAAACGGATACACAATTCTTGAGCTTCAATCAAAAAACATTACTCAACATCTACAACACCTTGAACAACTGAATTCAATTTGATTTTCGACACAATAAACAAATAAATTAAATAATAAATACAATACCGTTAACATGTTAAATATCGAAACTTATTCAACTCAGTAATAAATTTTCAACTCGACATGAATAAATTTTCAACTCTCATGGTATGTTTAGGTTTATGTTTAAGATAAGCGTAGGTTTCGATGTCTCAAATGTACCTTGGGTTTATAGCAAATAGATTTTAGTTTGCATTTAAATAGGCAGATGACACTATCATCATTCTTGGTGATTGCTAATTCTCGCAATTTATTATATCTAAATTAAGCACATATTTATTTCAAACATCAATTGCGCTCTTATTAACCAAAACAAAAGTAACAATATTTTTTTTAAAATTAAACATTATAGTCTAGTTCATATTTAAAATTTTAGCATTTTAACCAAAGACCATGTAAGTAATCTTTTTAATGTGTTTTATGTTAATTTATTCAGATTAGTAATTATTTATTCGTTTAAGTATTAAATTTTAATGATGTTTTTTATCCGTAATTACAGTATCAGTGAATAAATGATAGATAAATGTTTTAACCAAATTTTCTAAATTCTTAAAAAATTTCCGATGATGCCAATGAGGCGAAATATAAAATAAAAAATAAAAATAAAAATTAAAAATTAAAAAATAAATAAGATTTAAAACAGAAGCTGAATTAGTGTTTTTTATAAAAACTACTTCAAAGAAATTGAATAATTATCAGCATTTCACAATTTTACATATTGAAACTACAATTAATGAATTACGACAGAAATTCGTTATTCCTCAGATAAGAAGAGTTTTACAGTTGGTAAGGAAGCAGTGTCAGTTATGTAAGAATAGCAGTTACTCCAATGATGGCACCAGTACCCGAGTCAAGACTGAATGCAAACAATCCTCCCTTTAGTAACGTGGGAATCGACTGCTTTGGCCCAACGGAAGTGGCCATTGGGAGGCGAATCGAGAAACGCTGGGGACTGATATTCACTTGCATGGTTATCAGAGCCATACACATTGAAGTCCTACCATCTTTGTCTACTGATTCATTCCTGATGGCACTCAAAAGATTTATAGCACGCAAAAGATATTGAGCGATAACGGGACAAACTTTCGAGGAGCGTCAAAGGAACTTCAAGCTGAAATTAAGAACATCAATAATGAACGTATTCAAGAAGAATTTGCCAACATAATTTTCAAGTTCAATGTGCCTGAGGCCCCCCATCACGGTAGAGCATGGGAGAGATTAATTGCCCTGGTGAAGTCGAATCTTACAGAGATGTTGAAAACTAAAAGACTAAGTGAAGAATTATTGTATACAATACTAGTGGAATGTGAAAACATTATTAACACACGACCACTGACGCATGTTCCTGTGGATGAAAAAGATGAAGAGCCCATTACCCCTAATCACTTCCTAACCGGGTCGTCGAGTGGAAGAAGAAACTTGGCCGATATTGATGATGCCTGCGAAACTGAAACGACATTGGCTAATTGCGGAACAAGCAAGTTGTGAATTTTGGAAAAAAAGGCTACGAGACTATCTTCCTACTGTTACCAGGAGAACAAAATGGTTTTCACCAATGAAAAATGTTGAAATAGGCGATGTGGTGGTTATTTGCGATCCAAAGAACCCAACTAAAATGTGGCCCCGAGCAGTTGTGATAGACACTAATAAGTAAAAGATGGCAATGTACGTAGTGCTGTAATAAGAACGTCAACTGGGATTCACACGAGGCCAACGGTCAAATTAGCCTTGTTGGATGTACAAACGCTACCGGATAAGCCCACTCAACCAGAGAAGACTTATGGGGTGGAGGATGTTGACGATACAACCCTACACAACTGAGACACGAAAAAATTGACAGCATGGCAATTCACAATAAAAGATTATTATAATCTGATTATCCACGTTTTTTTGCGCTTATTCTTTTTCACTAGAAAGTTCATTAAATTCAAAAAGTTTGTTAAATTGAAGTTGTAGTCCTGAAGAATAGGAAAATAATTGAAGATGTAAGATTTATAATTGTTAATATGTTTATATATTTAAAGTAAAAATACGAATTTATAGTTTTAAACATACAGACATTTGAGATAATAAACTTGAATTGCTCAAAAAAATCAGTTGTTTTTCCTACAACAACTTCCATTCCACAGGCTTTAGCGAAACGCAATGACAACACTTGAATGGGAAATTTTATCAGCGGAACTGAAAAAACATCTGGAACCATAAATTCACCAAATGGTTCATTCAAATCAATAAGTGCATCATCAGACAATTCGTGTGATGAAGAATCTGCCGGACTGATATCATTATCGACGCAAGCACCAAGTACAACTACTACAACTACACAAACTCAATGTTTAAACTCATCGGTTACCCAAGATTCTGAAAATCTAAACGCATTTAACGATCAATTTGAATTAAAGACAAACTCGTCGTCTCCAGCCGGTGAAAATTTGCTTGAGGAAAATTTCACGCCAATTTCTCAGCGTCTACATCATCAGAATTCACCAGCATCAACAAACACTCATCATGATTCAAACAATACTCATCAGCAGATTTCAACAATAACAGATCAAGAAAATCCATATTCAAAGAACAGTCATGTACCAGAATTGACAATACCGAAATCAACTGAGACTGCCGGACAAGTAAAAGATGCAAATAAAAGAAAACGTCAAATGGCGAGGTTAATTTCTCAAAATGAAATTTTAATTGAACAAAATAAAAAATAATCGACCAGCGGGACGAAATTTTGCAAATATTGCAAGCAATACATGGGTAGTTTACAAACATAGAAATTTTGGACGGCTCTGCTTATTTCGTATATTAATAAGAAAAAAAACATTTTTTTGTCCAAAAGAAATTTGTAAACCTTAACTATGTCTAGCTGGTCACCGAAAATAAACCCGTTTCGAAATATATTTCTTACAAAAAAAATTATTCAATTTATTCATTCAGTCCCCTGGCGTGTCCCACCTTGAAAGTCAAAGCTGGTAAACTACATAATCAATGATTCTAAGTGTGTAGAGACAAATTTACACTGTAGTAATAATTTTGAATAATGATGATGCTTTAATAATGTGTAAATAATCATAACATTACTCTATATTTCATATAAGATATATCCTATTAAAGTTTGTCCCACGAATTTGTTATTATTCTCCTGCCCAATCAAAACACATTGAAAATATTGGAAATTCATATTTCTATCATGTTATCGCTCGTCACAGCAATTAATTAAAGTTTAATAAATATAATATTGCAAGTGTTTTACTTAGTGCGAGGTTTTATCAATCAAAACAGTCATCATTACTAGCAAGATAGTGTTTTGCCCAGTGAAATTATCAGTCCCCTGGCAAGTATTTTCGTCAAAAGTATTTTAATTACAGGTAATTTTGTAGTTTTATACGTCGTGAATTGCCTTGGTATAGAATCCGTTATTTTTTTTTAGACGTAATTTTGTCATTTTTAAGCGAAATACTGATAAATTCTCAGTCCCCTGGTTCTCAGTCCCCTGGAAGATTTAAAAACGGGTAGACTTAAATAAATGTTTATTTCGTATTTTGAGATAATATTGAGATAATTTTAGTTAATTTAGGAGTAAGAAGCATATTTTTTAATTTTGACTCTTGTATTTTTTGTTTTTTTTTGTGTTTTTTTTGGTTTTTTTTTGACTGGCCACATTCAGAAAAGTTGAAAGAACGTCATCAACTTTAACTAAAACTAGTTTCCAGAACTTATCGCAAAAAACATGTCGTGCCGCAATTAGCTCCATTTTCTTCCTTCGTGTGTAGAACTACCCACATAGTAATAATAAAAAGAAGCGCGTGAGTGATTTAAAAGATCCATCGATTATTTTACCGTCATTTCCAGTTACCGATGTTGAAAATTTTATGAAACTGAATGAAAATTTAAAAACTGAAAAGTTTTTAGAGCAAATTGAAAAAATAAAAATATTTCTAACTAATTGACACAAATCTATACATACTCACATCATTCAAAAAATACACTTTCACATTAAGAATAATATTTTAAAATCTTAGGTTATAGAGCTACAAAAACTTTGAGGACTTTTGGTAGGAGACCAAACGAAATGCACCAAAAATGTTTTAGAGAAAATTGGGTCGTATGAAGTTTACTCCAAATTTTCATGGAGTAGTCGGACGAAATTTAACACTCAAGGTATGCAAACTTTATATGTAATAATAAGGTATGCAAACTTTATATGTAAACCCTCTCGATTATGATCAATGTTGATCTACGGGTCTGACTACCCTGCGTACTCCAGTCCCTGCCATTGACATATGAGTTAGCGTGAGATATCACATACCACTGGCAATGGCAGGAGATGTCATTAGCCAAGATGATATCTTAGGGTGCTGGCGGACGAACTTTAATTAGTCAACGGCAGCACTTCCAGTCTTAGCTGGGCAGCGTTAGGTAGCGGTACCGCTCATTAGCTCTTCCGAGGAATCGGACCAACACGTAGTTATGTGTGGGCATTGTGCCTCGATTGAGGTGGTGGGCGGTGCGTCTGGGATGCGCTGCATCAGCCGGATTATTGGCATTTAGTTCTGTTTTGTTTTCTGCAAATTTCTCCCAATTTGTTTTTCACTTATTATTTTGTTATTATTTCTTCATCTTATCATGAAATATTGGCATATGTCATATTTTGTAGTATGATAGGATTTTTTACTTAGTTATGCATTTTAAAATAAAACATAAAAAAATAAAATAAACATTTTGATATATATAGGCAGTACAACCGAAAAAAAATAAGTCTGCAAGTGGTAAAGCAAATTTGCGCAATCCACCCGCCCATAAAGCGGCACGTCCACGGAATTTGCAGGGACAAAACATATATGAATCAATAAAAAATTTTAAAATACATGTTCAAAACATCTGCGGATTGAACGCTAACCATGACCACGTGCAACATCATCTTGAGCACGACAAACCGAACATTCTATTCCTTACAGAAACACAAGTTTCTGAAAATTTTCTCTTTATAGAATCGTTTAATTCCAAATATAGGCTCGAATCAGCTTTCAAACTCCATCAGGGCGTATGCGCATTCATTCATGAGAGTGTTGCGTACACGCGCTTTCCAAATTTTGAACTACACGGTGACGGCTTCAATACAATGGTTTTAAAGATTTGTCTTCCAGAAATGTCTTTTTTTACAATAGCTTTATACCGGTCCCCCAACAAACGTAACCCAAACTTTTTTAATATACTGACAAAAATTGTGGACGAGATTAGAGCAAAGTCCCCAAATTGTGAAGTTATCGTTACCGGTGACTTCAACGTCCACAACAAATCATGGTTGGAATTCTCCAAATCGACCAACGATGTTGACAATAGTGGAAAACTGGCAGAAATTTTTGCCGCGTCTCAGGGCCTATTCCAAATTGTTAAAAGCCCGACTTTCACTCCCCGTAATGGCGGTGATAATAGTTTTCTTTTAGATCTCTATCTTACCACAATGCCAGATATTACGAGTGTCGATGTCGCGAAAGGTAGTATTGGAAATTCTGATCATTATTTAATCTCATCAGTTATCAAAACTGATTTACTTAAAACTACAGCTCCCAAACCCCGTAAAATATTTCACTACTCAAAAATGGATAAGAGTGGTCTTCAAAATTTTTCCATGGTTTCCCTTTCGACCGTCATTGTTTTTACACTGACAATGTAAATGTTTCTGCTCAAAACTTTACAGAAACCATCCAATTTGCTATCAATAAATTTGTCCCTTTCTCCATAGTAAAACCCAAACAAAAATACCTGTATTCGAAAGCTGCCAAAACGGCACTTAGAAACAAACGTAGATCATTTAATATTTAGATTCATAACAAAACTCCCACTAATCGATCCCAATATCTAAAGGCCAACAAAATATCTAATCAGATTATCTCAAACGAAAAGTCCGAAATTGACAGAGCGAAAGCCTCAAAACTTACGTCTATGTCTGTTTCTGACAAGAGTTTCTACAGTGCCATTAATTCTTTAAATTCTGGTACAATATTTTCTATTCCTCCTATTATTGATGGTGATTTAATCGTCAATGATCCCGCAAGGAAAGCTAACTTGTTCGCTGAACGCTTTGCTCTGAAATCCACTGTTTTGGAAACTCCTAAAGAAATACCCCAAATCCAGTCTTCAGGAGTTAATATGAATGAACTTCACTTCAAACCCAAAATAGTCGCTAAACTTTTAAAGGGGTTAAACATCAACAAAGCATCAGGAATGGACAATATTCCACCCATTATTTTAAAAACCTTTTCCAAAGAACTTGCACCAACTTTAACTAAAATATTCTACCAATCCTACAAATTTGGTATATTTCCCTCGTGCTGGAAGTTGGCAAATGTCCAGCCCGTCCCCAAAAAGGGACCAAAATCCGTTATCTCAAATTATAGGCCAATAGCTTTACTATCGGTCCTATCCAAAGTCTACGAGCATTATATTAATACACATATTTCAAAATTTCTGGAAGAAAACCATTTAATATCCGACAGCCAATACGGTTTTCGAAACAAAAGATCAACTACCGATCTATTAAACTATGTAGCGCATTGTTGGAACAGCATACTTGATAAAGGTGGTGAAACATGAAACAGTTGTAACTCTAACATTTGTAACTCGAATGGTTAAATTTCAATTATATTTATTTCAATTTTTGTTTACAAAATGTATAGGATTTAATACATAGATTATTAAAGTATTGATTATAAAAATATATGTGATTTTAAACATAGATCATTTATATACAGTATATACATATTATTTTCTAAACCTGTTTAATTATAACAATTCGTATATTTAAATAAAAAATATTATTAAACAGAGGTGGACTCTGCATAACCTTCCTTTTAGTTCAAATTTTATGAAGAATTATGAGAAGAAGACGAAGAAACAGGAAATTTGAAACAAAAATCTAAAAATAATAATAATAATAATGTTTTAACAATTAAACCTAATTTTATTTTTTGTTTTCGTTATAAATGGATCTGAACGTTTTACTATTTCGTCTATGGTATATGCCGGTTTCAATCTATCAATGGAAATGGCTTGAGTTTTTCCGTTAATGTTTATTATGAATGTTTTTCGGAATCGTTTCAGTATTTCAAATGGTCATTCGTAAGGGTTTTCCAGACTGCGTTTTATTCTATCAACCCTAACAAATACTTGTTTACAAGTGGACAAATCTCTAGGAACGTAACTATATTGATTGTTGTTTTTTCTTGGAGGTGTTGCTTCCAGATTTCTCATATGGTTCCTTAAATTGCTTACGAATTCCGATGTATCTATTTCTGAATTCTTAGAACTATTGCATAGCATTTCTCCTGGTACCTTTAATGCTTGACCATACAGCAGATCAGCTGGTGATAATCCAATATCTTGTTTTATAGTTGTCCTCATACCTAATAAAACAAGTGGTAGTTCATCTACCCAATTAGCTGTATTATATCTTGCTCTCAAGGCGTTTTTTAAAGGTCGGTGAAAATTTTCTATCATTCCATTACTCTGGGGATGATAGGCTGATGTGTGGATATGATTTGTACCTAATAGTTTTGCCATTTCCTTGAACAGGTTTGATTCAAACTGTGCTCCTTGATCAGTAGTGATCGTTAGAGGACAGCCAAATCTACATATGTATTGATTGATAAATGTTTTTGCTACTGTTGTTGCTGAACAGTCTATTATAGGAAACGCTTCTGGCCATCTTGTAAACCTATCAATTATTGTTAGTAGGTATACGTACTCATGGCATCTTGGCAGAGGACCTACAAGATCCATATGTATATGTTCAAATCTTGCTTGTGGTGTGTCAAAAGTCATAGTAGGGGATTTAGTATGCCTTATAACTTTTGCTTTCTGACAGCTTATACAGCTTTTTGTCCACATTCCGATTTCTGTGTTCATTCTTGGCCAAAAATAGCGTGATGATATTAACTTTCGTGTTGCTCTAATTCCTGGGTGTGAAAGGTTGTGCAATTTCGTAAAAATTTCTCTACGCATTTCTTGAGGTAAATATGGGCGGTATTTGTTAGTTGAAACTTCACACCATATTTTATTTTCGTTTTCAAAATCTAATTGACGAAAACTTATTTTTGAGTTGTTACGTTTTTTCAATAAACATTTTAACTCTGTATCGTTTTCCTGTAATAACATAAGCTGTTTTAGGTCAATACCAGTTTGTCTGATTTCAAAAATATCATTAGGTCGCGATAGATAATCTGCTACAATATTATCACGTCCCGCAATATGCCGAATGTCAGTCGTAAACTGAGCAATGTACTCCATATGTCTGGTTTGACGTGGACTTCTATCTGTTTTAGAACATATGGCCGTGACTAAGGGTTTGTGATCAGTCAACACGTAAAAATTTAGGCCTTCGACTGCATGTCGAAAATGTTTAATCGCACTGTAGATTGCCAAAAGTTCCCTATCAAATGTGGAATACTTTATTTCAGCTGGCTGCAGTTTTCTGGGAAAAAAACCTAAAGGTTCCCATATCTCTTTAATACTGCTATATTGCTGTAGAACACTTCCCATTGCTATTTCGGAGTTATCTGTTAGCCAACATTGAACTGGCTGCCAAAATCTGTTTTGCTTTTTCAAACGCAGCGTTGCATATTTCAGTCCACACAAATTGTTGCTTTGCTTTGCTATTCTTGCTTATTTTGGTTAAATAATTATGTAAAGGTGCTAAAATTTCCGCTAGATTTGGTATAAATCTATGATAAAAATTAATCATGCCTAAACATTTTTGTGTTTGCTTTGCAGTTGTTGGTGGTTTTAAACAAACAATTGCTTCAACCCGTTCAGAAGATGGTGAAATACCGAATTCTGTGATTTTATGTGCTAGAAAAATTATTGAATTTTTTCCAAATTCGCATTTTGCAGCTTTTATTCTAAGGTCATAATCCGATAATTTTTTAAACAGAATGCGTAAATGTTCCTTGTGCTCGGTGTCATTTTTGCTATATACTAGGATGTCATCAATGTATGCTTGACAAAAATCTAGACCTTGTAATATGTTGCTTATAAACCTTTGGAATGTCTGTGCGGCATTCCTCAAACCAAAAGGCATTCTTAAAAATTCATACAACCCAAATGGCGTAGTGAGAGCTGTTTTGTGTATATGCTCTGGTGCTATTGGTATGTTATGATAAGCACGTACAAGATCTACTTTTGAAAATACTTTACAACCATTCAGTTGTGAAGTGAAATCGTGTATATGGGGCACGGGATAACGGTCGGGTACCGTTGCTGCATTTAACATGCGGTAATCCCCACATGGTCTCCAATCATCATTGTCTTTCTTTTTTACAAGATGCAAGGAAGAAGAGACTGATGAAGAAGATGATTGACAAATGCCCGTATCTAACATATATTGAAACTCAGCTTTCGCAACTTTAAGTTTATCGTTCGTTAAACGACGAGGCTTGGTAGCTGGTAGGTTTCCGTTTGTATTGATGTAATGATAAACATTATGTTTGATAGGCGCATTAAAATCTGGTGGAGCCTTAATTTTCGGAAATTCATTCAATATATTTGTATATTCATTGTTGGTATTGATATTTGATAGTTTAAGTTGTTGTGTATTAACCATTGCTGACACACAATTGACTTGTAGATTAGTTTTCGCATCTATCAATCTTTTATTTTTAAGATCAATGTACAGATTAAATTTGGATAAAAAATCGACTCCTATAATAGGGTGATCAACAGCTGCAATTGTAAAAATATGTGAGAGGTTCCTGCGTAAACCAAAACTTAGTTGCAATAACTTTGAACCATATGTTTGTATTGCAGTGTTGTTCGCTGCTGTTAGGATAATGTCTGATTTTTTATTTTTTAAATTTGAAAATTTACTAATGGGTAAAACAGAAATATCTGAGCCTGAGTCTACTAAAAAAACTAATTTATTTAATTTACATTTTATAAATAGTCGGCGCGAAAATGCTCCCCCACTGTCGGCCGCTGACAGTGAGTGCTCGATCAGTTTTTTGAATCAATTTGTGACTTATATTCACAAGGCTTTTGGCATTTTTGGGCTCTATCTGTAAATTTATAGTGGTAAAAACATATCGGAAATTTTCTTACTTGACTTGGACTTCTGTATTTATATTTATCACGTGATGAACTACGGTTTCTATTTTTCGATAAACTACGGTTTCTATTGAATCTTTCATTAGACCGTGATCTAAATGAGGTCAAACTCGCTACAGTTAAAGTTAATTTCTCTACTTGATTTTGCAGTTGTCCGATTTTACTTTCCAATAAACTTTCACCAGAATTCTTTTGTAATGCGCATATTTGTGTGGGTCGTCATACTTCAAAAATTTTGTCTGCAGTTATTTGCATGTTAGTTATATCATCTTGACTGGTTGCGACAAGAATTGCTTTAGTACTTTCAGGTAGTCCATTAAGCCAAATCTCTTTAATTAATTCCTTGTTGAGCGCTTTTGATGTATCCGCTATACTCTCCAATCGCCGATAGTATTGAGACGGTGTATCATCACCTATTTCGACACCATCTAGCATCTTTTTTATCTTGTGATGCTCGCCTTCCGAATGTCTAGCTAAAATAAGGGATTTAACATATTCATATTTCTGACTAGTCGGTGGATTATAAACAATTGGTCTCTATTTCGCAATAGTATCGCTTCTGGTAAGGCTGTTAGAACATAGTGATATTTAATGTCATCACTTCTGATGTTGTTTATAACAAATGTAGATTCCACCAAAATAAACCATGTTTGTGGGCTTATCGCGCAGTATGGTGGCAAGGTTAATCTATATTTAACAGAAGCTGCTTGCAGCTCTAGTGGTGTTTCAAGTTTTTGTGTTTCTTCTCCGTCACTCATTTTACTTTTAAACCGTTACGCGTTATTTATATAAATTGTAAAAATTTTAAGTAATAAATTTGTAATAGATTTCGTTTAAATTTGCCAAATAAATCAAAGAAAAATATATTATTTAAATAAACAAAATGTTATAAAAACCCCTATAAATGTTTTGTGAATTATTGCAAGAAAAATATTTACTTATTTATTTATAATTCAAAATAAAAAAAATTTAATAAAATTAAAATAATACTAATACTATTAGAATTCATGAAAAAAAATTGTGGATGCTAAAAAAAAAGGTAACACTCAAATTTTTTGTAGATTGATGTCGTCTTTATCCAAAGAATTAAGAGAATAGAGGAAGTGAAATTGATTTTAAAAGTTGAAGCAATTTTTGCACACCAATAAATTGTTACTAACACACTTGCGTTTTAGTAGAGGCGCCGTAAATATTTCTATAATTGCATTGAATTCCAAATTTAAGCGTATTTTTGCCCCCAAAATTAATATAAAAAAAAGAGACGCCATTACATAGAAAAGAAAAACAACAAATAGAAAAACAACATAAAAAAAATTTTGACATCGTAGACCCGAAGCATTCTATTATTGTTTACATTGATTTTAGATTACATTTTTTTCTCGAAAATGTTTAAAAAACTTAACACTTATTAATCGAAAAGCAAATTATAATATTAATATTATTACTTATGATAAGAAATCCCACCCTGTAGATGTTTTTGGTAATTTTTACACTTCATTATCACACACTTCATATTTAATGTTTCATTCAAAATTTTCACTTAACATATTTAATTTTTCTGTAAAATTATTTTTAAATTATAATAAAATCACTAGTATTTCTTATATTTATTATAAATTCGTCAAAATATCACCACGATAAATATTAAAAACAATTTTATTAAAACCAAATTATAACCAAGCTAAGTAATGTTTACAAATTTTGTTTTTGACAACTTAGGCCAACTTATTGAAGATAAAAAAGAGAGGAGAAAAGAGAAAAACGGCTTCAAATATTTTTGTGTATATATACAGTAGTTTCATTTCCTTAGTCTCTTAATTCTTTGTCTTTATCCTATTCCTGTATTATGAATTAATTGCCTTATTTTTCTCCTATTCCCGTATAATGAATTAATTGCCTTATGATTATGTTGATTTAATTGTTGCTGTTTATCTCTGAATGATGATGAAATTTTGATTTTTTTTAGTTGTTGTAATCAGTATTTTTATTTTATTTACTCCAACCGGAATGATGATGCTTTAGTAAAATATTTTGAAAATTTATTGTATGTTATTTTCAAAATTTTATTTTGTAGGAAACCATATACATATGTTATAATAAATTATGCATTGTTTTTTTTTGGTTTAAACTTTAACTTTTTAACTGTTTTATTCGCAACTTGTTTAGTAATGTTCATACAATTTTGGTTTTTTGTATATTATTTTTTGTTTGTTTTCACTTCAACTTTTTTTTCTTTAACTGTTCTATTCGCAACTTGTATTTTAATGTTAATATTATTTGAGTTATTTTTTAACATATTATTTTTGAGTTGATAAAACTGATTCACTATAAACTTTAATTTTATTAAGTTATTTTTTTAATGTGAAAACACTCGATTTCGTTGCGATCAACTAAAGTTTGATTTTTTTAAAAAATTTATTTTGAAAATTAATAAATTTAAATTTACTTTAAAAATTTTTTAATCGGGATCACCAACAGTTGTAACTCTAACAGTTGTAACTCGAATGGTTAAATTTCAATTATATTTATATTTCAATTTTTGTTTACAAAATATATAGGATTTAATACATAGATTATTAAAGTATTGATTATAAAATATATGTGATTTTAAACATAGATCATTTATATACAGTATATACATATTATTTTCTAAACCTGTTTAATTATAACAATTCGTATATTTAAATAAAAAATATTATTAAACAGAGGTGGACTCTGCAAAACATACGTTATCGCTTTAGACATCTCCAAGGCATTCGATCGAGTCTGGCATGCCAACTTAATCAACAAGCTCGTTGCGTACGGTTTTCATCCCAATGTTGTGAAGCTGATTCAAAATTTTCTATCCAACCGATACATTTCGGTAACCTTAGACGGGTTTTCTTCTGAGTCTAAACTAATTAACGCTAGTGTACCCCAAGGCTCAGTATTGTCCCCAACCCTATTTTTGATTTATATCAACGAATTGTTGAAAATCACCAGTAACCCAATAAATAGTTTTGCAGATGATAGTACTCTGCACAAGTCGTTCGAGCCCCTTCCTTCAAACGGTAAAATGCACGAACGAATTAATCCTGCCCGGAGAGACGCTGCCATAAACGTGAACAAAGACCTGAATAAAGTCGCCGACTGGGGTTACCAAAACCTTGTCAATTTCAACTCCACCAAAACACAGCTGTTGATTGTTTCCAGATTAAAGACCGAGTTCCCCAAAGATATTTTATTTAGTATGTGTGATGAACCAATAGGTGAATGTAAAAACATTCGTTTATTGGGTGTCACAGTTTCAAATGACCTACTCTGGAACGATCATGTAATGGCGATGGCAAAAAGCGCGTCTAAAAAAACTCGGCCTCCTAAATAGATGCAAAAAATTTTTCACTCCATACCAATTGCTCCATGTTTATAAGTCCTATATTCGTCCCTGTATGGAGTACTGCTGTCAAGTTTGGGGTGCTGCCTCTGTTTCCATCTTGGCCCTCTTGGACTCTGTTCAAAAGCGAGCTATACGAATTGTAGGTGATCGAACTTTGACATCAAAACTTGATTCCCTACAACATCGTCGCACTGTTGCTGACCTCGTTGTTTTTTACAAATATCGTCATCAGCAGTGCTCAGATGAAATCAGCGGCATCATGCCTCAAACTTATTCTTACCCCCGTTCCACTCGGCAATCGGCTGCCGCAACCAGTGAAACGGTAAAGATCCCGCGCTGTCATACTGGCAGATCGCAGAGAGACTTTTTTGTCCGAACTGCGTACAAATGGAATAGTTTGCCGGAACACTTAGTCTCAGGTGGCTTCAACCCACAGATGTTTAAAAAAAGCGTTAATCTACACCTCAGAACGCCAGTTGTTGTGGGACCCAGGTCTAGACCTAGGTCTTAAAAGGTATTTATGTGTTGTTGTGACACATATTCTAAACCCTATTACACAAAACATTTTATTAAAAAAAAAAAATATATATGCATATATTATATTAACATAAATATTCTTATCTTATTTAGAGAAAGCAAAATATAAGTTCATCAATTTAACTGGCGTGTTCCAATTGCTTTACAATATAATTCCTGGTTCGGATTCCCAGGTTATTGATGCAGTGAAGCGAGTTCCACCGGAATCCCGCAAAAATTTTAATCCTAAAATTTATATGAGTAAAATATAAATAAAATATTTTTTTCATTTATTTTACAATACCAATTTTATTTTATTTTAGATGAATCATGAATTTGTTGCTAATTTTCTCTGGAAACTAGGCAGCATATCTGCAGCAAATATACAGAAAACCAAATATTTCGAATGGTTTTCCGTAAATTTGTTGCTTATTTTCTGGGGAACAAAATATTTTGAGGAGCCTCTAGAGCGATCGTGTTTCGTCGAGGAGGTCAGGGATGACGGAACAACTAGGCGATGGACCTTGTTGGTTATTGGTGGTTTCTGCCAATACCATCCCACCCTGCGAATGTTTCGTTAGACTCTGAGTCCTCTTCAGAACGGAAACTTTACAGTGCTATGCTCATCTAAATTTATTTTACCATTGTCTTCGATTCCGGTTTTTAGAGCATAGCCTGAGAGGGTGTTGTTGGGTGTAGTATCTGTGAACGATAACAGAGATGTATTCGTCTGTCCTTCGTGGCACGGTTGTAACAACTTTTAACAACTTTATTTCTCCATACAGGTTGTTTGGGTGTTGGCATTGGGCTGACAGGCGGACACATTAATGGAAAATGCTAGCAGTTGGCTCTCTGAGCCATAGCTATACCATATGTGTTGGCTTGTCAGACTGTTGCCACCACTGAAACAACCTATTAAAAGCCCTTTTATTAGTTTTTTTTGTAACCACCTAGGTTTTTCGGAAGTGGTTGGGCTGTCAGCCACAACTTCTCCCTAATTTTTTGGAATTTTGTATTTTTGAGTATATTGAGTATTTTGTTTTTAAAGTTTTAAGTTTTATTATATTTTGAATTTTTTGTGTACATTTTAGATATTTTGAATAGTTTTAATTAATTTTTTAAATCATTTTGTGTTCTATTAATTAGCTTTTTGAAATATTTAGTACAGTTTTAAAATTTTTGTTTTGTTTTAATTTTTTAATAATTAATTTTTTATTAATAATAATTTTTGTATTTGTTATGTAAGTTTTTGAAATTTCTTTGAACATTTTTGATAAATCATTGTATTTGTTTAATTATTTTTTATTTTATTTTAAGTTTTGAAATTCTCTGATATTGGTTCTGTAATTTTTGGTGTATATATTATTTGGAATATTTTTAATATAATTTTTAATTTAATTAATATAATTATTAATTTTTTTTTAATATCAAAAATTATATTCCGAAACTAAAATGTTTGTAACATTTTGTGAAATTAAATAATTTATTTTTTTATTTATATATTTTTATTATTTTATTTTACTTTTTATTTATTTATTTATTTATTTTTTATAATTTTTTTTTAAAATTGTTTGGAAATTTTTTATATTTCTTATTGTGTTGGAAATTTAGTGTAAGATAATTTTGATAGTTTTGAATTAAATTTTTTGTGGAATTTTTTTAAAAATATTTTCGCAATTATTCTAGTTTATTCGAAATTACGAAGTTCTAAAATAGTTGTTTCAATTTGTTGTAATTTTGATTTTTATTAATTATAAATTTTGTTAACTTCTAGTAATATTTTATATTGAAAATTTTGGCTTTTTTTGTAGTTGTTGTAAATGATTAAATTTTTTTGGAAATTCGTGCAATTTTATAATTTTAGTTAATTGCTAATTTGTTTAGTTGAAAGTTTTTGTAAATAGTTAATTTTAAGTTTTGAATTAATTATTATAAGTTTCGAATTTTTGGATGTTTTTTTTTATATTTTTGTAATTTGATATGTATTTATCTTTTAATTGAGGAAGTTTTTTTTGAATGTTTATTAAATAAATTTTGTAAGTTAGACTATTTCAAATTTTTAAATAATTTATATTAATTTTCTTGAAAAACATTTTTTTTTAATTTTTAATGTCAAATGTTTGTAAATTTTTTGTTAGTTCTTAAGATATTTTTTTTTTGGATATTAAAAATTTATTTTGTTTACTTTTAAATGTATTAAAATTTTGTAAATATTTAAGTTTATTGGTATTAAATTGGTAAATTTTTAAGTTTTGAATATTTTTGTGGCATTTAAAATTTTTGGTAAATTTAAATTTTTTTGTATAAGTTTAAGTGAATTTCTTGTGTATAATATTGTAGTATAGATTTTGAAATTTTTGGATTGCTGTGGATCTTTTGTATTAAGAAAAATAATATTTGTTTTTAATTTTAGAATTCTTTTTTGAAAAATTTTGGTTTTTGTAAATTTTTAAGTTTTTGTCAATTTTAATTTTTGGATATTTTTTTTTGATTGTTGTGAATATATTTATGTAATTTTTGAATTTTTGATAATACTTTTGTAATTTTTGAATTTTTTTGAACATTTTTGTTAGATATGTATTTTGAATTTTTTTTATGAGTTAAATTTGAAATTTTATCAGCTCTCGATCCGGAACTCAACTAACCACTCCAAAGCCAGCTTTTATTTTAGAGGTTATAGGTCCATTTTATTAAGTATAGTAAAAAATTTTTTTTAGTAAATATTTGAAAGATTTTCGAAATTGTTTTTATTGAATTTTAGATATGTATGTTCCATTTTTTTTGAATTATTAATTTCTTTTAAAGTTTTAAGAATCTTTGAATTTTATGGTAATTTTGAATTTTATTGAGAAGTTGTGAATTTTTTAGAATTTTGTAATTTATTATAATTTTTGAAAATCGGTTTTGAAACAAATTGATTGGTTTCAACCAGGGTTGTTCCTTTACGCGTAGTCTAAAATAGATTACATTACATGTAATCTATGTAATGTAATCTATGTCATCTATGTAAATTTGGTGTAATCTATTAATTTTGATTTAAGAAGAAATATGTGGAATTATTGTATTATCCCTACTGAAATTTTTTTTCGATTTTTTCGCAACATATAGATCAATAATATTGTCAAAAACAAGATCTTGCGAACTTGAAAAAGGTTAATTTAATTCCTAAAAAAGTTTAGAATGCACATCAATTAAATAGATTACATAATAGTTTACATTATAGATTACACGAAAATATCTCGCGTAATTTACACGTAATCTATGCGTAATCTATACATGTAAAGTAATCTATTTTGTCTACGGCACAACCCTGGTTTCAACCAGGGTTGTTCCTTTACGCGTAATCTAAAATAGATTACATTACATGTAATCTATGTAATGTAATCTATTACTAGTTTCCCACCGCAGAAATTTACTATGTAGTATAGCAAATATTTGATATTAGTTTGATTTCTCACCGTTCATATTATATTAAGATAATGTTTCGGTGGGAAACCAAACCTAAGTTGACACTAGAATAAAATTGATATATCAAAATACCGTACTGTCAATTTTATATTTGATATTAGCGTTATAGTTTTTAAAATGAAATTTACAACCCAGAGAAAATCAAACTAGATTTAGACCAGCCCTGCCGCTGTTTTTGAACAGCATAAAATACATATAAGTTTTATTCTATAACGTCTTTTTTAAATAATTCTCTCACGAAAACCAAACGTCTACGTTGACTACGTTTTTCATGTCCTATTCCTTTATAATGCTATACTAAACATATCCATATCATAATCAACAATTAATACATACACTTTAATTTATTAAATATCAGAAATGAATCTTACAAGCTAAAAATCGCAAGAAAACACAATGTTTACGAATTTCATAAAATGACATTTCACCTATAAAATAATAATTACGTTTCACACCGTCGATATTATACTTTATTTGATAAGTATTATATTTACCAGGGTTGTTCCTTTACGCGTAATCTAAAATAGATTACATCACATGTAATCTATGTAATGTAATCTATGTCATCTATGTAAATTTGGCGTAATCTATTAATTTTGATTTAAGAAGAAATGTGTGGAAATCTAATATTATCCCTACTGAAAATTTTTTCGCAAAAGACATGATCAATAATATTGTCAAAAACAAGATCTTGCGATCTTGAAAAAAGTTAATTTATTGCTAAAAAATTTTAGAATTCATATATCAATTAAATAGATTACATTATAGTTTACATTATAGATTACACGAAAATATCTCGCGTAATTTACACGTAATCTATGCGTAATCTATACACGTAAAGTAATCTATTTTGTCTACGGCACAACCCTGATATTTACTAGCTAGCAAATGAAAATAGCAAATTTAAAATAATTGTTGTGATAGTTTGCTTTCACACCGCTGCTATTATACTTTATTAAACTATACTAGCTAGCAAATTGCTACGGTGGGAAACTAGTATATGTCATCTATGTGAATTTGGTGTAATCTATTAATTTTGATTTAAGAAGAAATATGTGGAATTATTGTATTATCCCTACTGAAATTTTTTTTCGATTTTTTCGCAAAAGATATGATCAATAATAATGTCCAAAACAAGATCTTGCGATCTTGAAAAAAGATAATTTAATTGCTAAAAAAGTTTAGAATGCACATATCAATTAAATAGATTACATAATAGTTTACATTATAGATTACACGAAAATATCTCGCGTAATTTACACGTAATCTATGCGTAATCTATATATGTAAAGTAATTTATTTTGTCTACTTCACAACCCTGGTTTCAACACTCGACTGCGTTCAACTACCAACCACCCCCAACTCACCATTGTTTTATTTTTTTTGAAATTTTGTTTTTAAAATTTTTTTTAAAAAGTTGATTGCTAATTTAATTGAGATTTTTTTTTCAATTTTTGAACGTTTTTTAATAGAATTTCAAATTTTAGTTTTAGTAAATTTGAATTTCTTTTGTGAATTTTTTTTTTGTTTCTTTGGTATTTTTTTCTCAGTTGCTTTTTTTCAACAAATCGACTTAGTTTGACGTTATAGTTTATAAATGTTTGAATTTTTGTTTTTGTCTCCAGTTCATTCTAGTTTCGTTTTGGAAGTGTTGTTTCATTCCCACCCCCCAATTGGTTTTATTTTTTTACTAATTCGTTGCGTTCGACACATTCTCAGTCATTATTGGTCCTAATCCTAATTCTCTAACCCTCCGCAGCGGATTGGATAATTGGGCCACTCAGAAAATGAAAGGTCTGAACATGACCCAGCTTGTGTCGTGGTCATGTCGGATATGTCGTGGTCATTTCTTCCATTTCCAAGATTTATTATATTTTTTGTTTATTTTGAATATAGAAAATATATAAATTTTTTATATTTTATTTTTAAGTTTTTCTTTGAAAGTGTTTTTTTTTCTTGTTTCTTTGTATGAATTTGTGTAATTGTTCGTGTCTTGAGTGTCTTGTAAGTCCTGACGCGCAGACAACATTTGTGTATTGATGTGTGAGTTTGATTTTGTCTGAGGTTGTTCTTTGGGCGGAGGGCAAGATATCCTGTAAGTCCTGACGCGCAGACATCATTTGTGTTTTGAGTTTTTTTTTGAAAATTCAGAAAATTCTGTCAGGTTTATTTTTCGTTGTTCAGTTTTGTTCTGTGGGCGAAAGGCAAGATTCTTGTAAGTCCTGACGCGCAGACAAATTTTTAGTTTTGTGTTTTTTTGTATATTTAGTGTAGAACAGCAAAGGTAGGAAAGGTCCGTACCTTAGTTGGGTGGGAATTGACTGCTGTGAAGGGGTCGCGAGTGGTGAAGCGATATGGCCCAGATCTTGTTGACCCCTGATGGTTTACCATCTAGATCATCCCACCATGATTATTTTACCACATTCACGGGTTCTCAATGAGGTCATGACCACCAAGTGTTAGGCTCATTTAGTCTAACTGCCATGGTCTTCGAAAATTCTATTCGTTAGAGCGTAACCTGTTGGAGAGTAGGAAGAGCGCAGACCAGTGGACGATAACAGGGTGATGAATTGCATGTTGTTCGGGCCGCTGCGACTGACGTTCGCTTTTTATTACTATTTTATATTGCTATGAGTATTGAGTATGATATCAACCTTATATCATAACAACGTCACCAATATCTCCACAGATATCTCATTTATGTCATAGTTATATCATTATTGTTACTTCATGCTCTTACGTAAATAAGTGTGAAATAATGACATACATATGACCCAGGGGCGCGTTTCGAAATTAACTATGGTTAACCGCGGTTAACTTTACTCTACCAAATGTCGTTCCATAATTAACCGCAAAATAAAAAATTTACTGGATGACAGATGTACTATCGTTCCAATACTATAAAAATTAGTTGTCATAGTAAATTGTGACGTCACTACTTTAACTTTGTTACTCAAGTCTGGAGTAGAGTTTGTTGAGGTTCTAATGTCAAAACATATAAATATTTAAAACGACATGTCAACCGATTTATAAAACACAATATAATTTTTTATAATAAGAGAAAATTTTAATTGTTGTGGAAAAAAAGTTAGAAATTATATTGTTTTGTGAATATATCGTACATTTAATTATTACTTACTAAGTATTTAATAATTTTTAGTGATATGTGTTATTTTTATTACTTTTATTTGATAATGAAGACTGAAAAATAAATTATAGAAATAAAAAACATATACTACATTTTTAGTTTTATTTATCGTAATTAGAATATTAGTTTTTATTAATTTTGAATTTTTAGCGGTCTTTTACAATTTAACTTTGACAGCTTTACCATGGTAATTTGAATTTAATATTTGACGTCACTATTTTGACTATGACATTAGTGACATTGTTACCTTATGGTTAACCGTGGTTAATTTCGAAACGCACCCCAGATCTTACATAAGATGTGACTTAGCGTGATGTCATTTTGATGTCACAATGACGTAAATGTGTTTTCTGGGTTTTCATAGTTCAGTAGAGTCTTGGAAATAAGCAGCCGAAACATTTAGGACAGAATGTAGTGTAAATTGTTATAAGTTTGAATAAACCGCATGGTGAATATAAAAAATATATTGCCGGAAAAATAATCAAAGTAGCGCAACTTGTTGGGACAGTTATTATCAATTTTTATCAAACAAAAATATTGATTCTTTACTTACCATGCTACGCATTAGCTATTTTTCTTTATCATTTCGCGATATCGCCGTTTAACTGCTTGCGAGTGTAATTCACTTTTTTTGCAATAATGACATGTAGAATTTAATTAACTTGCATAAATGAAATGTAAAACGCTTCGTACGTACCATTTGTATTGTGAAAATCAGCGCTTCATGTCGAGCTCGCTTGTCTTTGGTTTAATTTTCGTTGTGAAATTAATTCTTTCTAAAACATTTGTATGGTTTTGAAATTATTTAAAACATATTCTCCTCGACATCTTTAGCGCTAATTGTCGAAGTATAGAAATAAAAATTACATTGGTTTTGGTTGAAGGGTTGAAGAAACTACAACGGTTATCTTCAGTAATAAAAACAATTATTAAATATGTAATATACAATTTCTTGTTTTATTAAAAAATAATTGATTTACAACATCAATTGCAAAAGAATTAAATGTTAAATTAAACATAAACCTAATATAGTTTGAACAATAGTAATACCTAAAATAGAAATTCTTTTGATTTAACGTTTAGTTTGATTAAAATTTCAACCATTTATAAAATTGTTGTTTTTGTTCTTACAATTTCAGTATCATTTATCACAAAGACATTTTTCACAACTACATATTCTTGTCTTAAACATTTTTCTTGGTGATGTTTTTTATATTGTGATTGTTTAAAGTTTCCTATACTTATTCGTTTGTTAAATCTATTTCAGTTTTTACTGCTTGCTGGCTATCACTGTTTTCATTAGATGTTTCTTCTTTTACTTTTGTTTCCTGTTCGGCTAAAAAATGTATTTGAATGTGGGTTCGTAGTTCACCATGTAAACGAAATGCCGCATCGCATTTATCACATTGATATGTATTATCGCCTACATGGGATCTTGTATGTTTTACTAGATCATTACTTTGTGCAAACGCTCGTTCACAATATTTACATTTGTATGGTTTCTCACCCGTATGTGTTCGTATATGTCTTTTTAGATGATCGGAAGAATTAAATCTACAAAAAATAAAATAGATTTGATTTTATATTGAAATTGCATTCATTCAGAAATGCTCTTGACCACCTCATAGGACATGTATCACATGCATATGGTTTTTCTCCTGTGTGTATTCTTTTGTGCTTTGCCAATGAGTATGGTTTTGTAAAACCTGATCCACACTGATCACATATATAAGGTTTTACTCCAGTATGAATCTGTGTGTGGGACCGTAATCCAGCTAAATAAAAAAAAATCAATTGAAAATAATTATTGGTAAATGGTTATATATAAGTCACCTCTACAGCTAAATCTACTGGGACATTGTGAACATGCGTATGGTTTTACGCCCGTGTGTCGCATGACATGCTGTCGAAGGTTACTACTGTTGTTAAAAGCTTTTCCACACTGTGAACATAAATATGGCTGCTCCCCGCTATGAATTCTTAAATGATCTTTTAACGTGCAAGATTGTTGAAAGCCTTTATTACAAACGTTACACACATATGGTTTTATTCCTTTATGTCTATTTATATGATCGATCAATTGACTACCTAAAGAAAAAGCTTTATAACAAATATTGCACTTATGTATTTTATTGTGCTCGTGAATCTTCGAATGTCTGGTCAATAAATTTAGCTTCGTAAATTTTTTTGGACAAAAATCACAAAAGTATTCCCTGCCACTAACATCGTTTTTGTGTGTTCTCATGTGAGATGCAAGTGATTCTTGCTTCAAAAATATTTTATCGCATTCCAAACACTTGTGCTCTTTTTTTTCATCAACTGGTGTAGTATAAAATGCATTATCTGCATGAATGGTTTTATGACGCAGAAGACCACTTTCAGTTGCAAAATATATATGACATTTTTCACATTCAAATTCTCTTCCTCTTGGATTGTGTACATTTGCGTGTCGTATTAAACGATAAGCTTTATCAAATACTTTTAAGCAAACTTCACATTTATGTTGTTTTTTTACTCTCTTTGTTTTGATATTTGATTCGATTTTTTCAATAATTTCATTTACATTATTAGGACATTCTTCAGTATTATTATCGTGTTTTAAATTAGAATATTCGTTTTCCCTCAATTCACCCTCTTCCATTATATCTTCATCATCTTTTTCTTGATCACAATCATTGCTTATAACGGTTTCATTGTTGTCTGTTGAACTCCCTGTCTCATCTAGCTCGTGATTATAATCTTCATCGTCGTCATCTTCATCAAAACTATTTTCATGATTATTTGAACCGTTTTCAATATATTCATTTTTAATATTACCATGTTGGAGAAGTATCAAACTAACGTCGTTCACATCAGGTTTATACACAATCGTATGCTCCAATGCTGCTCTCATCAATTGATCCGATTTAACACATAATTCTCTTAACTTATACGCATTTATAATAATTTCCTTACATATTTTACATAATTTATCAGGTAATCCATCATCCCAAAAGATATGAACCGGAGTAAATAGCATTATCAAATCAGAATATTTTACATCTTGAAAAACTGAATCGAATATTGATTGTAGTGCATCTTCTGATTTTGTTAAACAAACCCGACATGAATTATCAAAAATTGTTTTTCCCATAAATCTTTCTGATAATTCCATTTTGTTTACAGTATTTTTAATCTTAAAATAATATTATTCAAAATAATAAACAAATATTTTTATAAAATTATTTAATTTTGACATAGAGGTAGGATGCCAGACATATTTGACATTTGTATTGTACAATTTTGTAGAGTTTCGTTCGTTAGTTTAGACGATTTGTATAAAAAAAAATTATACTATTTATGATTTAGACCCATCAGATTTTTTCATACTATATATACCCAATAAAGAATGCCACTTGAAACATTGAAACGAACGTATACAACCAACATATGAACAAATTTTCGGTAGTCCCATGGGCGGCACTCCTGTAAGCCCATCTTGTGCTAATTTAATAATGGAATATGTTAAAGAAACTGTTTTAAAAGATATGACCTACAAACAACCTTATTTCTTTAGATATGCTGAATTTCTTTAGACATTCTAATGTTGAGTTCTTTCAGGTTTTTAATGTACATCAATTTTGAACTTGACTGAAAGAACAGACAAACCGCATGATTTTCATTATTGTTGTATTGGTAACAAAACAAAACATTTTCGATTTAAATTTACATTAAAATAATTGTGTAAACACAAAATATTTATACACTTTACACAGAATTTATATTTAATTTTATAAAATTCACCTAATAATCACAAAAACTATCCACAAATAATAAATTCAAAAATTGGCGTCAAGCTTGTTATTGTTTTATACGTGTGTGTTTGTATTAGTTTTTGCTGGAAGACGAATTTATCAAAAAATCTTAATTTCATAAAATTGATTTACATCAAAAAAACATCAAAAATTTTGGCTGAAAGAACGCGCCCCAGGTAGTATGTATACGGTATCGGTATCGATTACGTGTAATCATGTATACGGTATCGATCAAATACGGTATCGATTACATGTAATCATGTAGTCGAAACAGGTTTCGATTTAGGTTCGATACTGTATCGATTACATTTAGAACAACGTTGTACGTGTTCACCCTAGTAAGCGAATATGTGATCAATACCAAATCGAAACTGTAATCGATACCAAATCGAAACATGTAAACGAAACTTAATCGAAACCTGTTTCGATACAAAATCGAAACTACTATGTAGTGGCAATGTTATCGAAAGTTTATAGAGTTATTTTTGTTTGTGTTAATTTAAAATATTTGTAATAATTTTTATTAATAAATTTGTTTATTATAATATAAAAAACATTTTACATATTTTTGTTAAATCTAATTACAAAAACTTAAAAAAAAATATAAATGTGAATGTGAACCTGAAATGAGAGAAAATGCCATTAAAATAAATAGTATTTAGAATTATAATTATATATGTATATCAAAATGTGAACCTGAAATGAGAAAAAATATCATTAAAAGAAATATTTTATAGAAATAAAGATTTATTTATCTAATCAATAAATGCTGCAACTTCAAACTATAGGTTATGTTATATGATGAAAATAAAATTAAAATAATTGTAGATAGAATGCATATTTTCTTATATATATTAAAAATGTACTTACTGTTGAAATATATTATATTATATTCACAATATTTTAATTTTATATTTGTTAAATTTATCAACAAATACATATGTTATGCGCGACTATGTCTATGAAAGATATATGTGCAATTTTAAATGTCAAAACGGCATATTTTTGAATCAGAGTTAGATGACAATATACATTATGGTTAATAATTTAATATGAATTAAATTCAGCTGCCATAATCAATTTTGCAGTTACCATTATCTGAAAAGTTGATGAAAAATATTTTGTATGAGAAAAAGAGGGATAGCATGCGCGAGATAGATATAAAAACTGCAAGAAAAGTTAGCTGATAGCAACTGACTTTTTCCCAGCGAATAAAATGCTATCGATTCGTTCATGAATCGTTGAAGAAACTTCTTTTCTGAGCAGTAGAATCATGATGGAAACGGTATGGAAATTTGTATGCAAAAAAATAAAATGTCCGCCAGATTCGTGAACGAATGCTCTACTACAATTCATCATGTAATACTACCACTTGAATCGCTATGGAATATTCCCCAACGATTCTATAGTGAAATTTAGGCAAATTTCTTTAACGATTCTTTATCGAAATTTTGTTAGTTTTCACCTACGATTCTATAGGTAGAAATCGGAGAACAAATTGAATAAAGCATATTGAAATAATTAAAACATATTTTTATAAATAGTAACATGTTTAATATTTTTTTTTACTTGTACATATATTTATATTGTTAACAATTTTCGCTTAATTGTAATCAAAAATTAGGTAAAATAAAACATTTAAATGAACTTTAGTAATGTTTTTAAAACATATTGTTGTAGCTTATTTATCATTTAGTTTTAAGCATGGTATAACGAATATAAGGTATTCTTGACAGCTAATCGAAAATTTTGTGTGACGTCATCCGGCGTAAATATAAAGAAACAAAAAATGTTTTAATTTGAAAATTAGAGAAAACATAATTTTTACGTTATGGTTTTCCTTATTTTTTTCATTAACAATTTGTCTATTAAGTTTTCTAACTCTAAAGAACATTTTGCAGGGTAGAAAATTTGACGTCCACGCCATGCTGCAGGGGTAATGCAGACAGAATTAGGTTGGTGTGTCGGAGATAAGCAGAGAAAAACTGCTTAGTTTATTACGCTACATCACGGCGAATTGGCGCCTTAAAACTTCTTATAGCCTTAACATCATAACAGAAAGATTAACGAAAATTTGGGTTGGGACTGAGGTTAATACCATCACTCCGAAAAAAAAGCTTTGTTAAATTTGATAACCAAAAAAAGAATACCAGACACTAACAAAACAACAGAAGTTTTACCTGGACGTGAGAAAAAACCAAACTACCGAATCGGAACGTGAAACGTGTGCAGCCTGATCGCTCATGATGCTTTAATAAGCCTAGAAACAGAGACTGAGAGGCATTGGATGGATATCATTTCTCTGCAAGAAATTAGACAGCCAATAATCGGAAAACAAAACTCGAATAGTCAATCTTTATGCAGTAGTGGTCATTCTTCTCGAAATGAATTTAGTACTGGTTTCCTTGTTGGTGCACGCATACAAGAAGCCGTGTTGAAATTCATCCTGGTCAATGAGAGGATTTGCTACTTAGGGGTACGCGGTACATAAAACAATATTTCTCTTATTGCCTTGCATGCACCTACTGAAGCTAAGACCGTCAATATTTTCTACATAGCACTGGAGGAGATTATGAAATCAACACCAACAATGATAATGGTGAGAGAATGACTGAGTTTGCTTTATCAAATAATTTGAGAATTGCCAGTACTTTCTTTTCGCATCGATCGATTCATAAGCAGACTTATGTTTTTAAACCGATTTTAAACCGTTCTTTTAGATGTGCAAATATTGGAAGTAACCACTTCCTTGTATGTTCTAAGATAAGGTTCCACTTTCAACGATCAATTCAACGATCTTTTACTCATTAGATAAATACTCTGTTTGTCTTTTAAAGTCCAATCATTTTCAGTGAAGTGTAAGGAACAAACTATCTTATAATAAATACGAACATTTTCTTTTTCCACATGATTCTATCCACTACAAATTGATTTATTTTTCTGGAAATTAAAAAACCTTATGTTTTGAGTATGATTTTTCACATTTGTTGAAAACTTTTGGTTTTAACGTAGTTCGGCATTTAAATTTGTATATGTTTTAATAGTAAAACAAATACTAAAGTTCATTAATTAATGAATGAATTAATTTCAATCATTTCATTAACTAATAAATTAACTTATAAATCATACTAAATATATTTTTAATTTAAAAACAATAGCTTTTCTCATTGATAATAACAACAAACGTATTATATAAAACTCTGAATGACGTCAATCAAAATCAAAATGGCATCGCTGTCACTCTAGTGAGAATACCTTATTTTCATTTTACCATGGTTTTAAGCTTTTTTGCTATGTATCTGAAAATATAAAAATAATTCATTGAAACAAATTTTAAAATTATTTTAGTTTAATATAATATCGAACAGAACTGAATTAAGTATATTTATACATGCCTGCTTTGATGAATACGCCTTCCACCTTAAATCTTATCAATCGTTTTGTTTTTTTAGCCGCCATTATTGTTGAATATCTGTAAAAATTTGGAAGAAATATTATTATTTTAAACGTAAATTTTAATCAAAATAGCGTAATTACATTGTTGTGACCTGTAGTTATCCGTAGATATTACAATAAACACCTTGAAGATGTAATACACCAGTTATTGTATTATTATTTATTATTTATTATTTCGTATATCAAATACAAGCGCTTTTCTAGTTTGACAACTGATCGAATACACGTATATTGAATTTACATCGGTTATTTCATAGAGTATACAAAATGAACAGTAAGATATGACAGCTCTTCCCCTCTAACAGCTTTTAATACAGTTATACTATTTACTAAATTCAATTAATTTCTAATTATATTAAATTATTTTTACATATTTCATTTTAAAGTTTCTTTTTCTTAAATCATGAGACATTTATTAAAACAATTTGAGCTTATTCTTATAGATTTAGTTTAACGGGGGCTTTAATGATTCGGCTTGATCTCCTCAGTATATTATTATTGTTACTTGAGTTTATCGTTTGTGGAGTAGTACTGGGAATGTCAGGTTGTAATTCTGTTGTAAAGGTTTCAGAACTATTGAACTCGATATCCGTATTATTCTCTGAAACTCTAGAACTATCCGCATCCGCCGTATTATCAACTTCTTGAGAATAACTTGAATAGTTGGAGCTATCCAATTCATGAGCTTTCATTATAGCTGGTACTATGGAAATAGCTTCTTCCCATGTTTCTGAGTGTATATCTGCATCATTATTTTTAACTAGGCCATTTGTCTCCTTACCGGCTTCCGTACCAACGGGTAATATTTGGTCGATATGTCTCTTCCATACTCGACCGTCATCGAGTTTAATCGAGTAATGTAAATCACCGAATTTATCAATGACTTCTCCAAACTGCCATTTCTCGTGCTTGTTCATGTAGTCTCTTGCTGAGACTCTATTTCCAATCTGTAATGATCTGAATTTTTTTAGTGGTAGCTCTCCCTTTTTTATATCTTTTGAAGGAATCATTAAGTCCAAACGAGATCGTATCGGACGATTGAATATCATCATTGCAGGTGACTTTCCTGTTGTTGGATGATTTGATCTACGATAAGTTAGAAGGAATTGACTAAGGGCAGTATGAATATCTTTACCTGAACATTTTATGGCTAATAATTTGTCTTTAAACGTTTGAACGTAGCGTTCGGCTTGTCCATTCGTAGCAGGATGATATGGTGCACCTTGTTTATGGACAATTCCATTATTTTTCAAAAAATTTTGGAACTCTTCGGAATTAAATTGAGTTCCATGATCCGACACAAAAACTGATGGAATTCCAAAAGTTGCGAAAATTTCACGGCAATTTTTTATCGTGGTTTCAGCTGTAATATTACTTACTATTCGAACTTCTGGCCATTTGGAGTAAGCATCCACTAATACGAAAAAGTATTTTCCTAAGAATGGTCCAGCATAGTCACAATGCACTCTTTGAAAGGGGGCTGTTGGTATTTCCCAGCAATGAAATTGAACTTTTGGAGGGTTGGCTTTCTTTTTCTGACAATCCGTACAATTTTTAGACAAGGTTTCAATGTCGTTGCCGATGCCTTGCCACCAACAATATCCTCTGGACATCTCCTTCATACGTGTTATACCAAAGTGTGATAGATGTAGCTCATCTAAAACTTTTTTTCTTAGCATTTCAGGAACATAAACACGAATGCCTCTCATTAAGCATCCTTGTTGAATTGAGAATTCTTGTTGGTCGATCCCAAATCGATCTTTAGCATCCACAATACGACCGTTTTTCAATCCTTGTATTAAATTGGTGACAGACTTATCATTGCTAGTTACTTCTGCCAACTCTCTGGCAGTGATTGGCAATGATTCAATTTGATTCAATTCGAAATAATCTGATTCTTCCATTGAAACTGTTGGATCTTCAGTAGGTAGTCGCGAAACTGCGTCGGCATTGCAATGTGAGGTTGTTCTACGATAGATAATATCATAATTAAATGATTCTAGATATATTGCATAGTGCAGCATTCTTGTGGTCGATAAGGTTGGCAGTCCTTTATCGGGTGAAAAAATTTGAAGAACCGGTTTATTATCCGTAATAAGTGTAAAATGCCGTCCATAGACATACTGATGAAATTTTCGAATGCCGTAAATTATTGCGTAAGCTTCCTTATCGATTTGACTGTACCTTTGTTGAGTAGGACTTAATGTTTGTGAGGCATATGAAATAGGTCTTTCTGTTCCATCTGGGTACAAATGACTCAGTACTGCACCAACTCCATAAGGTGATGCATCCGTTGCTAATAATAGGGGCAGGTTTGGATCATAATGTACTAATACTTGTTCTGATTGAATTTTATCTTTTATCTCATTAAAAGATTTTTTACATGCATTATCCCAAACAAAATCCACATTAGTTTTTAATAAATTGTTTATTGGATACAAAATCGTACTTAAGTCTTTGAAAAATCGACCGTAATAATTCACAAGTCCTACGTAGGCGCGAACTTGATCCCTATTTTTTGGAATAGGCATATTTTGTATAGCATCGATTTTGGCCTGCATTTTATGAATGCCATTTTTATCTATTTCGTAGCCACAATAAACAATTTTATCCATGAAAAATTCGCTCTTAGTGATATTTATTCTCATATTTAGATTATTTAGCCTTTTAAGGACTTCGTCCAGTCTTGATAAATGCGTTTTATCATCTGATCCAGTGATTTTAATATCATCTAGAAAAACTGAAACTCCAGGTATATCTTGAAGAATTTGTTCGATATGCCGCTGCCAAATTGCGGGGGCCGAAGCAACTCCGTACATTAACCGAGTTGGTTGATATAAACCTTTATGGGTGCTTAAGGTTAACAACTCTCGATCTTCGGGCAAAACTTCCAGCTGTAAATAGGCTTTCGTTAGGTCCAGTTTAGTAAATTTTTTACCCCCGGCCATCGAGGAAAACAAATCTTCTATGGTTGGTAATGGGTGAACGTCTACTATAAGATTTGGATTAATGGTGGTCTTATAATCACCACAAATTCTTATTTGGTCATTTTTTTTTCTAACTGGCACTATTGGCGTTGCCCATTTGCTGAAATTTACTTTTACTAAAGCTCCCTCTTTTTCTAAATTATCCAGTTCGGTTTCTACCAATGGTCGAATGGAAAAAGGCACTGTACGATTTTTTATAAAAACTGGCTTTGAATTTGGTTTCAAATTTAATTTTGCTTGGATATTTTTTATCTTTCCCATAGATTCTTCGAATAATGTAGGATATCGAGTTTTGATATTATCTAAAAAAGTTTGAAAATTAATATTTGACATTTCAGTCGTCATAGTATTTAAGTTTTCAACCATTAAGTCATCTTTAATATTATTAAATGAATCGATTTTTAATTCATGTAACCATTCGCGACCAATAAGTGGATGTCTGTTTGAATCGACAATATATAGTTTTAATAATTTTTTTTCTAATTTAAATGTGACTTCTACTAATACATATCCAAATATTTGAATTTTGTTATTACAGTAGCTGACCAAATCAATGTCCGAATCATTAATATTAAATTTTTCAAAATATTTTAAATAATCATTTCTATTCATTATTGATACAGGAGAACCCGTATCCATTTCAAATTTAATTTTAAACTGTTCAATTTCTAGTTTAATCCAAAATTTTGATTTACTATTAAGATCACTTAAATTTAACATATCTGAAATAATGGAGTCATTTGAATGACATGAAGTGTCTTCTTCTTCTACAAAATTAGTTTGATTATTTTTAAAATTATTCTTAGAATTATGATTTCTATAATAAGTTTCATTTTTATTGTTCGCTTTAGCGGCTAAACAAACCTCTGATATGTGTCCTTTTTTTTTTACAGTATAAACATCTAGATTTAATATGAATACACTTATCAGAAGCATGTTTTTCATCGCCACAACGATAACATTTATAAATTTTATTCTTATTTTGTAAACTTACATGAACAGATCGACTATTCTTAGATGTACATTGAAGTTGGTGGACTGTAGTGGATCGACTAGTACTTTGATAATGCATGATGGTTCCACCTTTTTCGGATAGTTCCATTGCCACAGCTGTGTCCGTTGCCATCTCTAACGTTAACGTCCTACTTTCCAATAATCGTTTTTGAATTTTTTTGTTTCTTAACCCGAAAACGAACTGATTCCTGATTGCTGTAGACAGATGTTCTTTCACAAAGTTGCAGTTTACAGCAATTTTCCTTAGTTCTAGTAGGAACTCTTCTACTGATTCATTTTCCTGTTGTTGCCGTAAATGGAATTTAAAATTTTCCACTACTTCTAGCGGTTCCGGATCAAAATAACTTTGTAGTGTTTTGACGATTTCAGTAAAATCTTTTTCTGTTGGCTTAGCTGGTTGTATTTTATCATAAAGAACCTGGTAAGTTTCTTGTCCCATGTAATGGAGCAAGAAATGTTTTTTTACGTCTTTGTCTTCTATTTTGAATATCAGGAACGAACTTTCTAAACGTTCGACCCATCTTTCCCATTTGATTTTTGTTTTATCAAATACGTCAATTGTAAAAGTTGATGGTAATGTTGCCATTGTTGATTATTTTGATATATACTGTATAGAGTATGTTATTAGTAAATTTGCAAACAATAGCGCTCACCTTAATGCATGTACTGTATAATGCACTTTATTTGAGGTTAGAAATGCGTTTTCTGTATCTAGCAAGTATGAAGCTCTCTAATCCCATCCTCGTCGCCAAAATAACTGTTGTGACCTGTTGTTATCCGTAGATATTACAATAAACACCTTGAAGATGTAATACACCAGTTATTGTATTATTATTTATTATTTATTATTTCGTATATCAAATACAAGCGCTTTTCTAGTTTGACAACTGATCGAATACACGTATATTGAATTTACATCGGTTATTTCATAGAGTATACAAAATGAACAGTAAGATATGACATACATAAATTGAAATTAAAAAGCAAAATAACTACCTATAGTTTTACTAAACTTTGTTTAGGGAAATGCGTTTACTTAAATATGATTGAAACCAATTTTCTCACGTTTAAACTATACTAAACTATAATTATTTATATAATGTTGATTGTTGCATTGTTCTTGTTTTAGATCAGTTTCGTAAATTTAGTTTATAGATGGCAGTTTGCTCTGAGATTTAACCAATTAAAAGTCTTTAAAATTTTATAGATGGAATCGAGATAGAATCGTAGTGTAGCCTTCCTATGGAAAAGGTGTAGAAACTTTCTCCTGTAGAAATGAAATTCGTTGGGATAGGGCGATTTTTCTGTTCCGGTGTTTACCGCAATGGCGCTGCAAAAAGGGGATAAGAGAAAAAATCTCAAAAATTTTATATGGGATTCCATACAAAACACAACTTGAATAAATTTAAAAGTAATCTATGAAATTTCTCATTTTACCACAATTGAAGAATTTTAATTTGCTCATTAAGTATTATTGACTATATATTAAGCGTAATAAATAAAATATTATTCTTAAGTCGCTCAAAAAAGCAACATAAAAATTGCCAAAATTTCCCATACAAAGTTGTATGAAAAATTTAACCTATTTTCGTATTTGTTTTACGGACGGAAGAAAATGAAATATTTTGTATATTATGCTTAATATATAGTCAATAATACATCATAAACAAATATAAACTATTCAATTGTAGTAAAATGAGATATTTCATAGATAGTTTTTAAAAATAGTCATGTTGTGTTTTGTATGAAATCCCATATAAAATTTTTTGAATTTATTCTCTTATCCCCTTTTTGCACACCGGAACAGAAAAATCGCCCTAATTGAAAAATTATTTGGTTTACCAATTACTGCTAGAAAATTGTCAGATGATTTCATCTGCAAATTCAACCGGTTTAAAACCGATTATCACATTAATTGGTTTTCATATTAAAATCATAATAATAATTATATTATATTAGGTATAAAATGATTAAATACATATTTTCAAGATTTTAATGTGAAAGTTTTACGTTTTCTTTACGTAATTTCGATTCACATTTTTTTTTTCAAATCTTAGCGCATTTTCTTATTGTACAAGCTACAACAATTGCTCTATAGTGTGGTGTCGCCATTTTGACGGTTCATTTGCTTTTACAGTATATACTTTATTTACAATTTATATACCACTAATTTAGATATAATCGATTATATAACATAATATTAATACTAAATAACTAATGATTTTTTTAGAAATTGTTGTTTAAAAATTATTATTACTTCGTAAAGTTATTTGTATTTTCTTGCAGTTTTTGATCTTTTCGCCATCTACAGTCAAAAATAATAAATACTATCATCTGAAAAGTTGATGATAGCAACTGAATTTAATTTGTGTGTAATAGCACCATAATAGCACCATTATGGTGCTATTACACACAAATTAAATTCAGCTGCCATAATCAATTTTGCAGTTACCATAATCTGAAAAGTTGATGAAAAATATTTTGTATGAGAAAAAGAGGGATAGCATGCGCGAGATAGATATAAAAACTGCAAGAAAAGTTAGCTGATAGCAACTGACTTTTTGAAAAATTATTTGGTTTACCAATTACTGCTAGAAAATCGTCAGATGATTTCATCTGCAAATTCAACCGGTTTAAAACCGATTATCACATTAATTGATTTTCATATTAAAATCATAATAAAAATTATATTATATTAGGTATAAAATGATTAAATACATATTTTCAAGATTTTAATGTAAAAATTTTACGTTTTCTTTACGTATTTTCGATACACATTTTTTTTTCAAATCTTAGCGCATTTTCTTCTTGTACAAGCTACAACAATTGCTCTATAATGTGTTGTCGCCATTTTGTCGCTTCATTTACTTTTACAGTATATAATTTATTTACAATTTATATACCACTAATTTAGATATAATCGATTATATATTATAATATTAATACTAAATAACTAATGATTTTTTTAGAAATTGTTGTTTAAAAATTATTATTACCTCGTAAATTTTCTTGCAGTTTTTGATCTTTTCGCCATCTACAGTCAAAAATAATAAATACTATCATCTGAAAAGTTGATGATAGCAACTGAATTTAATTTGTGTGCAATAGCACCATTAGATATATGCTTCTTTTTCTCCAATTCGAAACTGTCGATTACAAAACGATTTCGATAACAGTTTCTTGCCTGGGGCGCCCAATCGGTTTACATCAATTTTTTTTATGTACATAACTTTTTTTGGTTGAAATATCTCCATATAATTTTCTTGTCCTATAAACAAAATATAAGATTTTCTTAATAAATTTAACAATTTTAACAGCAATATCCTGTTTAACCCTTGTAAAAAAAAATGATAGAAAACGATAGAAACCGATAGACCGTTTTCTATCGTTTCCTATGCGGTTTTTGAATGAGAATTAATGGGTTGGAATCGTTTTTCCCATAGAAACGGATGCGGACTCTTACGTTTTGCCTTTTGTGGCGGACGCAATTTCTATGGTTTTTGGGTGTTTCTTATCGTTATTTTCTGATAGAAATGAAAATCTAGTGAAAAAATAGAACCGTTTTCTATCGTTTCCTATGCGATTTTTGAATGAAAATGAATGGGGCTGTATTCATGGTATAACGAATATTTTCATTTTACCATGGGCTGTATCGTTTTTTTCCGATAGAACGTTTGTATCGCTTTAATCGTTTCCTATCGTTTTTTGGTAGATTATCTGAATCGTTTTCAATAGGTTATTTCACATTATTTTATTTTCTGTTAATTCCTATCTGTTTTAATCGTTTCTTATCGTAAAAGCCGAATTTAAGTGCAATATCCTATCGTTTTGAATCGTTTTCTATGGTTTTTTTCACATTATTTTTGTTTGTTCATTCCTATCCGTTTTAATCGTTTCTTATCGTAAAAGGCGAATTTCAGTGCAATATCTTATCGTTTTGAATCGTTTTCAATGGGTTATTTCACATTATTTTTTTTCTGTTAATTCCTATCCTTTTTAATCGTTTCTTATCGTAAAAGCCGAATTTTAGTGCAATATCCTATCGTTTTGAATCGTTTTCAATGGGTTTTTTCGCATTATTTTTTTTTGTTTATTCCTATCCGTTTTAATCGTAAAAGGCGAATTTTAGTGCAATATCCTATCGTTTTGAATCGTTTTCAATGGGTTATTTCACATTATTTTTTTTTTCTGTTAATTCCTATCCGTTTTAATCGTTTCTTATCGTAAAAGGCGTAGTGCAATATCCTATCGTTCTGAATCGTTTTCAATGGTTTTTTTCACATTATTTTTGTTTGTTTATTCCTATCCGTTTTAATCGTTTCTTATCGTAAAAGGCGAATTTCAGTGCAATATCCTATCGTTTTGAATCGTTTTCAATGGGTTATTTCACATTATTTTTTTTCTGTTAATTCCTATCTGTTTTAATCGTTTCTTATCGTAAAAGCCGAATTTAAGTGCAATATCCTATCGTTTTGAATCGTTTTCCATGGTTTTTTTCACATTATTTTTGTTTGTTTATTCCTATCCGTTTTAATCGTTTCTTATCGTAAAAGGCGAATTTCAGTGCAATATCTTATCGTTTTGAATCGTTTTCAATGGGTTATTTCACATTATTTTTTTTCTGTTAATTCCTATCCGTTTTAATCGTTTCTTATCGTAAAAGCCGAATTTTAGTGCAATATCCTATCGTTTTGAATCGTTTTCAATGGGTTTTTTCGCATTATTTTTTATTGTTTATTCCTATCCGTTTTAATCGTAAAAGGCGAATTTCAGTGCAATATCCTATCGTTTTGAATCGTTTTCAATGGGTTATTTCACATTATTTTTTTTTTCTGTTAATTCCTATCCGTTTTAATCGTTTCTTATCGTAAAAGGCGTAGTGCAATATCCTATCGTTCTGAATCGTTTTCAATGGTTTTTTTCACATTATTTTTGTTTGTTTATTCCTATCCGTTTTAATCGTTTCTTATCGTAAAAGGCGAATTTCAGTGCAATATCCTATCGTTTTGAATCGTCTTCAATGGGTTATTTCACATTATTTTTTTTCTGTTAATTCCTATCTGTTTTAATCGTTTCTTATCGTAAAAGCCGAATTTAAGTGCAATATCTTATCATTTTGAACCGTTTTCAATGGGTTTTTTCACATTATTTTTTATTTGTTCATTCCTATCCGTTTCAATCGTTTCTTATCGTAAAAGGCGAATTTCAGTGCAACATCCTATCGTTTTGAATCGTTTTCAATAGGTTATTTCACATTATTTTTTTTTTCTGTTAATTCCTATCCGTTTTAATCGTTTCTTATCGTAAAAGGCGTAGTGCAATATCCTATCGTTCTGAATCGTTTTCAATGGTTTTTTTCACATTATTTTTTTTTGTTTATTCCTATCCGTTTTAATCGTTTCTTATCGTAAAAGGCGAATCTCAGTGCAATATCCTATCGTTTTGAATCGTTTTCAATGGGTTATTTCACATTATTTTTTTTCTGTTAATTCCTATCCGTTTTAATCGTTTCTTATCGTTAAAGCCGAATTTTAGTGCAATATCCTATCGTTTTGAATCGTTTTCAATGGGTTTTTTTGCATTATTTTTTTTTGTTTATTCCTATCCGTTTTAATCGTAAAAGGCGAATTTCAGTGCAATATCCTATCGTTTTGAATCGTTTTCAATGGGTTATTTCACATTATTCTTTTTCTGTTAATTCCTATCCGTTTTAATCGTTTCTTATCGTAAAAGGCGAATTTTAGTACAATATCCTATTGTTTTTAATCGTTTTCAATGGCTTTTTTCACATTATTTTTTTTGTTTATTCCTATCTGTTTTAATCGTTTCTTATCGTAAAAGACGAATTTCAATGCAATGTCCTGTCGTTTTGAATCGTTTTCAATGGGTTATTTCACATTTTTTTTTCTTTATTGATTCATGTAACAATTACAATTTTCAGTTACAATAACTCAAATGGGTTGTCCTGTAACGTTAAGCTTACAATTATAATTTTAATATTTATATGGCAATTGCCTAATATAAATTTAATACAATTAACAATGTTTACACTAATTCAAAAAATTCAATATAAATAGAGGTATAATTAATTAATTAACATAGAGGTATAATTAAACAATTAATAATTAATTAACAAAAAATGCTAAATTTTTTTTGTTATTTTCTGTATAGTTAAAGATTTAATAAAAGTTGAACATTATTTTTTTTCTGGTTAGAAATTTATTACAAAACTAACACGAAGCATCAATTCGTTGCCGGAAAATCATAACAGATCATAAATTAATATAACTTAGTGAAAAGATGATACAATCAGCAAACTACTCAAAAACCTCTTCATTTAGCGTTTCGAGAAAATATTACAAAATCACAAATTTATTTTTCTTTCGAAATTCCAAAAACACTGTAAAAATTAAATAAAATCAAACTTTTTCCTAAATTCTAAAAATATTTCAAAAATTATTACAAAACCAAAGATTAAACTTTTATTAAAAATTCTGAAAATATTGCAAAAATTAACAAAATCAAATATTGAAACTTATTTCATAATTCCAAAATTATTCCAAAAATTAGAATAAAACAAATATTTAAACTTTTTCTAAATCTAAATAATATTCAAATAATTCTTAAAAATTCAAAAATCCAAACTTTTTCCAAAATTCTAAAAATATTCCAAAAATTCTTACAAAATCAAAGATTGAAACTTTTTTCAAAATTCCAAATATATTTCAAAAACTATAACAAATTCAAAAATTTCCATGTCACATTTACGTCATACAAAGTCCTTATAAAAAAATCGAAAGAAACCGATAGAAAACGATTGAAAACGAATAGTTTTCTATCGTTTGCTATCCGTTTCTATCGGATTTAATCATTTTAAACGCATAGACTATATCTGCCAGATATAAAACGCACCGTAATCTATCGTAACCTATAGGATTTTTCAGTTTACGGTTTCAATGGTTTTTCTACGATAGAATTTCTATCGTAGTTAATCGTTTTGAATCAGAAGATCAGGATTGAAATTTTTTTTGGTGAAATTGAAAAAGTTTTGAATCGTTTTCTATCCGACATTACATACACCAATCGTAACTTATCGTATTTTTCCGTCATTAGATTTCTATCGGGCTGAATCTGAAATTTACGATTGAGATGTTTTCAGGAGAAATCAACCAATCGTAATCTATCGTTATCAATAGGATTTTTACTTTTCGGTTTCAATGGTTTTTTTACGATGGAATTTCTATCGTTGTTAATCGTTTTAAATCTGAAGATTGTAGTGTGGCCCTAATTCGAAGCCACTTCTTATTATAATTATTGAACTTTTATACACAGCTAACTAAAATAATAATAATTCAAAAAAACACCCCGGAATAGCGGTTTGTTTCCCCCCTCACTGACGACTCTAGAGTTTAGGAATCCCTTAATCTTCTACTTATTATTCTGTCATCCTCAATTCAAAATTAATAATTTAAAGGAATATAAGAATATGTACATATAAAAATAATTAATGATAACTTACAGCTAATTGTTTTTCTTCGATGTGCCATTAACCCAATTTAGTGCGATATCCACTCCAGTTATAAACTTGATCATCCAAACACAAATTTGTTTCTTTTCCTTGTAATGTATTTCCTTCTTCCAAATAAATTCCCCTGATTTCTCTGATTGGTTCGACAAAAAAACGAAACCCAAATCCAATAATTTTTATACCGTCAGATTACTATTTGGTTAGCCACTTCCTTTAAACTTGCTTGCATCACCAATTCTTCGCCTATGACACCTTATTTTATGTTCGATCAAAATGACCAATCAGTAATGCGGATGCCCTTTCAATATCTTCTTCGGTTTCTTAAAATTTATGTTCTGAAGATAAAAGTTCACCATATTTGTTCACACTTATAATTTTATTTCTATTATAAAGAACTTTACAAAGGATAATCAAAAAAAAACTCTATGCATTATCAAAGATAATTTTAATGATTCTCCAACCAAATATGAACTTATTTGTTTATTTAATTTTAATTTCTATCGATAAACATTTTGCGTTTAAAAAAAATTAAACAAGATTTTATTTTTCTTGACACCAAACTTGGAAAAGAAGTTATTCTTTTTTTTTTGATCGCAAAAACCGAATTAAACTTTTTAATTTCACGTTTCAACATCGAATGAATCTTTTTATTTTTCAAAATTGCAAAATGTGATTTTGCTTTTGCCATCTTATGATGTCAAAACAAAATCGGGTAATACTTGAAATTCAGCAATGATTAACAACGACGTCTGTTCATTAGTATTGGAAATAAAAATTTAGTACGTTCGTTGGCTTTTTATAGTATATTCAAAATTTAACTAGCAGTTAAGTTTTAGAAAATTTTAAAATTATTATTAATGTAAAAATGAACGGAAACTACTGAAATGCATTTTTATTGAATTGAAAACGAAGATGAATCTGGTTTTATTATTGTTTCGCGATTATTGCGATCGTTACACCATGAATTCAAGATAGAAACCAAGATTTTTACTCTTGAAATCACAAAAACGTCGCCATCCCCTCCATGACAGAAAACCACCGAACTACTTCCACTTATTAAACTGTATCTGGGATCGAGATACCCACAGTCACTGGCGTCAAGACCGATGACCGGTTCCAACACTCATGAAGTCCTTAAGAACTTCACTGAGTATTGAGACTGACCATCCATCCGAACGTCAGCACCATGGACACCCCGATACAACCAGTAAGTATGACCTGAAGATGTGAACCCCAGAGACGACAATCAGCCAGAGGAACAACCCTACCTAACGAAAAGACATCATTCCCTGATGTCTTTCGCGTGATAGACTCCAAGATTATTACCGCTCATATCTATGCACTCGTAGAGCACATTTCCAATCTTAGTCTTAATCATTGCAGGTAAGAACTTTGGAGCCAATTTTGCCGAGAATTTTTTGGTAGCGTCACTCAAATGATGTTGCCGTACAAACACACGTTGTTGTGGTTGAAAAGTCCGTAGTTTAGATCGCAGGTTGTACTGATGTTGTGATTTTTTGAAGGCTGCTTTTAAATTTTGTTGAACCCGGTTCCTGAGCAGAGTCAAATGATCAGAGCGTTCCATTTCCTCACCAGCATCTTCACCAAGCTGGTGTAGTGATCTCAACAAATGGTAAGTATTTCCATCCGAGATTGGATGTTGACCAAATAATAAATAGTACGGTGAGTACTTGGTAGCAGAATGTACTGCAGCCCGCAGTGCATATGCGATTTCACCAATTTGTGAGTCCCACTTGGTATGTTGACCTTTAATGAACGCTCGAATTGCTGCTAGAACTGACCTATTGACCCGCTCTGACGCGTTACTTTGAGGACTATAGACACCGGTCCTAATGTGTTTAATGCCGAAATCTGACAAAAGACTTTGGAAGTTCCTACTAGTGAACTGTTTGCCATTGTCACTGTGCAGAAACTCTGGCACCCCATATGTAAGAAACACTTCATTCCTTAGAAAAGCATTCACCTTCGGTGAAGTTGCGTTTCTAAGTGGTTTCAGTAGTACAAACTTCGTAGCATGATCCAGAACTATCAATAACACCGTATTCCCAAGTGTAGAACGAGGATACGGTCCCAAAAAATCTATATAGACTCTCTGCCATGGACGTGCTGTTTCGAATTGATATTGCATCGGAGGACGCAATATCTGATTCGTGGCTTTTGTTTGTTTACATGTGTCGCAGGACACAACATAGTTGTGTACCTGTGACGCCATGCCCGGCCAATAATAAAGACGTCGAAGTAATTCTAAAGTCTTTTTAACACCCCCATGAGCAGCAGTACTATCATCGTGATGTTTCTGAATCATGTTGGAAGTCATCGGTTTTGGTACCCAGAGTTTCCACACAGGAACATCGTTAGGTATTGCATCAGGTTTTGGCTCAATACGTATGTATAGCTTATCATCCACGACTTTAACGGATGGAAAGTCCTTGGGAGATGATTGAACTTTAGCTATCATATCCGTATATTCCTTGTGCCGATAACCCTCATTGTCGATTTTAATTTCATTAATGTGATGTACTAATGCTTCCGTCAATTCTTCGTGTGTATCGTCATAAAGACGAGATAGAGCATCAGGGACTATATTTTGGGTACCGTTTTGGTGGACAATGGTAAAATCCATATGTTGGAGTTTTAGGCTCCACCTAGCCAGACGACCACTCAAGTCCTTCTGTGACATAAGCCACTTCAGACTTGAGTGATCAGTCACAATTGTAAATCGGTGACCTTCAACATAGCCCCTGAATTTCTTCACACTCAGAATTGCCGCAAGACATTCAAGCTCAGAAACTGAGTAATTTCTCTGAGCTTTGTTAAGTTTCTTCGACATGAAGGCTATCGGACACTCTTGTCCGTCAGTATCAACCTGATACAACACACTACCTATCCCTGTCAGACTCGCATCGCATCTAATAAAGAACTCTTTATTATAGTCAGGGTTTATTAGAACCGGTGCTGTAGTCAGCAATCGTTTTAAATTTTCGAAAGCAGCTTGAGCTTCTAACGTCCATTTCAATTTCCCCGAACTCTTCTTCAATAAATCTGTAATTGGTGATACCACGCTTGCATAACTTGGTATGAAACGTTGGTACCAACCAGCCATTCCCAATAGTCTACGTATTTGTTTTACTGTAGATGGAGCTGGATACTCTGCTACAGCTCTTACCTTGTCAGGGTCTGTTCGAAGACCATCTTCACCAACCAAAAATCCTAAGTATTTCACCTCTCTCAGAACAAATTTACTTTTCTTGAGGTTTATTGTTAACCCAGCCGCTCTTAACAATGAAGAGACTTTGGACAGCAATTCCATATGTTCCTGGAACGTGGAAGAGACTACCAATAGATCATCTAAATAAACAAAGACATTTTCGTGATATTGATGTGGTATCACTTTGTGCATTAGCCGACACATTGTCTGGGGAGCATTGCACAATCCAAAGGGCATAACCCGGAATTGGTACAATGGACGACCAGGCACTGTGAAGGCTGTCTTGTCTCTAGATGCTTCTGCCAGAGGAATCTGCCAGAAAGCATCTTTGAGATCAATACTTGAAATGTACTTTGTGCTATTTAGACGACCTAGTAAGCCATCAATCAAGGGAAGTGGGTAAGCGTCCTTTTTAGTTAGTGAATTGACACGACGGCTATCAATACATAATCTGTTTTTACCAGATTCTTTTTGTACCAGAACCACTGGCGAGCACCAAGAACTGTTACTCTCTTCGATCACGCCCATTTGAAGCATTCGGTCAAGTTCGGCATAGACCTTTAGTTGAACAGCCGGCGATGTGGGATAGTGTCTCTGTTTAACAGGTGCACTATCACCAACATCGATGATATGTTCAACCAAAGAAGTCTTTCCGAGCCCAGACACTTCAAATGACGGGAAAGAATCCTTGATCATATCCAGTTCATGTTGCTGATCAGTGGTGAGATTATGTGTATTAAGAGTTTGTAGCTCTGTGCGAGTCAGTTCACTAACAAAAGAAGGAACAATACCGAATTTCTCCCAGAAATCTATGCCCAGGTAGAGCTCTTCTCGTAATCCAGGGACTATATGGAACCGCATTGGTTTAGTGGAGCCATTCACAGTTATTGGAATTTCGATGTAACCCAAAATTTTTGTTGCAGTACCATCCGCCGTACGAATACACGAAGTGTACTTACGGTAGGTTGTACCTGATGATTCCAATAATTCCAAGGAATTTCTTCCAAGTATAGTGATTGACGCTCCACTATCCAATAGACCTGAAATATGTTTGTCCAAAATCTTTATTGCTAGTCGCGGCCGAGGATCCTTTGTTTCTGAAAGGATAGATGAAATACAAGCTTTGCGAAATAATTTCCTCATCCTCCAATATCTAATGTTACGTTCAAGACGTCTAAAATATGTGTGATGTAATGATGGGAAATTAAATGTACTGGGTGATTTTATTCTGGTTTCCTGAGTGGTGATCGATCGTCCTGCGTTGCTACATCTCTCGTCGTTTTCTTCGGGCTCGTTGGATGTTGAACCGAGGGTACCATCCCCGAAGCATGTACTCTCGGACGGAAGTTTACCGACGGGTGACAATATGAACAATTTGCATATATAACGTCCGGCTTATTACATTTCCAGCAGTGCAATTTTATTCTGTTTTTAGAACAATCAGGAGCTCGATGTCCATTTACCCCGCATCTAAAACAGACAATTGGTTGTCTGGACATTGATGGACCAGGTTGATTAGTATTACCAGATGATATCGCAGGTCGTTGCAGAATTCTTCTAGGTTGTGTATCCACAGCTTCAATATATCCATCTTGTTCTGGATCTATTTCTGATTCATAGTCGTCCATTTGCTGTAGTTCGCTAATCCTTAAGTTTGACATTCTGGTTGGGACTGGTGTAGACCACAAACGTTCGAACTTCTGACACAATGTCCGGAGCTCGTCCATAGTTGTAACTGTTGCCGCAAGTGTAGCGTTCTTCAGTTCTACACTCAGTCCTTCCCTAGCGATTTCTAATAATTCAGCTGCAGCAAATGGTCGAACTAATCTCCGATTTAACGAACCCACTTCAACTAAATACTCATAAACGCTCTCTTTGACTTTCTGTTTACGGTTCAAAAGAACACGTAATACCGCTTTATCATCGGTGAGCGTACCGAAGGTGCGTAGGAGTCCTTCCCTAAGCACTGAGTAGGTCACTTCCTCATATTCATGAGTCAAATTCAAATAATATCTATCGGCAGCTGCCTTGAGGTACCGTGGAACGATCGACCTCAGGTCGTCCCAGGACACACGGTCCCTCCTTGCAGCCGCCTCCACTCGATGAATAAACTCATGAACATCAGGAGAGTGACCATCCCCTGTGAAGTTCGGAACCCAATTTGAGTCATAACGACTCAAATTGTTCCTACGTACCTCTCGGTATGCTCCCGGTGACAATGCTGGAGCCGCGACACGAGATACCTGAGGAAGTGGGTTGTATGGTGGTGGTGCTGTTAATGGAGCTTGTGGATAATTTGTTTGAAATTGTTGTAACTGCTCCTGTGGTATCGGTTGATAATTCAGAGGCTGCTGTACCAATGCCGGATTGATGTATCTTTGTTCAGCTTGGAACGATGAACCCAGTTGTGGTAATGCGAAGTCCTCCGCTCTTAAACCTGATTGTTGAAAATATGCCGGTGGTAATTGATCCGACCGTCTCTGTTGTTGATGGTCTGTACGATTCAGACTGTTTATTGTCTCAGTTATTGGCTGTACTGGGATCGGTGTGGATCTCTCACCTGGTCGAAAAGCAGGTGAAGCAGATGGAGCAGATGATACTCCTGGTTTATTTTGTATAATTGGACGTGTTGACAGTGATCCTATTATATCCCAAGCGCGTGACAATTGCGAGATAGCGTAGGTGCGGGCTTCTTGCAAGTCATTGCGAGGACCCAACCTATTCATCCTACCTGTATAATGCAACACTCGATTCGCCAAACCATCTAAGAAGATCTGATTAACCGGTGGTTGAAGTCGACGTACCTGATCTAAAACAACTTGTGCTGCCTGCACCACCGTTTGAGACTCAGCTACCAAGTCTCTCGCATGAGATACCGTTACTGGAACTGCACCATGATTTACGTGGTTTCGCAGTTCCTCTGCCCAATTGACCCCCCTAAAATCCACACCTCGAACCAGACATTCGATCTGCAGTTCGTTGGGTTCTAATCCATAAAATGGATGGTCAATGTCTATTTGACTTGACATTTTGATGGTAAAATTTATAGAATCCAGAATTCACAATAACAAACAACAATAATAAAACCAATCTCAACAACCAAAAAAAAATGTAGCTAGTATGCTGTAAAAGTGTAAACAATAAAAAGGCGTAAAACGAAAAAAAAAAACCAACGAACGCCCCAAAAAAACAGAAAACTTTTGTAATAAAAAAACAAACTCGTAAAGGAACCAAAGGAAAGACCGTCGTAGTTAATCCTTGCTGAATCTGTACAAAAATTCCTAAGATATTGTATATGTAAAAATATAATTTATTTATTTTAATTTCAGATATGCTGAAATTTCAGAATTAATTATATACCTAAAATTATTTATTGACGACACACCCCTATGGAAAAAACATTTATTTATTTTAAAATTTGAAAAAATGTTTAAAGATGCTTATTTATTGGGTGGTCCTCTTAACTCAAAATATTTATTTAATTTTTTAAAAAAATAATAGATATTTATTTATATCTTGATGTCTTGCTTATTTAAAAAAAATTTATTTATTTAGTTACCTAAAATTAACTTAAATTAAAGAAAAATTATTTATTTAATAAAAAATATTTATTTAGTTTTTTGAAAAATTTGTTTGATTTATTTTATTTTTATTTAATAAGATAAGAGATTCCCAAAATCAAGATTCGTCTGGAGACAATTTAAAAAGTAAGTATGGTACAATATCCATTTTGTTCAAATTTAAAATATCGCGCTCGCGAGCCCACTTCAACAATGCATGTGAGAACTGACTAGAAAAGCCCCTAACGACCAGATTCTACAGAACAGATTCTCCCCAACCTAATAAAACAATCACAACTGTCACGATTAGACCCTAGGTCCATTTCTACTGACCCAGTTGTGCTTGTTTAACCTACAAATAAATTACAACTAAACCTAATGCGAAAGTTGTAGAACGCTCCCGAGCACCAGACTTCAAATCCTAAACTCTATGAAAAATTGTTCTATTGTAAAAGCTAAGTGGAAAAAAAATGGTAAGTTTTTTGAATTTGTATGAGGTGAAGCCTCTGATCCTGAAAGCAAAAGTACAATTGGTTCTTCTCTTCATTACACCGAAGAAGCCTCTGAGCAAAGAATGGTACTACTGGTTTGCACCTAAGTACAAACACAGCAACACCACTCCTCGTCCCTGAGGACTTCCTCGCCGAATGAAGAGAAGAAACCAATGTTCTTCGATCGCATAACCCCGATGGTCATAGGCGATCTAGGAACGACATCAATGTTAAGGGGATAAGCCCCATGGATGGCTTGTTAGGCCTACCGCTGGAGAAAGTGAATCAATAAACCTAAATAATATATAACTTATCCATAATCTAAATAATTTCCCACTTAAAAAGTGCTAAATCGAAACATGAAATACATAATATGTGTCAACAAAGTTTTACATGAAATTAATTAAATCTAATCTTCAGACTAGATAATAAATTGGTAATTTATATTATAAAAAAAATTACGATTATTTTAAATTCAAACCAAGCTTACTAATTTCCAAGTTATTAACTCTAATATATTTGTTTAGGTCAAATTTTTCCGCTTTACTTATTGTATTCAAAACAAACAACAAAAATAAATGTTAGCTAAAAATAACTACCTCTATACCTATCTCATCCCCTAAAATTAATCGCAATGAAAAAATAATTCTAAACAAAAAAATGGTGGTAGCTAAACACTTACTAAATCTAACCATAATCAAAAAAAACATACAATTAATTTCATATATAAATTAATTGCATCATCCAAAAATATGTACAATATATAAACAATTATATGTACAATATGTACGTGGTAGCATAAAAAAATTTCAAAAAAAAACTGCTTCCCCAAAACGGTTTTCTTTTTTCCAAATAAAAAACAATTAGTATTACTAAAAGTAGATGACAGCACAAAAAACAATCTCCAAAAAAATTGCTGTCCCAAAACGGTTTTTTTCAAAATTTAAAAAAAAAATTAGTCTTAACTAATTATACAGTGAGGGACAGGGGCCTCCTGTGGACCAAACCACTCCTCTTCCTGTCGCGTGGTCGGTGAGATGGGGACCTCCTCAACCAGCTCCTCCGTTTGAGTACTCTTGGTCGAGGAAGCTCCCAGCTCCACGACCAAGCGACTCTCCTTCTCCCTTCTTCTCCTCTCTTTCCTCTTCAGGTGAGAGCTCCTATTTCTATTTATCCTCCTTCTCTCACGCCAGCCCACATTCACTTCCTCAGTCACTTCATCTATCTCATCCACTTCCTCATTCACCCCATTCAACTCCTCATTCACTATCTCACAAATCAAATTATCCAGAAACTCATCATATTTTTCTTCATAAATATCATCCATTAATTCCAAAAATATTTTATGTTTTACTTCATCCAGAATCACATTTATCATTCCATCCACCACATTCCTCGCCTCAACCATTCTCTCTTTTCTCTCTTCATTCGCTCTCCCATCCACCTCATTCATCCAGGGCTCAAACCCACCTGGCCGACACCTCCTTATTAACCCCTGACCCCTCATAATTGTATACATTCTTAACAAAATTCAAAATATATAATTTCCTTGATCAAAACCAAAACGAAACCAATAACTGGTTTATCCTAAAACTTACAAAGAGAAACGCGAAATTCTTTAAATTTTTGAAAATATAAATTTAGAGTACTTATGATAAATATACACATGAACACACCTTAGAAACTAAACCTTTATTTTTCCCTCTAGCTTTTTAACAAAATTTAGCCAAATAAACCAACGCGAAAATAAACTATATAAGGATATTAATTAATCTAAATTGAAATGATCAATTAATATATAAATATATAAAAATGTTCCACAAAAACAAGTTTTTTTTCAAACAAAAAAACCGGCTTGCCAACGCCCAAACTGGAAAATATTTATATATATATCTAAAAAAAAGCTAACGGGTCCCTTTTTGTTCGGCGCTACGTTGTAGTGTGGCCCTAATTCGAAGCCACTTCTTATTATAATTATTGAACTTTTATACACAGCTAACTAAAATAATAATAATTCAAAAAAACACCCCGGAATAGCGGTTTGTTTCCCCCCTCACTGACGACTCTAGAGTTTAGGAATCCCTTAATCTTCTACTTATTATTCTGTCATCCTCAATTCAAAATTAATAATTTAAAGGAATATAAGAATATGTACATATAAAAATAATTAATGATAACTTACAGCTAATTGTTTTTCTTCGATGTGCCATTAACCCAATTTAGTGCGATATCCACTCCAGTTATAAACTTGATCATCCAAACACAAATTTGTTTCTTTTCCTTGTAATGTATTTCCTTCTTCCAAATAAATTCCCCTGATTTCTCTGATTGGTTCGACAAAAAAACGAAACCCAAATCCAATAATTTTTATACCGTCAGATTACTATTTGGTTAGCCACTTCCTTTAAACTTGCTTGCATCACCAATTCTTCGCCTATGACACCTTATTTTATGTTCGATCAAAATGACCAATCAGTAATGCGGATGCCCTTTCAATATCTTCTTCGGTTTCTTAAAATTTATGTTCTGAAGATAAAAGTTCACCATATTTGTTCACACTTATAATTTTATTTCTATTATAAAGAACTTTACAAAGGATAATCAAAAAAAAACTCTATGCATTATCAAAGATAATTTTAATGATTCTCCAACCAAATATGAACTTATTTGTTTATTTAATTTTAATTTCTATCGATAAACATTTTGCGTTTAAAAAAAATTAAACAAGATTTTATTTTTCTTGACACCAAACTTGGAAAAGAAGTTATTCTTTTTTTTTTGATCGCAAAAACCGAATTAAACTTTTTAATTTCACGTTTCAACATCGAATGAATCTTTTTATTTTTCAAAATTGCAAAATGTGATTTTGCTTTTGCCATCTTATGATGTCAAAACAAAATCGGGTAATACTTGAAATTCAGCAATGATTAACAACGACGTCTGTTCATTAGTATTGGAAATAAAAATTTAGTACGTTCGTTGGCTTTTTATAGTATATTCAAAATTTAACTAGCAGTTAAGTTTTAGAAAATTTTAAAATTATTATTAATGTAAAAATGAACGGAAACTACTGAAATGCATTTTTATTGAATTGAAAACGAAGATGAATCTGGTTTTATTATTGTTTCGCGATTATTGCGATCGTTACAAGATCACGACTTGAAATTTTTTGGTAAAACTGAACAAGTTTTGAATAGTTTTTTATCGTACATTCCATATGTCCAATCGTAACCTATCGTATTTTTCCACCTTCAGATTCCTATCGGCTGGAATCTGAAATTTACGATTGAAATTTTTTCAAGAAAACAAACCAATCGGCATCATTCGTCCCCTATGGGATATTTCAGATTTGGTTTCAATGGGTTTTTTACGATAGAATTTCTATCGTTGTTAATCGTTCTGAATCTGAAGCTTTTGATTGAAATTTTTTGGTAAAACTAAACAAGTTTTTAAACGTTTTCTATCGTACATTCCATATGTAAAATCAATCGTAACCTATCGTATTTTTCCGCCATCAGATTCCTATCGGTTTGAATCTGAAATTTACGATTGAAATTTTTTCAAGAAAAACAAACCAATCGGCATCATTCGTCACCTATGGGATATTTCAGATTTGGTTTCAATGGGTTTTTTACGATAGAATTTCTATCGTTGTTAATCGTTCTGAATCTGAAGTTTTTGATTGAAATTTTTTGGTAAAACTAAACAAGTTTTTAAACGTTTTCTATCGTACATTCCGTATGTAAAACCAATCGTAACCTATCGTATTTTTCCGCCATCAGATTCCTATCGGTTTGAATCTGAAATTTACGATTGAAATATTTTCAAGAAAAACAAACCAATCGGCATCATTCGTCACCTATGGGATATTTCAGATTTGGTTTCAATGGGTTTTTTACGATAGAATTTCTATCGTTGTTAATCGTTCTGAATCTGAAGTTTTTGATTGAAATTTTTTGGTAAAACTAAACAAGTTTTTAAACGTTGTCTATCGTACATTCCGTATGTAAAATCAATCGTAACCTATCGTATTTTTCCGCCATAAGATTCCTATCGGTTTGAATCTGAAATTTACGGTTGAAATTTTTTCAATAAAAACAAACCAATCGGCATCATTCGTCACCTATGGGATATTTCAGATTTGGTTTCAATGGGTTTTTTACGATAGAATTTCTATCGTTGTTAATCGTTCTGAATCTGAAGTTTTTGATTGAAATTTTTTGGTAAAACTAAACAAGTTTTTAAACGTTTTCTATCGTACATTCCATATGTAAAACCAAGCGTAACCTATCGTATTTTTCCGCCACCAGATTCCTATCGGTTTGAATCTGAAATTTACGGTTGAAATTTTTTCAAGAAAAACAAACCAATCGGCATCTACCGTCACCTATGGGATATTACTTCGGGTTTGAAAAAACTTAAGCATGAGCAAAAGTGAAAGTTTTACCCCCCCTTTTTTGGCATTTCTCGACGTTTAAGGACCTACTAATTCTAAAAAAGCAACAAAAAAAAATGTATGTCTGTCTGCCGGCCGGCCGACGAAATCTAGAAAACGGCTGGACGGATTCCAAAATTTTTTCTAAAAATAGGTTTACTCAATGGGAAGAGCCGAAAGGACGATGTGTTCGATAACTGTACCAGAAGTGTGTCAATAAATCGTCGAGTGTGTCAAAACAAGGATATATGCATATTTTTATGCGCTTAAAAAACGTTCAATTTTAAGTGAATACGAATAGAAACATTGAATTTGAAGAAATCTTGATGATTGGGATTGGTAAGCGAGACCAAAAACTAGATTATTGCATTATATAAGTTTGTTAAAAAAATATTGTGTAGTATGTCAAAAAAATGATTTTCATTTACTTTTTTAGCCAATTTTTGGAAAAAAAAATTTAGCTGTTTGTACTTTGTATGACGTAAATGTGACATGGAAATTTTTGAATTTGTTATAGTTTTTGAAATATTTGTGGAATTTTGAAAAAAGTTTCAATCTTTGATTTTGTAAGAATTTTTGGAATATTTTTAGAATTTTGGAAAAAGTTTGAATTTTGAATTTTTAAGAATTTTTTGAATATTATTTAGATTTAGAAAAAGTTTAAATATTTGATTTTATTCTAATTTTTTGGAATAATTTTGGAATTTTGAAATAAGTTTCAGTTTTTGATTTTGTTATAATTTTTGCAATATTTTCAAAATTTTTGAAAAAAGTTTAGTCTTTGGTTTTGTAATAATTTTCGGAATATTTTTGGAATTTTGGAAAAAGTTTGATTTTAATTAATTTTTACAATGTTTTTGGAATTTCGAATGAAATATTAATGTGTGATTTTTTAATATTTTCTCGAAACGCTAAATGGAGAGGTTTTTTGAGTAGTTTGCTGATTGTATCATCTTTTCACTAAATTATAATAATTTATGATCTGTTTTGATTTTCCGGCAACGTATTGATGCTTCGTGTTAGTTTTGTAATAAATTTCTAACCAGAAAAAATAATAATGTGAAATAACCCATTGAAAACGATTCAAAACTAAAAATTCGGCTTTTACGATAAGAAACGAATAAAACGGATAGGAATTAACAGAAAAAAAAATAATGTGAAAAAACCCATTGAAAACGATTCAAAACCATAGGATATTGCGCTTAAATTCGTCTTTTACGATAAGAAACAATTAAAACGGATAGGAATTAACAAAAAAAAAATACTGTGAAAAAACCCATTGAAAACGATTCAAAACGATAGGATATTGCACTTAAATTCGGCTTTTACGATAAGAAACGATTAAAACGGATAGGAATTAACAGAAAAAATAATAATGTGAAATAACCCATTGAAAACGATAGGATATTGCACTGAAATTCGGCTTTTACGATAAGAAACAATTAAAACGGATAGGAATAAGCAAAAAAAAAATAATGTGAAAAATCCATTGAAAACGATTCAAAACGATAGGATATTGTACTGAAATTTGGCTTCTACCATAAGAAACGATTAAAACGGATAGGAATTAACAGAAAAAAAAATTATGTGAAAAAAACCCATTGAAAACGATTCAAAACGATAGGATCCCAGAAAACACATTTACGTCATTGTGATATCAAAATGACATCACACTAAGTCACATCTTATGTAAGATCTGGGTCATATATAAGTCATATGTATATCATTATTTCCCACTTGTTTACGTAAGAACATGACATAACAATAATGATATAACTATGACATAAATGTGATGTCTGTGGAGATATTCGTGACGTTGTTATGATATAAGGTTGATATCATAGTAATATAAATTTTTTTGTGATGTGTTCTTTTTTTACTTAAAAAATGAATTTAATACAATTAAACAAAAACACTTACCCGTCAGTCATTCATTGGTCACTACTTACCTACTGTTCTATAACCTGCTAGGAAGCAATAACGAACTATACGCAAAATTTTTCAAACTATATACAATTAAAATGGATATACCTCTAGTGAAATTTAACAAAATCATAATAAGGTCATATTTAAGTCCAAATTATGACATCATATCAAAGTCAAATTTAAGATCAGTGTGATGTCATGAAAGCATCATATAAATGATACCAGGATATAGTCATAACGGGTGTCAGTTTTATGTCAAATTTACGTAACAACTACATCACATATATATGACGTTCGTGTGATGTCATATTTACGTCTTGTGTTCACTGGGATATTGCACTGAAATTCGGCTTTTACGATAAGAAACAATTAAAACGGATAGGAATAAACAAAAAAAAATAATGTGAAAAAACCCATTGAAAACGATTCAAAACGACAATTTGACTTTTAAGATAAGAAACGATTGAAACGGATAGGAATTAACAGAAAAAATAATAATGTGAAAAAACCCATTGAAAACGATAGGATATTGCACTGAAATTTGGCTTCTACCATAAGAAACGATTAAAACGGATAGGAATTAACAGAAAAAAAAATTATGGGAAAAAACCCATTGAAAACGATTCAAAACGATAGGATATTGCACTGAAATTCGGCTTTCACTATAAGAAACAGTTAAAACGGATAGGAATAAACAAAAAAAAATAATGTGAAAAAACCCATTGAAAACGATTCAAAACGATAGGATATTGCACTAAAATTTGACTTTTAAGATAAGAAACGATTGAAACGGATATGAATTAACAGAAAAAAAAATAATGTGAAAAAACCCATTGAAAACGATTCAAAACGATAGGATATTGCACTGAAATTTGGCTTTTACGATAAGAAACGATTAAAACGGATAGGTATAAACAAACAAAAATAATGTGAAAAAACCCATTGAAAACGATTCAAAACGATAGGATATTGCACTGAAATTCGGCTTTTACGATAAGAAACGATTAAAACGGATAGGAATAAACAAACAAAAAATAATGTGAAAAAACCCATTGAAAACGATTCAAAACGATAGGATATTGCACTAAAATTCGGCTTTTACGATAAGAAACGATTAAAACGGATAGGAATTAACAGAAAAAAAATTATGTGAAAAAGCCCATTGCAAACGATTCAAAACGATAGGATATTGCACTGAAATTCGGCTTTTACGATAAGAAACGATTAAAACGGATAGGAATTAACAGAAAAAAAGATAATGTGAAATAACCCATTGAAAACGATTCAAAACGATAGGATATTGCACTGGAATTCGCCTTTTACGATAAGAAACGATTAAAACGGATAGGAATTGACAGAAAAAAAAAATAATGTGAAATAACCCATTGAAAACGATTCAGATAATCTACCAAGAAACGATAGGAAACGATTAAAACGATACAAACATTCTATCGGAAAAAAACGATACAGCCCTATTCATTTTCATTCAAAAACCGCATAGGAAACGATAGAAAACGGTCCTATTTTTTTACTAGATTTTCATTTCTATCAGAAAATAACGATAAGAAACACTGAAAAACGATAGAAATTGCGTCCGCCACAAAAGCAAAACGTAAGAGTCCGCATCCGTTTCTATGGGAAAAAACGATTCCAACCAATTAATTCTCATTCAAAAACCTCATAGGAAACGACAGAAAACGGTCTATCGGTTTCTATCGTTTTCTATCAATTTTTTTTACAAGGGAGTGCAAACATTTTTTTTCCAAAAAATTGGCTAAAAAATGAAAATCATTTTTTTGACATACTTGACAATTTTTTTGACAAACTTATAATGCAATAATCTAGTTTTTGGTCTCACATACCAATCCCAACCATCAAGATTTCTTCAAATTCAATGTTTCTATTCGTAATCACTTAAAATGAACGTTTTTTAAGCAAAATATGTGCAAATATCCTTGTTTTGACACACTCGACGATTTTTTTGACACACTTCCGGTACAGTTATCGAACACATCGTTCTTTCGGCTCTTCCCATTGAGTAAACCTATTTTTAGAAAAAAAAATTGGAATCCGTTCAGCCGTTGCCAAATGCCAAAAAAAGTGGGGGTAAGAATTTCACTCTTGCAATACTGAGGTTTTTTCAAAACCGAAGTAATATCCCATAGGTGACGGTAGATGCCGATTGGTTTGTTTTTCTTGAAAAAATTTAAATCGTAAATTTCAGAATTTCAATAGGAATCTGATGGCGGAAAAATACGATAGGTTACGATGGAATGTACGATAGAAAACGTTTAAAAACTTGTTTAGTTTACCAAAAATTTCAACCAAAAACTTCAGATTCAGAACGATTAACAACGATAGAAGTTCTATCGTAAAAAACCCATTGAAACCAAATCTGAAATATCCCATAGGTGACGATAGATGCCGATTGGTTTGTTTTTCTTGAAAAAATTTCAATCGTAAATTTCAGATTCAAACCGATAGGAATCTGATGGCGGAAAAATACGATAGGTTACGATTGGTTTTACATATGGAATGTACGATAGAAAAAGTTTAAAAACTTGTTTAGTTTTACCAAAAATTTCAATCAAAAACTTCAAATTCAGCACGATTAACAACGATAGAAATTCTATCGTAAAAAACCCATTGAAACCAAATCTGAAATATCCCATAGATGACGATAGATGCCGATTGGTTTGTTTTTCTTGAAAAAATTTCAATCGTAAATTTCAGATTCAAACCGATAGGAATCTGATGGCGGAAAAATACGATAGGTTACGATTGGTGCTACATATGGAATGTACGATAGAAAACGTTTAAAAACTTGTTTAGTTTTACCAAAAATTTCAATCAAAAACTTCAGATTCAGAACGATTAACAACGATAGAAATTCTATCGTAAAAAACCCATTGAAACCAAATCTGAAATAACCCATAGGTGACGAGTGATGCCGATTGGTTTGTTTTTCTTGAAAAAATTTCAATCGTAAATTTCAGATTCAAACCGATAGGAAGCTGAAGCGGAAAAATACGATAGGTTACGATTGGTGCTACATATGGAATGTACGATAAAAGCTATTCAAAACTTGTTCATTTTTACCAAAAAATTTCAAGTCGTGATCTTCAGATTCAGCACGATTAACAACGATAGAAATTCCATCGTGAAAAACCCATTGAAACCGAAAAGTAAAAAATCCTATTGATAACGATAGATTACGATTGGTTGATTTCTCCTGAAAACATCTCAATCGTAAATTTCAGATTCAGCCCGATAGAAATCTAATGACGGGAAAATACGATAAGTTACGATTGGTGCTATATATGTAATGTCGGATAGAAAACGATTCAAAACTTTTTCAATTTCACCAAAAAAAATTTCAATCCTGATCTTCTGATTCAAAACGATTAACTACGATAGAAATTCTATCGTAGAAAAACCATTGAAACCGAAAACTAAAAAATCCTATAGGTTACGATAGATTACGGTGCGTTTTCTATCTGGCAGATATAGTCTATGCGTTTAAAATGATTAAATCCGATAGAAACGGATAGCAAACGATAGAAAACTATTCGTTTTCAATCGTTTTCTATCGGTTTATTTCGATTTTTTTTATAAGGGCAAGTGTCGATCATTGATTTTCGCATTGATTGGAAACAATCAATAATGAATATACACTCGTTACTTAGAATGTTGACTATAATAGAAATATTACACATTCTATGAATTCACACAATAGTACTGTCAAGAAAATTCAATGGAAAAAAAAAACAAAAAAAAAATCTTCATTCAAAATTAATAAAAATTTCCATAAAAAATTATGTCTAACTGACGATTGAGAAATTCAACTTAAGTAAGATAACTGATGATGAAGTTTCAACTTAGAAATATCATCGCCTTGGTGGCGTAGTGGTTAAACGTGTCTGCCAAAGGAATTGAACTCGTCAGTTTGGCACTGATGAGGTTACGAGTTCGAATCCCAACCAAAACACTGAGTTTTTTCTGAGATATTTCCAACCATACCTTTGAATTGGAGAAATTCAAATTAATTCCATAGTTACTTGAGTTTAATTGTTCACAAAATCCTGAATAAATATAATTCACCACATATTTGTATTACACGGTCAAACACCTGCATCTTTATTTACCAAAGATAAAAACCCCCCTATGATTATGTAAAAAAAAATTCCACAAATAGTACACAGCGTTGACGTAAATTAGCGCACGAATCATATAATTCCATTTCAATTCAATCAAAAATTAGTAGCAAAATTTTTTAAAGATGGTGTATCGTAGTTAAAAGTGTTATTGTTTGTGCTAACTGTTTTTTGTGTTTTCATTTATATTCTACAAATTATTATCAGAAATATATATTTGATAGAATTACATTATTAAAATATCTATTATTTTTAATATTTTAAAATAAAATAATAAAGATGGTGTTATTATTAGTGATAAAATATTAAAATCTTGAACTGTCAATGTGGCTGACAGACAACAGTTAGTCAATGGGTTGGGGAAAGTAATTTAAATTGAATTAAAATAATAAAAAAAATTGAAATAGAATTACTTTGTTGATTAAATTAAGAATTAAGTGGGTAGTTACTATAAAGTTTGATCGAATTTTATTTATTTGTATAACAAAGAATCCAATTTAATATACTTAAATATAAAAAAATTGTTTATTTTTGTGTCTGTGAAAGTGATGTTATTTTTCTTCAAAACATTAAATAAATAAAAAAAATAATAAAGTTATGTTTTCAAAAAAGAAAAAGAAGCCACAAATATCATTACCAACCAGTTTTGTCCATCGCGTACATACAGGGTTTGATAAAAGAGAAGGTCGTTATGTAGGATTACCGCCCCAATGGGCATCGATTGTTGGTAATAATCAAATTTTAAAATCATCAAATCGACCATTACCATTAGTCGATCCTTCAGAAATAACACCTACAGAAATTTTAGATTTGAAAACTATTGTACGTCCACATCATAATAATAATAAAAATGATGAACAACCACAAGGTAATGGTATTGTTTTACCAAAAACAAGTCATGTAGCTCGCTCAAATTCATTACGTAGTTCAAGTCCACCAAGAGTTCGACGAGATTTACGTGGCAATGCAAATGTTCCACCATCTGTACCAGAAGAACCAACACAATTATCGCAGTTTCCAAGTATGAGACGTGATGGCGGTGGAGGTATATCAACATTTGGCCAAAAATCAAATTTACAACAACAACAACATTCAAAAGAATGGAATAATAACATTAGGCCACAATCTCAAATACCATCAAATTTTGATGGGAGTAATCTCCAACAACATCAACTTTCTCAACACCAACCTCCGTATCAAAATAACAATTTAAATGGAAATACAAATTTAACAGGACCTATAAATATACATACAGATATACCTGCACCATTGTTTAGGTAAGAATTATATCGATATACATATTTAAATATATTCTATTTTTATAGTCGTTTACATAACAGCTTTTGAAACTTTTTTACGCCATATATTTTACACAAAAATAAGTGAAAATTTCTAATTGAAAATAAAAAATTAAAAGATTTTTACTATATTCTAGTAAAAACCTATTACTTCGGTCTGGAAGACCTAAGCATTACATTCATCAGCTAAAAGTGAAATTCTTACCCTCAGTTTTTTGGCATTTCTCGACGTTTTAGGACCTACTGATTCTAAGGCTGTATTCTAATTGATGCTAAATTGTACTAAACGTGCTAAATCAATTTAGTCAACTATTTCATTTGACTAAAGCGACATTTTTTTTCTAAATAATTTGGAAGAAATTCATACGTTAAACAATATCTGACAACTTGATTATATTAATTTAAATTAAAGTTTGGTAATTTTGTAAAATTACATTTAGATTTAGCGGTTTAGTACAATTTAGTCGTCGTTTAGAGCACAGCCTAAAAAAGCAAAAAATAAAATGTATATTTGTCTGCCGGCCGGCCGTCACAACCGACGAAATCTAGAAAGCCGCTCGACGGATTTCAAAATTTTTTTTTCTAAAAATAGGTTTACTCAATAGGAAGAGCCGAAAGAACGATGTGTTCGATAACTGTACCGGAAGTGTGTCAAAAAAATCGTCAAGTGTGTCAAAACAAGGAAATATTCATATTTTTTGCTTAAAAAACGTTAATTTTTAGTGATAATGAGTAGGAACAAAGAATATGGAGAAATCTGGATTGTCGGGATGGGTATTTGAGATCAAAAACTAGATTATCGCATTATAAGTTTGTCAAAAAATGTTGTCAAGTGTGCCAAAAGAAAGATTTTTAGTTATTTTTTTACCCAATATTTTGGAAAAATAAAATTAATTATTTGTACGACATGAAATTGTATTATTATTATTGAGAATTATAAGATAGTCAAAAAAATAATGTCAAGTGTGTCAAAAGAATGATTTTCATTTATTTTTTTTAGAAAAAAATTAAATTAGTTATTTGTATGAAATGAAATGTATAACCTGAACCTGAAATTATTATTATTGAGAATTTGATTGCATTATAAGTTTGTCAAAAAATATTGTCAAGTGTGTCAAAAAAATGATTTCATTTATTTTTTTAGATAATTTTTTGGAAAAAAAATTTAGCTGCTTGTTTACTTAAATATAATTGAACATGGAAATTTTTGAATTTGTTATAGTTTTTGAAATTTTGAAAAATTTTTAATTTTATTATAATTTTTATAATTTTGGAAAAAGTTTCAGTTTTTGATATTGTTATAAATTTAGTAATATTTTTCGAATTTTGGAAAGAGTTTGATTTTTTGAATTTTTAAGAATTTTTTGAATATTATTAGAATTTAGAAAAAGTATAAATATTTGATTTTATTCTAATTTTTGAAATAGTTTTAGAATTTTGAAAAAAAAAATTTGAATTTTATATATATATTTAGAATTTTGAAAAAAGTTTCAATTTTTGATTTTGTAAGAATTTTTGGAATTTTTTTAGAATTTTGAAAAATTTTAAATTTTTGATTTTATTATAATTTTAAAAAATTTGGAAAAAGTTTCAATTTTTGATATTATAATTTTTGCAATATTCTTAGAATTTCGGAAAAAGCTTGTATTTTTAAGAATTTTTGGAATATTATTAGAATTTAGAAAAAGTTTCAATATTTGATTTTATTCTAATTTTTGGAATATTTGTAGAATTTTGAAAAAAAATTAGAATTTTTGAATTTTATATATATTTTTGGAATTTTGAAAAAAGTTTCAACTTTTGATTTTGTAAGAACTCATGGAATATTTTTAGAATTTTTAAATTTTTGTGTTTTTATAATTTTGGAAATAGTTTCAATTTTTGATTTTGTTATAATTTATGCAATATTTTTAGAATTTTGGAAAAAGTTTTAATCTTTGATTTTGTAATAATTTTTGAAATATTTTTAGAATTTTGTTTGAAAAAAGTTTGAATTTTTGATTTTATTTAGTTTTACAATATTTTTGGAATTTTGAAAGAAAGAAAAAATCACAAATTCATGATTTTGAAATATTTTCTCGAAACGCTAAATGGAGGGGTTTTCGAGTAGTTTGCTTATTGTATAATCTTTTCACTTAATTATGTTAATTTATGATCTGTTATAATTTTCCGACAACGTATTGATGTTTCGTGTTAGTTTTGTAATACATAATACATATCTAAACAGAGATAAAAAATACATGTATTTTAACAAAAAGTTATGTTTGATATACATCGCTGCCCAAAACTAAAAACCATGTCTCCATAAAAGTTTTTTGCTGAAAACTATATCAAAATCCTTAACCCAGACCGAAGTCTTGATATCTCAGAGCTGTGAGATTTCAGCCCCTCCATATTTTATTTTTTATTTTCAATTAGAAATTTTCACTTAAGTGTTCAATTTAGATGCAGGGTGACGACATTAAAGTTGTTAGAATCGAAGTTATTATTTGTACCACAACATTTTAAAAAAACGAACCGATTTAAGTATCGATATTCGTTACTTCGGTCTGAAAGACCTAAGTATTGCATTCTTTTTGGCATTTTTCGACGTTTTATGTCATAACGATTCTAAAAAAGCATCAAAAAATGTATGTCTGTCTGCTGGCCGGCCGGTCGTCACAACCAACGAAATCTAGAAAACCGCTCTAGGGATTTCAAAATTTTTTGTTTCTAAAAGTAGTTATACTCAATGGTAAGAGCCGAAAGGACGATGTGTTCGATAACTGTACCGGAAGTGTGTCAAAAAATCGTCATGTGTGTCCAAAAAAGAAAAGTCGCATATTTTTTGCTTAAAAACGTTCATTTTAAGTGATAATGAGTAGTAACATTGAGTGTGGAGAACTCTTGATGATCGGCATTGATATGTGAGACCAAAAACTTAATTATTGCATTACATAAGTTTGTCAAAAAAATATTCTCAAGTGTTTCTAAAGAAGGATTTTCATTTATTTTTCTACCCAATTTTTTGGAAAAAAATGAAATTATAGTTACATATTTGCAAGGTTGGCATGATATATATCAATGATATATATCCGATATATATCATTGATATATATCACGATATTTATTCCCTGATATATATCATGATATTTATAAAAAATGAAATAATTAACTATTCCTACCTTAAAGTTGAAAAAACTGTTAACAGTCGCAGAACTGCCCGCAAAACGCATGCTAAGTCGAGGTAACTTGGTTCAGCTATGCCAAGACCATGAAGCTGACATAAATCCTGACATAACTAAACTTATGACATAAATATTGTAATGAATGCTAAACATATGCTTTGTTATCTAAAGTCAATAGCAGTCGCTTTAGATGGAGCTCAAAGAGAGAAAACGACTATTGCCGTTGTAGTAGATATTTAGCATAAACTTGAAGCAGATCTTAAACTAGAACAACCTGTTGAAGTTAAGAAACTTTTTATCGAAGGAGAGACATGGTTTTAAATGCACCTCAACACCTAGCTAATTTATGCTTGACCATCGATTTATAGGTAAACGATTAAACAAAGAGAAGAAGCATATACTTCATTATTTAAATACAATTATTTCAGACTTTATTCCATTTGTAATGGCGCTTTTAACTGATCCTACACCATTTCCAAAATATGTATTTCAATTTCAGTTTAGAAATACACCACCAATGGTGTGGTGGAATGGAATGACTTCCCAAGTAGAGTTTTCCTGGCCCTTTAATGGGTAACGTACATGGCTTTTGTTATTGTGCCAGGTCAGTACTATAGAGCCATTTATCGACCTATCTATGTTTAACAGAAAATAGCCAGTATTTAGTTACCTCTGAATGGCTAAATACCGACCCATGAATACTTAGCTATTGTTATTGGGCCATTACTGGAACCATGAATCGACCAATCTACGGTTTATAGAAATTAATCAGTAAAGGTTATTTTAAATGACCATTTTAAATGGCACGTTAATGGTTAGCATTAATTGGCTATAGTTATTGGGCCAGTACTGAAACATGAATTGGCCTATCTAGGTCATTTGGTTAAATTTCACTACATTAGAAATATAGTTTAACTATCGTATCTCTGATGAATGACTATAATAATAAAGTAAAGGTTGGTATAAGTTTTAAATTTTTTTCTTTAGACATTTTTACTTTAATTATTTTGTATTTATGTAAAATTACAAATGATAATACTTTATATATTTTTATTGGACTTGTCATGGTTGACAGTACTCGGCCATTACTTCAATACTGGTCATCATTATTGGTCTGTTACTGGGCCAGCTGTACAACCCTGTATGGGGTATTGGTTTTTTTCTCTGACAAATGAATGGGAGCCATTTATTGTACGAAGTTATCAACATGAAAAATTAAGTTAATGGCTGAGTCATAGTTGCAAGTACTATGTGTCATGATTGCCAACACCCGGCCACTGTTGAACTACTGTCCGCCAGTAATTGACCATTACTGGACCAGTATCCGACTATTGTTGAATTACTGGCCGCCAGTAATTGACTATTACTGGACTAGTTGTATAACCTTGTATGGGCCATTGGGGGCTTGTATCTCTGGCCCTTTAATGGCAGTCATTTATTGTTCGAGTTATCATCGAGTAATATTTTGTTTATGGTCCAGTTATGGTTTCCAGGGCTCGACCATTGCTGCAATACTAGTTGCCAGTAATGAACCACTACTGGACCAGTTGTACAACCTTGTGTGGATATTGATGATGCAATTTGGTCAAATAAACAAGACAAAGCGAACAAGCGTATTCGTCATTTGGACTCATGCAATCGAAGATATAGACGAATAGGCTTGATAAATTGCCTATAAACTAAATAGGAGCTGTCATATTTGAATCTAGTTTATAGGCAAAGAAGTAAGAAACGAGGAAGTGATGGGTTGCACTGCATACAAGTGTGGAAAGGGCCATATATTGTATAATATTCAAGATAAACAACTTATTCAAAAATAAATATCAGAACTTGATATATATCGGATATATATCTGATATATATCGGATATTTTGATATTTATATAAATATCATGATATTTGCCAACCTTGCATATTTGTATGACATGCAATGTGATTGAACATGAAATTGGACATGGTGTATGATTCTTTCTATCCAACTTCAGCTACTCTCAACAAATCGGAACAGTTTGAAAATATCATATTGCTACAGATTAAATGTCGTTTTTTTTTTAATTGTAATTACTAGTGCAATGTTTATTGAGAAATTTTTTGTGTGAATCATCTTTGACAAACTTTGAATTTTTGATTTTGTTATAATTTTTGGAATAGTTTTAGAATTTTGAAAAAAGTATAAATTTTTGATTCTATTATAATTTTAAAAAAGTTTATGGAATTTTGAAAGAAATATGATTTTTGATTTTGTAATATTTTTTCGAAACGCTAAATGGAGAGGTTTTTGAGTAGATTGCTGAGTGTATCTCATCTTTTCACTAAATTATTTTAATTTATGATCTGATCTAATAAATTTCTAAACAGAGAAGAGATAAAATACTAGTACTTTTACAAAGAGTTTTATGTTTGATATATGTACATCGCTGCCCAAAACTAAAAATAATGTCCTCATCAAAGTTTTTTGCCGAAAACTATATCAAAATCCTTAACCCAGACCGAAGTCTTGATATCTCAGAGCTGTGAGATTTCAGCCCCTTCATATTTGTTATTGGTTTCGAAAAACCTAAGATACTCCGTTGTAAAATTCAGCAAAATTTTGTTAAATGAGCATTTTTTATACTTCTTTTTTTGCCGTAGCCGTAGAGAAAAAATTCAATTTACTTTGGCTATTCTACTAGAGTAAATTTCGAAAGCAGTCTTGAAATTATTTCAAAATCATTTGTTTGACATAATTTTGTTGATGAAAATAAGTAAAAACAAAAAGCATTTCAAGTTTCAACCACAAACATCAAAATTACAAGCTAATTTCATCGCTTCTTCCAGAAATGGGGCAGGGCATTTCCATGAGTTTGACAACTTTATTATTTTGAATTATACAACAAAAACTAGGGTACAATCCTATTTTATCTCCGTTAATAAAAAGTTAATTTTTTTTAGATAAATAGAAAGATTAGGTCGATCGAAATCGATTTAAAACTGTAGGCTACAGGAGGGATAACACTTCAAAAAAATCGGAATGTGAAAAGTGTAGAAGTGGACTTTTCAGTAGAAAGTTTCAGTTTTCTGGTTTTAAACCATTCATTCAGGGTGTTAAGGTAGTTGTTCAAAATATTAGTGAGTTGTTCCAGGTGGTTTCCTGTTGCAAGCACCGTGCAGTTGTCTGCATATGACGTGATGGTTATTCCTTCTGGTGTGGCAGGTAAACTGCTTGGGTATATATTGAACAAGCTTAAATCCAACTACTTTACCACAAGGCCACCCTTATAGAATTGTAATTATTTCAGTCTGAAAAGTTTTCAAAATCTTACCCCCCTTTTTTGCATTTCTCGACGTTTTGGGTTATAACGAGTCTAAATAAGTAAAAAAGGTCTATCTGTATCCTGGTATGGCAACGAATGCGCGAAAGCTATTGAGCGTATTTTACAAATTTTCAATTCTGAAAAATATATTTGATTGATGCGATGGCCCGAAAAGACTATGGGCTTGAAAACTGTACCAGAAGTGTCAAAACATCCTTAAGGGTGTCAAAAAATGTTTGTATATTTTTGGCTTTAAAAGCGTTAAGTTTCAGGAATAATGGGGAGTAACTTTAAATATATTATCATGTTGATAGTTTGCATTTGTATGTGAGATCAAGAGCTTGTCAAAGTGTGTCAAAAGCATGATGACACATGAGGACCATACATGTTGTTATCCAATGTTCGAAAAACATAGTAAAAGATTTTTGGATATCGCAACACAAGAAAACCTGGATATCGCTACAATATGCATTCTTAGGACGCTAACGGACGCAAATTTTAACACATAGAGGTAACTATTTGGATGACATTAAATATAATTGACGGGTATTTTTCTGGGTGAATTAGGCTTCAGCTACTTTAAAGTAGTAGGGATTGGGAAATATTAGGTTTTTGCGTATTCAATTTTGTTTTTCGCAAATTTGTAAAAAGCTGAACAGAAGAATTAATGCTAAACAATTTTTGAGAAGTTTTGTGGTCTTATAGGAACATATAGATTAGAAAAGATTAAGGAAAGTCAGATTAAATTCCTATTTTGCACAAAAGTTCCTAATCCTATTATTCAGAAGAAGCGTTTTCGCTAAATCTAGAAGGCTTATTTCATAGTTTCTGAACTAATGGGATCAGTTGTATTGAAAAATATAAGCTCGTGTCAGCTGGTGTAATTATTGGAAAGAAGCATTTAGCTATATAAAGAGGTTTTCTAACCAGTTAGGAAGTTGGAAAATATTAGATATTTGCAGACTAATTGTTTTTTTTTGAAGCTGAAATTATTAAACGTTAAGTTGATAACAGGATAAGTTGTTTGAGAAATTTTCTGAGTGTACTCAATCTAATTGGCAATTAACACAGATGCAAGTGTCAACACATTTCTCGCCTTAACACCGAGTTACAAGATTCGATTCCCGGTGATGGCTGGGGATGCTAAGTGCTATAAGTGCTTTTCTAATTAGTTAATTAATTAAAAAATCACTGCTTCATTTAAAATATAATATTTGTGGTTTGGAAGCGTCTAAAATTAAAGGTCCTATCTTATGGTTTTAAAAGGGTCAGGTATATCTAAACATAGTGTATCAAATTTATTCGACTGTGCAAATAACCGGGTAGTAAAATTATTAATTTCTGAATTACCCAAATTAGCCGTTTATCTGAATATTTGAGAACGAAATAATGATTACCAAACAAGAGAAGTGTAGCTTATACTTATAAGGTGCAGCCGCGCGGAGTTAATGCATTCAAGATTGTAGCATTTAAATTTGTGGTGGTACTATTTTGTTAGTAAACAGTTGCGAATCTTCCACTAAATAAACTGAATCTGTTGAAGGCAATCTAAAAACTTGTTATGAGAAATTTGTCTGATAAAAAGTACATTAAACTGGTTAATAATTTTTAATTCGATTTGAATATTGAAAATTTTGAATTATATATTAGAGATTTTTTTGAGCACTTAAGTTATTTTTGAATTTTTCAACACGTATACTATATGATTTTCTTTCATTTTGATTCCAACATTTACTTAATGGGAAACATTTTGGATTAGAAACATTTGGCCCATGAAATTAATTATTTGGTATCATGAAATGTTATTGAATATATGAAATATGGTTCAATCCAGCTTCAGCTCCTCCCATCTAATAAGAACAGCTGGGAAATACTATGTTGTTGCAGAATAAATGTCTTTTTTTTATAGCAGTAAGGGAAATTATTAGGGATTATTAGAGAGATGTTTTTAAGAAATTTAATCTTCCAATTAATAGGCACAGTTTGAAAATATCAGGTTCATGCAGATCAAACCTTCTTTTTATACAAGAGTTGTAATAGTTAAAATATGTATTTGCGTTAAACCAAAAAGTTTAGTGTGAAGTTTATTGAGTAAATTAAATTTTGGTCATTGATGAATAATATGTATGGTTCGAAATGTCAAATTACATATTGCAGACTAAATTTGTTTTGAAAACAAATAATTATATTTTGAAAAGAAGCATTTACGTTAAATGTGGAAGTTTTCTGAACTAATAGGAATAGTTGGGTAAGAAATTATCATGACGACGCTATATTTTCTAAAGCAACTGTTCCTATTAGTCCAGAAATCTAGGCTTTATAAATATTAAATATCACGAGTACGATGAATAATACGCCCGCGATAATATAAGTAGTATAAAACGTAAATAATTGTGTGTTTTATACTGTACGTTTTATACGTTTTATACGTACGTATAATATGTGTTTTATACATTACCGTATTATTCGTTGCAACCCTGTTTTTTTGGCATGGAAAAACAATTAAAAATTCAAAAAACATTTTAATTGTATTTGAAACATTTTTTTTGGTCAGAAAGTAACTTCTTAAAGGCTAAACATTTTTAATTAGTCTTTTTATAGCAGGAGACAGACTAGACTGAGCCATCTTGTTGACACATGACGAAGTAGTTCTAAACATTCAGGACCGATCCATTCAAACATTTAAGTTCTGTGGTGCATTTAGTGGAAGCACTGAATTCATTAAAAAATTTATTAACAATTACATCAATTTTTAACATCAACATCAAATTTTTTAAAAGATGAAATATCCTTTTTTACGGTATTAGAAAGCATGTGGCAGTTACAAACATTTGGAATAATATTTTTACTATAGTGAATTCTTTTCGACTGTACCGAACAAGTTCCAACACCGAATTATCTAATTTTGTATTCTTTTGGATTGAATTTCAATACAAAAAAAATAATTCGGTGTTGGAACTGTACTGAAATTTGTTCGGTACAATTGAAAAGAATTCACTATATATAAGAATTCACTAGGTTTTTTCTAATTCTGTCATTACACTTTGGCTTTTATGAAAATTAACATTAGCATTTTATTAGACGAATGCTTATAGAAAAATATAAAGATTTGTTAATATTATCCAATAGGACTTTGTAGACTCTGAACCTAAAACTTAAGAAATAATTTTTCTTAATTTTTCCTTACCGCTAGCTAATGGTGGAATTCAACCTAATGGTTTAATTTTTAAATAATGAAGAAAATAATTTTCCTGAACAATCGGTAGCCACATAAGACTTGGAATACATTACAGAATGATACGCAAATCCCGTCACAATGACATTTATTTGGCCAATTTTACTATTTGCTGGTATAAATGATGTTTTTTAGACAAACTTGCTTTCAAATTTCTGATATGCCGTTGAGAGTTGAGACTTAAATGTTTATGCCATTTTTAGTTATGTCATTTTATGTTGGGCCAGATAAGAGTCAATCAAAGTTCTTACTCCAATTTTTATTAAACTTTACATGCCGCTTTGATAGTTTATGCTTCTCAGCTGTTGAAGATGAAGCACTTTCTTCATCAATATCGGATTCGGATACACCAGCAGCATCACCTTCACCAACTAAATATCTTCTTGACAATTTTCATTATCATCATTCTCTGCTACTACATTTTCTAAAATTTCCAAATCCTCCAACTGTTGATTTCTTGCTCGGTTTTGGTTAACAGTAAAAAAATTTCTGTTGTATATTTCTTACCCATAGGCATTACCAAAAAACTTCATTTAGTAAAATGTAAGATCAACTTTGTTTCTTTTCTTTTAATAGTTCAATAATAGTAGATTCGTGTATGAGCTTAGAATGAAGGCAATTCTTCACGAGGATGAAGTTGCCCGGAACGAGCGTAGCGATTGGAGGGAATCATCCGAGTGAAGAATTGCCTTCATCCTAAGCGAATACAAGATACTATTTTATCCACGACTACAAATATTTCAAATAATTTCATTCAAGTTTTCCTGTAAAAGTTTATATCGATATATTGAAATAAATCGATAAAATTAAAACAAAACAAAACATGTTTGTTTATTTTATATGTATTGTTCTTGTTTTATCTGGTTTATATCAAGGTTGGCATGATATATATCAATGATATATATCCGATATATATCATTGATATATATCACGATATTTATTCCCTGATATATATCATGATATTTACTAAAAAAAATAAATAATTAATCATTCCTACCTTAAAGTTGGAAAAACTGCTAACAGTGTTAACTAACAGTCACAGCACTGCTAAACTAATCTTATGACTAAAACTAATCTTATGACATAAACATTGTAATGAATGCTAAACATATGCTTTGTTATCTAAAGACAATAGCAGTCGCTTTAGACAGAGCTCAAAGAGATAAAACGATTATTGCTGTTGTAGTTGAAATTTGGCATAAACTGGCAGTCGATCTTAAACTAGAACAACCTTTAGAAGTTACGAAACTTTATCGGAGGAGAGACATGGCTTTAAATGCACCTCATCACCTAGCTAATTTATGCTTGAATATCGATTTTTAGGTAAACGGTTCAATAACCACCAAAGAGATGAAGTACATATATATTTCCTTATTTAAATGATTACTTATTTCAGTCTTCATTCCATTTGTAATGGCGCTTTTAACTAAATCTACACCGTTTCCAAAATATGTATTTCATTCTTAGTTTAGAAATACACCAGCAATGGTTTGGTGGAATGGAATGACTACCCAAGCAGGGTTTTCCAGAATTTGAAATACGGCCAAGCATTAGTCCACTAATAGTTAACAGTACTTGATTTTTGTTACTGTGACAGTACTAGAACCATTCATCGGCCGATCTATGGTTAACAGAAAATAGTCAGTATTTAGTTACCTTTGAATAGCCAAACACTAGCCCGTGAATGGTAAACAATACATGTCTATTGTTATTCTGCCATTTCTGGAACCATGAAACACCCGATCTACGGTTTATAGAAAATAACCAGTTCAGTTTACTTTAAATGGCTAAGTAATGGCACGTTAATGGTTAACATCATTCGGCTATTGTTATTGGACCAGTACTGGACCATAAATTGGCCGATCTTTGTCATTTGGTAGAAATACACTAGAGTGTTATCCATTTTAGAAATATACAGTTTGTAAATTTTCACCTATAGTTTAATTATCGCAGCTCTGCTGAAAGGCTGTTAATATGTAATGTTAAAATTTTTTTTCTCTGAACACTTTTACTTTATTTTAATTATTTTGTGTTTAATTTATTTAAATTTACGTATGATAATATTTTAAGTTATTTATGGCCCTGTCATGGTTGCCAGTACTCGGTCATTGCTGTAATACTGGTTATCATTATTGGTCTGTTACTGGGCCAGTTGTACAACCTTGTATGGGCCATTCCTATTTTTCTCTCTGACAAATAAATAGCAGCCATTTATTGTACGAAGTTATCAACAAGTAAAATTATGGTAATGACCGAGTCATAATTGCCAGTACTATGAGTCATGGTTTCCAGTACCCGGCCATTGTTGGACAGTACTGGTTCGGCAGTAATTGACCATTACTGGACCAGTTGTATAACCTTGTATGGGCCATTGCATGGCAATTGGCAGTCATTTATTGTTCGAAGTTATCAGTCAGTTACATGATGTTTATGGTCCAGTTTTGGTTGCCAGAACTCTACCATTGCTGGTCGCCAGCAATGGACCATTACTGGACCAGTTGTACAACCTTGTATAGGTATTGATTATGCGATTTGGTCAAATAAACAAGACAAACCAAAGCAAGAAAGCGTATTCGTCATTTGGACTTATGTAAACGAAGATATAGACGAATAGTTTGATGAATTGCCTATAAACTAAATTGGAGTTGTCATATTTGGATTTAGCTAATTGGCAAAGATATAAGAAACGGGTGAGTGATGCGCTGCACTGCATACAACTGTGTAAAGGGCCATATGTTGAATAATATTTAAGATAAACAACTTATTCAAAAATAAATATCAGAACATGATATATATCGGATATATATCTGATATATATCGGATATTTTGATATTTACATAAATATCATGATATTTGCCAACCTTGGTTTATATTACTATACCAACAAATCAAGTTTTTAATTTGTTAGGAGAATTTTGAATAAATAAAATGGAATGAAATAAATAAAAAAGAATTTGATATATAGAGAGGAATGAATACAATTACAATGAAAGATATACGCATGGAAAGTATATATTCTTTAGTAGTCGTGGATAAAAATATTTAGTTAATAATAAATAAGCCAAACAAAATTAAAGTGACAACTACAAAATACATCGGATGTCAAATAAAAATATGTATATGTAAATTAAACTTTGCTCACAGAATTATAGGTTTGTCGCTGAGCGTTTTTCATATAAAGAATATAGAGGGGCTGAAATCTCAAGGCTCTGAGATATCAAGACTTCAGTCTGGGTTAAGGATTTTGATATAGTTTTCGGCAAAAAACTTTTATGTGGACATTGTTTTTAGTTTTGGCCAGCGATGTATATCAAAAATAAAACTAAAGTATATTTATTTTTTATCTCTGTTTAGAAATTTATTACAATACTAACACGAAACATCAATACGTTGCCGGAAAATTATAACAGATCATAAATTAACATAACTTAGTGTAAAGATGATGCAATCAGCAGACTACTCAAAAACCTCTCCATTTAGCGTTTCGAGAAAATATTACAAAATCACAATTTCATATTTCTTTCAAAATTCCAAAAATATTGCAAAAATTAAATAAAATCAAACTTTTTTCAAAATTCTAAAAATATTTCAAAAATTATTACAAAATCAAAGATTAAAACTTTTTCCAAAATTCTAAAAATATTGTAAAAATTATAACAATATCAAAAATTGAAACTTTTTTCTAAATTCCAAAAATTATAATAAAGTCAAAAATTTAAAATTTTTAAAAATTCTAAAAATATTCCAAAAATTCTTACAAAATCAAAAATTGAAACTTTTTCAAAATTACAAAAATATATATACAATTCAAAAATTCTATTTTTGTTCAAAATTCTAAAAATATTGCAAAAATTATAACAAAATCAAAAATTAAAACTTTTTCGAAAATTCTACAAATATTGCAAAAATTATTACGAAATCAAAAATACAAACTTTTTTCAAAATTCCAAAAATATTTCAACTAATTTTTTTTACCAAATTTTCTAAAAAAAACAACGACATTATTTTTTTGACAAATTTATAATGCCATAATTCTCTATAATAATAATAAAATTGTCATACAAATATATTTCATGTCATACAAATAAGTAATTTTATTTTTTTCCTAAAAATGGTATAAAGATAAATAATAATCTTTCTTTTGACACACTTGACAACATTTTTTGGATAAACTTATAATACCATAATTCTCTATAAAAATAATAAAATTTCATGTCATACAAATAATTAATTTTATTTTTTTCCAAAAAATTGGGTAAAAAAATAAATAAAAATCTTTCTTTTGATACACTTCACAACATTTTTTTGACAAATTTCTAAAGCAATAATCTAGTTTTTGATCTCACATACCAATCCCTACCATCAAGATTTCTCCAAATTCAATGTTCCTACTCGTAATCACTTAAAATGAACGTTTTTAAGTCAAAAATATGAAAATTTACTATTTTTGACACATTTAATAATTTTTTTGACACACTTCCGGTACAGTTATCGAACACAGCGTCCTTTCGGACCTGTCCCTTGAGTATACCTATTTTTAGAAAAAAAAAAATTTTGAAATCCCTCCAGCGGTTTTCTAGATTTCATAGGTAATGACGGCTGGCAGACAGACATACATTTTTTTTGCTTTTTTAGAACCAGTAGGTCCTAAAACGTCGATAAATGCCAAAAAAAGTAAGAATTTCGCTTTTGGCTCATGAATGTAATACTAAGGTCTTTTAGACCGAAGTAATGTAGTTGTATTTAGTTTGTATTTGCATTTTGTAGTTTATCGTTTAGTCGGAAACACAACCATCAGAAAATTATTTAACCGCGACAGACAGCAAACAATATATAAATACACTGAAGGATTTTTTTTATAAAGTTTGGTAGATTGGTGTTAGGCGGGATTTTTTGGTGCTAAAGCGGGACGTCGAGACAAAACTTGTACGGCGGGACAATCCCGCCGAAATCGGGACGACTGGAACCCCTAAATTCACAAATCATGATCTAAAAATTAGTTCATGTTTGAAAATGTAGGTGAAAAAATATTTCGTATTTCGTAATTGGTATAATAAAAAAAACAGAAAATTTAAGAACCGAACGCATCCAAAACTAATATAAATAAAAATTATGAATAAAAAACTAATAAATTTAATTTAAAAAGTTTGTTCACACAAAATCATTTGGGATGTTCATCAAAATAGTTTGAAAAATTGAATTTAAAGAAACGTAAAAACAAAATTAATCACATATAAAAAAAAGAAAATATAATTTTGAGTAGTACCAAAATAATATTTCAATATAATTTTGAGTAGTACTTTTATTATTATACCAACCGAACTCACCCATTATTGCATTTTTGTGTCGTTTCATGAAACAAGACTTGATCTGGATCAGATCATGCGTCAAGAAATGCAGTTTATGTATCTCTTAAGATCGGTATCAACGACGTTTGATTTTCGGTAATGGTATTTTTTATATAAATTTGGGCTAATTTAAGCTAGTGCCTGGCTGAGTGAGATTCTCATTAATGATCTTCTCTATGATCATTTTACTCATTTTGTTCAAAATCCACATCTACAGACTATGCATTTTTTTATTTGTTTCTACAGGTCCAAGTTTATGACAGGAAACATGTGTACATTTCTGATATATGAAATAGTTATAATAAAGCTTTTTAAGGAAAAGGTGTTGCGTAATAGGAATTATAGTTTGTGTCACATGTATACTTTTTAAGACCTAGGTCCCACAACAACATGCGTTCTGATATGTTTATGGTCGTTTTCTAATATTTTAAAGATTGAAACTATTCGATACTGTAGGCTCCAGCCATTCGTTCGATTTATAGGCAATTGAAACAAAGAAATCTCTATGTCACTATGACAGCGTTGGATCTCAATAGTTTAATTGTTTGCACCAACTAACTGATAATTTAAAGAATATGTTTGATGGATGATCCATTATAAGTTTAACTTATTTCCTAAACATATCTCACTAGGTATGAATTACAAGAATTTGCCTCTCAATGATATGAATTCCAGCTAAATGATCTTTTGATTGCCTTGTTAACAACATTTTAATAGAAGTTAATAGAGATAACCGGGTAGTCGAATATGTTATTAAAGTCAAATGTCCTAGACCAAGGGGTCATGAGGTCAATAAGAGCCATTTTCTTATTTTTTTAAGAGCCACAACAGTATTTAAGTGCACAATTATTTTATTTCATTAATATGATGACATACCTAACAGTTAAGTGCTAAAAAATAATTGTTTTCACCAGGGTTCTGGTGATAAAAAAATCTGATTTTTTCAAAAAAATCAAAAAAATCAGATTAATTTGATTTAAATCGCTTTTAGGTAGATTTCATATAAAAATCTACCTATTGCAATGGGCTTCATCTCGGAATTTCGGAAATATTTTTGTGCCAAACGACTATATATGATAAGCGGAGACAAAAAAACAAAAAAAAAAAAAAATTTATATACCTATATATATATATATGTATATAAACGATATGAGATATAACGAAAACGACCGGCACTCTCACGGTCGCATTTGTTGAGGTAGATCAAAAAAATTTTCTGTACTTGTGTGTTTTAATAATATCTTGGACAAGTTCGTGAATCAGCAAAATCCGACACGTGGTTAAGAAACTAGAAGCTTTTTTCTGAAAAAAATTGATTTTTTAAAACCGTTATAACGGCCGTTTGGATACTAATATTTCAAAAAATTTAACAAATTTAGAATCTTTGGAACCTTTTTTATCAATTTGTTTTAAAACTAGACCTCTGCAGTTAGAGGTTCCTGAGTGAGCGGCTCCAACAAAAAAGTTTGCAAAAAAAAATTTTTTTTTGAAACAACCGGCACTCTCACGGTCGCATTTATAAGGCCAGATCAAAAAACCTTTTTTAAAAATGTGCGTTTTGTTAATATCTTGGACAAGTTCGTAAATCAGCCCAATCCAACACATTGTTAAGAAACTAGAGGCTTTATACTAGAAAAAAACTCTGTTTTTTAGATCCGTTATAACGGCCGTTTGGATTCTAATATTTTTAAAAACTTCATAAATTTAGAATTTTTAAAACCTTTTTAATCAGTTTCTTTCAAAAAAACGACCTCTGCAGTTGGAGGTTTCTGAGTGAACGGCTCCAACAAAAAAGCTTGTAAAACACAAAATGCGTTTGAATCAACCGGCGCTCTCATGGTTGCATTTGTGGAGCCAGTTAAAAAAACCTTTCTTAAAAAAGTGTGTTTTATTAATATCTTGGACAAGTTCGTAAATCAGAAAAATCTGACACATGGTTAAGGAACTATAGGCTTTATACTAGAAAAAAAAGTGTTTTTTTTAATCCGTTATAACGGCCGTTTGGATACTAATATTTTTAAAATCTTCATAAATTTAGAATCTGTGGAAACATTTTAATCCGTTTCTTATAAATATAAACCTCTGCAGTTAGAGGTTTTTGACTTGTTGGCTTCAACAAAAAAGTTTGCAACAATCCCCAACTACAATTTCCAAAAACCTTATAACAGTCAATGTCAACCTTATAACAGTCAAAAAATAAAAGATTTGAATAGAAGAAATTAATTTTTTTTCTTAGAAATAAAATATTTTGATATTTTGCAGTAATTGCACAACATATGATATAGAGTAGGTTTGTGTCATAAATTATCACACACATGTTCTGTGGTAGATTTTATATTTGTTTGTTGCAAAATTGGATAGATATAATTTTGCTTGTAGGTAGCTAATTTTCTTTTTAAAATTTGTTCGATATCTGTTTTAAATTAGTTTGTTTTGTTTAAACTAATCTGATACATCAGATTCTCCTGGCACACAAAACTGTCTGATCTCGAAATCTACCTATTTCTAGCGGATATACGTGCCGCTTGGACTTTTTTTTGATTTAAATCGGATTTTTTTTATTTTTATAAAAATGTAGTATAATTTTTTAAGAAATTGTATATCCCTATGCTACGTTAACTTAAACTTTAAAAAAAACTTTATATAAATCATTAGCTCTGGCTATATTTTATGAAAGGTAAGGCTAAACAAAAGTTAAGTAAAAGTTTTTAGTTACTAGATTTTTACACTGACAGTATGTAACAACCAGTATGTTGTTCTAGCGACATGAAAAGCGTTACTTGTCAAACTAAGATAATTTGTCACTGCTTTAGAGTGATGTCAGAGATCCAATTCTGTAGGTTCGAAAAGTTCGTCGGATATGTAGATAACTGGTTAGCATTAAACGGCAAGTCATATGGAACAACTGTAAATAAGTTGTGTCAGGAAAGTGTGTAGGATTTAATACCTTCAAGATCTTAATAGTGACGTTAGTTTTTAGGGGAAATGTTTTTTTTCGTAAGCGGGTTGTACTGATTTGCATTTAATACTCTATATTTGATATGTAATTATTTATTATTTCTAGATTCATTTCCAGAATCTGTTCATGCTTTTTATGTGGGTTTGTCAACATTTCTAGTTGTGGTTTAATCTGTGACTTTGTTTTTGAAGTTTTACGACTATAGGCTAACATCTTAATTATTCTCAGTTGTTTCCAGTCACAAGTACGATGCAATTGTCTTAGCGTGACTTGATACAGATGCCATTGGTCAGGTGAAGATAGCTCAGAGTCAGGTATAAATTAAAAAAATGGTGAGCGTATTTCGTTCATCATATTCTTAGAACGCATGTTGTTGTGGGACCTAGGTCTTTAGGTTTCTATGTGTTGTTGTGACACATGTTAAAATTCCTACCACATTTTATTAAAAAAAAACAATTTTTTTTTGAATTTGATAAACATTTTAGAAATTTCTTCATTTGATTTAAATCAATGATTTTTTAAAAAAAAATCAAGTTGATTTAAATCAGTGATTTAAATCAAATGATTTAAATCAATGCAACCCTGGTTTTCACACAATCCAAAATAGTTACATATTTCCAAATTTAAGTAATAAAAATAAAATATAATTAGAATAATCATTAATTAACACGAGCACTTTTGGTTAAATCTTTGAAATTTGGTGTATAATTTGTTAAAGCTGTTCGCAACAATTCTGTAAGATGCTAATTAGTCAAGTATGAACGGTATTTCGACTTCACGTATTTCATTGTGGAGTACAAAGCTTCACAGCAATACATTGTACCATCAAAAATTGAAATTAGATGGCAAGAACCTTATTTCAAGTGTGGATATTTTGATTCAGGCACGAGTTCACAAAATTCAATTATAGAAGAAAATTTGTGCTGCATTTGCAAAGCCTGGTCCCCTTTCAATTGTAATAACTGCAGTGCTTCTGCCACTTTTTCAACAAGTTTTATTTCAGAAATTGAAAATCCATTTACAATAATATCACAAATAACTGAGTTGACAACAAATGCAATGTAGATTTAAAACGATTCAAATCTTCAAACCTACGTTTGAAATATGCTTGCAATTTTTTTTTTATAGTTCGGTTAATCACTTAGGTTATATACCTCTAATGCTTTATGCACGTGTTAATAATAGGAAAGGCAAGTTAAAAAGTTAGTGTTTATAAGGACTTGGGATAGGAGTGGAGCGATAGTGTTGATTTAAAAGCTTGGGGATTATATGAAGCGGAGAAAACATTTTTTGGTAATCGATTCCACCAGTATACGGAGCGTGAAAAGAAGGAGTTATTATAGCTAGATGTTCTCACACATGGGACTTCTAAGGTATGTTTATGGGAATGCAACGATTGTCGAGTGGCTCGTGGATATCTACGCAATGGTGGTATTAAATCAATAACTTCTTTAGAGCATTTGCTGTAGTAATATCTGTAGAATAGTGTAAGAGCTCCAACCACTCTTCTATGATGCAGAGAATCCATACCTGATGTTATCGTTGGATCATCAATCAGTTTCAAAGCACGTCTGTAATCTCTGTCAACAAAATTTATATAGGTATCTGGTGCTGCAGCCCTTAAATGGGAGTCAAATTCAAGGATCGGTCGTATTTATGCCTTATAGATTGTAGCAATTTCAGATGGAGAGAAAAAGCTTTTACAGCGATGTAAGAAGCCAAGTCGTTGGGATTCCAATTTTGCCACAGAAAGAATTATGACCATGCTATTTTAGTTTGTGATTGATATTAGTACCCAAAAGCTTAAGCGTAGGCGAGTTTATTAGTGGTTGTCTGGAAAACGTTGCATTACAGCTATATAGCGAGGTTTTATGGGACAAAACGCACGACTTCGTCTTCAAAGCATTAAATGTCACAAGATTCCGTTTACCCCAATCCAGGATTAATTCAAGATCTACATAAAAGGATTCAACTATTTTTCTACGATAACAATTAGTAGTTAGACTAGATGGCTGTTTTTTAAAAGAATAGGAATGGAAGATAGTGCTGTCGTCGGCAAAGCTTTATATTGGGTTTGTGGTGATAGATAATAAATCGTTGATAAAGATCAGAAAAAGGGTTGGTGATAGAACCGAACCCTGGGAACATCGGCTAGAATTGGTAATTTATCCGACATGGCACCATCCAGCACTACTCTGATAGATCTCTGGGATAAAAAATCTTCTAACCAACATATCAGGGTCTTACAGACTCCAAACGAAATGAATTTATTGTTAAGAGCCCGACGCCAAACTCTGTCAAACGCCTTGGATATGTCAAGGGAAATAATATGAGACTCACCAAAGTCATAAATTGTTTTACCCAATTTTTCCGTGAGGACTGACATGATGTCACCAGCAGACCGTGTTTTACGAAATCCACATTGGCGGTCGTTGAGAAGATTGTTGTTTTCGAGATATGCCATTAGTTTATAATTAAAATTTTTCCCATGACTTTGGCAAGTATCGAGGTTAATGCAATGGGACAAAGTTTGATGGGTCAGACTTGTTGCCCTTTTTCGGGACCGGTTGAACATTAGTCAGTTTCCACATTGATGGATAAAGACCCGAGCTTAGGGATTAATGAAAGAGACTAATTAGTAATTAGTGGATAAACCAGGGTATCCGCGCAACGTTTTAGTACAATAGGTGGTATACCGCCCGGACCAGCAGATTTGCTAAGATCTAGATTAAGCAGTGTTGACCGCAAAATTCTTGGACGAAAGTAAATTTTGTTCATTGATGATTGGATAGGTGGAATATCCGGCGGATTTATACCTGAATCATTGATGACAGAGTTAGCAGCAAAATTTGACACGCAAGTAGATCTGCCTTCGCTTTGATTTCCGTTACAGGGTTTCCCAATCCGGTTTCCGTTACAGGGATAACCAATCCATTAATGGTAGAATAGAAGATTTGATAAAGTTATTGCCAACCTTTTGGATAAAATTCCAATACGATCGGCTGGCTTTTGTGGCGCGTAAAATTTTACGATTAGCATTAGAATTGAAAAAAAATTTAGCTTTTTTAAATATACTATGACATAGAGTATCCAGAACCGAAGCATTTTTTAGAACCGGTTTTTCGGAGCTAGATTTTTTCAAACCCGAGTACCCGGTTCTGGACCCGGTTCTGAAACTGTTTAAAATAAAAACTATTAAATAATCATTATAATTTAGAAATACGTTTTAATTTTTTTTAATTCATTTTATTTAGCAAAAAATCACATTATAATTTAGAAAAACCTTTTAATTTTTTTAAAATCCTTTTATTCAACAAAAAATCTTTGATAAATCCAATGAGAAATAAATTCATTCGAGTTTGGCTTCTAACTTGCCATTGCTGCCCAAATTATCGATCATGCCTTCATGGTTACATCAGTTGATATGAATGTTGCATCACTGCGACATAGTGCTTCCGCAGCTAACTTTATAGGTGCAAGCGTTGTCACCAAAATATTAATCATCTCCCATTCATGTTCTTCAAACGAAATTGTTGAATTGAGATCGATTAAGGATTTTAAAATGCTGTTTTTTTCTTTATAAAAACGTTCTAGCATAAGATAAAGGCTGTTCCATCGTGTCTTTACATCAATCATTAATTGAATTTCTTTACCAAATTCTTCTTTAATGTATTTCTGAAGAATGTCATCGTTTTCTGTTGTTGATCTTAACCACTCACAAAATCCCTCAAAACTTTATTTTTGCGCCAAAAGTGTAAAAGTTTTGTTTATTTAACATTATGCCCGTCGCATATTGCCGCTATATCATAAGAAAGGGAATTCAGGAAAACTTGTTATGAAAATATTCAATTTACATTGTATCATTTTTATTGCAACTTATTTATTTTAATATGGAAAAAATTTCAAAATCTCGTTTTAATTCTATTTATTTATTCAAATATTTGTGAGTACACTATATTTATTGTTTTTCCGTTTAGTGCGTACACGAATAAATCAAAAGGTTTTCCTAACGCGTCAGCCACATACAGTTGTCCATGTGAGAAGCACGGATTCTCCAAATCTAATCCACATACTTGCATTAACTGTCCTTGTGCCTTGTTGATCGTCATTGCAAAAGCGAGTTGCACTGGAAACTAAACGTTTGAATTCAAATACCATATCTGTTGGGATCATTGGCAACACTACATCTTCCCCTTCGAATTTTCCATTTAAAATTGTAGCTTTAATGGTCATCATCTTTTTCACCGAAAATTTCAAAAAAATTTGTGCAATTTCAAAATATTTGGAATCACAATATGTGTCACAACAACACATAAAACCCTTTCCAGACCTAGGTTCCACAACATCATGCTTTTTAAGACGTTGATGAACGCAAATTTCTTTTTAGCTTTTTTGTTTTTTATATTCTTCCTAAAGAATGGAAAACTAAATAATAAATCCTTTCACATAATAATGTATGACATAGGGCAATATTTCATGATAGGATGGAGGAAACAAAAATAAAACACATTTTTTTTAAATTTGCAGGAATAAAGCTAAAACTGGGCTCATATCTTCGAGCAAGCACAAAAGTTCATTCTTTAAAAAAAATATAAAAAATAAAAAAATTCCATCAAAACCTTAGTCCATCGAAACCTTAGAAGCATGTCAAAGAATATTCCATAACTAAAACCAAGGGTGCTATCGTGGATTGAAATCTGCCAGCACAACTAAAATATTACTTATCCCCTTATATCAGTGACATCTAACTGCCATTGCCAGTGGTCTACGATATCTCCCGTTAACTGCTTTACCAATAGCAGGTACTAAAGTACGCGCGGTTGTCCCACCCATAGATCCAAAATTTTGAATTTTACATATGTTCCCGAACATATACTAAATTCATTGGTATTAATGCATTGTTACCGTTTGCAAATCACTTGATCCTGGGGTTCCGTTTTTTAAATATTAAAAATTAGCCAGTTACCTATGCGCAAGTGTACACAACAACTTCCCAAAGTTTCATGATGATCGGATGAATGGTGTATTAATGCATAAAGGACAAACACACATACCTGGCTTATTCACGGTTAAAAATCAACGTAATTTAAGCATGGAATATACCCTTTTTAGCATAAAAATCTGTGTAGTGCTAGTCTTCTTGATAGAAGAAAAAGAAAAAACGTTGTTTTGGTTATTTGTTACTGTATTGTTTTTTCAATAAATGGATGAAAAATTTGTTTAAAAAATATAGAATCGAAAAACCGGGTATTTGACTGATGGTCGGTTTTCGGTGTTGGAAAAATTGCAGGATTCCCGGGGATCCGGGTACCGGGTACCCGGGATTGGATTCTATACTAGAATGAGAACCGGTTTTCGGTGCTGGAAAAATTGCAGGATTCCCGGGGATCCGGGTACCGGGTACCCGGGATTGGATTCTATACTATGACAGTTGTTTCTAGCCCTGATATAAAGAGATCGACTGCTGAAAGCTTTATCACTTTGGTATTTGTCAAACGCCAACATTTTGTTGATTTTAGCTGTAGAACATTCGTCAGAAAACCAGGATTTGGACCCATTGTTCTTTTTCACAATACTGGTTGGAATAAAAATGTTCCAGTAAAATAATGAACGTGATCAATGCAGTTGCTTGGTTAACATTTTTATCCTGCAGATATAAACGGCAATCGATTTCGTTGTAAAATTTATTCAGTTTCTGCCAATTACATCTATTGTAATGCCAAACCTTTCGAGGAGGGGACAATTTTATAGTAGGCGCTCGAGAACTTATTTCAAAATAAGCAGAAACTACACAGTGATCTGATCTGCCAAGAGGAGAATCAACTAAGCAAGTATATTTAGCAGAATGAGTTGTCATGAAAAGGTCAAGTAGATTAGAGGAATGGCTAGCAATATTTTTAATATGGGTTGGCCTATCTACTAGTTGTGTTGGACTAGTTGGAATCAGCAAGAAATTTTGCATATTGTCCTTCTAATGATGTTTTGGTTGAGAAACGGAGCTAATCTTTGTGGTGGACGTTGAAATCACCTGCTAATATAATTGAAGATGACATCAATTGTGTCTGTAAGAGAGTTAAATGCGTCTAAGGTTTGATTATGGTGATAATTAGGACTGCGGTATAAATAACACACATACATGTCATGTTTATTTACGGTGATTTTGAGCCACATAAAGCAGAATTCCGAAATACTACTTGTTTTATATTGAAGGAGCCTTGTATATTTATCATCATTGCGTATATATATATTGTATATTTAACATCATTGTAAACTCGAAAGAAAAATTTACAATGAAGGGCTGATAATGTTTCGTTGCGTTGTGTGTTCTTAACCGTTTGAGAATTCCATCGATCTGCTGCTTCGTTTAAAGTAAAATTGCAACGCGAACGAAATTGCTTTTAAATTATTTCCAAATATTCTAACTTACTATAAGAATCACGATTTCTGAGAAATCGAACTAAACTTGCGACCAACAATAAAGACATCTACGAACTTCACAATATTATTCAATCTAACATTCAAAGCGAAGAAATAATGTAGAAATCTGTCTACACTGCTATAGAGCCAAATAAAGCATTTTGTTTGTCCAACAGAATGTTTTTAATTCACTCGATCTGTCACACTACCTACTGCAATTGAAAAACAGTTCACCGCAGTGTATTGATGAAATGCATAAGATTTACTCTTTTATTCGTATCAATTGCTCGCCAGGGGGTACTGCATAAAGACATACTGGTGAACTGAACTGCATATCATTGAAATGAAATGATTTGCTGGAATCAATAACCTTGGATGGCCTCAATCTACAGCTCTTTAAAAAGTGTCAAATACCTCAGATGCATTTTGGACTAAGATCTAGGTTTTCAAAGAATTCTTGTTGCGATAAATATTCTTGTTGTTTCAATAAATATTGTATAATTCCATAAAAAAGCACAAACTTTGATTTTTATTAAAAAAAGTTAATCAAATTTTATTGCCATTTTACCAATTTTACCAAGCCTAAGTAATATTACGTAATATTACCAATTTTACATGAGTAATATTACCTTTACATCGGTACCCCTGGCTATACTACATTTTAAATGGATTATTTGCCATTTCTTACTTTTTTTAACGACATATTAACCTACTATTTAACCTACATATAGCGGGAGCCCTGATAAATGTAAAATATTTCTCATATTAATTAATACTCCTGAAGATGGTCTAACAAACCGAAATATATATTGAGCATCTAAAATAACCTTTGGTTTTTTTAATTAATATTAACTACAAAAGTTTTTCTGCGTAAAGTAACAAGTGGTATACGTAATGTTATTTGAATACTTACGCCAAGTGCCAACGGCAAACAGTGTAAATGATATGAATATTTTGACTGCTGATAAAAATTCAAACATGTTTAAAATTTTATCAGTCATACCATTTGACTGTCAAGCTGAGTTTTAACATTTGAACTGTTGACTGTGGATGGTGTTATTAACCAATCAAAAATAAGAATTTGGTGGTGAATATAAAATTCTCATCTCTGATTGGTTAATTTATAAACCAATGTGTATGAGCGCTTCCTTGGGATATGTATGGGACACGCCCGTTAAAGAAATCTCTAAGTTAAGACAACTTTTGTTGTCAGCCGAAAAGAAATAGGCGATGTCAAATAGCCAGTGGGTGGTTATATTGAACCAAAGAACGTGCGACAAAAAATATTTTCGGCTTTGTGGCGTTTATTTGGTATTTATGTAGTCACTGTAATGTTACATTACATTTGAATCATCTAAATTAATCATCAACTTGTACACTTTCCTAACGTCTGTATGTATTCAGACCACGTTTATTCTTTTGTTTTACTCACTTTTTTTCAATTAATAAAAAAAATATATATTCGTGATGGAATCCTATTTTCACCAATTATTATATGGTATTTTTAATAGTTTTTTTAATCTTGCTTAGCGTTAAGATTTTAAAAAATTGCCCACGTTTTTTTTATCAAAATATTTTTATTTTCTTTCTTACAATTACATGATTACAATAATTATTAATAATTTTCCGGTGACAAAATAAAATCATTCAACTATCAAAAAGTTTGAATTTAAAAAATCGTCAATTTGTAAAACCAAAGTAATATGTATTCTAGATTTGATAAAAAATATGATTATATTGATTTGCTCTAATAAATACAGAGATGTATTGTTCTTGCTATTTTTTTTACATTTATCTGTAAGGTAGATTTAATTTGCAATGAATGAAAAAATTAAATAAAAATAGTTTGTCATTATTTGATAATAACGGTAGTAAAGTTTATAATCGCAGCGGTAGCTTTTAGTTTTTTTTGTCGGTTTGTGTAATATAGTTTTATGAATGAATATGGTGAGAGATTGTTAGTTTGGTTGAAAGAATTTGTAATAAAAATATTTATAATAAAAAAACGGAATGCAAAATATGCTAGATGAGATATGATACGTTTGCAAATTAAGGATGATTACTCTGATATGTTATGAAAAATTCAAATGCAATCGACATTCTTTTCGAGTGTGTTAGTATGTGATTTGTACAAACTGTCTCGCTGTCTAATAGATTTTTAGATTTCACGTTGCATATTTTACTGTATTGCGATATTAATTGGCAACATAATTTTGTCACTTCAAAATAGTGGCATGCTGTAGTAACTTTTGAAAACTATCTAAAGTGGGTTGCTATAACATTGTAAAGTAGCTGTGTAAATGTACGTAAATTTAAATAAATTTACTGTGTAAATTCTGTGTTAAAAATATTGAGGATTCTGTTCCAAATTTTAAAAAGAAACTAGAAACTGCCAAAGTTGTGCATGCTTATATATAACAAAAGTCTCCAAGTCAACTCCAATGACACGTTTATATACTTCTTTAGGACTGTTTCCTATGTGTTTATCGCAAGGCTTTGAAAACTACAAAGCTCAAAATGTTGGGAAATACCAAAGATTGTAAAAAAACCATCATTCAAACGCAAATGCAAGATCTAAAAGAATTCTTAAGGACTTCTCCATGCATGAAAATATTGATGATGGAATAATTTGTTGTTGTTGTAGCCACGGTTTAGGTGCTAATCCTCCGGCTCCATGTCCAGGTTCAGGAACTCCGCTACTGCTTTTGGGCAGTACCATAAATCTTCCTTCGTCAGGTAAGCTGCATTTTTAGGACATCTGAATAGGTGGTCTACATCATGCGGCGTGCCCTCACATGCGGGACACTTGTCAACAATTTCAGGATCAATTCTACACATGTAGTTGTTTAGGATGCGAGACCACCCGGATCTGAGTTGAGCTAGGATGGATCTGGTGCTACGGGGCAATTGAGCCTCTTCAGCAGCGACTTTTGGTGGCTTTTTATTTGGAACTCTATTTGGCGCGTAGTTCCTTAGAGCGTCCTCATTAACTACGCGCCAAATTTTTTTTTTTTAAAGCGTTCATGCTCCATGTAGGAGCGTTGTCAGGTTGATCAGCTTTGAATATTCACCACGGTCATTCGCAACAGTGACATAATTACCATGGCAGCCGATTTTTTTGAGGTCGTTTATTACGTCAGTCTCCCATTGTTGTCGTGGTCTACCTCGCGGTCGCCTACTCCCTGGGGTACTAACGTACATTTTTCTAATCATTCCAGACTGTGAATCGGCTCGTAGAACATGCCCAAACCAAGCAATCCTATTAAAACGGATACAACCTATTATATCAGGACCCTCAAGAAGGTCTCTGATCTCAAAGTTATACCGGGTTCTATACTCTCCATCGTCTGTCTTAAGTGGACCAAAAATGTAGCGTAGGATCTTACGCTCAAATACAGATAAATGTGATTCGTCATTTTGTATAAGGGCTTACGTTTGGGACCCATACATCAATCGAGCAATCAACCGGTCTAATCAATGTCTTGTATAACTTGAGCTTAGTGTTAGTTGATACATACGGTGATCCAAGGAGAGGTTTAATTGAGTAGAAAGTTCGATTACCTGCAGCGATTCGTGCTTTTACATCTGTAAGTATGCTTTTGTTTGAGTCAAGCATTGATCCCAAATATTTAAAAGATTCAACTCTCCAATTCGTTCATCGCCGCACATCAAATCTTTCTTCTCAACCTCCCTTGAAACATTCATATCTTTGGTTTACTGTAGTTAATTTGCAGACCAATTTTTCTAGCACCACTCTCAAGCGACTTGAAAGTCTCACTCATAACAGCTTCACTTCGACCGAGGATGACAACATCATCAGCGTAAGCAATCATCTGTACTGAGTTTATTGACAAGACATTGTTATTAGTCGGTAGTTTCTTTTGACGGCACACATATTCCAAGGCTAAATTATAAAGTATAGGAGAGATAGCATCACATTGTCTTAAACCGGAGTCGACTTTAAAAAACTTTGATATTTCGTTCTCTACTCGTACACAGCATTGAGAGTTCTGTACTGTCATTTTGCATAGTGATACCAGTTTACCAGGAATTCCCATTGACACCAGAGCAGACCATAGAGTCTCTCGTTCGAGAGAGTCGTAGGCCTGCCTGAAATCAATGAAAAGTTGGTGCACAGGTATGTTGAACTCTCGGCACTTTTCCAAAATCATCCTTATCGAGAAAAGTGCATCGGTAGTACCTCGGCCCCCCCCGGAAACCACACTGATATTCTCCAAACAGTTGTTCAGCAAAAGGATTGATTTTGGATAGCAAAATGTAAGAAAAGCTTATATATGCTGTGCAAAGGAGAGCGATTCCTCTGTAGTTTGCACATTGTAGGCGATTACCTTTTTTATGGATTGGTATCAGCATAGCTGTGTTCCAGTCCTGTGGCATGGTTTCAGTCCTCCAGATCATTTGAACAAGTTCAAACAATCTTAAGGATAGAGTTTCGCCGCCATGTACAATCATTTCTGATGTTATAGCGTCGATACCAGGTGCTTTATTGCGTTTTAATTTAGACAGCGCCGCTTCGAATTCCTCTTTGGTTGGTTCGTCTACATGTACCTTTGACGCACGAGTAAGCTTTGCTCGTCGCCCGACTTGTTGCTGGTCACTTAAGTTGAGAAGATTCTCAAAATAAGCGGCCCTAGTATCTAAAATATTTTTAAGGTCTACTTGTAGCTCCCCATCTTCGTTTTGAATAGCAGTCGATCTAGTTTGAGGGCCCTTCTTTAAGGTTTTAACCTGTTGAAAGAAGTTATGCGATTGATGTTCCTTATTGAAGCTTTCAATCTCCTCACACTGTATCTTCCACCATTCTCTCTTCGTTCGTCTACATAGCTTTGTAACAACTTGTCTTGCCAGTTTATAGTTCTCCTTCGTGGACCTGGTGTTGCGTCCTTGTAGACACTTCAGATAGCAATCTTTTTTGTATTGAATAGCATCAAGGCATGCTTGATCCATCCATGGGAGTGGTTCTGTGGTCGTCCAAGTATTCCCTCAGCAGCGCTTAAAACAGCATCTTTGAGCAAATACCATGACTTATCGACGTCTCCATTAATGGTTTCTTATTTATCCAATGTTTCGGCAATATGGATTTGATATCTCTCTTCTGTTTCAGCATTCTTTAATGATGAGATGTTAAAATGTTTCCGTTGATTGAATTTTGGAATGCCTGGATTTGGGAAGTGAAACCTTATCGTTGCACATACAAGGAAGTGGTCACTTCCAATGTATGCACCTCTAAATGATCGCACATCCAGAACGCTCGAAAAGAAACGTGTTGTTACTAAAACGTGATCAATTTGATTTCGAGTATTTCCATTCGGTGAGACCCAAGTCTGCTTATGAATCGATCGATGCGGAAAGAACGTACTGGCAATTCTCAAATTATTTGATAATGCAAACTCAGTCATGCTCTCACCATTATCATTCGAATTCAAATGCAAGCTGTTGGGACCCACCACATTTCCATAAGAGATATCTCTGCCAACCTGTCCATTAAAGTCACCAAGAACCATAATGAAGTCGCATGTGGGTGTTTGTTTCATAACCTCTTCCAGTGCTATGTAGAAATTATCCTTCTCGTCGACGGTCTTAGCTTCAGTTGGTGCATGCACGGCAATAAGAGAAATATTGTTACATGTACCGCGTACACGTAGGTAGCAGATCCTCTCGCTGACCGGGATGAATTTCATCACGGCTTCTTGTATGCGTGCACCAACAAGAAAGCCAGTTCCAAATTCTCTTCGAGAAGGATGACCACTACAGTATAGAGAGTGACTATCCAAATCTTGTTTTCCGATTATCGGCTGTCTAATTTCTTGTAGAGCAATAATATCGATCCTATACCTCTCAGCCTCTGTTTCTAGACTTATAAGAGCATCAGGAGCGCTCAGGCTGCGCACGTTCCACGTTCCGATTCGGTAGTCTGGTCCTTTTTCACGTCCAGGTAAAATTCTGTTGTTGTATCCGGGTCTGTTTTTCTCTTTCTGATCACCAAATTTAACATATTAGTTTTTTTCCGGGGTTAGGGTGTTAACCTTAGGCCCAACCCAAATTGTCGTGAATGGGTCCGTTCTGCATATTAAGGTCACCAGAAACAACCTTTTTCACGTTTATATAGCGAGCCGCTTGATTCAAGACAGACGCCCGCTCCAAGCCGCCCCTGACATGGAGAAAAGACGCTTGAGTCGCATTGGTTGTAGAGCGCCAATTCGCCGTGATGTAGCGTCATTGACTAAGCAGTTTTTACTCTGCTTGTCTCCAATACACCAACCTAATTCTGTCAGCATTACCCAGGCAGCACGGCGTGGACGTCGAATTTCGGATTTCGCTACGCGCCAAATAGAGTTCTAAATAAAAAGCCACCAAAAGTCGCTGCTGAAGAGGCTCGCTATAAATATTCCTACAAATTATTCGATATCGTAATGATACGATATCGAATAATTTGTAGGAATATTCATAGTGGCCGGGAGATTTAAAAACTGGAAAACGCAATTTCGTCTTCTAAAACACATATCTAAGTTCATATCTTTACAACTCTTGCAACACGAATTGCCTATGACTATCTACATAATGATCAATACATAATTAAAGCTTGCTTATTTTTCATTTCAGGCCACAACAAGCATCACCCGTTGGATCTGCTAGTAGTGGTGGTGTCACAAGGCCACCACACTTTGGGGCTCAACCTCAGCAGTCTCAATCAATTCCACCTCTTTTACACCCTCACCAATCAAATAGTACAATATCACCAAATTACCCACCCCATAATCCAACTCAACATCATAATCCTTCAATACAACAACAGCATCAACCACCTTCTGTACATCATTTAGCTGGACGCCCACCACATCCTGATCAAAATCAAAATTTACATCCACATCAAAACGTTGGCAAAGCAAGCTCTCGTGCATCAAGTTCAAGTGGTGGGAACGCCTCAACTGTGCATGGTGGTTCGATTGGAGGTGGTACTACAGTTGGACCAAGTCCTAGTGGAACAAAACAAGAACAAAGATTAACACACGAACAATTTCGAGCTGCGTTACAAATGGTTGTCTCACCGGGTGACCCTCGAGAAAATTTAGAAAATTTTATGAAAATTGGTGAAGGTTCGACAGGAACGGTATGCATAGCGACAGATAAATCGACAGGGAAACAAGTTGCTGTAAAAAAAATGGACTTACGAAAACAACAACGACGTGAACTATTATTTAATGAAGTTGTAATTATGAGGGATTATCATCATCCGAATATCGTTGAAACTTATAGTAGTTTTTTGGTGGGTGATGAATTATGGGTTGTTATGGAATATTTAGAAGGAGGAGCCTTGACTGATATCGTAACACATTCTCGTATGGATGAAGAACAAATCGCAACCGTTTGTAAGCAATGTTTAAAAGCCTTAGCATACTTACATTCACAAGGTGTTATTCATCGTGATATTAAATCAGATTCAATATTATTAGCCGCTGATGGTCGTGTTAAACTATCTGATTTTGGTTTTTGTGCTCAAGTTTCACAAGAGCTACCCAAACGGAAATCTTTAGTTGGCACCCCTTATTGGATGGCTCCTGAGGTAATATCAAGATTACCATACGGTCCAGAAGTTGACATCTGGTCACTAGGTATAATGGTAATCGAAATGGTTGATGGAGAGCCACCATTTTTTAATGAACCACCACTTCAAGCAATGCGGCGGATACGCGATACGCCACCACCATCGATTAAAAACTCACATAAAGTTTCACCAAGATTACAAGGTTTCATTGATCGTATGTTAGTTAGAGATCCTGCTCAGCGTTCAACGGCTGCTGATTTATTAAGTCATCCATTTTTAAGACAGGCTGGTCCCCCATCGTTACTAGTACCATTGATGAGAGGAGCACGTCTTGGTAATTGTTGATTTCTTTCATATGATTTATCTTAGCATTTTTTTTATTTTGCCATTTTATATTTTTATTATTTTTTTCTTGCATTTAATTTTTTAAAATTGATTATTGTAAATAGTATTTTTATTTGTTTGTTTTTATAAAAAAAAGTATTGGCTGATCAATATTTAAACCGTCCGATAATAGTTGCATAGTTGAAATTAATTTAATTACCTAGACAAAAACAAAACCATAATGTGTGCCTTACGTATTTATAAAAATTAAGAAGACTGTATACGTTGTGTTGTTTTTTGTATAAACCTTTGACAGTTTAATTCTTAAATTCTGCCAAATTCTGCTCATGACTTTTTAAAATGTTTGGCGCTACTGTTCGGCTTTCTTTTACTTGAGAGACGAATTTTTTTCATCTCCCAGTTATTTTTGGTAACCATTCTATTATTTGTATTATATATTGAATCATTCCGATAAGCATTATAAAAACTAATATAAGATAAAAGCGAAAGTGTAAAATTCCATATTATAATAATAAAAAAAATAAACAAACGGAAATAAAAACAGTTAAACTTTGTCGTTGTATATAATTATCATACATTTAAAATTAAATTGATAATATCAATTAAATTGTCTATCATCAATCATGTCAAGGTTTACACATTTAAAATTAAACTCAGTTCTTAATTTTTTACTTATCAGCTTTATTACTGAGAATCTATTTGATCCTAACACCGTGTGTGCCGTTAAAATAAATACTGTTAATTTATAACTTAAATATAACATGATACATATTTGTATTGTTTCCGAAACAAATGTGATGTCAACTAAATCTTCAAACTGCAAAAATAAACAAAATAGTCTGTATAAAAGTTATATACATAGTAGGATAATGCCATTTTATATACATATAGATTTTAAAGAAAAGAAAACAGAAAATTTTGTTTAAGTTTTGTTCAATGTAATTTTATCTCTCAAATAATAAAATACAGTCATTCACATTATATTAGTCTACATTTGATGGTAGATTTATTAGCTAAAGTTTTCATATAAAAAGATGAATAACTCTGGCATACAATAAAGAAACTAGAAAATTATTTTCCAAGTTTACATGAAAAATTTACTTAACAAAGTAAAAGTGACGAAGTAATAGTGATTCGTTTTGTGTTGTGGTTGAGTCTTTAACTTTGATGACCGACCGAAAAATAATAACAAAAATCAGAAAACCGTGCAAGTTTTACGTTTACTACCACTGGTAAAACTATGGAAAGACATTGTGTTTTACTGGTGCTTTTCCCATTGGAATAAAATTCGAATAAAAATCACTTTAAAAACATAATCACTACATTATTTTTACTTACCAACCCAATGTAAGAACTAATCAATTTTCAACCTAGGAAACTGGGAAGTGATTGATAGACAGTAATAGGTCACTTTCCAACTTTTAAAAAGTCAGAAATAGCCGTATTACATACAGATATATGATTCTGAACCAAACACATTTCTTAAAAAATTGTATGGATTTATTTAGATAAGAGGAGAAAGAGGTTTTCGCTGTTCGAGCTAAAAAGCCAATAACTTAGACAATGATTAAACGGCAAACTTTTCATACTAGGTTAAAAAATAGGTTTCTAGTTTCTTTTTGTGTTCAGAATCTTATAGTGAATTCTTTTTGATTGTACCGAACAAATCCCGACATCGAATTATCGAAATTTATATTTATTGCATTCCATCCAAAAGAATACAAATTTCGATAATTAGGTGTTGGAACATGGTCGGTACAGTCGAAAAGAATTCAATATAAGACTTAACTTTAATGGGGATTCACAGAATGACATTTAATTTTTTTATTATAATATTAAAAAATATATTAATATTATTAGTCACCAAAGGCATTCCAGGGAATTTATATTTACTATAATCACTAATCCCCACAAATTTAATTTGATTTTTTTTAATTATAAATACATAAACAATTAAGTATTATTAATAATATAATTATTACACTAAAAAACAAGTAAGATATTTTTTGTTGTTTTAAATGTTAGGAAATTTAAAGTTAAAAAGAACTTAATAATTAAAAAAAATATTATTTAGTTTTAAAATCAATTAATTTGTATATTTTTCTTTTAATATAGGCATAAAAATTTGAATCCATTTTACTGTATAGTGTATACGTACGTCCTAATTTATTACTGATTTGATGACTAAATAGGAAGCAATAGCACCAGGTTTTAATTAAATGTTATTTGAAGTTCACTTTTATTTCAAATTCGTTTCACACTATATCGGGTTTTTATACAATTGAGGCGAACAATTCTTGTTAATTTTTTATCTTCGGTCAAAGAAAATTGTGAATAAGATTATCTAAGAGGCAATAGGGGCTTGCCGAAATATTTGCCGCATTACAGGACCTGTTTAAAATTTTTTAAAGTTCAACTTTCACTCCTCGTAATAGGGATGGAAGAAGTTTTCGTTTAGTAATTTATTTATTTAATGAATAACATATTCACAAAAATTTACAATAAAAATAGAAATTTACAATAACAATTAAAATTTACAATACAAGAATTGACAAGAATTAACTTTACCTAAATAAAATAAAATCTATCTAAAACATTTTTTTATTCTATATTTTTATAAGTACAGTAGAAACCCAGTTATCCGGAATGCTCGGGGATTAGAGCTTGCCGGATAATCGAAAATTCCGGATAATTGAATGTAAATAAATTTTAGGACGATTTCATGTTATACTACATAAACTGACCAGAGCCAAATCACTAAAATGTGGGACAAAATGGAAAAATTCTTTAAAATACTAACTAATTAGAAATTCTATTGCGAGAAAGTGGGACGGTCAAAACTAGCTAGCTACTCATAAATTTACTATTTAAATACTATTTAATGCTTTCCTTTTTGTTTACTATTTAATTCTTCAAAAAATTCTTTTATTTTAATTGGACATATCTCAACCGTTAGAAAATATCCATTAAGGGGTTTGTACATTCAAAATTCTTTCTAGTGCTGGCATTAATTCCAGCCAGCGAGTTCCATTGTATGTGACATTTGCTTGTTTGTTATATTCGACTTTATTTTTGTCGCAGAAGTCCTCCCACATCTCCCCCGTACAGTAAAATAACCATACATTTTTTTAACCCTACCATTTGCATCAATTAGTATTAAATCAGCAGCAGTTTTTATTTGCATTATTTAACCTTTTCAATAGTCTAGAGAAACCAACCAACCTGACGAAGGAAGATCTGTGCTACCTCCCAAGGGCAGTAGCAGAGTTCCTGAATCTGGACTTGGAGCCGGAAGAATAGCACCACATTTCGTCGCTACAACAACAGCATTGCATAATTTAAAATATGGACTGCGAATCCAATACCCAATACATTCTGGTTCAAATTTGAGTTTAGCTTGCTTAAAACATTTTTCACACCTTGACGTGACACACCTCTAAAACACGAATACCAAGTGTTATCAACGCAAACTACATCTTTTTGTCAATATTATATTTTTTCAAATTTTTCAAGAATGTATTCTGATGTTTGTTCGAATGCTCAGGTAAAGAAGAAAATTCCATCAATCTAACCTTTACTCTGTCATGCTGTCTAAAATAACGAAATAGAATCCAAAATATTTCTATTTCCTTATGATTCGATGCATCAGCATAAACCGTGGCAAAATCAGCAATAGACAAATCTAGTTTTAGTTGGTCCAGAACATGGAAACATCCATTGAACATATTTTAATTATGGCTTCTGATTTAGTTGTGGCACATATATATATTTGTCTTCGAATAACGATTGAATTAGTATACATTGTGCAATCCATCGATCGTAAGCTTTGGTTGTGGTAAATCGGAAGGAGAAAACGGCTTCTGCAAGAGTAATATTTCTTCAGTTTTTCCCATTTCTAATTTTAGAGTAGCACAAAACTTTTGTTACACAAGTAAAGACTGCAAAACAACTGAAACAATTTATTTTAATTTTACTAAATAATATTCTTTCTGTATTACTACCTCTTGTTCTGTCTTTTACAAGTCTATATTATTTATCAAGTTTTTATATTACTTACTTTGTTTGTTTTTGATTGTGAAAAAAATTATAACAATTAGAAAATTATAATTTTACTTTTGAGCTACCTAGTTAAAGTGTGTTTTAAACAGAGTTTGGAACGCTCCTTATATCACTCCTTTTCCCTGTTCTTTCAGAGCGCGTAAAAAAATATAACACTCGCAAACGCAGGAGTGAAATACTACAGGAGTGAAAATAATAAAATATCATTCTTGCTCCTAAATTGAAATAAATATTTCTGTTCTTTCAAATATTCAAAGTTTTTATTTTTGCTTCAAATTTAATGCTTTCAATCGTAAAAAATATATAATTCTTGTGAATGATTTGTTCAATTATGCATGTATTGTTAGAAAAATGAATATAAGGGATGACGAAATGGTACTACTTTTCTCCAAAGGAGTGAAATCGAAAAAACAAAAATTTGCTCTTACGAGTAAGAACGATATTCAAATTATAAACATTTTAATTTATGAATATTATTTTAAAGGGTTGAAGTGAGTGCCAGTGATGCCAGATTTTCAAAAATGAATTTCCCGTTGACGTATCGAAAATTCCCGATTTTTCCCGTTTTTTTCATAACTAGTATTCCGTACCGCGGGAAATAACAAATTCGTATTAGAAAATATTTCGTTATTTCATTTATTACACTTTTTTCTCAAATCTCAATTCCCAGAGAAATGCCGGAATAGACGTACTGATTATATAAAAAACAATCAATTCAAACTGAAGCGCATGTTCCTCTCTCGAATATTAAAAAAAGCAAAGACTGCTATGATTGAATTGAATTAAATTTCCAAAAGATTGTTTTTTGGTTTCTCATTAGTATAAAATTTAATGTATTTCATCAGGTAGGGAGGGCTTTCATTAGGTTTTTTATAGACTTTTCATTTTCAAAATACCAAATAATTAAATAGATATCGAAATTGAATCAAATTTAATTAATTGTTTGGAATTAATTATTCAAAAAAATACAATAAAATTCATTGTTTTTCTTTTTTCGTTTTACTTGTTTTATCAACAAATTTTAAAATAATTCAATTTAAAACGTTGTATTGGGTTCATTTTTAATGAATTTTATTCTCTCCAAAATTTGTAATGCTCGCTTGTGCCTCGCTCACATCGTAAACTTTTCCTTGAAAAATAAAATATTGCATTAAACACTTACACAATATATTACTATTGTTTCGATTCTCCATACAACTTGTGGAATAAGAAAGAAGTGATATAAAATGGAGCATTAAATCTATTAAACTTGAGAAGTACATTTTTAAAAAGAAGTAAAGAAGAATATATCTTGATTTCATAATTTTTAAAAAATTTTAAAATTGTAATAGCTTTTTTTCGATACGTAAACAACTGCTCAGAAATAAAATAGTGATGCCAAACATCCCAATTTTTTTAATATGTTTAAAAAGGATGGATGCATAGAGGGCCAACTTGTAGTTCCAGGTGATTTCATTTCTCGTTTCGCAGCATCAAAATATTCCTGAGATTCAGATAACATGGTGGTCCGTTGAGGTTTTCAAAACGTACCTATCTCCCTAAGAAATATTTAAAACGCAGAAGGCTTAAATTCCATCGCGGATTTGACAATACTAAAGCCGATAGATGGCATATACATTTAAGTAAAATTATCGGGTGATGGACATCTTTCTGAAGCCTGGTAAAAAAATTGGTTGGTGCAACCATTTCAAAATAAGTTTCAATTTAAAACGATTCTATTATTTTATGTGAAAAATCCCGCACTTTCCAAGTTTTTTCCCGCTTTCCCGTTTTATATGGAATATCCCGCAAACGGGAAAAAATCCCGCGATCTGGCAACACTGGTGAGTGCTCGAATAAAGTAAAATTGTTGGTGGTTTTTATGTTAAAAAAATTTAAATGTTTATGAATTTATAAAGAGAAATGAGTCTTTTTAAGTAAAATATTTTGTATTTTATTTTTCCTAATATTCTTTCGATCTCTCGTACATACTCAGGGAAGATATTTCTATAAATAAAGAAACTTCTTCACGGAGAGATCTCTTAGAGATCGAAAGATATTTGCAAAATAAAATGCAAATTATTGAAGTGAAAAAGACTGAGTTGAGTATTTCTATGAAAATTATAGTTAAAACACTATTTCAGTAAAAAAAATATTGCACTGGTTTGTTCTCTCAATAGTTAAATTAACGTTAATAACGTTAAAAACATTATACAAACTGCAAGAAAAAACTATGAAGCCATAGCTTTGACTAAGATATTGCGACAACTTTACGCAGATATAATGTTTTTTTGATTATTTCGATAATGCGGGCAAACGTAGTGGAAATAGTTGTTTCGTGGGACAGCGCAATGAAATGTGGGATATTTCCACGCAGCGTGGGACGTCTGGTCAGTTTATACTACATACATATAAATATTTTGTTAGGATTTTCGTCAATATATTTTCAAATAAAATAATAGAAACTTATTTTTGTATATATGTATTTCATGTTGTTTATAACATTGATTGCAAATGATATGTGATAGTGTGATACAAATACAAAAATAAGTAAATGAAATAAATAATAAGAATATTTTAAAATTTTCAATAATTTAAAAGGCAGACCAAAATATATTTCCTGTGAATTCCCAAACAAAAAAAAACATCTCTCTTGTGAAAGAGAAAAAAATTCAAAAATTTAAAATTCCGGTTAACTGAATATTCGGTTAATTAAATTAACTTACTTACTTTTTGTAGTTTTACATATATTTGCGTCGTTTAGTTTTATAAATCTATTAAAGTTACTAATTGCTCGATTTATCGGTTCGTTATTTCCATAATCAGTTCTATGTTTTAATTCTTTCAGATAGCTAGTGCCTTGTTTGGCTTATATTGTCATTTTGTTAAACTATAGGTGAAAAACACGTGAAATCAGCAAGGTCTTTAAATGAGGTTTTAATTTTGTATATTTAGGTATTAGAATTCGTTGACATCAATAAAAAAAATTTTCTGCGTTTTTAGTTTTTTTTTTTAACCCTGTCTTAAGATACAGGGTGTTGAAAAATCAAGAAATTGCTCGACCCTAGTGTATTGAAAAGGCTTTACAGTCAAAAATACTGAACTGATTTTAATGTTATATAGCTATGTAGGTATTGAACAGAGCTAAAATAATAATTCACATTATATGACTTTGAACATTTTCTTTTAGAAAAATAACGGTAAAAAATTCAAATTCGATTTTCTGAAATGCGTATTTTTTAAATTTTTAATTTTTTAATATGTGAAAGGTACCATATGTTACTAACATTTTATAAAAAATTCAGGAGGGAAAAATTTTTTGTTTTTTTTATTAATTTTATTTACTCTGATGTGATGGAATTGAAGGAACAGTCAAAAGAAAAGCAGCTAGAGCGAGTCTTAAGAAAGAATACGACAAAGTTATATCAACACCTCTGGAGTTATATAACTGGGCAGCAGCTCCAGGCAATTTTCAAGATAAAATGCATTTTTTCTACGAAACGGAGGCAGTTTACATTGCAAAACGAAATCAACTAGCTGATAGATACGCCAATTTAAAAACAATTCCCCCAATTCCAAACACGAGGATATCACTCATACATTCCTACAAATGATGGATCAATCTTAGCTAGATGTTATTCTAACTCTACGGAATTTAGTAATGTAAAATTAAATAAATGATAAAAAATGTGTAAAATATTTATTTTGAGTTAAAATTAAAAATTTTTTATAAAAACATATATGTAAATCTAAAAAAACTGTTCATTTTTTAACTCCACTTTTTTTATGATGAAAAATTTTAAGGCGTGTTGCAATAAAATTAATAAAAAAAACAAATTTTCCCCTCTTGAATTTTTTATAAAATGTTAGTAACATATGTTGTAACTTCCACATGTTAAAAATAAAAAATTTAAAAAATACGCATTTCTAGAAAATCGAATTTGAATTTTTTATCGTTATTTTTCTAAAAGAAAGTGTTCAAGGTCATATAATGTGAGTTATTATTTTGATTAGCTCTGTTCAATACCTACATTTTGAGCTATATAACATTAAAATCAGTTCAGTAGGTTTGACTGTAGAGCCATTTCAATTCACCAGGGTCGAGCAATTTTTTGATTTTTCATCACCCAGACCGGGTAAAAAAAAAACTAAAAACGCAGAAATTTTATTGATGTCAACGAATTCCAATACCTAAATATACAAAATTAAAACTTCATTTCCAAATTTGCATGTTTTTTGCTGATTTCACGTGTTTTTCACCTATAATTAAAATATGAGACGTTTATATTGTTGTGTAAAATAACTTATATAAAACTAGCTGATAATATAAAACGATCAGCTAGGGAATTCATATTAAGTAATTTGAGTCTATCAGCATAGTGCGGCAAATTGGTAAAATCGCGTGGATCGTAAACGATCGTAAACGTGTCTGCTTTTGAACAGATTCAATAGAAGTGCAGTGAATTTTCTGAAATGATACCCAAATGATTGCTTCGTACTCAAGTATGGATTGTACTAATGAACAGCACAGTGATTTAGTAACCATAAAATTATGAAATTCCGTTGCTCTTCTTGTAAAACTTAACATTTTTCGCCCTTTCGTTATAGATGAGTCATAGTGTTCTCTAAAAGTTAGCTGTGAATCAAGAACTACTCCAAGATCACGCGCTGTAAATACTCGAGCTATGCGTTCTTTCATTTAGACTAGAGAATATATAAAGTATTCGGGATCTTTTTTACGATGAAAGGATATCACTTAGCATTTGTCTACGTTTAATTCAAGATTGTTCAATTAGCATTAATTCTCAAGCGCAGCAAATATGTTTTGAAGGAACTGAGAATCGGAATAATTTTTTATAGTATTGTTACGTTTTTCCACCTTACTTCGAATTGGCCTTGCTCTCAATTCCATAAACGTAATTCCCAATTAAATCTACTTCTAGATTCGATCACTAGTTAGTAGACACAAACGCCCGATTTTATTAAGTATTCAACTCCTTAATTGTTCCACAACAACAGGAAAACAATACAGCAAGCAATATTACTAACTAGGATATTCTTCTAACAGCTTCGAAACTCCAATAGTTTATTGTAGAAATGTCCAAATGTAGAAGCGTCCAAAATAATACACAAAATACTTCTATTAAATACTTCTATTAAACAATAAAATAATACTTATTAAACTTTTATTTACACGATTTTATATGCACGGTATAACGTTTAGTTTACAATTCTGCCTAAAATACCAGCTTAAATAATAAATTCCGTACAATCTAGAAAAGTCGATCTTATTTTAACCTTTATTTATCGGGCATGGTTCATAAAACGAAATAACGAATACTTTTAATATGTTCTTCAACTGTATAGACCAGGGTCGATAATTTTTGAAAACAAAAAAATAATAGTAGGATGAAACCCATTAGAAAAGGAGGAGAATATTATAAAAATGAAAGGAAAAATAATTTAAGTTCGATCTGAGATCGGGAAGGGGAAGGGGTGAGTTTTTAAGGGTAAAAAACGGTTTATCTCGATTTCCGGAAAAACTAAAAGTCCTATGGAAAAAAGCTACATGGCAAAGTTGTAGGTAATAAAAAGATCTAAAACTTTTGTATCGACACTTTTTTCACATAACCACAAAATTTATGTGAAAAATTCAAAAAACCAAGTTTTTGGTTTTTTATTTTCATCTTTTACAAAAATTTTTTTTTTTTTCACGAAATTGGGTGCAAACTTACCTTCTTATGTCACAAATACGCTTTAATTTATTTGATTTGAAATTTTTATTTGGTCACCTTATTTTGAATTAATATCGAAAAAGCACCCTAATTTTCCCGTCAGCACCCGTCAAAATATCAGTTTTTTTCAAAAAGTTGGTATGCTTTCTGTTCGTTGAAATCTCTACTTTCCGATGGTGAAAAAAAATTATTTTACTATAGTAAATCTTCTCAGAAAATGCAAAAAATGAATTGAATTTTCGATTGAAAATTAGGGTGCTTTTTCTATATTAATTCAAAATAAGGTGAAAAAATAAATATTTCAAATCAAATAAATTACAGCGTATTTGGGACATAAAAAGGTAAGTTTTCACCAAATTTTGTGAAAAAAAAAAAAAATTTTTGTAAAAGATAAAAATGAAAAACCAAAAACTATGGTTTTTTGAATCGAAAATTCAATTCATTTTTTGCATTTTCTCAGAAGATTTACTATAGTAATATATATTTTTTTCACCATCGGAAAGTAGAGATTTCAACGAACAGAAAGCATACCAACTTTTTGAAAAAAGCTGATATTTTGACGGGTGAATTTTCGATTGAAAATTAGGGTGCTTTTTCGATATTAATTCAAAATTAGGTGAACAAATAAAAATTTCGAATCAAATAAATTACAGCGTATTTGGGACATAAAAAGGTAAGTTTTCACCAAATTTCGTGAAAAAAAAATTTTTTGTAAAAGATAAAAATAAAAAACCAAAAACTTGATTTTTTGAATTTTTCGCATAAATTTTGAGGTTATGTGAAAAAAGTGTCGATACAAAAGTTTTAGATCTTTTTATTACCTACAACTTGCCATGTAGCTTTTTTCCATAGGACTTTTAATTTTGCCGGAAATCGAGATAAACCGTTTATTACCCTTAAAAACTCACGCATTCCCCTTCCCGAACTCAGATAGCCCGTAAATTATTTTTCCTTTCATTTTTATAATATTCTCCTCCTTTTCCAATGGGTTTCATCCTACTATTATTTTTTTTTACTTTTTATTATTTTTAAAGGCTTCTACCCTGGTCTAGTATAAAAAACGTTAAATTAAAACCAATCCAACAAAAAAATATTTTTGACCCAAAAAGAACAATAACAATTCTATTCATTTTATTAGTTTTTTGTTTTGTTGGTCATCACTCAAATGATAACAATGTTTCTGATAACAATGAATATGTTGAACAGAAGAGGTCCTAGATGGCTACCCCATGGAACACCAGAGGTAACGTAAATGGTATTTGATAATGTTCCCTGAAGTTTAACTTACTGGGTTCTTTGGGTTAAATAAGATTCAACCCACTTCAGCAAACGACCTCTAATACCTATGTTATAAAGCTTTTGAAAGAGAATCTTGAGGTCAACTCTGTCAAATGCTTTACTAAAATCTGTGTAAACAGCATCAATTTGATAACCTAATTCCATGTTTTGTAAAATATCGGACGTAAAGATTGCTAAATTAGAAACAGTAGATCACCTTTTAACAAATCCATGTTGTTCTTCGTTTAGTTTTGGTGAAACGTAAGCTGACATTTTCCCACAAACTAGCATTTCGAAAAACTTGGGAATTGCAGAAAGAATAGATATACCCCTATAATTTTTTATATCGATTCTAGGTGTTAAAAAAGATAATTTCCATTGAGATGGAAAGATAGTAAAATCGAGAGATTTATTGAATAAGAAACATAATGGTTTTGACAGAATAACAGCACATTTTTTAAAAAAATAATTAGAGATTTTGTCAGGACCAGTTCCTTTGTCTTGATTTAGGGTTTACCCGGGTAGCCGGATATAATATCTTCCTCAGTTATCACTATCTGGTCTAATACAGTACAGTAGCATGTCCGTTAGTTGAAGATATATCAGTTCGGTTTTTATCATCGACCACACTTACATAGGCCTCTTGCAAACAATCTTTAAATGATTTGTAGATACTTTTAGGGTCCCGGGCCATCGAACCATTTAGACTTAAGATGCATTTTCACTGGTAAACCTTTGCATTTCCGTTTGGTGTTTGAGAAATTAAAAAGTTAGACAAGTGCGAATAAAATTCGCTCGCCAAGTGTTCCATGAATGTAAAAGATCACGATATAAAAAATTGTAAAGCCTTTATATTGTAAAGTCTTTATGTTGTAAAGTCTTTATATTGCCAGACTATAGACGCATAACAAAATAAAAGTTTAATTGTAAATGCCAATAGTAAATTGCAATCACATCTACATTGATCAAAAATGACACAAAAAATGTTACTTCAGGTTAAATATTCTCCATAGGTGTTTATGGTAACTCAAGAAAGATTCAATTACACCAGCTTGGTTAAATTGGATTTTTTTTTCTGTCAATCAACGTCAAAATTCCAGGAGGGTGGAGAGACTACACACTAATAATATTTGTTTTACAATAACACAAAAAATGTGCATTGCAAAATTCTAAAAAAAATTGTTGTTTCTTAAATTAGGCTTAAATTAAGCTCTTTCATATGACTCATTTGGGTTAAAAAAAAGTTTTTTTATACCCTCTCCACACCCATCCCCTAAACACAGAAATTTATAATTATTTGAGACTTCACTTTGATTTTCATTTGAAATTTACCAAACAACCTGTCTCTGTGAATTTTTCAAATTTGTCTGTCAATCAGCGTCAAAACGTAGGCCCTCTAGTGGTAGCTCCCCCCTAGACCGTAGAACGGTCTTAATGTCGTACTCTTGTTACAATAACTCAAAAACTGTGTACCGCAAAATTATAAAAAAAATGGCAATGTTTTCTAGACTAGGTGTTCTTTTAGACCAGGGCCAATCCTCTTATAGGAAAAAAAAATTCTTAGCAGTATACGAATGGTCGGGAAATGTAGTTAATGGTCTAAGTAATTAAGAAAAAATCGACCGAACTGAGTAAAAGTCCCGGAAAGGGGTGGGGGGTGGAAGTATATACGTTTTTAGGGGTTTGTATTAGTTTTTTGCGATTTGCGACTAAACTATGCATCCTATTGAAAAAGTTTAATGTAAAAGTTGTAGATAATAAAAAAATCTAAAACTTTTTTCTGGATATTATTGACCATAACCAGAAAATTATCAAGAAAAATGCAAAAAATCGTTTTTTTTGTTTTTAGTTTATAACTATCGCAAAAGTTTTTTTCTATTTTGCGTCTAAAATAAAGTCATTTCGATACCCAAATGCGTATCGAAATGGCCTTCATTAAGATACGCAAAGTTTTGTTTTTCAAGGTTGGTCACATTGGGCATACAAACGTCAGTGAAAGTTAAAACGAATAATTATATAAATAAAATTATTCTTATTAATTAATCTTATCATTAAAGAATAATCTAAATTAGTGTTAAATATTTTAATTAATTAAAATAATTAGTAATAATAACAAAATATCAAATTGACTATATTTTAATAAAATACACATTTTATGAAAGCTAGTTTTGCAACAAAAAAATATATAGAAATATGATGAAACGCAGAGCTTACTATTTTGAATTGAAATTTTTAGAAATTTTCTTTAAAACATTAAAACATAAAAATATTTTTTTAAATTTCAAGACAAAAAATGCAAAATAGAAAAAATAGTATAAAAAACTCGTTTCATAAGACGTTTTATCGCACTTATCCTTTAGAAAACTCCCCGCTGCGCGGGTCGTTTTCTAAACAGATTGCGTGCGATAAAATCGTCGATTATGAAACTAGTTTCTTAATATACTATTATATTTTCATGAAAATCGATGAAAATGTTTTTTTTTGTGTTTCAAACAGTCCCAAATTTTTTCAAAGCGAAATATATAATTTTCGATGTTTTATAAAGAAAATTATAAAAATAAACCTAATTTTCAATCGAAAAATTTGGTTATAGGAAATTTTCGATTTTTGATCTTTGCCAGTGCTCATTTTTTTCGTTGAAATCCCATCTTTAATATAGAATTAAAAAAAAGTGGAGGTAAGAATTTCACTTTGAGCTCATGAATGTAATACTTAGGTCTTTCAGACCGAAGTAATATAATATTGTTTATGTACAAAAATTTCGTTAAAAAAGCGAAAAACCGAAAAAACTACTTTCAAATCATGAATTTTTTTTCTTTGTTGTAAATAAACGTTTGCATTCATAAAAAGCGTTAATTCACATACGATACTATGTTATACAAGTAATTTACATATACTTAACTAATCTTGGCTTTCAAAGTCCCGAAATCATCGTTTATACTGCAATTAAATAGGTAAAAACTCAAAAAACACAAAGGCTGTGACTGAGAAATTTTTTTTACTTTACTTAGACCATTAACTACATTTTCCGTCCATTCATATACTGCTAAGAATTTTTCGTCTATTTCGATATTTATAACGGTTTGGCCCTGGTCTATTTCAAATGACTCGCTTGGGTCAAAAAAGGTTTTTTACCCTCTCCACCCCCGTCCCCTAAACACACAGAAATATAATTATTTGGGCACTCCGCTATAATTTTCATTCAAAATTTACCAAACTTCCTGTGAATTTTTACAAATTTTTCTGTCAATCAGTGTCGAAACGTAGAGGGCGGTCTGAAAGTTGCACTTTTTTGACAATAACTCAAAAACCGTGCTTCGCAAAATTCTAAAAAATTGCAATGTGCTCTTTCAAATGACACCCCACTCGCTTGGGTTAAAAAAGGTTTTTTTTTACCCTCTCCACCTCCGTCCCCTAAACACACAGAAATATAATTATTTGAGACCTCGCTATAATTTTCATTCAAAAATTTCCAAACTTTCTAACTCTGTGAATTTGTACAAATTTTACTGCCAATCAGTGTCGAAACGTAGAGGGAGGAGGGGGATCGGTCTGAAAGTCGCAATTTTTTGAGAATAACTCAAAATCTGTGCACCGCAAAATTCTAAAAGAAATTGCAATGTTTCTTAAATTAGGTGCTCTTTCAAATGACACCCCACTTGACGAAGTTTTAAATGGTGTTTTACCCCTTCTCATTGCCACCCCTTTAATAATTATAATTATGAGTATGTGACACTTTTATATACTTTTTATTAAAAACTTACTAATATTTCTATCATTCCAAATACATTTGAAGATTTTCCACAAGGAGGTAGGTTCGGAGTTAATCGAAGTAAGAAAACATGAAGAAACTTCATTATTCAAAATTATACAAAACAATGGAGAGGTGTAAAATTCCAAAATAAATTTTTAAGAAATAATGAAATCAAGCCCTGTCATATGATACCATACTTAAATCTATAAAAAATGTATTTTCTCAAATGTCTCACATCGTACCCCTGTAAACCAAACGAAAACAACTTTAGTTTTATTTGTATCCGTCATCCTATGTGGGCAGGTTAGTTTTATACGAACCTTAAATTTCAGGTCCATAGCATTTATAGTTTATGAGATAATCGATATAATGTGAATAACTCGTTTTACTCTCACAAATAGGGTTCGTTATAAAAAATGGAACCCTAAAAATTCCATCGGGTCTTTCAAAATTTTTTAGTATTTAATCGTTGTACGAAACTGAAGTTTTCCCTTAAAAGAATTAGCTAAAGATTTGTGAAACTCTATGGATCCCAGGGCCTTAAATTTTTTGTACAACTTATTGGCTCTGTTTGTTTTAATTCTTAAGTTTTTTAGATGTTTTTTAGATCTCTATCTTACAACTACGCCAGATATTACGAGTGTCGATTTAAAACAAATTTTATTGGAAATTCTCATTCTTCAAAATAGATTCTTTTTGATCCAGATTTCCCTGTCTATCATCATTGTTTTTATTCTGCCGATATAAATGTTTCTGCTCAAAACTGAAACCAATCGGTATTAATATATTTGTTCCGTTTTCATTAGTTATATCCCAACAAAAATATTTGTTTTTGATAGCGGGTGCAACCGAAATTTGTCGAAAAAAATTTAAGATGAATCGCTTTTTTTCATTTACATAAAAAAAACTGTGGAAGACCTAAGAAATAGGTTTACAGATGATAGAATACATACAGCAACTCATTCGTTTTGCTATCTTCAGAGGCCAAAACCCTCAAACGAGTAAATCCAATCTGGAGAGACGCCACATGTCATGTTTTCATATGTTATCATGTGATGGATTTATTGTTTAGTTATCCATTCTATAAAAAAAAGTTTTGTCCGTAGAAACCATGGGATCTGGGTCCTAAAAGGTGAAAATAGAAATGCAATAGTCAACATGAGAAAAATTTGGATAAGAGATTGTTGGTAATATAATTTACACTCGTTGGTTCTTGGCGTAGTACTTTGAATAAAATCTTTTTTCTACGATAGCAGATGAAAAACCTATTTTCATACTTTATCGCCTCTAAAAATGGTTTTTTTGTTACTGCCTAGTGTAAGATCATTTTCGCTAAATAACACATTGTAGCTGCTAATTTACAAAGTTTTTAAAATAAAAATATGAAGGGGCTGAAATCTCACAGCTCTGAGATATCAAGACTTCGGTCTGGGTTAAGGATTTTGATATAGTTTTCGGCAAAAAACTTTTATAAGGACATGGTTTTTAGTTTTGGGCAGCGATGTATATCAAACATAACTCTTTGTTAAAGTACATATATTTTTTTATTTATGTTTAGAAATTTATTACAAAACTAACACGAAACATCAACACGTTGTTGGAAAATTATAACAGATCATAAATTAACATAATTTAGTGAAAAGATTATACAATCAGCAAACTACTCAAAACCTCTCCATTTAGCGTTTCGAGAAAATATTCCAAAATCACAAATTCATATTTCTTTCATAATTCCAAAAATATTGTAAAAATTAAATAAAATCAAAAATTCAAACTTTTTTCAAACAAAATTCTAAAAATATTTAAAAAATGATTACAAAATCAAAGATTAAAACTTTTTTCAAAAACTCTAAAACTATTGCATAAATTATAACAAAATCAAAATTTATAGCTTTTTCCAAAATTATAAAAATTATAATAAAATCAAAAATTTAAAATTTTTCAAAATTCTAAAAACATTCCAAAAATTCTTACAAAATCAAAAATTGAAACTTTTCCAAAATTCCAAAAATATTTCAAAAACTATAACAAATTCAAAAATTTCAAATATATTTACATCAATTTCAATTATATTTACGTAAACAAACAGCCAAATTTTTTTTTCCAAAAACTTATCTAAAAAAAAAGTAATAAATGAAATCATTTTCTTGACACACTTGACAACATTTTTTGGACAAACTTATAATGCCATAATTCTCAATTTAATAATAATAAAATTTCATATCAAACAAATGAATTTTATTTTTCTCCAAAAAATGGGGTAAAAAAATAAATAAAAACTTCCTTTTGACACACTTGACAACATTTTTTGATAATTTACAGGATTAGTTTAGTATCACTATTTTACTGCATATAATAATTTATTGTTAATGACACTAGTTGGTAATACACAACATTAAACTCAATATTTTGTATTTTATAAATTATATTTAAACACAATATTTAAACTTTATAAATTATATTTAAACACAAAATTTATAAATAAATATATAAGCACAACTTAATTTGAATTATCGCGTACGACTTTATATAATAATTGTAGGACCGCTTGTTATCGTATCGATATCAATAATACAATTAATATTAAACATTTTTATGATACAAAATTATTACAATTAAAAATGGTTAAATTAAAACAGCTGGTCCATATTTGTTTCTCTCAATCTTCGTTGTAATATACATACACACAAATATATAATTTGATTAATTTATGAGGGTCCTACATGACTCCCTTTCTTTAAAAAAAAATGACTTAAGGGAAAATAAATTAATTAATAAATATGTATAGAGAGAAAAGATATATTATTAATAAGGAAAGATACAAAACGTAGATTTAATTCCTCCGAGGAAAGACCCCAATGAAAACAAAAGTTTACTGACTGATTGTTTTATCACTGACAGCAACTAAGTGAATTAGTATTGTGAATTTTCCTGAGTTGTAGTCAAAATAGTCGGCTTCAATACAATGGTTTTAAAGATTTGTCTTCCAGAAATGACTTTTTTTACAATAGCTTTATACCGGTCCCCCAACAAACGTAACCCAAACTTTTTTAATATACTGACAAAAATTATAGACGAGATTAGAGCAAAGTCCCCTAATTGTGAAGTTATCGTTACCGGTGACTTCAACGTCCACAACAAATCATGGTTGGAATTCTCCAAATCGACCGACGATGTTGACAATAGTGGAAAACTGGCAGAAATTTTTGCCGCGTCTCAGGGCCTATTCCAAATTGTTAAAAGCCCGACTTTCACTCCCCGTAATGGCGGTGATAATAGTTTTCTACTAGATCTCTATCTTACCACAATGCCAGATATTACGAGTGTCGATGTTGCGAAAGGTAGTATTGGAAATTCTGATCATTATTTAATCTCATCAGTTATCAAAACTGATTTACTTAAAACTACAGCTCCCAAACCCCGTAAAATATTTCACTACTCAAAAATGGATAAGAGTGGTCTTCAAAATTTTTTCCATGGTTTCCCTTTCGACCGTCATTGTTTTTACACTGACAATGTAAATGTTTCTGCTCAAAACTTTACAGAAACCATCCGATTTGCTATCAATAAATTTGTCCCTTTCTCCATAGTAAAACCCAAACAAAAATACTTGTATTCGAAAGCTGCCAAAACGGCACTTAGAAACAAACGTAGATCATTTAATATTTGGATTCATAACAAAACTCCCACTAATCGATCCCAATATCTAAAGGCCAACAAAATATCTAATCAGATTATCTCAAACGAAAAGTCCGAAATTGACAGAGCGAAAGCCTCAAAACTTACGTCTATGTCTGTTTCTGACAAGAGTTTCTACAGTGCCATTAATTCTTTAAATTCTGGTACAAAATTTTCTATTCCCCCTATTATTGATGGTGATTTAATCGTCAATGATCCCGCAAGAAAAGCTAACTTGTTCGCTGAACGCTTTGCTCTGAACTCCACTGTTTTGAAAACTCCTAAAGAAATACCCCAAATCCAGTCTTCAGGAGTTAATATGAATGAACTTCACTTCAAACCCAAAATAGTCGCTAAACTTTTAAAGGGGTTAAACATCAACAAAGCATCAGGAATGGACAATATTCCACCCATTATTTTAAAAACCTTTTCCAAAGAACTTGCACCAACTTTAACTAAAATATTCTACCAATCCTACAAATCTGGTATATTTCCCTCGTGCTGGAAGTTGGCAAATGTCCAGCCCGTCCCCAAAAAGGGACCAAAATCCGATATCTCAAATTATAGGCCAATAGCTTTACTATCGGTCCTATCCAAAGTCTATGAGCATTATATTAATACACATATTTCAAAATTTCTGGAAGAATATCATTTAATATCCGACAGCCAATACGGTTTTCGAAACAAAAGATCAACTACCGATCTATTAAACTATGTAGCGCATTGTTGGAACAGCATACTTGATAAAGGTGGTGAAACATACGTTATCGCTTTAGACATCTCCAAGGCATTCGATCGAGTCTGGCATGCCAACTTAATTAACAAGCTCGTTGCGTACGGTTTTCATCCCAATGTTGTGAAGCTGATTCAAAATTTTCTATCCGACCGATACATTTCGGTAACCTTAGACGGATATTCTTCTGAGTCTAAACTAATTAACGCTGGTGGAACAGCTCCAACTAAATGAAATATCTTCCAATATTTGTTTATTGTTTAACAATTTCTTATCGCAAAATTTTAAAGTAAACCTGATTGTTATTTTTTATTATTGTTTATTGGATGAGATATCACAACAAAGAGAATTTCTATAACAAAATTTCTGCTATTTATATTAAATTGTGTATATAAAAAATTACCAATTCTAACTGTATAAACAAGAAATAATATTTAAATCAAAGTATGTATATAATTCAAGAAAGCATACTAATTGTTATTACATTTAAAGATCATACTAAATGTTAATTAATTTTACATTGAAAGAGCATACTAAATGTTATTAATTTCAACTTTGAAAGAGCATACTAAATGTTATTAATTTATATTAATAAGATTATCAAAGTCATGTTAAACATCGAACGCAAGCCTTTCCATTCTCCCCCCTGTTAAAGAACTTATTCTTTAACATTGTTGCCATGTTCTATTGGTAGTCGGCAAATTTTTGTTATTGGACGTTTCAACGTTGATTTCGACGTTTTTATCTTCACTACGCGAACCAAACCATCGTTCCCGGGAAAAACTTCAATAACTCTTCCTACTGGCCAATTCAATGGAGTAGAATTATCATCTTTAATGGCAACTAATTCACCAACTTCAACATTTTTTCCAGTTTGTTGCCACTTATTCCGCTGTTGTAGGTTATTTAGATATTCTAGCTTATATCGTTTCCAAAAGAACTGTATTTGTTGTTGTATACTTTGCCAATGATTTAAACGGTTTGTATTGTACTCTAGAAGGTTCCTTTCAGGTAATGCATTGAGTGGTGCCATGATTAAAAAATGTCCTGGTGTTAAACAATTTAAATCAGTTACATCTTCGGTAGCAGGACATAACGGGCGAGAATTTAAAATTGATTCGATTTGGCATAACATCGTTTGAAGTTCTTCTAAAGTTAAATTCTTGACAGTTGTAGCTCGCAGGAGATGGTGTTTTACTGATTTTACTGACGACTCCCATAATCCACCAAAGTGTGGTGCCCCTGGTGGAATTAAATGCCAAGTAATGTGCTCTGCAGTCGTAAATTCAGAAATTTTTGCATGATGTTCTTCAGTTGAGTGCAATTCCATGATTTCATCAAGTTTTCGTTTAGCCCCAACGAAATTAGTCCCATTATCGGTAAAAATATCTGTAGGCAGACCTCGTCGAGACACAAATCTTCTTAATGCGGCAATAAATGCATCAGTAGATAAATCACTCACTGCTTCTAAGTGTACTGCTTTTATTGACATGCAGACAAATACTGCAATATACCCCTTGATTATTTGCGCCCCTCTTCCACGTTTACTGATGATCGGAATCGGACCAGCAAAATCAATTCCTGTTTTCAAAAAAGCTCGTGATGGTGTCACTCGCGCTTCTGGAATATCCCCATCATCTGTTTGGATGTTTCTGCTCGCATCTTGCAGCAAATTAAACAATTTTTAATGGTAGATCGGATCATACTTCGGCCATGTACAATCCAGTATTGTTGTTTTAATAATGCAGCAAGTAATGTTGCCCCTGGATGTAGATATTTTATATGATGGTAAGTAATTAACATCTGACTGAAAATATGATGCTTAGGTAGTATTATCGGATGTTTTGCGCTATAAGAAACCATTGCATTTTGCAACCTTCCACCAACTCTAAGAATACCAGTACTATCTATAAATGGAGAGAGATTTATTAAAGCATTTGTTTTATTTAATAAATTATTTGTTCTAAGAGAATTAATTTCTTTAGAATAAGTAGTTTGCGCCCATCTGACACACACATAAGTTGCATCTTGTATCTCGTCACTATTTAGAAATTTGCTCTTCACTTTCGATCTTGTATTGCTTGCAAACCGCTTACAGTAAGCAATAATTCGGAATATCTTCATTTAACTGGAACATCGTTCGAACAATGATTCCAATGTGTTGTTTGCTTCAAGAATTGTTGCTGTAAAAATTTCAAAAATATGTTTTTCTTCTTTTACAGCATCTTTTTCCATCATCGTTACTTTGATGTCGTTTGGCCAGGAATCTTCAGGCTGAGAAAGCCATTTCGGTCCATGCCACCACAGGCCATGTGATAATAATTTTGATGGTAGCATACCTCTGGAACCGCAATCAGCAGGATTGTCCGATGAACGAACATGATGCCAATGTTTTCTTGGAAGAATGTTCAAAATTGCTGAAGTTCGATTCGCTACAAAGGTCTTCCATCTTCTCGGATGATCTGATAACCATGTTAGTACCACAGTTGAATCAGTCCAAACATAGATATTTATATCTTCTAATTTTAAGTCACCTTTTATGCGTTGGTACAGTTTCGCCAAAAGATGAGCCCCACACAACTCTAACCGTGGTAATGACACTTGCTTCACTGGAGCTACTTTGGTTTTAGATGTCAATAAATGTGTACTGATTTGGTTGTCTTCATTGATCACTCTCACGTAAATGACTGCTGCGTAAGCATTTTCACTTGCATCAGCAAACCCATGTATTTGAATATTCTTGCACTTGATCTCCGCTTTATTTGTATTAGTGGACTGTATTTTACTAGTAAATGGAATGTATCGTGGTATCTCAATTTTCTCTAACATAGGCATTTCTGTTATCAATGTTTGCCACCTTGAGCTCAATTCTTCTGGTAATGGTTGGTCCCAGCTAATACCAAGAATCCACAACCGTTGTAAAAATAATTTGAATATGATTACCACTGGTGATAACCAACCAAGGGGATCAAACAGCTTTGCTGACTCTGATAAAATCGCTCGTTTTGTTGGTATTATGTCTGTACAAATATTAATGTTAAAAGTGAAATAATCCTTACTTGAATTCCATTGAAGTCCGAGTACTTTCACTTCCTTTGAATCTTCAGAATGTATATTCACAATGGCACCTTCGCTGGTTTGAACATCACTGACTTCTTTAATATTTGATCGCCATTTTCTCAATGGAAATCCTCCTGATTTCAACAATGACGTAATATCACTTTTTAATATCAAACTATTTTCCAAGTTATCAGCCCCAGATAGCATATCATCGACATAGAAATCGTTCATAACTATGTCTGCAGCAGCTGGATATTTATCACGTAGATCTTTAGATAACTGTTGAAGTGAACGTATAGCCAGAAACGGAGCTGAAGAAGTACCATATGTTACGGTAGTTAATTTGAAATGTTCAAGTGGCTTAGATGGATGATCACGCCACACAATTCTTTGATATTCTGCATCGTCTGAGTTCATTTTAATCTGGCGATACATTTTCTCAACATCTGCTATAAACGCTACTCTGTGGAACCGAAATCTCACTAATGTTGTCGCTAGCTTCGGCTGAATCGTTGGACCGACAAGCAATTTGTTATTTAATGATACTCCTGTTGAAGATTTACTGGATCCATCAAAAACAACACGTACCTTAGTTGTGCTACTGCTATCTTTTATTACAGCATGATGTGGTAAATAAAAGTTTTGATATTCATTCACATAGCTCTCTGCTTCTATTTTAACCATATGTCCAAGCTCTTTATATTCAGTCATAAAGTTCACATACTCTGATTTGAGTGTTGGATTTTCTTGCATTTTCTTTTCTATTGACAGGAATCTTCTGTACGCACAGTTGTATGAATTGCCTAATAATAATTGATCTTTAGAAAATGGAAGACGTACCCGACAAACATCATGTGCATGGTGCACGAGTAGGTGCATATTTCGTGCACATTTTATTTTGACTAATTTTGTACTTTTTTGGAAATATTCTAGTGTCTATTTAAAATTTACTAGAAGTATAAATGTATTTGAGTACTAACGTCATACAAATTTGTTTTAATTTAACACTTTTAAATCATGTAAACATGTAAATAAAATGTGCATAGAACTTTCAACAAAATGTTTTATGCACATTTTGTATACATGTATACATGTTTACTTTAAACAAATGTTCACCGTGTAATTTTATATTTGTGCATTTGTTTATAAAGTTCGCATGAAACATTTTTACGAAATGATCTATATACATGTGGACGAAATGCGCATTTACTTGTGTACGAAATATATAAATTTCAGTTGGTTAAACTTCACTAGAGTTCTAACCATTTAAGATATACATAGTATACAAAATTATGAAGTTTAGTTATCGCTTCTCGGCTTAAAGACTATGATAACAGCGGCTGTGTTATGACTACACATTGGTTAGTATAAGGTTATGATATTTCATTAACGAATTTATTTGATATTTTATAATATGTCATAAACATGTTTCTAAGAAGTATACAGAAAATTTATGTATCTTTTGTAAATTCATCGTGAATATGTAAATGCACAAGTGGTGAATTTGTGTCTAAAATGAACCTGAAAATTTCTTGAACAAAATACGACTTTTCTGTGCACATGCCTTCAACATGTCTCTGAAAAATGTATACATTGCTGCAAAGCTGTGAATGAACATTTTAGAGCACATTTGATGCAAATGAGTCTGAAATATCTGTGCATATATGTGCTAGGGCGTTTTACGACATGTGCATGGTATGGCGCACATTATGTGCATGACATGTGTTATAAACAATTTTGTGCACAGATATTTTGTGTCATGCACAATTAGTGTACATTTCATGCATTTTTCCCAAAATTGTTTTACGGGGTACCTCATATCTGCCGGTTTCATCACGTCGGTGTGTCGCAAGAAAGTGTTTTTCACATTCAACTTCCTTCTCAGTTGGCAAACATATCACAATTTCTTCTTCCAGCTCCCAAAACTTCTGTAAGCTCCGATCGATGTCAACTTCTAAATGAAATGTGCTTGTGTGCTTAATATCATCGCATGAATTCAAACTACCTGCAATCACCCATCCAAATATTGTATTTTGAGCGACAATTGTTGCTGATGTCCTTCTGCCATCTTTAAGTGATTGAAAAACTGCTCCAGCACCCAAAAGAAGATCTATTTTACCAGGCTCATTGAATGTCGGATCTGCTAGTGTGAGATTGTTTAATAAATCTGGATTTTCAACCGCAAGCCTTGCTTTTGGTAATATTGATGTAAGATTATCGAGAATCAATACTTCGGTTTGTAACGATTCATTGCGATCAAAATGTGCCTGCATACAAATGTTAGTACATCCCTTGGAAATAGTTTTTGAAGCAATACCTGACACTGTAATTCTTGAATTCGTTCTCTTTAATTTTAATCTTTGCATACACGATTCACTGATAAGTGAGGCTTGCGAACCGGAATCCAAGACCGCGCGACAAAGTTGTGGATTACCAAAAACATCAATAACGCGTACTAACGCGGTTGGCAATAGCGCAAATTTACCGCACGTTTCACTAATTGCTGATAACGTTGTTGTTTCTGGAATATCATTACTAGATGCTGATGTACTAACCTCATTAGTGGAGTGGCTAACGTTGATATTCGTTGATTCATTAGATTTTGAAGCTTTCTGAGATCCATGTAGTGTTGTATGGTGTCTTCTTTTGCAAAACATACACGTTCTTCTTGAAGTACATGTAAACGCAGAATGGTGAGGGCTTAAACAGTTAAAGCACAATTTATATTCTGCTACTAATTCTCGTCTATTTTCTGGTAGTAGGTTTAAATATTCGTCACATTTATTTAAGTAATGGTTCATTTTACATTTAACGCATTTTATTTGTGACTGCTCAGACGTCGATGACGCTTCAGCATGTAGAACTTTAATATTGCTTCTGTCTGATTTGATTGATATTGGTTTCCTATAAGGTATATCACAATTTTCCAATGTATCACATCTATTATTAAGAAATTCTATAAATTCCTGTATAGTTGGAAAATCCTTTTTAATATTTTCTTTAGCCCATTGCTCTCGGGTATCTTGGTCCATTTTACTCAGCAGTATATAAATTAGCCATGGATCACGATGTTCTGCTTCATTTCCAAGTGCTTTGAGACATCTTAAGACCTCATCTGACGTATCACATATTCGTCTCAAATTCCTTTGCGTAGGCGTATTTATTTGTGGTTGCTCCATAAACCTTTTGATAAATTCTTTAACTACACTTTTCTTTTTATCATACCGATTTAAAATCTTCTCCCATGCCTCCATATAATTTGAATCGGTTACCGTTATGTGTCGAATTAACGCTAAGGCATCATCACGTAAAAAACCTTTCAAATATTGAAATTTTACTGCGTTGGAAATTTCAGTATTGTTATGTATTGATGTTACATATAGATCTTTGAATGACGGAAATTCAGAATAATTGCCGTTAAATGGTGGAATAGCAACTTTCGGTAAACGTATTCGTTCTTGCACAATTGTGCTTCTATCAGAAAAACTTTCAAAAAATGATTTTTGTTGATCAGCGAATCGTGAAAAGGTTTCGTTCATCTGATTGTTAAACGTATCAGACGCATTTTTCACTCTTTCATTCATCACCGTTTTTAACTTAGTTTTAACCTCAAAGTATTTATTTTCAAAGTCGATTATGTCGGAGCTATGATTATATTCAATAAGTTTCTCGTCATATTCTTTAAATTCTAAAAAGCATTTTTCTAAACTTTCTAGTCTTACTGCAATACTTTCATAGGCCGTATCAACTGTAATGGCTTTCATGTACGTATGAAGTCGGGTTAGCGCGGACTTTGCACTTCCACGACGACGCTTTAATTCGGCGATGGTATCTTCGTTTGTGGTCATCTTGATAGATCAAATAATGTTTGGTTATAATATAAAAGACTGATCACTATAGTCTTAATATCACTAAACTTTATATTATCCCAATTTCACTAAGAATATTTTCTGTTTTATCACTAAATTTAAGATTATTCACAATTTCACAGAATATTGTCTTGTCTTTATTGTCAAACAATTTCACTGATTTAACAAACTCTTCACAATTTCACAAAATACCGTTTTTAATTTCACTAGTTTAAATATTGGTTTTAGTTTCACAATTTCACTTTATAATGTCGTTAATGTCTTTATCTCTTCACTTTTATATAATAGAAAATAATAATATCAGTTGTACTCACGGTTTCGTTTTTCGTGCCATAAACTGGAGTGTTTCCCACGTTGAACGAAGCTGCAAATATTCCTCAGTAATCTGGCTCGATTAGGACCATGGAACAGCTCCAACTAAATGAAATATCTTCCAATATTTGTTTATTGTTTAACAATTTCTTATCGCAAAATTTTAAAGTAAACCTGATTGTTATTTTTTATTATTGTTTATTGGATGAGATATCACAACAAAGAGAATTTCTATAACAAAATTTCTGCTATTTATATTAAATTGTGTATATAAAAAATTACCAATTCTAACTGTATAAACAAGAAATAATATTTAAATCAAAGTATGTATATAATTCAAGAAAGCATACTAATTGTTATTACATTTAAAGATCATACTAAATGTTAATTAATTTTACATTGAAAGAGCATACTAAATGTTATTAATTTCAACTTTGAAAGAGCATACTAAATGTTATTAATTTATATTAATAAGATTATCAAAGTCATGTTAAACATCGAACGCAAGCCTTTCCAGCTGGTGTACCCCAAGGCCCAGTATTGTCCCCAACCCTATTTTTGATTTATATCAACGAATTGTTGAAAATCACCAGCAACCCAATAAATAGTTTTGCAGATGATAGTACTCTGCACAAGTCGTTCGAGCCCCTTCCTACAAAAGGTAAAATGCACGAACGAATTAATCCTGCCCGGAGAGACGCTGCCATAAACGTGAACAAAGACCTGAATAAAGTCGCCGACTGGGGTGACCAAAACCTTGTCAATTTCAACTCCACCAAAACACAGCTGTTGATTGTTTCCAGATTAAAGACCGAGTTCCCCAAAGATATTTTATTTAGTATGTGTGATGAACCAATAGGTGAATGTAAAAACATTCGTTTATTGGGTGTCACAGTTTCAAATGACCTACTCTGGAACGATCATGTAATGGCGATGGCAAAAAGCGCGTCTAAAAAACTCGGCCTCCTAAATAGATGCAAAAAATTTTTCACTCCATACCAATTGCTCCATGTTTATAAGTCCTATATTCGTCCCTGTATGGAGTACTGCTGTCAAGTTTGGGGTGCTGCCTCTGTTTCCATCTTGGCCCTCTTGGACTCTGTTCAAAAGCGAGCTATACGAATTGTAGGTGATCGAACTTTGACATCAAAACTTGATTCCCTACAACATCGTCGCACTGTTGCTGACCTCGTTGTTTTTTACAAATATCGTCATCAGCAGTGCTCAGATGAAATCAGCGGCATCATGCCTCAAACTTATTCTTACCCCCGTTCCACTCGGCAATCGGCTGCCGCAACCAGTGAAACGGTAAAGATCCCGCGCTGTCATACTGGCAGATCGCAGAGAGACTTCTTTGTCCGAACTGCGTACAAATGGAATAGTTTGCCGGAACACTTAGTCTCAGGTGGCTTCAACCCACAGATGTTTAAAAAAAGCGTTAATCTACACCTCAGAACGCCAGTTGTTGTGGGACCCAGGTCTAGACCTAGGTCTTAAAAGGTATTTATGTGTTGTTGTGACACATATTCTAAACCTTATTACACAACAAATTTTATTAAAAAAAAAAAAAAAAAAAAAAAAAGCTAAAATGAACTTTAAAGCGTTCTTAGATCTAGCCAGCAGAGGGGCTGAAGCTAGAGTGTGTTTGACTATATAATCTTCACCTTGAAAAGTTGTCAAAGCGTGTGATATGAACTTTAAAGCGTTCATAGAATTAGCCAGCGGGGTTGCTGAAGCTAAGACACGTGTGACAAAAAAAAATCATAGAAAATTTTGATCCTACCAAGTGAGTCTGGTAAGCGGATCAATGCTTGAAAAGGCCAAGTGAGTCTGGCCCAGTGTATGATTGGATGAAGAGGCCAAGTAAGTCTGGCAATAAGTTATGGACAATTTGTCTTACTTGGAATAGAATATTCCGACAAATTGTTGAAAAGTAGGGAAAATTCAATGAAGTGATAGCATCAGTCAGTTGAGTTTAAAATATTTTGTTAGATGCTCCTTTTAATGGTATTTACATGGTTGTCCTCAAACACCATCAAAAAATCATTCTTTTGTGAAATTAGCTAGATGAAAATAGCGAAAAATCCAGTTGATGTCAGTGTTTTTCGTTGAGGAATAACACCATCAAAATTAAAATTCGGATTTGGTTTGGGGTTTTAGAAAAACATGCATAACATGGTTCGTTTGAGCCATAGCTCAATGATGACCAAAAATGATTGGTCCCATGTATGTGTACTAAATTAGTAAAATTACTTAGCTCGGAGGAAATATAAATGATTAAAAAAAATGTTTTACTATGCACCGATTGAAACTGAACGCAACTCTTAAGATAAAAAGTTTGATTTCGCATAATTGCTTATCAAAATAAAATATCAATCTTTCACATATTTTTTAACACAAAAAAAAAATAGTAAATAAAATTTTTGCAATTAAAAATAAAATTTTTATAATAAAGTTTTTTTATTTAAATTGTGTGTGTATCAATAGACTCAGAGAAACAAAAATGAACTCACCTGTTATTAACAAAACAAAATACTGTTGCTTATAGTTAGTTATAATATATTGGTATATGTATAAATGTTGCAGATGAGTTAGCTTTGTTGTAAGTTTCGATATTATTATTCTTCACGTAGATCCTAGAGTTGATATTATTGTAGAGTATAGCGTTAATCTCTTGATGTACAGCACAAAGTTGAAAATACAAAAATTCCAAATATCTCGCCTTTTGACTTGGCATTAAAATAATTTTTATGTATTATGATGTAGGCGTAATCGATGAAAAATCATTAATCCTTATGGTACATGCAGCTCAATATCCGTTTATGTTTTTTTTTGTACATAGCACCAGTTGAATATGAAATATTGAAGATATTAATAAAAAAAACTATATTTTGTTTGTGAAGTTTATGTACGTACCTATTGCCTGGTACGCTTTTGTTTTAAAACGTACCAGGTAAAAATATTGAACGGTTTCTTTGGTATATGTACTCCGTTATTGTTTTTGATGTTCAGATAAACAGTAAAGGTCACTATATATTGCGTTTGATAATTTACAGGATTAGTTTAGTGTCACTATTTTACTGCATATAATAATTTATTGTTAATGACACTAGTTGGTAATACACAACATTAAACTCAATATTTTGTATTTTATAAATTATATTTAAACACAATATTTAAACTTTATAAATTATATTTAAACACAAAATTTATAAATAAATATATAAGCACAACTTAATTTGAATTATCGCGTACGACTTTATATAATAATTGTAGGGCCGCTTGTTATCGTATCGATATCAATAATACAATTAATATTAAACATTTTTATGAGATAAAATTATTACAATTAAAAACGGTTAAATTAAAACAGTTGGTCCATATTTGTTTCTCTCAATCCTCGTTGTAATATACATACACACAAATATATAATTTGAATAATTTATTAGGGTCCTACAAACTTATAATGCCATAATTCTCAATAGTAATAATAAAATTTCATTTCAAACAAATCATTAAAATCATTTTTTCCAAAAAATTGTGTAAAAAAATAAATAAAAATCTTTCTTTTGACACACTTGACAACATTTTTTTGACAAACTTATAATGCAATAATCTAGATTTTGGTCTCACATACCAATCCCGACCATCAAGATTTCTACGAATTCAATGTTTCTACTCGTAATCACTTAAAATGAACGGTTTTTAAGCAAAAAATATGCAAATTTCCTTGTTTTGACACACTTGACGATTTTTTTGACACACTTCCGGTACAGTTATCGAACACATCGTCCTTTCGGCTCTTCCCATTGAGTAAATCTATTTTTAGAAAAAAAAATTTTTGAAATCCGTCCAGCGGTTTTCTAGATTTCGTAGGTTGTGACGGCCGGACGGACGACCGACAGACAGACATACATTTTTTTTTGCTTTTTTAGAATCAGTAGGTCCTAAAACGTCGAGAAATGCCAAAAAAAGTGGGGGTAAGAATTTCACTTTGAGCTCATGAATGTAATACTTAGGTCTTTCAGACCGAAGTAACTATCATGATAAATAGAATATGAATATTTGAATGTTATGTTGTCGTTTTCTAATTTAATATTTTATTTAACTAATTTCACGGCGCTATGGACAAGTTCTGCCTCATGCAACCTGTCCAACCCTTTCTAATCTAATCTAATCTATTTAACTAATTTAATAAAATATCGTTTATATATTTACTACCGTAGAAAAAAATGCATTTCCTGCGCGATATGAAAACATTTTACGTTCGTAAAACGCGTTAAAGAGAAAAATGGCGTTTTTTCTGAGATAAATCCAACCACACCTTGGAATTGATTCAAATTACTTCCTTAGTTACTTGAGTTCAATTGCTAACAAATCTCGAATTATATCTCTATATATCTTTCGATAACTTTGCTAAATATAACAAAATATCACAAAAAAAATGATATTGACCTTGATACCTGTGTATCAATAATCAAATTTGGGGTCAATAGGTCGTAGTTTCTAGGTAGTTTCTGAGATATCGTGTCCTCATACAGACAAACACACAGCTTTTGACCGCCATATCTCTGGTCACAATTAACTGAAAATCAACGCCAAAGGCTGTATTGTCCTAAGATGCCTGTGTAATTTGAGGTCAATATGACACGTGGTTTCTGAGATATCTTGTCCAAACACACACACACACACACACACACACACACACACACACACACACACACACACACACACACACACACACACACACACACACACACACACACACACACACACACACACACACACACACACACACACACACACACACACACACACACACACACACACACACACACACACACACACACACACACACACACACACACACACACACACACACACACGGACGGGATTGCATAAACACTATCACTATTGCTTTCAATAGTTAAAAAGATTTCTCAAATGAAAAAGTTAATAATATTACAAACGTACGAACGACCCACCTCATTGCATGGAGAGGTCAGACGAGAACATATTTTATTCGGTTCTTTTTATCTGCGTGTATTACAGTTTCATAAGAGTTAACTATTGTTATTGTCATCAATTTAACTGGTACGTTAATTTCTTATTATATATAGAAATAGTTATTGAATTATTTAGCTTAATGTAAAAGTTTCTTTTGAAATATGTAGGTAGATAGGTATCATGCACGTTTTGTGTTTTGACAAAAATATATCGTCACAAAAAATATTCGATCAAACAGTTTTATTTTATTTTTACAATTACTATTGGTTATTGCTATTGAAGCATAAACAAAAGATTATATTACGCAATATGTATAGAACAAATCAATATTTGAGAATTAATGACATTATACTATCAAAATTTTAAGAATCATCATCATTGAACAAATACTAGTAAAGCTGATGCATGACAAACTTCACCACCAGTTCTGAAATTATAGTGTTCTTAAAATATGGTATGCTTATACAATAAATAATAATAATAATAATAATAATAATAATAATAATAATAATAATAATAATAATAATAATAATAATAATAATAATAATAATATATATTTATTGAAAAAAAGAATAAAAAAATTCAAATTACATTTCAAATTCTAAATATTACAACACAAATTTACGACTATAACTAAGATTAGTTGTCAGTCGGAAGATTGTACTTTTATATAAAAACGCTAAAAGTAAAAAGAAATAATGTACCATAATAGAGACAAAATCAAAGAAAAATTTCAACGCTTGAAATGAGAAAATTAACTTAAACAATGAAATAATTTTGAGCATAGATTACTTCTCCGAACCTTCGCATAATATTAGGCAGTTACAATAGGAAAAGTAAGATATTTTGCAGTTTTTTAAAAATTAAATTCATTTATGAGAGAAGTTCTGATTTTTAAAGCTCCAATCAAAAAACTGTACAAGTTGTTCCAGCTTATGCCATTTAAAATCCTGACGCACTGTTCTGCCGTTAATATTGTTTCCCCAAAAGCACATCTTCTAGCATCTACCAATACTGGACAACTACCTAAAAAGTGTTGAACGGTCTCTTCCTCATTCAAATTACATAATGAGCAAGCTCTGGAGTATCCTACCCGCCATATACTACTGTTTAAACCTTGCCCTTATAATTAGTCCAATTTTATTTGGCTGAAAGTCATTATTAAAATATGCACTTCCATTTGCAAAGTTGAGACAATTGAAAAAGCCATGCCTCCTTGAGTTCCTTGCATTATCCAATTCTTGTTTCAAATACCACTCCTGTTCTTTCTTTACTATGTCTTTCATATTATCTTTGTACTTTTGTTTGTTAGATTCTGGATTACCCCATACCAAACAATGTTTAGAACTAAACGTTTCCCATTCCTTAAACAGACACAACTTTTTTTCTATGATTTTATTTGCTAAAACTTTAGGCAATACAATAAATATAAACCTTCTAAAAAAATATTTCTATAGTCTGTTTGGTTATGTATCCGAAAATTTTTTTCTTAATTTGTAAATTTTCACTTACAAAAAACAACGGCTTATTTATAGACTATTTGTATGTTTTTCATTTATTTTTTTATTATTGTAACAAAAATCTGCCTATCATTTCGACCTTGCGGCTCATCTTCATGGGCTAAATATCAAGGGCTAAAGCGAAATATTTAATTGTCGATGTTTCATAAAGAAACTTTTTAAAAAAGACCTAATTTTCAATCGAAAAATTTGGCTAGCAAATTTTTGATTTTTGAACTTTATTAGTGCTCATTTTTTTCGTTGAAATCCCATCTTTAATATAGAATTAAAATATAATATTGTTTACATACAAAAATTTCGTTAAAAAAGCGAAAAACCGAAAAACTACTTTTGAAAAATCGATTTTTCGGTGAAAATCATGAATTTCTTTTTCTTTGTTGTAAATAAACGTTTGTTTTCATAAAAAGCGTTAATTCTCATACGATACTGTTATACAAGTAATTTACATGTACTTAATCTATGGCTTTCAAAGACCCCGAAAACATCGTTTAAGCTGCAATGAGAATGTCAAATAATGTGGGCCAAGAAGGTACGCACTTCTCATCGTGAAAAGGGTACTATTTTATTTACAGGTTATAGACCTCTAATGCTTTATACACGTGTTAACGATAGGAAAGGAAAGTTAAGGTTGGCGTTTAAGGACTTGAGATAGGGCTGGAGCGATAGTGTTGATGTACTGCTGATTTAAAAGCTTGGGGATTGTATGTAGCAGGGAAAACATTTTTTGGTAGTCGATTTCACCAGTATACCGAACGTGAAAGAAAGGAGTTATTATTGCTAGATGTTCTCACATATGAGACCCCCAAGGTATGCTTATGGGAATGCAACGATTGTCTAGAGTCTCGTGGAAATCTACGTAATGGATGTATTAAATCATTAACTTCTTTACAGCATTTACCGTAGTAGTATCTGTAAGTAATATTCTGTAAATTTATTGAGAAGTTCGCTGTGATAGCAAACTTGCTCTCTAACTTAACATCAGTCTGAATTTCTAGTTAAATAATGTTTGAAAAATCAGCTTATGTGACATGATTAACAAGACCTAGCTAAGTAAAACCAGTAAATAGTAAATAAATTATTATATTTTTGATTTAAATGTTACAAAAAAAGATTTTATTATAAATTAATTAAATCGAGTGAATTATTTCCTATATTAATTATCAGCAAACATAAAAGTTACTGTCCTGGCGTACGATTATCATCAAGATTTGACCAATCAGGAACACGTGGGTATTTAGCATAAGCTTCCTTAGTTAACGATCGTGTTAAAATTAAATCAGTTCCACCATAAATCGATCCACCTAGCCATGAAGTGAAATTGGCTTTTGATGGTGGTGTATGAAACTTAACGGTTTTTAAATATAATTTTTTGCGATACGTATCAGACTCTAATAAAGCAAGCAGTTCTGCTTTCAATCGTGCCATCAATCCAACTATCATCGATGTTCCTCCAATTATACAAATATTTTCGATAAGTTGTTTCCTCATATCGGGTGGACATTTAAGAATACAATTCAGGATAATATAAGGTAATCCTAAATGATCATTATCATCTGGGAATAACGCTTCAAATACAGTTTCGCGTACAATCCCTGGAATCCTAATAACTTGATCACCACGAACTGGGTAGTCAACATCAGGACACGGAGTTGGTGGTTCCTCGTTTCGATACAACAAGGAACGTTCATATTTCGTTACAAAACATGTTCGTACTTTTACGTCTTCAATGACATCATCGGTCAGTAATTCTTCACGAACACCATTATCAAGTAGTTTTGTTTTAATTTGATTATGTACCGCTTCACCGGCAATATTTTGTGCTTCCCATGCATGAAGAACCAAAACACCACTATAAACCGGTATTACAACTGCTTCTTTATATCCTAAATCAACAACCAAAGCTGTATCAACGGCTAACACCGATAAAACAACTAAATGATTCGGAACAAAAAATATTGATGAAACTTCAAAATGACGAAACAAGGCTTTAGCGAAAGTTTCCCTTATGTTTGTTGGACATAAAACTGATTCAACAATAACAATTTTACGATCCTTGGGACTAACTAGAATATATTTAAAAAACAATGTTTTAAAGTATTCAACCACTTGATCGTAAAACTCAACATCATTGTTAAAAGTAAACAGATTTTTAGTCTTTTTAGTGGTTATATCGGTTATCACTGTTGGAATAATAAATCGTGGATAGGCTTCAGCTGCAAATCCCAATCTATAGAATAAATAAATAAATATAAATTAATTGAATAATTAATTATTGCTTTTAAACTTACTTGGTATAAGCATTGCCTATATCGAAAACCACAGCAGGTTTTTCCTGCATAACTGTCTCATATAAAGGCATTTGAATAATATTAATATTTAACACAAATTTATAATAGTTTCAATTTTCCAAAATTTTGCTTGAATGTGTAATTTGTTCATCAATTTTGACATTTGTATATAACTGCTGTTTTCTTCAGTAGCTTTTATAGTAAAAGTATACTATAAATGTTACATAACCTATAAAACTTCATAAATGTTATTTAAAAAAGTTATATGTGGAATTTCGGGTGGAGTTGATAGTGCCATTGCAGCGCTTATACTGAAAAATAAAGGGTTTGAGGTTCATGGAGTATTTATGAAAAACTGGGATGAAATTGATGAATTTGGAAAATGCTCTGGAGAAAAAGATTGGGAAGAAGCTCAATGGATATGCAAAAAGTTAAACATACAATTATCACAAGTTAATTTTGTTAAACAATATTGGAATGAAGTTTTTAGAAGTTTCTTAGAAGATTACGAAAATGGTGTAACACCGAATCCTGATATTTTATGTAATCGTTATATAAAATTTAACTATTTTTACAAATACGCTAGAGAAATTTTGAACGGTGATGCAATTGCAACCGGGCACTATGCTAGAAATTCATTTGGATGTTTCTTAGAAAGGTTTAGGGACGATCAAAGTAAAACAAATGTTTGTTCCTAAACAAAACCCCTTTTAAGTCTCTTTCATTTTTAGATGCTAAATTGTTAAAATCAACAGATACGTTTAAGGATCAGACATTTTTCCTTTCGCAAATTCCTCAAAATGCCTTAAAAAGAACTATGTTCCCTTTAGGGAATTTATGTAAATCTGAAGTAAAGGAAATAGCGAAGCAGAACGATTTACTTCGATTAGCAAATAAGAAAGAAAGTATTGGATTTTGTTTTATTGGTCAAAGAGAGTTTAAAGATTTTATAGCCGATTATATAGAAGCGAAAAAAGGAGATTTTGTTGATCACGATACAGGTTTTATAGTTGGAAGTCATAATGGAATTCACAACTGGACAGTTGGACAACGATGTAAAATTACAGGATGCATGAAACCATATTTTGTGCTGAAAAAAGAAATAATCACAAACAAAATTTTTGTATGTGCTGGCACAGAACACCCAGCATTGAAAACGAATATTATTTACACAGAACCACCGAATTGGATTAATCGCGATCCTTTTGAAAATAAATTTATAATAAATTGTGAATTTCGGTTTCAGCATACAAAACCTTTGGTTAAATGTAAAATATTTTCAACAAACGTTAATAATGGTAATTTATTTGTTAAATTAGAAGAACCATTACGAGCAATAACACCAGGACAGTATGCTGTATTTTATAATAACGCTGAATGTTTAGGAAATGCTAGAATTTTAGCACCAGGTCCATCGTAACGGAACGGTTTTACATTAGTTATTTTGAAATTTATGTTCCATCTATCTTTGAATATCAGAACTTTTATTTCCCGCTATGTCAAATTTATAACCCTTAAATATAATTGATATTTAGGTAGTTGTTTTGTTGTGCTATCAATTAAAATTAAATATACTTGATAAAATATTATGAACAATTTATGTTCATAAACAAGAGTTAACAATGTTTGTTAGTGACATCAAAAATGATTTCTATAATGTTATAACAGGAAAACGAATTTTAGTTATTGTCAATTATGATATTGATGCAATTTGTGCCAGCAATATATTATCCTCATTATTCCGATATGATAATATGGTTTATACAGTTGTTCCAGTAATGGGCATATCTGGAATGAAGCGAGCATTTAATGAGAATAAAGACGAAATCAAATTTGTAATGCTGTTAAATTGTGGTGGATGTATGGATATACTTGATTTATTGCAGCCTGAAAATGATATAATTTTCTTTATATGTGATGCTCATCGACCATATGATATATGTAATATATACAATGATTGTCAGGTATTTTGAAACCAAGTGATTTCTGTCAATAAATATTCACGTAACCATTTTCGATTTGTTTTTTTTAAGGTTCGAATATTGGGTGAACCTAATACAGAAGAAAATATCCCAGCATTTGAGGATCTATACTGTGATAGTGAGGATGAAGATTCTAATGATGATGATGATGAAGAAAATGATGCTCAAGAAAGCCGTATCGATAAAATCGAAAAACGCATTATAAAAAATCGTGAAAAACGTCAATGGGAAGAGAATCGAAATAAAATTTTGTTTGAATATACACAATACAGTTACTATGGTCGAAGTTCGTCTCTAACAATTTTCGAACTAGCTTGGAAAACATCAAAAGATTCATTAGATTTATTATGGTGGGCAATTGTTGGAACAACAGAACAATTACTATTAGATAAAATTGAAAGTTCTGTTTATATAATAGAAAGTGAACAAATTCAATCTCACATTCAAAGACTAACACATAAAGCAGCTGATCAAAATATACAAACAGCTGTTAAAATAATATTCGAGAAAGATTTACATTTAGCATTGTACCGTCATTGGAGTGTTCAGGAATCGTTACGACATTCGGTTTATTCAGCTTGCAAACTTAAATTGTGGACATTAAGGGGCGAAAAAAAGTTACATGAGTTGTTGGTTGAAATGGGATTACCATTGGTACAAGCAAAACAGACATTCAATGCAATGGATCTTGTTTTGAAGAAGGAATTCTATTCCGTTGTTGAAAAGTTATCGGAAAAATATGATTTACTAAATATTGTTTACGGATCGTTTACCTTACAATATGGTTATAGAAATCGATATTCCGGTGCTGACTATGTGTACTCAATGTTAGCAATATTAGAATCAATAAAAGTTGGTCGTTCACCAGAGTTTTGTTTTTTAGAAGCATTAGATAGTTTACAACGCACAAATCGTAATATATTAGAAAATGGAATAGGAATGGCAAAGCAATTGCTAACAGCAATTTTTAAACAAGTTCAAAGTAGTTTGGAATTACATCAAATTCATTCAGCGGGTCCATTTTTGTATTATATTCTAAATGAAGATAATCCATTTTTTTCATTTCCATACGGATTATTAATGCTATCAAAATTTATATTACGTGGACATGTTGCTGTATCCCGTAATCGTCGAGCACCAGAACTTCCATTAGTTGCTAGTTGTCCGATCGACACAGAACATGATTTATGTTTAATGATTGGTATTCCACCAGTTTGTGGTGATGTATCAAAAAATTTCTTTGGTAAAGCATTCGAACAGGCGGGTCTTAAAAGTGGTGTTTTGCTGTTACAAGATTTTTTTGAAACATCGATTATACAAATTCGAGCAGCTGATCAAACTCGATTTTTGGATGCTTTGACGGTTATACTTAGTTGAAATTTGAGCATATTTATAGTTTTCATTTGAAACTAATTTTTAAGAATAATTTATAAATAAAGCGTTTTTTTTAAATAAAGAAATTAGGAATATTTTTGTATTCAATTCAATATGGTGATTTTTGATAGTTGGATGAATTTGAAAGTTCTAACACCTTGAATTTATACAAAATATAAATTTTCAATATTAATTCAAAAAATAATTGACTGCGTAGCAATTAGAAAAAAAAAGGAGTAAAAAGCACGGTAAGCAGAGTAAGGCACGGCTGTAAAGAGTTGATCGATGCATTAAAAAAAATTTTAATATAAAAATATTTTATTTTATAAAAAAAATTATATAAATTCATTCTATACTTTCTAGTTCAATTTTAACCTATTAGATAACTGGGCCTTGCTCCTATAAATAATATCATTTATTATTGCTTTGAGTGGAATGTATCGAGTTTTTCCACGACTAAATTATTATATTATATTTTCATTTTAACTTGGTTTCTAAAACTACAATGATTTCATTATTCACGACAAAGAATAGTATACTGTATAACGAACACATAATGATAGGAAGTTTGAACTTTGAAGTACGATAACTAGCTAATGTTAAATTATATTTTCCTGCGATCAAACTAGAAACAAGTTGATTGATGTGATAATTAAAAATAAATGAATCGATCCTTAAATATTCGTTATCTTATGTCGTTTTCTTTTTGCCAGAGCAGAAAGAGTGATTTTTTTTCATAAAAAGAATATGACAAAATTCGATCTAGTTCTGTAGTTGTGTTTGTGAAACTATCATTTAATGTTTTAGTAATTAATTGTATTTAATTGAATAATTTGTATTAGTTTTTAATTTAAAACACGATTTAAATATAAGATTTATTTAAACAATAACTATTTCACTTAAAAAAAATAATAACAACTAAATGGCGTTTTGTTTGTTTACAAATTTTGAGATGTGTAAATGTATTTGTGCAACTCTATTGTATTTACAACTTACTCTACGAAAAAATCTAGATTTATTTTCAGAGCAAAAAGAGTGCTTTTTTGTCAAATAGAATACGTAATGTCAAAAAAAATCGATCTAGATCGAAAATGGGCGTGTTTAGAGTAATTTTTTTGGTAAAAAGAAAACGACATTATTTTAATTAAAAAGGATTTTGTCTTGCTAAAAAAATAGTAATTCGAGGGTCGTAGAAAAACTTAATATTTATTTTCAGGTTTTAAATTTTTTCTTGTATGTATTCTTGAATATTAACAAGTAGTTTGTCACTGCAACATTTTCATTTCTTAAATTTAACTGTAACATTGCTAAACAAATGATTGTTTTTTCATATTCGGGAATGTAACATTTAACATTATATGCTCGTTGAATAATATACTACATTAAATTATTTCCGGTCTTATTCTTTGCACAACACGTTGATATATGTTTTGAAATTGATTTTCTATTTCTAAATGGTTTTTTACAAAAATTACATATGAATTCATTTTGTTCAATTGAACCAACAGCATGTTGTTTTACATGTTTGGCACAATTACTTGCATCAGAAAATAAACGATTGCATATATTGCAACGATGTGGCTTAAACCCCATATGCCGAATATGATGAGATTTAAATTGATCTTTACGTACAAACTTTTTATGACAAATCTCACATTGAAATCCAATAAAATTAGGATCGTCTATTTTATGCCTCAAAACATGTCTTTTCAAATCATAAGATCTTTCAAAATCTTTATTACATATATCGCAGATATGTGGACGTGGTATTGGAAATATTTCCTTTGTATGTCTTCGGGAATGTTTATACAAATCGCCGGACGATATAAAAGCAAACGCACATTTTGGAAACGAGCATTTAAATGGTTTATCTCCTGTATGTCGGCGTACATGTCGTGTTAAATCTCCTGTACATGAAAATCCTCTCCCGCAATAGTTACAGATTTTTGATTTTTCTTTTGTGTGAACCCGTTTTATATGAGGTTTTATACTAAACAATTTTGAAAAAGATACACCACATATTGGACACGAGTATGATGCTGGTTCTATTGTTAATTTTACCGGAGTAATGGATTTATTGTTTGTTTCCACTTCTTTTCTTTTTCTAAGTTTCTTCAAATCGCAATTTATTTTATCATTTTTTTCGCTATTTGCAGATTTTTGATGGAACTTTTCGATATGTTTGTTATACCAACATTTTGACTTAAAATATAACTTACATTCATTACATTCGAACTTGATGTCTTTTTCATCTTCAATCAATTCATCTTTAGAATTATTTTCTAATTTTACTTCCGTTTCTTGTTTAATTTTTGAAGGAGTTATGGAACTATCGTCATTAATGTCGTCAATGTTTTCTATACCACTATCACTACCAGGTGAGCCTATTGGTAATGTTTTTTCATTAGGTTCAAGCTTTAAAGATTGAACACCATCGTCGTTATTACTGTTTGGTATATCAATTGGAATTTCATCGTTTAATTCTTTTACTTCATTCGTAGTTGATTTTAAGAAATCTGTGCATCCTTTATTTTCATACATAATATCAACAGGACCTATATATAAGGTCTCAACAGCGTCATCAATTTCAATTGTTATTTCACTTAACAGTTGTTCATTATTGTTTTCTTGAAATAATTGAGTTGTTTCATAAGAATTTGATTGATTTGTAAAATTTATATTTACATAATCACAATTTGGTTTAGTTACTTTTGGATCCATAATAAATTGTACTATATATTATTATTACATTTTAGTGATTTATTTAATTACTTTTAAGTAAAACTAATAGAATATGTGTAAGATTGAACAGCGTCGTATTAAAAAAACACAACAGGTTGTTTTCATTTTTAGAACTGAGTTTGCTAGTAGAATATTTATAATTCATGATGTTAGTACATTTTACGTATTAAATGAAAAAATTCAACAAATTCAAAAGAATGTTATTTTGTTATATCAAAATCCTTCCACCAATCCGCAAACTGTTTCACCTTCGGTATCATATTTGGTTCTCTTCTCGGTCGTCTCCATAATCTTGCATCTAAATTCAATAGACCACCGATAACTTCTTGGGCAAAGTTTGCCGGAAATTTATGTTGATCTTCAATAACATGAGCAAAACCACTATCCATTCCGAAATTAACCCAAAAATATGGTAAACCTTTTGGTATTGCTCGACGTAAATCTTTCTTCTCTTTTTTCAAATCAATTAACTGACGATTAACCGCCCATTCTGATTCCGATTCTTGTATTGCTTTTTTAAAATAAAATGGAAGCAATTCGAAATTATTATTTGAAATTGCATGAATAACAAGATGTGGATGACGATTCAGATATCTCGCTGTTTCAAAAAATACAACATCCATTGAACGTGATTGAAACATCCGAGTGATCGCTTTACGGAAATCATTGATTTCATTCCAAACATTTTCATCTAAATCTGTTGAGCATGAAACGTGTTGCATAGTAGTGATTAAACAGTGACCCGGTTGTAAGGCTTCATAACCAGGTAGTGATAGATAAACATGTTTTCCAACTGCAACAATTAATTGTTTCTCCATTTTACTGGAATCGAAACATCTATCACAATTCTCAATTGTTTTCTGAAATTCTTGATGTTCTCGTATAGCATCATTTCGTTCACGCTCTTCGTTTTGTTCATCGGAAATATCTTTTCGTACGTTATCGGAGAATATATCTTCAAGATCATCATTTGGATTTTTATGTTTGCTGATAATTTTAGCAAATTCTATATCCGAATCTTTTCCTGAAGTGAATTTTTCTCGTTCAAACATTTGTTTTAAATTATATTTATCATCGTCATGAAAGAATCGAACTCTTTCATTATCTTGATGAGTTTCAACATTTTTGTTTTTACGTTTATTTGTCGTTTTTCTTCCACCCCACGGATCTTTTGTTTCTAATGGTCGACTTAACCCACTTGAATTAGTTTTTGTTAGTAATATATGTTCGACTTCTTCTTTTGGTTTCGGTTGAGTTTCGTTGAGTGACTTGAAGTTGTTCCTATATTCTCTTGCTTTATCGAGTTTTTCTTGTAATTCTCTAGCAACATCATTGTTACCAAGAAGTTCTGCTTTTATTAACTTAGCTCCTAATTCGTTCATTTGTTGGTCGGTTAAGAAGTCAGCCACCATTGGTTTGGTACTCAATGGTGTTTCAATTGCTTTTGTTTGAATTTCATCCTCTACTGTCGAATCGGAAGATGTCGAAGGTTCTCGTTTTTCCAATCTAGAACAGGAACGAACAGGAATATCTGGTTTCTTCCAATTTCCTTTTTTTAATGTTGAATTATTAGATTTCTTATTTATACCATCATCAGAATCATCATTTGTTGGTTTTTTAAATGTAGGAACCCCAGTGCCACCATTTTTCCAATAAGGATTCAGTTCCCTACTGCATGTAGAAGGATTATACATATCTAACGATTTTCTATCATCTTGCTTATCTGTCTTCTTATCTTTGGAATAAGACATTAATGAAACCCCTGAAAGCCAATCGTCACGGACCAACGGAGTTTTGGGTTTTGTTTCTATTTCCATTTTCTTTTCAATCCATTCGTCTTGTTCGCTAGTAGTATCTGAATCTGTGGATGACTCAGACGGTGTACTATATTTTCGTTTTCTTTTCTTTTTACGAATTTTAATTTCTTCGTCTGAACTATCATCACTGGATGAAGAACGATTTCTCTTTTTCTTTTTGGATTTTTTGGTCTTCTTTTCTTTTTTCGACTTTTTTTTCTTTTTCATAGATGATGTATCCTCTAAGATAATTTTATCAATTTTTTCCGATACTGATGGTAACATCCATTTATCATCGCCTCGTAATATTGTTTGTTTCTTTCGTTCTTCTCGAGATTTTGCATTTTGCTCGGCCTTAAAGAAAATTAAAATAAGTAATAACAAATGAAATGTATTAAAATAAATATCTACCCTTTTCAATAGTTCCGCTCTTGCATCACGGAGTTCCTGACGTACTCTCTCTTTATCTGCTGCCCGTTCAAAATTTGAATAACTCATTTTGTAAATAAAATAAAAATACAATATTTGACGTCTGTCAAATTATAGTTTTTTGAGCAAAACACTATATATTAAGCAACAATTTTAAGCAACTGAATTCAGCAATCAAATCTATCCAACTTCACTGCAGAAAAAAGTTCTTTCCGGTTTTTAAAATTGCCAAGGTATGTCTTTTTGGTACAAAATTTAATTTATATTTAAATGTTTTCGTAGATTTCATTAATAATTGTGGAATAATTTTATCAGGTTTTGGTTCAAGTGAAATTGTTTATAGTGTTTTGTGTTAAAAAGTAATTTATTCCAGATTATTTTTCGGATTTAAGAAGTTTAAAATTTGTTGTCGCCATTTTTTGTTTAATAAAATCGCATGTGGTGTTTTTATTATATTTCTGTTGTTATAAATAATGTACTAATTTTGGTTTTATTGTTTAATTTTAGATGCCTGGAGTAATAGTTAAAGATGTTGATCAACATAAAGTTGTAAAATCCGTAGCTCTTTTCCTTAAGAGGTAAATAAATAAAATTAAACCTAACCCTCAAGTTTTATTTGAATCAAAATTTACAATTTTAGATCCGGTAAACTTAAAGTTCCCGAAACTATGGATCTTGTGAAAAGTGCCAAATTTAAAGAACTAGCACCATCAGATCCTGATTGGTTTTACGTTCGTTGTGCATCAATTTTACGTCATTTATATCTTCGATATCCCGTTGGTGTTGGATCAATCACTAAAATTTATGGTGGACGTAAACGTAATGGTGTACATCCATCACATTTCTGTAGATCAGCTAAAGGTGTAGCACGAAAAGCACTTCAAGCATTAGAAGGAATAAGATTGATTGAGAAATCTCCAGATGGTGGACGTAAACTAACACCACAGGGACAAAGGGATTTGGATCGTATTGCAAATCAAATTGTAGCTAAACAACGAGCTGCAAAGAAAGAAGCTGTTCCAGTCATTATTACAACAACATAATTGTAATTCGTTTTATATAACATTCGAAAGATAAATCTAAGAAAAACAAGTCAATGGTATTTTTTTAATATAATTTATTTATTTTCATCAAGGTTATCGAAGTGTCCTGGACGGTACATAAAATCTACTTAAAACTATTATAAATAAATGGTACTAGAGATTTATTTAAATTATCACATTCTTTTCCAAAGATTTTCTGCTTTCATTGTTCCACAATTTTTGTGCTATCTATCTAAAATTATAAATTCAAGGACGATTACGATTATTTGTTTTAACATTTAATTGGAAATTTAACATTTTCATTATTTTTGAACAGTAATTTTTAAAAACGAATATAATTTCATATATATATATATATTTTTTTAAATTAATTTGTTAAAAGAAATATCAATAAGGCAAAACTGAATTGTGGTATATCCTTATATAGTGAATTTTGAAATAATTTATGTAGTTTAGATTAAATATTTCAGCCAAAGGTTTAGCTAAACAATTTATTATTTGTTGAGATTTGAGTTTTAATTTAAGTTATTCAACTTTAGGAAATCTATGTTAACAAATATTACGTATTCGACTGATTTCGTACACAAAGTTATAAATTAGTCTAAATTTTAACAATATAACATTTCAATATTTATTTAAATTAAAAGCCATAACCATTTAGGTTGGTCTTCACGAACTACGCCGAACGTTCGCAAACAAATTTGTTTAGCAGACACAAAATTTGAGCACGAACGGACATTTGCTAACATTTATTGAGTTACCAAATGGTATGGCACACTACAAGTGTAGGAAACGTTTGTTCGTGCTCAAATTTTGTGTTTGTACTAACAAAATTTATGTTTGCAAAAATTCGGCGCGCTTGTCGGAGACCAACTTTTAAGTACCGGCAACGTAAATATAAAACGTGCGTTACAATATAAAAGTTTTTTTGATAATTTGAAGAAATAAATATGCAAAGTTTATTAAGCAGTAAATAGTTTAAATTGTAATATTATATTCAGTCAAGTTATATGTTCGATAGAAAAACAATTACAAATCAGCTTGCTGATTTCCTCCTAACATTTCATGTTCATTTTTAGCTTGTCTTAACCAATTACGTAAATCACGTGTCCGTTCAACAAGGGATGTTGTATAATGACCGGCTATTGATTGACTAACAATTGTATTTGCTGCATTTGGTGGTGATATTATACCTGAAACAGTTGTTGTTGCCCGCCCAGTTGCCAATTGACGATATGTCTCAAGACGATCAGCTAATGTTGGTATAACAGTTGGTTGTGAATGTATTGTTGCTGTTGTAACTGGTACAGTTGGAGCAGGTTTCGTGAGACTCCAATTCATTTCGGGATAGAAGAATGATGGTGGTGGTGCAAGTCCTTTAAAAAATTAGAATTTTTTTTAAAGGCCTAATTCATAATTTTTTAATTTAAATGAAATATATAAAATTAGCCCGATTTCAACAGACTACCCTATTCTTGACACTCTTGCTTGAAAACTTACAAAAAATATCGTGTATGGCTATTTTATACAAAACATTGTCCAATTGCTTTTCATTGTCCATAAGAAACAGCCAAAAACGATAGAAATTGCATCCGCCGCAAAAGGCAAAACGTAAAAGTCCGCATCCGTTTCTATGGGAAAAAACGATTCCAACCCATTAATTCTCATTCAAAAACCGCATAGGAAACGATAGAAAACGGCTCTACCGTTTTCTATCATCTTTTATACAAGGGCAATAACATTTCCATTTTGTTCGAGATATATTAAACATGTACATAATGCAGAAAATTACCCACAACAAATTTCCTTAAGAGCATTGCAAAATGTGATAGAATTATTTTATAGTTTGAGCAATAGAGGCGAGTCGCAAAAATGCGAAATGCGATCGGTTTAATAATAGGGCCGCCCTAGATTGACAATTCGATCATTTATTTAGTTTTGAAGTGAATCAAGTTGAATAGTTCATACGGCGTTGCAAAATCATCTGTATAGCGTTTCTGCGCATATACTAGATTAGAATCATCAGATATTTTGGGTATGTTAGGACATTGGTATTATGCCAAGGACTGAAAATACTCAGGGGCTGAATCTTAATTACGGTTCTCCCGTTTAACAAGAAAAGCGCTTCTCAAGATGGATCCACACCCCAGAAGCACTCAGAACCCAACTCCGACGAAGGACCATCAAACCAATTGCTTTTTGCAAACAATTATTTTTTGGGTAAAGAAGCAGCTGACACTGGCCTCACTGCTTCTAAACACTCCTAGTCATGGGTGGTATTGAAAGAAATCCTGGACCAATTAAAACATGGCATATGTAAAAACGTTTTAAGGGCTAAGACAATATCCATCCAGTGTAACACCTTTAAGAAAGGGTGTCACCTCAAGAAAGGCACAGGTTCAAAAAAAGTTCAGAGAAATTTTTAATAAAGAAAAAGAATTGGTACAATTAAAAAATTCAAACCAAACTTTCCACAGGAAGCGTGTGTGTTTGCCACATAAAGAGATGACATTCGCAAGCCAGATCCAGCTGACTCCAGAATTCCGGACCTGAATATGCGAATTAACAGATTGGTAACGGAACATAAACGAAATAAATGAAGAGAATTATTGTGTAAATCAAGTCTTGGCACAAGTAAAAGTCTGTGGAAGCTCATTAAGGGCTTAACCCATCCTCGTCAACCTCAAAACAATTGCAGGATCTGCTTCGAAAATATCCCAACCGAAACCCACAGGAAATGCGCAAACAAATTTAACATACAGTTTACAGAACGGCATCGTAAATATGAGAAAGAAACCAGATCAGTTTTAAGACGTTGCGCCCACTTCATACTGATAACCTAGAAGATATAATATTTTATGAAGAAATGAATGCAATAAGGAAAATTAAGGCATCAAAATCTGAGTGATCTAAGTGATCGTCTGAACCACTCGAGATATCAGATGACAGCACAATGCTTGTAACTGGAAACCACTTGGAACAACTCACCAACATCCTGCATACCTACCACAACATTCTGAGTGATTGGTTTAATATCATAAAATTGAAACTTTCCACTAAAAAGTCCACTTCTACAATTTTCACCACATAGACGACAATATACTTATTCCTTCAGTAAAAAGTCCGAGACACCCAAAGTTGCTGACACTCACTGGAATAAGTTACAAACAACACAGAAGTCAGCCTGGCGAACGACAACCACAGGTCATTTGATATCCCATTGAGATGACTTGTACGAGGAATATAACATATTGCCGGTCTGTGAACATAATGAAATGCTAACCAAACAATATCTATGGGTCTGTCGCAAAGAACCACATCCGTGCAATGACACCTTATCAACGATTGAACCACCTAGAAACAATATGACAGCAAACTGCTTTCTGCATGAAGTCAGAGATAACCATGAAACTGGCAACATCGACGACTTAACATATAGAACTGGCTTAAAAACACACCAAAGCTGATCAAGCCGTAATACGGAACTACGCCCCAAATCCTGCTTTAAATTAAAAGCTCCTAAATGTTGCTGCCAAAGAGGTGCAACTACTTCGCGGCACCAGATCCATCCTAAAGCAACTAAAATACTATTAGTCACGTATCCTAAATAACTACATAGGTAAAGCAGATGCCGAAAAGTGTCCCGCATGCGACGGCACGCCACACGATGTAGACCACATATTCTATTGTCCTGATAAGATAACCAACCCGACGAATTACGATTTTTGTTAGCGCCCAAGGGCGCTAGGGTTCCAGAACCTGGAGACGGGGGATTATCACCGTAACCACCGCTACAACAACAACAACAACCAAGAAAAGAAAGTTCAATAAAAGGGAAAGTTGTCAATTGAGATACTGTTAGAAGTATTTCTACTCAATTTTGCAGTCAAGTCAAGGAAACAACCCTGAGATTTAGTATTGAATGTTTGGGTAAAGAAAAGAACACCGAGACAAAAGATCGAGAGACTTCTTATGTTAATAAATGATGACAAGCGAAAGAAGACGATAGGATCGTTTTCCATCGGTTTTTAATAGAAATAAATGTTTGCTATAATATTAAAAAAATATATTGCGACGCTCATGGATGAGCTAACCTTACCACATCTCTGTAAATAAAATGTTCTGAAAATATAGTGAGTTAATATCCATCAAATGCTTTGATCAATGCCTAACCAATGTTATAGATTTCGTGTAGTTCTAATTATAAAACATTAAAGAAAGCTGTAGTATATCACAACAAACATAAATTCTGTTGTATTAGAAAAAGCAAAAAAAAATTTTTTACAAAGGAGTGACACCGGAAACTGGAATGTAAATCAATTATCAGGAACTGATGTTATTGAACTATCAAATAAACAGGTTTTCGGAAGGTCTCCCACCACTTATCACAATATTGTCCAAAAACTATTCAGTTCTGAAAGTATCGTCAAAATTGATTAATAAACGAAGTCTGTACGCTCCCAACAAACTTTAAAAACAAAGTGTGAAAAGTCAGCAGTTGTGGAGCCCCTCAACTTTGATCAATGTGTCCCAACAGTTGATCATTATTTTTTCAAACTAATTGAAACCTTTTTCATAAGATTCATCACAATCACATCATTATTGTAGGCTGTGATGTGCACAAACACATTAAAAAAATTGAAAAATAAGCAAACAAAAATTTTTACCGAAAGGGAAAAACCGGAAGTTGGGATGCAGAACTGTTGTGAACCGTACTAAATGCTAATGTACCAAGTTTCATCCAAGGTTGGCATGATATATATCAATGATATATATCCGATATATATCATTGATATATATCACGATATTTATTCCCTGATATATATCATGATATTTATAAAAAAAAAAATAAATAACTATTCCTACCTTAAAGTTGGAAAAACTGTTAACAGTCGCAGCACTGCTGGCAAAACGCATGCCAAATGAGGTAACCTGGTTCAGCTATGCCAGGACCATAAAGCTGACATAGATTCTGACATAACTAAACTTATGACATAAATAGTGTAATGAATGTTAAACATATGCTTTGTTATCTAAAGACAATAGCAATCGCTTTAGAAGAGCTTAAAGAGATAAAACGGCTATTGCCGTTGTAGTTGAAATTTAGCATAAACTGGAAGTCGATCTTAAACTAGAGCAACCTTTAAAAGTTAAAAAACTTTTTTATCGAACAAGAGGCATGGCTTTAAATGCACCTCATCACCTAGATAGTTTATGCTTGACCATCTATTTTTAGGTAAACGTTTGACAACCACCAAAGAGAAGAAGCATATACTTCCTTATGTAATATAAATATTTCAGACTTCATTCCATTTGTAATTGCACTTTTAACTGAATCCACGCTGAAAAAAACATGTCCTATTTCCAATCGAAATGCAATTGTCTTAACCTCACCGTACGGTCACATATGGCGAATCAAACTACGAAATTGCTTCAAAAACTCTACAATTATAAATCGATGAAGTTGAGACAATCACACGAAATATTTATGTGAAAATAAAATATAGTTCAATTAATCTCAAATACTTAAACTTTAAAATGAAAAATTCATGATAATAAGGCCAAAGGAAATTTTTTTCAGGGAAATAGTTATTATCTTTATTCAACTACTGTTATATTGGATATAACACTTTATATTTTAAATAAACCTCATCCTGTTGTTAGGAAAATGTTATCAGGTAGTTGTCGCAATCACAGTGAAATTGTCTGCAAATAAATTTTATTTGCATGAATAATAAACTGCCAACTTCGAGATGAGGTTGTCATGAACTTCAATTTTTTTTTCAGTGCAAACCATTTCCAAAATATGTATTTCAATCTCTGTTTAGCAATACACCACCAATGGTGTGGTGGAATGGAATAACAACCCAAGTAGTTTTCCAAAATTTGAAATACGGCAAAGCACTGGCCCACTAATGGTTAACAGTACCTGTGATTTGTTATTTTCCCAGTAATAGAAACAGTCATGGGCCCATCTATTGAGTTAACAACAAATAGCGAGTATTTAGTTACCTGTGAATGGCCAAGCGCTGGCGCATAAATGGTAAACAATACTTGGCTATTGTTATTGGGCCATTACTGGAACCATGAATTGGCAAATCTGCGGTTTAAAGAAATGAATCAGTAAAGTTTACTTTAAATGGCCAAGGTATGGCACGTTAATGGTTAACATTAATTGGTTATTGTTATTGGGGCAGTACTAAAACCACTCATCGGCCAATCTATGGTTTACAAAAAAATAGCCAGCATTTAGTTCCCTTTGAAATTTGAATGGCCCAATTATAGTAAACAGTACTTTTATATTGTTATTGGGCCCTTACTAGAACTATGAATCACCCGATCTAAGGTTTATAGAAAATAACCAGTAAAGTTTACTTTAAACGGCCAAGTAATGGCACGTTAATGGCTAACATTAATTGGCAGTTGTTATTGGGCCCGTACTGAACCATGAATTGGCCGATCTTTGTCATTTGGTTCAAATTCACTAGAGCATTATCCATTTTAGAAATATATAGGTTGAAAAATTTCACCTATAGTTTAATTATCGTATCTCTGCTGAAAACCTATGATAATAATGTCAAGGTTAGTATAAGTTTTAAATTTTTTTTCTTTAGACATTTTTACTTTATTTTAATTATTTTGTATATTTAAATTAATACGTATGATATTTTATAATGGCCCAGCCATGGTTACCAGTACTCGGCCATTGCTGCAATACTTGTCATCATTATTTGTCCGTTACTGGGTTAGCTGTGCAACCTTGTATGGGCCATTGCTGTTTTTTCTCTGGCAAATGAATGGCAGCCATTTATTGTCCAAAGTTATCAACAAGTAAAATTAGTGGTAGCACTATGGGTCATGGTTGCCAGTACCGGGTCATTGTTGAATTACTGGTCCCCAATAATTGACCATTACTGGACCAGTTGTATAACGTTGTATGGGCCAGTTCGATAACTTCGATTCAGTAACATTCTGTTAATGGTCCAGTTATGGTGGTCATTGCGGGTGGCATTACTGGTCGGCAGTAATGAACTATTAATGGACCAGTTTTACAACCTTGTATGAGTATTGATGATTGAAGAATGATTGAAGAATGAAGATACAGACGAATAGACTTGTCAAATTGTCTATAAACTAAATTGGAGTTGCAATATTTGAATTTAGTTTACAGGCAAAGAGGTATGAAACGAGGGAGAGATGCGATGCACTGCATAGAAGTGTGGAAAGGGCCATATATTGTATAATATTTAAGATAAACAACTTATTCAAAAATAAATATCAGATCTTGATATATATCGGATATATATCTGATATATATCGGATATTTTGATATTTATATAAATATCATGATATTTGCCAACCTTGGTTTCATCCAATTTCATTAACAGGTACAGATGTTAAGAAGCTTTCAAAAACACAGGTGCTCGGGAGACCCTCACCACTTTCTTCAATATCGTTTAAAAACTAATCAGCTCCTTGCCATATATGTATATTTGCATCTTTATTTAAAGTGTTATCAAAATTTATTGACGAACGAATGTTGTTTGCTCCGGACGAACATAAAAACCGCCTGTTGTATTGTGAACCCCCAACCCTTTGTCTAATGTACATCAAATGCTAATAAAATCTTTCTCATATTGATTGAAACCTTTTATTAACGTTTGATGAAAATCGATCTGTAATTGTAGGCAACAGTAGGGAGAAACACAAAAAAAACTTTTTAACCGGAAGTGACAAACCAAAAGTTGGTATGCAGAAATATTGGAAACAGCACTAAAACCTTACATACCAAGTCTCAATAAGATCGAAAGATGGGATTAGAAGTTATTGAAGATTTCAACAAAGAGGAGTTCCAGAGACCCCGACCCTTTTGTCCAATTTTGAATAATGAATCCAGATCTTATTTATAATATTTTCAAGTGAGCCTGGATCATTTGCCAAAGATTCATCAATATGTTATGTAGGAATGTCATGAATTCACCCAAGGAAGTTATTGTTATCGATAGAACTAATCAAGCATATACTTACCATGTGATTGTTGTTTACTCAAAATTTCCCATATTTCACGAATCTCAGCATTTAAGTTCTCCAAACTTTGTATAATTTCAGATGATTCTTGATAAATATTTTCTTTATGCCGATTAACATTATGTAATTGATTAGTATCTGATTGAAAATCTGTACTACTAAATCCCGAACTAGAATGTGATGATAAATCACTTAACGTTGCATCCTCTTTTGTACCACGATTGCTATCATCAGCAATCCCACCCATAAAAATGGGTTTTTCTTTTTCATAAATTCTTTGTAGTGATTGCTCAAGATGACGTAATCGTATAACTTTTTCACCTAACAATGCACGTGTTCTATGTAAATTAACTTCCATTTCAGTTAATTCTTTTTCTTCTTGAATTAATTGATCAATTGTATGACGTGTGCTACATTTATGTCGTTGTTTAATTTCACGTTGTCGTGCACGAAAATTTGTTCGTTGAGTACGTAGAGACTCCTTAGCACGACGTACCGAATCTCTTTCCAAATGAATGCGATGCTTGAAAAATTCTAATTCAGAACTGCCTTTATGATTATTACTTATAATATCTGTAAATGGATAGCGTAAATGATACGTGGTATCAAGAGAGTTGTCTGGAAATTGATCTTCTAAATCTTCTAATTTTTGTAATTGCCTTCTTAGATTTTCGACAGGAGTACAGGGACGTTCCATCATTTGATCTCGTTTATTATTTGAGTTCGAGTTTAATCGCGATGTTGAAGCTGATTTCATTCGTGTGAATATTTTTTTTCTCTGTCGTGCAGGTGTTGTTTCTTTCATATTTAAGTTGTTATTAAGAGCGTTGTTATTGTTATTATTATTGTAGAAATTACGAGCGACGCGTATTGCTTCAGAATCAGAGTTTCCATTATCGCCCAAAGGATTGCCAGTAATATAACGCATTTTTGGATAATTATTGGAAACAGTTGTGTCACTTTGGCTAATTGAGGTTGTGTCATCATTATAACTTTGAAGTTGTTTTAAATATTTTGATGCAGAATTTCTAAACGGTTTAAGGGGTTCCTTTGTGATCGTAGAACTAGGTGGTGGCGGAAGTGGTTGTTGTTGTATTTTTTGTTGTAGTTTTGGTGTTAATGGAGGTTTACCGTAATCAATTGGTACAGAGCTTGGTGTGTTACGATTAACATGATTAGAATTTGAACGTTCCGTTTCTGAACCGGTTGTAAGACTTGTTTGTTGTTGTTCTTTGCGTCGATTATTTCGTCTTTCAAGCGATAGTTTTACATCAGTTTTCAACCGTATATATTTCTCCTTAAGACATCGGTACTTATCCTCCAATAATCTTTTTTCACAACGAACTTTTTCATATAAACGATCTTCTCCATTTTCCCTCATTCTCTGTCTTTCAATTTCTAGCTCATGTGACAATTTATCTTTCATTTGTGATAAATTTAATAAATGATCTTTTTTCAAAAGTTCCTCTTCTGTTTTTAAATCACGTTCTAACTCTTCCATTATCTCGTTATGATTTTTCTGTAACTTCTCAACAGTTTGCCGATGTTCGTTTCCCATTTCTTTACGCTTCTCTTCATACTCATATTTCATTTTAATCTTATATGCTTCAATCTCATTCCGATTATTAATTTCCAAATCATTTTTCATTAATTCTAAGATCCTATGATACTTAATCTTAAGATCATCAATCGCTTTCTTTTGATTTATCTCAACTTGTTTTTTCTCATTTTCATTTCGTTCATCATAAATTTTCATAATATTTTTCATTTCCAGAACATGATTTGCCTTCAATTTTTCTATGTTTTCTTTCAATTCTTTTGAAAATGTTTCTTTTTTGTTTTCTAATACTTTCTCTAACTCATCCTTACTGTTTTGTGTTTTTAATACATTTTCCTCAAATTTTAGAATTTCGATTTTATTTTTTTCTTGCAGTTCTTCTTTTAATTTTTCTAATTTTTGATTCATTTCATTTCGTAATTTTTCTTCTTCGATTTTCTCTTCAAATTTTATTTTGTCTTTCATTGTTGTTATTTGATTGATTTTAATCGAATCTTCTGTATCAGAATAGCTTTCGTTATCGTAAAGTGGTTTTACGTTTGATGATGATGATGTTATAGATTTTATTAGATTTTCATTTTCATTGTTTTCGTTTTTTCCGAATGTGGACAAATTTTTTGTAAATTGTTTGGATGGTAGTTTTGTTATTGGTTTTAAAGGATTTAAACCAACGCGAATTGATGTAATGTAATTTTTTTCGTCAGAATTTTTTTCAAGATGATTCCATTGAATATCATCATCTTCTTCATCAGCATCGTCTTCTTCTTCCACTTCATTGTCAGACTCTTCATCATCGATACTGGATTTTTCCTCCGATGATTTTTCTTTCTCACCGTTATTATCAGCGTTTACGATATCAGGTTCTAGATCATCATCTTTTTTATCATCAAAATTAAATCGAACACTTTTTCTATCTTCATAATCGAAAGAGTTTTCCTGACTGAAGATATTGTTTTTGATACGAACATCTCCCAAAGATGAATCTCTTAAAATTCCTTTAACACCAGAACTTAACGATGACGAATCATTGTTGCCCCCGGTTCCGATAAAACTGTCCTTAACCCTTTCATTTCCAAACGAAAGAGAAGTTTTGTTTGTATTCGATTTTAAAAACATAGACCCAGTTCCAGTTAATGTAAATCCTTTTGGTTTACTATTTTCATTTGAAGCAAATGTTATTAAATTCTTACTTATATTTTCATCTGTTTTTATCCCTAAACCTATCTGCGATGGTGGAGCTCCTAATCCGATTGTAGTCTTTGTTGTGGAATTCGTACGATTATTTCCACTAAATGATGCAAGCAATCGATTTTGATTATTAAAATTCTCCATGCTCTGACTATTTTCGTTTAATTGATTATATTCGTCATCTTCTTTTTCTTGTAAACTTTTTATACCAGAATCAATCAACGAAAAATCATCATTGGATGCGAAACCATCATTACCAGTACTTCCATTTAAATGTTGATGCCTAATTTTATCTGCGATCCGTTTAAATTCAGAATCCAACGGATGTTCCCATTGTGTGATTTTTGTAGTTCGATTTAAATAGTAATAGACATGATATTTGTCATCGTAACTGAAATATGGAAAAACATAAAAATAGACAAATTGTAAAATTATGTAATGATGTTATATTTTTTACCAAATCTGCCAGTTTGGTGGCAATGCTTGCATAAGTCCATCTCTTGCTATATGTAAAAGATATGGTTCCTTTTTTGGATTTATTCCAATTCGAATTGCATAGTCGTTTATTTCTGGAATAAAAATTATTTGTTTAATATTGGGTTTTCTTTAAAATCGGTTTAATGTGATGGGTATTAATTTTCCTAGCTCTAAATCTAGATGAAGTTTTTGTACTTCTTATACTTATGAGAAAGTTTTCAATTTTTGAACTAAAATCTCGAACAAAATTTTATGAAAAACCTAATTTAATCTACAAATACATAATTTGCCGAGATGTAACAAATACGTTGGCAAGCTAGCACATAGGTCCAAAAAAACTCTGAACCGAGTCTTGAAAACTCGTGATGAAGCTGATTGGACTCTGTATAGTGAGTGAAGGGAGGACTTTTTAAAGCTTTATTCGTAAATAAAAGAAAAAGTCACAATAAGTACTGTGAGTTTGAGACCTTGAAAAAGTATCTTTTAGTGAGACTGAATAATCTAAATTTATCCAACGATACTCATAGTTCTTCTAAGGAACAAACCTATACAGCACTCGTTCAACACCATTTTTCTGGCTGCGAATTTGGGTGGCCTCTGGAGACAACCACGGAAAATAGGGAAAAATCTTGCCAAATGAACTGGATGATATGGCAAAAAGAGTTGTATCGCTTGAGACTCTGTCTTGCCCTCTTAGCTGCCGTTGAGCCATACAAATTTCCAGGCCTTGACGGAATTTGGCCTTTTAAGATACAAAAGTGTTTGGACATAATAGGAGATAGGCTCTCAAGGATTTTCGTAGCCTGCATAGCTCTTGGTTATGTACCACAGGCCTCGAGAAACGTGAGGGTCGTTTTTATCCCAAAATCAGGGAAGTCTACAGACACAATCCTCTCAGAGGTGGTCTCTGATAATTAAGAGACTATATCTCTAAAAAGGCAATCACTCTTGGTGCTTTTCTTGACATAGAGAAGACTTTCGATAAAGCCACTTTTGAGTTACTCGTTGACGGAGCGGAAAGGTACGGTGTTAATAAAACACTACTAACGTGGATATAACGGGGTTTGGAAGACTCATGTCTGTTTATTCACACGTAGAACAACATCATAATCCAGTTAGGTGTGAACCGTGCGTGTCACGAAGGGGAAGTTCTATCATCCCTGCTGTGGAACATGATGGTAGACTAATTGAATTAAATGATAAAGGGCTAAACACAAACGGCAATGCCGGCGATTTTAGTATTCTTTTGAAAGGTGAATATGGGAAATCACTGCATAAAAATGCAGAGTACTCTGGAAATTAACAACAGTTGTTATCGAAAGAATTGTCCTACGATCAATGCTTCTAAGACACAGCTCGTTGCGTTTACCAACAGAAGGAAATTAAACAACTTCTATTTTTCTTCAATCAGTCAGTAATAACACATTAACACTCCAAGATAGTGTTAAGTATTTTGGTGTTACTCTCGATGAGCGGCTCAACTGGTCTGTTCATCTTGAAACCAAATACATAAATGCAACTTGAGCTCTGTGGCAGTGCAGAAGGGCTTTTAGCGGCAAATGGGAACTGATTGCGCAAATGGTAGAACCTTTGTAGAACCTAGTTGCCAGACCAATCGTCAGCTATGGGACCCTTGCATGGTTCTCGAGAATTTTTGTTGGGAATGCGGTAAAAAAATGGAAGAGGTTAACAGGCTTATGCATCGCACTAGTACTACAGTGAGTCTGCAGGTTTTATTAGCTGTATTTGTAAGAATAGAAGCTCTTAAGGCTACAAAAAGAATTGAACCCTGGGAACTACCAAGAGCTGTAGAAAAAGTCATCCAGAGTGGGTTTTCAATGCCTTTTGATGACAGCTCGCCTAGTACCTCTAACTGGCTTTCGAAAGCAGTACAGAGTTGTTATACCATCAATAGAGGACCGGTCTGTAGCTGATTTAGTATTGAGTAGTGCGACCAACACGTTGGCCATCTACACAGATAGATCATTTCTTAAAAATGGTACAGGAACTGCGGTTTACTTTAGAAATGAAGATATATTGGGTTAAAATTGCCCCTTGGCGAATATTGCGAATACTTTCAGAAGTATTCGGCTATAAATGCAGCATCGCACCCAAAAAAATAATCGTGATATAAGCGACAAAATTGCAAGTAAATTCGAATAAAATGACATTGTTTTGGCTCCGAAGTTTTATTTAGTTAAATCGATTGCATCGCTGCTTTTAACACAAATGCACAAAACTTTGACTGTCAAAAGATTAAAATTAATGTTATTTCGACAGTCAGTGCTGTTGTTATAAGCATCTAGAATATTAAGCATATTACTGTGAAATCGAAAGTAAGCACATTAAAATAAAAACGAGATAATGTTTAATCAAAAGCGCTAACATCGATTCGATATACAACGCTGTTTATTTTGAATGCTATCCTAATAGTTTTACTTTTATCTTAATGGAAAACTAACATTAAACAGCAAATTCTGATGTCAGCTCTGCCAAATTAAGAATGTGTATTTTTTCGAAGGCATGTCATTTGGTTTAATGATGAAATGCATTTAAGTTACATAAAATCAGTTGCACTCTTTGTCGAAATGATTGGAATTGACAAAGGTTATAGCTGTAATAGATTGGAAGAGAAATTCAATTTTTTTTTTCAAATAAAACATATTTTTAATTTTTCTTGTATAAAACAATGTTTATTATAATATTAATGTAAATACAATAATAATAAAAAAATACATATCTAATTCTACAGACAAGCATTTAATTCATTTAATTCAAGATTGAAAATGTTGAAAATAACACAAAGTACAGTTTAAAAATTTGTAACAAGATCTGTTAAAAACTACAATCACCGAAGTGCAGAAATCAAACCTCAAATATACGACACATTTTTTTCATTCTTGAAATTAATGCTGAAGAAGTACTTTTAAATAAATGTCCATAGTTTGTAACAAGCTTACAAAAAATGCTTAGAAACACCCATTAAGACACACCACAATTGAACACAACTTATACCAACAGTTCAACAATATTTTCTCCACAGGCCTTGTTGAATGGCTTGATAGATGGTGCATTTACGACTGATTTAAATTGGTTCATTTCCTCTAGAAATATTGTACTGCCGTGCTAAGCACAAAGGCCGTATCTTGCTTTTTTGTCAAAAATGAGTTATGCATGCAAGATGATATAATAACAGTCGATGGACATTTTTATCATATAATTAAACCATTTAATTAATTTTTTTATTCAAAAATTACTCTTTTAAATATACCGTATCTTCTTTACAAGTATCAAATTTACTAATTAATTATCCAATAATTAATATTTTACAAAATTAAGAAATAATATAACCTTCTATCTCTCTGATTCAAACCAAAATTTGAAATTTGTTTCACTAAAAATATAGTTTTGATTAGTTTGACTGTGAAACTTGAAAATTAAAAAGTGTTAATATCTCGAAATGTCAAAAATTCAAGATACGCCCTTTGTGCTTAGCACGGCTACGGCAGTGTATCTAAATGTAGGTAAAACAATGCCATTTAGTAATACATATTTTAAGTATGCAATATAAATAAAGAAAAACAATATTGATTAGTACAATAAAAAATATTTTATTTTATTTAATATTATAATTATTATTAAGATCTACATGGGGTAATATACTCTTTTCAATGCAATGATTGTGACGGTCTCTACATTGGCCAAACTGGCCAGAAGCTTGGTTCCAGGTTAAAACAACACATCAATGATATTAAGACAAATGTAACTAAAACAAATAATACTGCTGCGTTTGAACACACCAAACAAACTGGACATTCCTTCAATTATAAAGATACAAATGTCATCACAAAAGAAGATTCATGGACTAAAAGACTTACACTAGAATCAATTTCCATATACAAAAATAGACGTAAATCAATTAACCTTAGATCAGACATTGATAAATTAAGTCCAGCATATACACAAATCCTCAAACTTCAACATTAATTTCACCATCATCGTCAAGTTGTTAATGGTTTGCATCTTAGCTCATACCAATATTTTTAATAGTTAGCAGATTAGAAAAATCAAATACCACACATAATTAGGAATACTTAAATACAGATGTCAGTAACATAATGACAATTGTATTTATTTTAACATTACCTTGTACATTATAGTCTAGTCATCATCGTTTTTTCAAAATTTTTAATTAATTTATTTTTCATTTTATATTTTTAATATGTATTACTGTTTTTTGTTAATTTATAATATTTGCATTAGTTTTAAAATGTGATTGTTTATTTTATACAAATATTACGAATGTGTAGTGTTCAAAAATATGTTCTAAGATTCTAAACTGTTTCCAATGTATGTATTATAATTTCAGATTTAACATAGGAATTGTTTTTAGATGTTACTCATATTAAATTTTTTATAGTTTCACTGATGAGGGAGTCATACAACTCCGAAATATTTGAATTAAAAACCTAATAAAGAAAGAAATTTATGGTCTATGACTTGGTAAAAGTTTTTGAATAAAAACTATTACGTGATTGTAGTTATACATTCTAAAGACCAGATTTATGATATAATTTTAAAAATTATATCATAAACGATAATATAAACATTATTATTAATGTTATTACCGTTTTGTATTATTCAAACGTCACCGAACATTGTTGGATTAATTTTATCATCGTCCCGTGCCTTCTGAAATTTGATGAACAGATAAACATCGGGTGCTGTGGACTTTCCAAATTTGAGATTATAAACAGCCCGTAGTTTAATCTCCTGTATGTGATGACGACACGGGAATCGAATCAAGTTGTGGCCAATCTTTTTTTCCACCTTTTTCTGGTCCAGCGTTACTTGATGTCGTGTCGTAACACATGGCTTCGACTTTATCAGTAAGATCCCATTCTTCAAGGCATTCATATATCGCATTCGCAATCGATAAGCCGCTTCCTTCTTTGCATTATGGAACCGTTAATAACTTCTCAATATTACCAAATGTTACTATGGTTGGCAAACGATCTACTTTACCATGTCCAGTTAATTCTGCTAGCAATATATCCAAAAATAAAAATTTGTGTTACTCAAACAAAGTCTAAATCTAACATAAAAATTTATTTTCTCTGAATTTTCGCAGAAATTTTTTTTTTGAATTTAAGAAGAAGAAATTCGATAAAAACGCTTTTCTAAGATCGATTTCTACATACTTAGGCTCATTGGAATCGTAAAGTAATTAGCTTTTAATAAAAAATCAAAATTATGAGATTATATTATATTTTAAGATGATTATATCTGTTAAACATAAAAAATCCTATTATTCTGCTAATTTTCTTATCTTCGACGCCACTGCGCGGTGGGTAATTATTTTCCAATTTCAGTAAAACTGCATACACTTCATTTTCGAGTCAAAAGGAACATAATTAGTCGGTGGGAGGGATGAAAATAACAACTTCATAAGTTAGGTCATGTCTAATGAATATATGTATATAATAAATTCGACCGGAAAAAATATTAACCGCGTTAATAATTACGTTTTTAATAAAGTCATATGGAAAATATAAACAGAAAAGAAAATTTTACGAATTATTTTGAAGAAAACAAACTTCAGTCTAAGAATGATAAAAACTTACGTTTTTGTTATTTAACAGTACTTAACTTAATTCACCATTGTTATCAAACTTTTTTTTAATAACTTTTAATACAACGCGCACGTGTTTTATAAGAAAATGTTGCATCCAATTTCCCTGAATGAAAACTACGAACTGATTACTTTAAATTGTTGTTTGATATTGTCCCCTAAAACAAAATCACTTTTATTTTAACAAAATCAATTAAATCAATTGCAATACTTTCGATATTATTGCAGCTACATTTATTTGAAAGTTTTACTATCAAAATAATGTCAGAAATTTAGAGCTAATGTTGACGAATATTTACGCACTTTCATCTACATTTTGTAAAAATATGGAAACAAATATGCAACACCGGTAAATCGAATTTTATGTTGAGCAAATATGAATAAAATTATATTTCCATAAAGTTTCTAAAAGCAAATACCTACTGTATTAATAAAAGGATTACTCTTAAATTAACATCTTGCTTTTGTTTTGTAAATTACTTTAATATTTGTAGAATTAACTGCAATACTTTTGATATGATTATTATTTCGCGCAAAAAGTCAACAAAAATGTATTTAATTTTAATATTATATGTATTGATTTAAAATTTAAAATCAAAAGTAGCTTTCGAAAGCAGCGTTTTCTGATTTTTGTTAATTTAAGGGCAATTTCGTTAATTTTTTATGCAATTTTATACTTTGTTAAATCGATGTACCTCTGTCGATTTAAAATATTGAATTTTTTTTTGGGTGCGAGGTGAGCAACGGAGCTTAAATGGTCTGGCAAGGTCATTAATACTTTTACTGATAACCATGCGACTGATCTAAACGCTATGGGAAACTAAACTATTTAGTCAAAAATAGTGCAACAATGCTCTAGGTTCTTGAATTATCAAAATATATATCACTGATCGAAAAAGCTAATGAGTTAGCAAAGGGCTCCATAAAGAGGCTCACACTCCCTGAACCAGTAATTCCTTTATCGAAAGGTATAGGATAACTTCACTAGTGGAACAGGTTCTTCTTCGATCCAGTTACTGGAGGGACACAGAAGGCTGTAAGGTCTCCAACATGTTTACTCCAGATGTGATACGGCAACCTCCGAATTTTTATTAAATCTGATCCGGACAGACTACAGATAAGTGGTGGGACTACTAACTGGTCATAATGTGAATAAACACTTGGTATGGTTTGAAGTATGAAATGATGTATCATGTCGTATTTGTTTTGAAGAGGATGATTGTGGTAGAATGTTTGGCTCTCTCAGAGCTCCGAAACGGCATGTTAGGATAAAGTTGTCTAATGATACAAGATTTTTGCAAAGCAGAGCATTCAAGGTTGTTGGTTGGTATAGGACTTAACAGACTACATGTCAGGCTATGACTACATAATATAGTCGCCTCTAAAAAAACGATGAATTTTAATTTGCGTTGATGTTTTTTTATCTGAGGTAAATAAATTAATACCCAGTGTTGTATTGTATCCTCACTGTATTTTGGATTTAAACCAACGAAGTTTTAATAATACCCTGTAATATGTAACCTATTATAATAGATTTTTTTCAGATGATAAGTACGTGCTCAAGTCTTTCGTTCCCCTATTTTCAAATGAAGAATACACGAACGAATAAATTTCAACTGCAGAAAATCTGTCATAATTATGAACGAAGATCTGAAAAATTGGCACGGGGATTAAACAAAACTGGTCAATTTAACTGGTCAACTTTCATAAAAAGAGAATTGTTGATTGTCTCCGATCGATAGTGTGGTGCAGTGGTCTCAATCCACAAAAGATTAAAATACATACTACAAAAATTTAGTTTTTGTATATGGATATTTTTTTTTCGAAAAACCATATCTCGAGAACCGGGAAACAATTTTGATAAGTACCTTTAACATTTTCTTCTTGTTTTAGTATCAGGTAAAGAAAAAAATTTATAAATCGAAGGGCGAAAGACTTCAAAGAACTGCCATATTTTTTATCATTTTGCACGACCGAACACTACTATTAATATTTAACACCATGTTACTAAGTATAGAACTATTTGTTTTTAAAATATAACCAAGGTGTATAGGTATAGTTCTTAGAACCTAACTTCTATTTATGAGAATTTAAGGATACGAGATAGAAAATGGAAATTAACATCCCATTAAACTTATTTTTTGGTTGTATATTTATCGTAAGTGGTCGTCATTTCTTCATCGGATCACTTAAAAGTACCAGCACTAGCAAACTATATGTTTCACACCATAATCAAGCTAGACGTAGTCGTATTTGTAAGTATGAGCAAGTAATTAGATGGGATTAGGAAACTACTACAAATATCGTGAAAACTTGAGTTTGCTGGTGTCGAGCGGTACCCAAACATATCATCTGTGATTCCAAAGCTTTTCGTAGTTTTCTAATTTTTTGTAAATTGTTTTGCTTCCTTAGAATAAATTAACGAGGTTTTACACATCATTTTTCGTTTTTTATGGCACCCAATTGATTCGAAAGCTCATCTTCCGAATTGCTTATATATCCAAAAAATAATAAACATCTTTAAAAATTATTATTCTAGTTTAATAGCACCAAAATTTTCATACATATATTCCAAATAAGCCAATGTATTAAATTTCGGAAAATAAATTTTTACGACAAATTTTAAAAAATAACTTAAGGGTTAGAGTTTTCGAGTGTTTTAATAGTACTTTTTTATGGCTTTAAAATTGTATTAAAAAGTTGAAAAATAATATTAATAAAAATCATAAACAAAATAGTGAAAACCTTTAAAAATTGCTGTAAATAATATGGTTGATAGATTTAAAAATGCCTTGATTTTGTAGAACGGTATGAGTCATGTCAAATCGGCTTACTTAGCTAATGAAAAAAAAGTCGTACATTTTCTAAAAAAAATTGCAATGTTTCTTAGATTAGGTGCTCTTTCAAATGACACTCCACTCGCTGGAGTCAAAAAAAATATTTTTTACCCTCCCTACACCCATCCCCTAAACACACAGAAATATAATTATTTGAGAGTTCGCTATAATTTTCGTTCAAAATATAGCAAACTTCCTGTGTCTGTGAATTTTTTCAATTTTTTCTGTCAATCAGTGTCGAAACGAAGGGAGGGTGGTCTGAAAGTTGCACGCACATTTTTTAAGAATAACTCAAAAAGTGTGCACCGCTAAATTCTAAAAAAAATGCAATGTGTCTTAGATTAGGTGCTCTTTAAAATGACACTCTACTCGCTTGAGTCAAAAAAAGTTTTTTTTTGAGAGTTCGCTATAATTTTCGTTCAGAGTTTATCAAACTTCTTATCTCTGTCAATTGTTTCAAATTTTTCTGTCAATTCTGCTCGAAATCCAAGGGCCAAGGGAACAACTTTTTGTGTCACTTTTTTTAGAATAATTCAAAAACTATGCGTTGCAAAATTCTAAAAAACATGGCAATGTTTCTAAAACCAAATGCTCTTTCAAATGACACCCGTTTTTTAATGATGTTTTTACCCCTTCTCATTCCCACCCCTTTAATAAATATAGTTATAAGTATTTGCCACTTTTCTATATTTTTCATTAAAAACCTACTCATTTTTCTATCATTCCAAATATATTTTAAGATTTTCGATGAAGTAGGGTCGTTAAGTTAGTTGAGTTAGTCGGGGCAATAAAACATAGAGACAACGTCATTTTTCAAAATTATACAAAAAATTTGTGAAATTTCAAAATACATTTTTAAGGAATACTGAAGTGAAGCCGTTTTATATGATGTTTCATAGCCGTTTCCCTACTCGTCTCGATAAAAAATGTATTTTCTCAAAGGCTTCACAACGTACCTCTGTAAAACAAACGAAAACACCTTCATTTATTTTTCAACCCGTTATCTTGTGTGGATAAGTTAATTTTATAAGCACCCAAATTTTAGGTCTATAGGATTAATGGTTTACGAGATAATCAAAATAATGCGAAAAACACGTTGTACTCTCACCAATAGGGTTCCTTATAAAAAACGGAAACCATAAAACACAAACACACTTATTTTTTCGATAGAAATGAAAGAAATAGATTTTACCTATTTCACCAAGTTTAATTTATCACAATAGTCCTTATTATATACAATTCTATCTATTTATTATATTTACAAAATATCTTTAGATTTATTGTTAAACTGGTTTTATAAATTATGTGTACAGTTTCTTTGCTAACTAAGTGTGCTTTGATTTGTTTTTGTGTAATTGATTTGTTGTTGTAACCGCTACATCACTCCTTTTTGAAAGAAGGGCATTCACATACAATGGAAACAGAAACAGAAACCGAATTTCATACAAATTTGACAGCAACGGAAACAGAAACCGAATTTAGAAACGTAACAGAAACGTAAAATCCGTCTGTTTTTTCTGAAACGGAAACAATTAAAATTGAATTGTTTCAGTACCGAAACTGTCACATGACCAGAAACTGTCACATAATATTAATTATTATTTTGAATTGTGGTAACAAAAGCTTTGAATTTTGAATTTAATAAATAGGTTTAATAAATAAAAATTATTTGTTTTTGTTATTCTTCAATTTTATTATTCATAATGGATAACAAATTCACAAACTCAAACAAAATGCGGTTTCCGTTTCTGTTTTATTATTCACCACCGTGAACCAAATTAGAAACAGAAACAGAAACGGAAAATTTTCAGTTTCAGGTTCGGTTTCTGTTTCCGTTGTATGTGAATGCCCGGCTTAAGGCGGACTTTACTATACGTACTCGAATCTCATGATTTCCTTCGATTTTAGATGGCCGGTTTAAACCTATCGATTGGTATGCTAGAATTTGAAAAATAGTTCTATCTCACTTATACGTTTTTTCTCTTTTTCGCATTTCATGATTACCGGGTTTGCAAAACAAGATTACGAATATCTAGTTGTGGAATACGATTATCTTGGAAGCAGTCAAATCGTGTAGTGAAAAATAATCGGGAAGTGTTGAAAATCTTACAGTTTTATTTAACGGGGTAAATATGGACGGTTCCTTCCAGTCTAAATTTGGCACTACAGTACAGTTCTAAGGTTTTAAAATGGAAAGAGTCAGACGTCAGTTGCGTTAATTGTTAATTTTGTTCGTTTATTAGAAAAAGAACTCAATAGAGTTTGGTCGACATTACAAAATTGTACGTATAATCTCCCAACGTGGTGACAAAAAAGGCTGTTCGATTTGATCAAACGTTGATTGTGTTATTCGATACAAACAAACATCCATTCATATTGTAAAAATCTAATTTGCATCTAGCTTCATATCCATTAAATATTCGTTTCATATGTCAAACAAATTTTGTGGTAACTGATTTAAATTTTTTTTCCTTATTTAATACAGAAGGGTATTTAAACGAAATCATTAAAAAGTGTATTGTACAACGATCGCCGAACAATACTATAATACCCCACAAATATAAAAGGCGCAATCATGAGCTACAGAAAAGTTCTATGTTGTACTTTTTCTACGACGGAATAAACAAAGAACATAAATTCCATATGAATTCTAATTTAATGTTTCATGTGATTTTTCGCATGTTTGGCATGTTTTCATTTTAACTGTCGCAAATTAATTTGAGGTTGAAACTTGCAATTAATTATGCAATATGCATTGTTATTATTTGGAAATACTCTAAACCTCCTTAAAGCTTTTCTCTAAACATATCAACTATTTAAATAATTCAAAGTAAATAATTTGAAAAAGTTACCGAAAATTAGGAAAACAAACTAGGTATGTAATGTGGATTTATGTTTTATATTTTAGGAAAATGTATTCACCTAAATAAGGTGGATTTAAATATGCGACTTTTCATCGCACGAGTTTTTAGCTAATCAAAAATTTGTATTTTGTGGTAAATATAAAATTTATTTTTCCTAATTGGCAAAAACTTATATGGCACAAAAAACATTGCATATCTAAATTCACACAAGGATATTGTGTGTGACCCTTATAAACGTCAATCACAACATAACAGAGGCAGTTTGCATGGTTATTAAACAAAAACTAAGGTTGAGGCTAAGAACCCTGAATTCGCAGAGGCAAAGTTACTGATTTCTAAAATAGTCTACGAATAACGAAGAGGATTATCGTTCATCCAATGAAAAAAAATTTAAGTAATGGCAACCTAATCTCGAAGTTTATTAAACAAAAAAAAATGCTTGTAAACAATTTCACGGTGATTGGGACAACTAAACGTAAATATTTTCCTGACAACAGGATGAGGTTTATTTAAAATATAATAGGTTACATGCCATATAATAGTTGAATTAAGTTAATAACTATTTCCATGGAAAAAATTTACTTTATATTATTAATTTTTCATTTTAAAATTAAAGAATTTGAAATTAATTGAACTATATTTAATTTTACATTACGTGAGGTTGTCTCAACTACATCGTTCTGTACCAGCTGTTGAATCAAATTCGGAGTTCGAATCGTTATATCTGCCCCCATGGTGAGGTTAAGATAATAGCATTTCGATTGAAAATAGAACATGTTTTTTCAGTGTTCATATGCAGTGCAAGAGGATAACATATTATCCTCTGCTAACTTAGAAGAAAATGTTTTTCATTCCGAATTCTTTTCTCAAGAAAATTCTCTGAAATACTCATTCTACTGATTGTCCAATTGCAATGATATCGGTTATTAAAAATATGGTAGATTTAAAATCTCAGGCTCCTATTAAAATTTAAAATAAACAGTTTCGGGAGATCCCTCCGGTGCACTTTAGCCAATTATCGAAAATAATCTAATAAATTATCTTCAAATCACACTATTTGACAAGCGAAATTTTTAAAACAAACATTTTAAAGTCGGCCTTCTTTTTTGTCGTCAATGAATATTTAAATATTTACATATTTTACTTTTATAAACGCAGTCGATTTTGTTGAAGCTTCTAAAAATGAATCTTTTTGGCTTAGAAGACTATTTGATCAATGAATAATGACCATGGTAGGGGCTTTAGGGTACGACAGGCCTGTTTCAAGTTTTACTCTAAAATAAGAACATTCATAATATAATGATTTATTTGTAATAAATTTCTTTAAAATATCCTAATCACATCCTATATTTAAAAACAATATAAGTTGTGAATTGTGATTAGAAAAATTCATATTTAAAGAAATACTCTAAACTCTTTACTATTTGTATTTTGGTTCCGGCCTCAGTTTATTATATTAGTATAATCCATGTCAACAAACATAAAACATTTATGTGTGCTACAGGTCATCAACCAATTTTTAATATTTTCTCAGATAATTGCTTTGTTGCGTCATACAAGCAGCAATACAAGTTTCTATCTAAATAAAAATAAAAACTTTGTTATGTTACGCATTTGTCATTATATTATATTATATGTAGATATAATAAAGTTGCTCAAATTTATAAAAATTAGAATGGTCTGTAGTTGTAGACGAGAATATTTTCTCGTTTGACTAGCATTTTGTATGGAGATGATATGAGGCGGCATTTTCCTATTTCATCCCCGTTAATAAAAAGTTTTTTTTTTTAGATAAATAGAAAGATTAGATCCTCTGCATACTTATTATTAAAAAAATGCGGAAATCATAGGATCTAAAGTTATAAAGGATCAAACTTTCAATTTTACCTTGGTGTCCCCCCCTTGATTATTTTTTAGTTTTTTAAAATAAATATTAAACAAATTAATTAAAATGGAGTATTTCATAATTATGAAAAAAAAATTTGCGGAAATGAGGGGGTCAAAAGTTATAAAGGATCCAACTTTCAATTTTACCGTGGTGAACAGGGTTATATAATTATTCGGTTTTATTTGTCTCGCTTCTGTGACCTTGTGTGTGCAAAAGCAATATAAGATTAGTTTCTGTAATTTTGCTAAGCTCAAATTAAAAAAAATGTACACTTGTTGACTAATGCGATATAATTTCTGGTTTACCAGATATCGGTAACCTCTTATCGGTTTACCTATCATTTGACGAGATTTAATTTTTTACTTCACCACAATTTTAAATTGTGTGAAGTAATGCAATCTATCGTGAAAAAAAATCTTACATACCCCAAATTTTATTTTTTCTTTTGTTTTGGACCATCCTCTATCTAAATAGCCAAAAAAAATTTTGGTGTACGTCTGTGTGTGCGTGAATGGGTGGGTTGGTGGGTGAGTTTTCTGCATAGGATCTTGATGAAACTTTGGCAAATGATACAAGTTCACTTGAAAATGGAAGATCTGGATTCATTTCAAATTTGGACAAAATGGCGGGGGTCTCCCGAACACTTTAAGTTTTAATCTTGAATAACTTCTGATCCCGGACTATGATCTTATTGAAACTTAGTATATAAGTACAAAAAATACCAAAGAAATACAATTTTCAATATGTAATCATAGATGAAAAATTCAACTTAAGTAAATATGAAAAATGATGAAATTTCAGTTTAGAAATTATCTGAACATCAAAATTAAAATATGTTTCGTCATCGCCGCTTTGGCTAAGTTGTGTAAGACACACGGGATTTGAACAATGTGTCTCTGATGAATGTAGTTCGAATCCTGACACGAAACACAACAAAACTTTTTCTAAAAGGAATTTTAGAGAAAATGAAAAGTTATTTCGAATTGCAAAATTCAAGTGATTTCCAATATGTACTTAAGCTTAATTGTTCACAAAAACCAATCTGAAATTAAAAATTCCCCTAATGTTGTCTATATTTCCTAACCAAAAATATAACAACATATTGACTTTACGTCAGATATTAAGTTTCGCATTGATTGGAAACAATCAATAATGACTTTACACTCGTGACTTAGGATGTTGATTAGAATGTTGACTTAGATGTTGACGAAATATTCTCTCATCCTATGAATTCACACATCGTAATATCTAGAAATTTAATACAAAAAATACCAAAGAAATTAGTATATAAGGTTTTAATACTGTTTTCAATATTTCTGCATACCAACGTCCGGTTTATCACTTCCGGTTACAGTTTTTTTTTCAGGTGTTTATCCCTACTGTAGCCTACAATTACCGATCGATTCTCATGAAACGTTGGTAAAAGCTTTTAAATAACATAAGAAAGATTTTATGAGCTTGAGAAGCACATTGGATAAAGGGTTTGGGGGTCCACCATACAACAGGTGGTTTTTTTCCACAAAGTTTTTATGTTTGTTGGGAGCATAAAACATTCATTCATTCAAACATGTATGACAAGAAACTGATTAGTTTTTGAGCGATAGTGAACAAAATGGTGTGGGGTCCTTGGAGCACCTGTTTTTTTGAAAGCTCTATAACATCTGTACCTGATAAGCGAATTGGAAGAAACTTGGTGCATGAGTAAGTAGTACGGTTCACAATAGTTCTGCATCCCAACTTCCGGTTTTTCACTTCCGGTAAAAAAATTGTTTTTGTACTTTTTTGAAGTTTTTTCAGTGTCTTTATGCACACTACAGCCTACAATAATGAAGTGATTATGATGAAACTTATGGAAAGGGTTCCAATTAGTGTGAGAAGAAAATTATCATCTTTTGGGACACATTGATCAAAGTGGTGGGGTCTACCATACAAATGCTGACTTTTTACACTTTGTTTTTTAAGTTTGTTGGGAGCATACAGACTTCGTTCATTAATTTATTTTAATGACACTTTGAAAAAATATGGAGACTTAAGTAACAAAGAACTGATTAGTTTTTGGATAATATTAGAATAAGTGGTGGTGGTCCTCCCGAGCACCTGTATAATGTGTCACACTTTTTTCAATGTTTGTTGGGAGCACATAGCATTCGTTCGTGAACGAATTTTGATGACACTTTTTAAAAAGATGCAAACATGTATGGCAAGAAACTGATTAGTTTTTGAGCGATAGTGAACAAAGTGGTGGGGGGTGTCCCATACACCTGTTTTTTTTAAAGTTCAATAACATCTGTACCTGATAATCGAATTGGATGAAACTTGGTACATGAGCATTTAGTACGGTTCACAACAGTTCTGCATCCCAACTTCCGGTTTTCACTTCCGGTAAATTTTTTTTTTGTAAATTTTTGAAGTTTTTTCAGTGTCTTTATGCACACAACCCACAATAATGAAGTGATTATGATGAAACTTATGGAAAAGGGTTCAATTAGTGTGAGAAGATAATTATCATCTTTTGGGACACATTGATCAAAGTGGCGGGGGTCTACCATACAACTGCTGACTTTTCACGCTTTGTTTTCAAAGTTTGTTGGGAGCATACAGACTTCATTCATTAATCAATTCTAATGACACTTTGGAAAAAGATGTAAACTTAAATGACAAGAAACTGATTAGTTTTTGGACAATATTGGGATAAGTGGTACGGGGCCTCCCGAGCACCTGTTTACTGTGTCATCATTTTTTTAATGTTTGTTGGGAGCACACAGCATTCGTTCGTGAACCAATTTTGATGACACTTTGGAAAAAAATGCAAACATGTATGGCAAAGAACTGATTAGTTTTTGAGCGATAGTGAACAAAGTGGTGGGGGGTGTCCCATACACCTGTTTTTTTAAAGCTCAATAACATCTGTACCTGATAATAAAATTGGATGAAACATGGTACATAAGCATTTAGTATGATTTACAACAGTTCTGCATCCCAACTTCCGGTTTTTTATTTCCGGTAAAAATTTTTTTTTTAATTTTTGGCAGTTTTTTCAATATCTTTATGCACACTACAGCCTACAATGATGAAGTGATTATGATAAAACTTATGGAAAAGCTTTCAATTAGTGTAAGAAGATAATTATCATCTTTTAGGACACATTGATCAAAGTGGAGGTGGGTCTACCATACAACTGCTGACTTTTCACACTTTGTTTTTAAAGTTTGTTGGGAGCATACAGATTTCATTCATTAATCAATTTTAATGGCACTTTGAGAAAAGATGAAGACTTTAATGACAAAGAATTGATTAGTTTTTGGACAATATTGGGATAAGTGGTGGGGTCCTCCCGAATGTTGTGCCACCGAGGAATGAATGTCCCAATTATAAACAAAACACACAATAAAAACACAATAAAATTTAGTTACTATACTTTATTTTTATTTTCACGTTATAGTTTTTATTTTTTTGTAATTATAGTTTTAGCATCAGAGTAACTCCCAATTAACATTGACTGCTAACTTAGCTGACTGAACTTTTAAACTGACTCTATTAAACGGACAGGCTTACGGACTGCTTAATAAATATCTACTTATTTTTACTTCACTGACTGAAATTATTTTAACTTCACTGACTAAACTATTTTAACTTTACTGACTGAAACTTTCAAAACTGATTAATAAACGGACAGGTTTACACGGAATGCTTAATTATTATTTACTTATTTTAACTTCACTGACTGAAACTTTTAAACTGATTAACTCTTACCACTAAATTTTACTAATAGACTAACTTTTTGTGCCTTTTTCACATTATTATATATAATATTTTATTTACATTGACACAGTTTTACTGACACAATAATTTTGGATTATAACATTTAAACTAATGATTCTGCAATTCGATAATAATTTTAAATTGGTAAATCATTTTAATTTAAAAGACAAAATTATTGCTTATATCTATTTTTACTTTAAATTTATAAGTGGAATTGTATATATATTTTAATTATTTTTTTGTTTATTATAATTTGACATAGTTTTATTTTCTATAAATGATTTCCAAATTAAAATTAATATAAAATTATTGTAATATACAGGTTAAATGTTGAAACACAGTTTTTTATTAAAATTTTGGAAACAGTTATTTAATCATTTAAATTTGTGTGTAATGATTAGTGCACGGGCACAACACGTCCCCGCCTGCGAAGAAGAAAATTACGGATATAGAAAATAAACGTAATTTTCTGCTAGTTAAATTTAAATTTGGTTCCATAAAAAAAAACTGCATTTCAAAATTATATCTGGGAATATTGTCTAAAGTTATATTATTATATTAAACACAAATTAAAAAGTACATATTTCTTATAAGTATTCCAGATTCCTTTTTCTTATTCTTATTAATGGTTCGATTACTGACCTATCCTAATATGACGTAAAAAAAATTATTATTGTATTTTTAAAGGAATTCCCATAACAATTAATTTATGCTTAGTATAACAGTATGTAATTTTTCTTTTAGTTAAAATTATGAATTATTATTAGTCAGCGAAAATTAGTATGTTAAAATTTTTTTTGTATTTATTTAATGAAAAATTGAACTTGGCATTGAAAAAAAAAATAGAAATTAAATATATATTATATATGTATGTACAAAAGAAGTTTTACGGTTTATTATTAAATTTATTAATTTTATGGAAATGTTTTTTATTTACGAACAACTTATTTAACTTATTTTAATTACAATTAGCCTACCTATGTTGATATAGAAATAGAAAGAAAGAAACAAGAACAAACTTTGACCTTAAACTAATTACGTAAATTAATCTTAGTACCGAAAAATTAACTTATGTGCTTCTTTGTTTATTATATTTTATTGGAAGTGATTTGTAGTATTAAATTAATCTAAAAGGCGGCTCGTTTATTTTGTTAGGTGTTGGGCTTAAAACGGTTGTTTCGGATACTGTGAGGATGAAAGGTTTAGCCCTTGGTTTTAAAGGAATTGTTTCGATTTGTTTGTTTTCAGAAATGTAACGTTTTGGTGAGTGATTTGAAAACGTCGCGAATTTACTTTTCATCTTTTTAAGTACACAACAGGTTCCTAGGGTTAGAATAAGAGTAGAAAGAATTTACAGAGGAAGTTACTGGTGGTATAGTTTTAATCGATTATTGTGTACCTTGGTAATGCGTTTCCCTATTTGTATTGTTGTGTTTACGCCGTTGTTTAACTCAATGATTTTGAACGGTCCCTTCCAGATTTTAGAAAACTTGTTTTTGCGTGTTTCGTTCCTTTATAAGACTAGGTCCCCTATGTGGAGTTTTATCGGATTAGAATTCTTGTCGTAGTATTTCTTGGACACTTTTTTGCTGTTTAGTAGGTTTTCGCGAGCAATCAAGTGTGATTTTTGCAGCTTATGTTTTAAAACCAAAAAATAGTCATCCATGTTATAGAGAGGTGATGGAGCTTTCTTTAGATTTGAAGGGATTTCGGAAGTGAATCCAAAAAGACAGTCCATTGGACACAGTTTGGTTCCCGTGTGTGGAGTATTGTTGCGTACGTGCATGGCTTGACGTAACCATTGGTCCCAGTTGCAACCTGTTTCATCTACAAAGTTGCGTAGATATTCTGCCAATGGTCTATGACTTCGTTCTAAAGCACCATTTGACTCAGGATGATACGCGGTCGTTTCCAACTTGTTGATTTTTAAGAATTTACAAACCTTTTTGAAAAGATCGGAAGTGAAGTTGGAGCCCTGATCTGTAATTAATATTTTAGGTATTCTGTACCTAGAGATAATTTCGTCGAAAAAAATTTTGGCTATTGTTGCTGCTTCCTGATTTGGCATTGCATAACAGTCAATAAATCGCGTTAAATCGTCCTCAAATGTCAGGATACAAGTGTTTCCGTTGTATATTTTTGGTAGTGGACCCACTACATCCATGTATATTTTATCAAAAGGTTTCTTGGCCACTTCCCCTATTACCATGGGCATTTTGTTCAGTTTGCAAGCTTTGTTCTTTTGGCATAAGGAGCATTTTCTGATATAATTTTCAATATCCTTCACCATACCTTTCCACATGAATTGTTTACTTAGTCTTTTGTATGTTCTTTTTGTTCCTTGGTGACCACCTAACGGATTGTCATGTGCATCTTTTAATACTGTTTCGATATCTTCTCGTGCGGTTAGTATTTGTATGTTAACGTCTTCAGTGTCTTCATCATCATCTTCCGAGTCAGTGTTGGTTTCTCTTTCGTTATCGCTAGTTCTTAAAGTATCTGGCTCCGATAATTGTTGTTTCTGGTCCGTGCTGGTTTGTATCTCTACTGCTTGTTCCTCTTCTGCTTGGTCATCTTCTGCTTGTTTCTGTGCTCTGGTAACAGCAAGACAAGTTTGTAACTGATTTGTCTCGAAGTGAAGTGTTTGGTTCAAGGGAGTGATAGTTTCTGTGTTTCCCGGATGTTCAACTATGTTTTGCGAATAATTACAAATCTGCTGCATTAATTCAGAGGCTCCGTCAATGTCTGTTTTCCTCGCTTTAGTATCCAGTGTGTCACTGTGTTGGTTATGTGCTGTTGGAATTCTGCTTAAGGAATCCGCTACCCTGTTTTTCGGCCCTGGTACATACTCGATGTGATAATCAAATTCAGAAAGTTTGTGGTGGAAGCGAGCTAATCTAGAAGTGGGGTCTTTAACGTTGAAAACTCCTTTTAACGGCAAATGATCGGAATAAACTGTGAACTTCCTACCTAGTAAATAGCATCGGAACATTTTTGTGGCCCAAACTATAGCTAACAGTTCCTTTTCTATAGTGGAGTAATTTTTTTCCGCTTTGTTGAGTGTTCTGGTGATAAATGCTATTGGTTTATCCTCACCTGCATTTCTTTGTGATAACACGGCACCCAATCCGTCATTACTTGCGTCAGTTGTAAGATTGAATGGCTGGCTAAAATCAGGGTATGTTAGGATCGGAGGGGAGACTATTGCATTCTTTAACGTTTGAAAAGCTGCTTCACAGTCTTCAGACCAATTGTATTTTACTCCCTTTTGGAGTAGTTTATTTAGCGGACTTGCCGTACGTGAAAAGTTGGGCACGAACTTCCTGTAATAGTTTAGCAAACCTAAAAGGGATTGGATTTGTTTTATTGTTTTTGGAGTGGGAAAATTTTGTACTGCGATTGTACGACTGGGGTCTGGTAACACACCTGCTTCTGTACACAAATGGCCTAAATAGGACACCTCTCTCCTCAAAAAGTTACATTTTTCAGGTTGTAGTTTTAAATTATGTTGTCTTAATCTTGATAGCACGCCGGTGAGTTTTCGAGTGTGATCTGCAAGATTCTTTCCATAAATCACAATGTCGTCTAAATAGACGTAACAGTCTAAACCCTGGAGACCCGTTAGAATGTAGTTCATCACTCGCTGAAATGTGGCAGGTGCAGAAGTTAAACCAAAAGGCATTCTCTTGAACTCGAAATGTCCAAGAAAAGTACTAAAAGCTGTTTTAGGACGATCTTCTTCTTTTACTAGAATCTGATGATAGCCACTAGCTAAATCAAGAGTTGAGAAATATCTAGAGTTACCTAGTTGATCCAGAATTTCTTCGATTCGTGGAAGGGGAAAAGCATCATTTATTGTGATTTTGTTGAGTTTTCGAAAATCAACCACAATACGAAATTTCTTCGGCTCATTTTCGTTAGAACGTTTCGGAATCAGTAGCAATGGTGAGTTCCATGGAGACTGGCTGGGGATAATTATATCTTGGGCTAACATCTCTTGGATTTGTTTGTTTATTTCCTGTTTTTTGCTTTCAGGTAACCTATAATTCTTTTGGTTTATCGGACGGCTGTTTATTTCTAATGGGATCGAATGGGTAATAGTCTCTGTATAAGTTAGTTTGTCTCCAGGTAAGTGAAATATATCGTTGAACATCTCACATAAATTAATAACTGAGTTCCTCTACTCTGAGTTGAGTGAGTCATCTAAATTTATTAGTTTTAAGATTTGGTCTGTACGTTCGTCTGAGTTTGTATCTTTAGGATTCATGGGGTTGTTTGGATTTATTCTGTCTTCTGTTATATTTACTATGTCATAATTTTGGAGGGGTATGAGTGTAGGTTTAAAGTATTTGATGTTTGCATCATAGGGTTGGGTGTTTATTACTGAAGTAAAAATTTTTCCGTTGTTTACTTCGACAAGAGAGTTGGCCGTGAAAACACCTGGTAAAATTTCTTTATTTACGCACAGAAACTGCCCTGTCATTTCTTTGGAAACAGGTATCTCGACTACTTTTGTTCTTCTCGAAGGAATGGTAGTGTTTTCATGGGTTTCTACAAGGCTTGTTTTTTTGGTTAGTGGTATTACTTCCTTGGGGACATCATTTTCAGACTTTTTTCTAAATAATTTATCATCAAATGAAATGTTCACGGATTCCAACTTTGAATCTATTTTAGGGCTTTCATAACCATTCGTTGAGTAATTAAGTGATTCAAATTCGTTAGAATTTTCATCTTCCAGCTTTTTTCTAAATAATTTACCTTCTGATGTATCACGAGACTCGAATGTAGGACAATTCTCTGAACTTTCCACAATAGTTTTTATGCAATGCTGACATCCTGGTTGACATAAATTTTCATCTTCAGAATTTTTTCTAAATAATTTTTCTTCTGTTGTAGTTTCAACGAGGTCCACCTTGAAATCTTTTCTAGAGATTTCAATCATGTTATTTATGCAATCGATTTTAACACTATTCATAAGAAATTCTCTACCGAGAATTCCATCTGCGTTTATATCCAGAATGGGATCCCTTACAACATGAAATGTGCAAGCTAGATCTTGGTTGTTAAAAAAAAATCCGTGAGTGGTCCCTAAAGTTTGCGTTTCTGTTCCCTGTATCCCCTTAAACTTAATACTAGCTGATGTGTCTATTTTTGTTTCCGGCCTAAGTTTATTTAATTTAATTATAGAAATCTCCGCTCCAGTATCGACTATCAATTTTATGGTACTGTTAGTAGCTATGGTGAGAGGAATTTCCAATTTTGCATCGCTTGAAATAGGACTTAAATATTTAAAAATTTTAGATGGTAAAGTAGTAATATGCTTGAGTTGTGAGTCGTGTTCGGTGGTAGCAGTGGAATCGGTACCCTTAGTTAAGCTTGAAATTGTTGGGCTTCGACTTGTGGGTTGCAAGCCGTGCCCTGCGAGTTTCCCGAGTTCGAGTTATGATGTTCCCACTTCTTTTTTTGGAAACACTCCTCCACCGAGTGGCTCGTTCTGCCACAAAAATCACATTTCTTAGTTTTGAAGTTGTGTTGATAACCTCGAGCGCTTGTGCTTGAGCTATTATATCTTACCTGAACTCTTGGGTTGGTGTATCGATCTGAAATGTTGGCTTGTAGATTCCTTTCGTGGACGGGGTTGCTCATTATTTGTTGATTTGTATATCGTCCGGGTGCTCTGCAATCTGCTGCTATGTGACCAGGTTCGTTACATGAGTAACATGTTGAATTCTGGTAGTTCCTTATGGGTTGCTGTTGGTAATGATATACCTGGGGTAGAACACCAGGTTCTGTTTTAATTTGGCTGGAATGCGCGGGTGCCTTTGCCATTAGATTATAATTTGGCTGGTAGTTATTCGGTTGGGGAAAGTATATACCTTGAGGGGATTGTGCACTGGGAACGATATTCGGGTATGTGAAAGGTAAATTATTTAACGGGGGGTTACTTGGAATAAAATTATTCATATTTTTATTTATATTAGTCAAACCATACTGCATTCCTGGATCTGGGACGTTGAAAGGAAATCCGCTAAAATCAGTAATGAAGCTGTTTCTGTGGTAATTTAGTAATAACTCTGTTTGCAGCGCTAGTTTGATTAAAGTTTCCAGTTGGGTTTCGTTAGAGCTTATTATGGTCTGCCTTATCGTAGGTTGAGATAAACCAACTTTAAAAGCGTTTGTGGTATAGGATTCGATTTCCTTCACAAATGCTTCGTTGCTTTCTGCGTATTTACCTCTTACCGCGTTTATGGTTTGATTTAATAACGTCTGTATTCGTTCTGAATATTTTAACACTGTTTCTGCAGGCAGTTGTCGACAGTTTATTAAATCTCGGGTTAAATCAATGGTGGTTTTGGGAGGGTAAAAATGTTCGCATAAAAACTTTTTTAATTCCGCGAATTCTGTAAATGGTTTTAAGTTATTGAGAAGCATAAATGCCTCTCCGCGAAATCGACTATAAATGTAGGTCATAAATACGGGTTTCTGTTCTGTACTCAGATTCTCGTATATTATGCTACAATTATATAAAAATATTTGAAGGTTTTCGCCTAACTCGGGTATTCTATCTCCACTAAATGTGGGGATAGTTTGTACTTGCTTAAATGTGTCGACGTTAGTCATTTTGTTATTTTTTCTTGTCTCTATTTCTATATTATTGACTAACTCTTGGGTTTCTATAGCTACGTTAATTAAATCTAAAATATCTAAGTTAGTGTTATTATCTAAAGTGGTACCTGGACTATTGAGACCTGCAGATCCTTCCGATGATGACTTCGGTTTCCTCCTGTGTCGGACAGCTGTTCTGGTGGAGTCCTTTCTGTTCCGTAGACTGTAAAAAACGGTATCTTCGCCTTCGCTGGTTGAACTCATTCACGTTCGTTCAAATTGTATGTATCACAAGAATGTTGTTTCGAGGACTATACTTTTGTATGATGTATTAATTGTAATATCTTATGGTAGACAATTGGCTTTGTTATTTCACAACGATATTATTTTATGCACAATTTATTTTTATGGTGTGGTTAGTAGTATTTAAATCAAGATTGTTTTTTTTATTAACTTTTACTTTTACAGTATAGTTTAGAGTTTAATTGAAAAAAAATTTTTAGTTTTTTCTTTAAAGTTATTTCACTACGTTCCTCGTGGTCACAAATAAATTTTATTTATTTAGGATCTCAAGCTGGAGAATCCTATCAACTGCGCCACTGTTGTGCCACCGAGGAATGAATGTCCCAATTGTAAATAAAAACACACAATAAAAACGAAATAAACTTTAGTTACTATATCTTTATTCTCAGTTTATTAACCACACTAATTGTCCAGATAGTAAATCTATTTTATTGTTTAATTTTTATTGTTTTATATAACATATGATTATTTATAACAGGTATTTTTGTTTTATAACTAAAGTGAACTTTTGTACGCTTTAACCGAACTTCAAATCAACTGAAACTGACTGAACTTCTAGCACGGATTTATTTAATTAACAGAAAAACTTTAACAACCAAAAACTGACTGAAAATTTAGCACGGACTTATTTAATTTACAAGAGGTTTATCAGCTAGAACTTAAACAACTAGAATTAACTTAACCGATTCTTCGATCTATTTTTTACAGACTAACTCTTTTCCTTTTACAAATTATTATATATATATTATTTTATTTAATAATTGACACAGTTTTTGTGTTTAAATCAAAATAATTGCCAAATTAAAATTATCACCAAATTGCAAATTCAGTACTTTAAATTTATAAACAAAATTGTTGTATATAATATATTTTCCTTTTTTTGTTTATTATAAATTGACATTATTTTATTTTTACAAATGATTACCAATTGCTGTAATATTTAAATTAAATTAATTCAGGTTAAAAACTAATGCGGTTACTATGTTTAAAATTTCAGTTTTTTTTTTATTAAAAATTTGGAAATAGTAATTTTATAATACAAATTCGTTTGTTGAAATTTGTTGCATATGATAAGTTAATTAGTGCACCGGCACAACACTTCCTTGAAATTTGTTGCATATGATAAGTTAATTAGTGCACCGGCACAACACTTCCCCGTCTGCGATGAAAATGGCGGATACAGAAAGAAAACCTAATTTTCTGGTTGTTAAATCCTATCAACTGCGCCACTTGTTGTGCCACCGAGGAATGAATGTCCCAATTATAAACAAAACACACAATAAAAACACAATAAAATTTAGTTACTATACTTTATTTTTATTTTCACGTTATAGTTTTTATTTTTTTGTAATTATAGTTTTAGCATCAGAGTAACTCCCAATTAACACTGACTGCTAACTTAGCTGACTGAACTTTTAAACTGACTCTATTAAACGGACAGGCTTACGGACTGCTTAATAAATATCTACTTATTTTAACTTCACTGACTGAAATTATTTTAACTTCACTGACTAAACTATTTTAACTTTACTGACTGAAACTTTCAAAACTGATTAATAAACGGACAGGTTTACACGGAATGCTTAATTATTATTTACTTATTTTAACTTCACTGACTGAAACTTTTAAACTGATTAACTCTTACCACTAAATTTTACTAATAGACTAACCTTTTGTGCCTTTTTCACATTATTATATATAATATTTTATTTACATTGACACAGTTTTACTGACACAATAATTTTGGATTATAACATTTAAACTAATGATTCTGCAATTCGATAATAATTTTAAATTGGTAAATCATTTTAATTTAAAAGACAAAATTATTGCTTATATCTATTTTTACTTTAAATTTATAAGTGGAATTGTATATATATTTTAATTATTTTTTTTGTTTATTATAATTTGACATAGTTTTATTTTCTATAAATGATTTCCAAATTAAAATTAATATAAAATTATTGTAATATACAGGTTAAATGTTGAAACACAGTTTTTTATTAAAATTTTGGAAACAGTTATTTAATCATTTAAATTTGTGTGTAATGATTAGTGCACGGGCACAACACGAACACCTGTTTATTGTTTCAATGTTTGTTGGAAGCATACAACATTCGTTCGTTAAGTAATTTTGATTACACTTTGCAAAAAGATGCAAATATGTATGGCAAGAAACTGATTAGTTTTGTTTAGCGATAGTGAACAAAGTGGCAGGGGGTCATCCAAGCACCTGTTATTTTGGAAGCTCAATAACTTCTGTACCTGATAATCGAATTGGATGAAATTTGGTACATACACATTTAGTACGGTTTACAACAGTTCTGCATCCCAACTTCCGGTTTGTCACTTCCGATAAATTTTTTTTTACTTTTTCTCGTACAACAGAATTTATGTTTGTTGGGATACTACTGCTTGCTTTAAAATTTTTATTATTAGAACTACGAAGTCCATAATACTGGTTAGCTTTTAATTAAAGTATTTTATGGATATTAGCTCATTATGTATCCAGAACACGATGTTTCCAGAGCTGTGGTGAAGTCAGCCTATGCATCAGCGTCGCAATATTTTTTTTAATGAATGCTTAAAGGCAGCAAGTCAAAGTCATCCTGCGATATGACGTTTTTACACACCGTACTGGTCAACCAGATCAACTTATTACTTAGAGGCAGGGTTAAGGACTATTGGCCTCTTCGGAAGGAAATATCCTTATACACTCGGGAATTCAATTAGAAGTGGTCATTGTTTCCTTGCGAAATGGAATGATGAACTTACTGTAAACTCACAAAAATCTGCGTTCTTCAATCCGTAAGAGTCGTTCAATCTGTAAGATTGCTATAGATAAGACCAAATGCTTGGATAGCATGCCACTATTTTGCAAAAAGTGAGGGAGGTAACCGCACATAGAAAAATATTCAGATATTACTTTAGCTGGAACGTTCAACTTTTAATCAGTCTACTTATAGAAAAACATATGAGCAGGCTGGTTGTCTCGTCGAAAAATTACTTTCATATCGGGAATGATGAGTATGGGAGGAAAAGTTCTTCCGCCGGCTTCGCTTATTCTACTAGTCTGACTAAAACCAGACTCAATCACTAGGGTGTTCATAGCCTATATAATATAACACACCTCAGCAAAATGAAAGTGAAGAATATTTATTGCCTCTATAAAGAAGCTTTCAACTGTTTGGCGGATAATACCATTTGTAAAGTAAAATATTTCCTTCATGACACGAGTACGGAATGATATCTGTTTTTTTCTATATCCGGCTGTCATTGTAACGTAGGCCAACCTATAGCGCAATCGTTTACTTTCATTTAAAGAACTAGGGTCCACACTGCACTGCTAAACGATATAAATTGATTGTTACTTCAATAAAAGGCCTACTTTCTTTCTTTGTCTTCATATCAGAGTTCTTGCTACACTCATGCTATAAATTTTCATACTCGCGTGAAATGAGTATCATTTTAGCATTACTATTTAGTATAACAACATTCGTTCATATTTAGGTACCTAATTCGAATTCTAATCAAACTTTAATGTAAATAATATATGCATATCTATTTGAAAATCTACAGAGATTATTAAACGACATAATACAAACAAATTTAAAATTAATTTACCAAAAATAAAAAAATTACCATAATAATATAAAAACAATACACAATTTTTTACCCACAAAAAAATCTATAAAATTTTCCAACAGAACAAAAGTATGGAAAAATTCAATAAAAACACAGTATTTTGCTCCTAAAAAAGTTTTAAAAATTATTTCATCGTATAAATTAGCTTTTGTTATTTTTTTTTATTAATTTTCAACATCTTCATGACATCATGCACCACTGTACATCGAACATTTATTTTTGATACATATAAATACAAGTAAGAAAAGTTGTTGTAATTATAGCATGAACAATTGCGCAAAATAAAACAAAACAGATGAGATAACTTATTCCAAAAAGGGTCTTATTTTTAAAGTTCAAAATATAATAAGTGTAATTTTTTTTTAGTATCAGAGAAATTAATGTTAGCGAATAGCGAGTATCCCCAGAACGAATCCATTGGAAAAACCACACCGTTCATGAAACAGATATCAGAGTAATAGAATTAAATCGATATTTAATAAACGCTCATAAATTATCACGATAAATGAGTTGGGAATAAAAGTATGTTATATTTCTAAACACCATACGATTTTTGCTGATACAAAAAGTACTTGTTTATAAAATATATCACCACTTTAGACCATTTGTTTTTGCTAATTTATAAACTTCTCTTTATACTTTGATAAAAGTAAGCTCAGGTTTATGGGTTCTCATTAACGTTAACTCTTTATTTTTCTGTATATATAGCATTTATTTTCTAATTCATATTTATAAATTTTATCTCCACACACATAATATATCCTACTTCCCACACATAAATTTATTTTCATTCAATAAAAGCTAATTTAAAATTTCTTTTAGAACATTTTTTCTTTGGTTTACTTTTTTCCATTAAAAAAGGAAAACTATTTCTTGTTGGTGTAGTTTCTACTTAAATTAAAAGAAAATTGTGCAAAAAGGTAAAAGACAACATTAACCATGGAGATGCAGTTTTTATAAATATTTTTTTATACAAGTAAAAGTATAATTTTTCTGTCATGAAAATTACCGTTATCAACCTATTTTTACTGTTAAACTTATTTCAACAGCTAAACAAAAACTTTATAGCTTTATGAAAACTTCAATTTGCGTGTCAAATACTTATTTTATGCATATGAACCTGATCAAATAACATTCTTAAAATAACACATAAAAATCAATGTGAAATAATTTACATATGAAGGCATGTAGCATTTCTACCCTTGACATAGGTTTTACCATATAACCGCTAACATTTTGCAGTTTTGCTATTTGGTATCGATTTTTGTCTTTGGAAAACTCTAATTAAAAATACATTTTCATTTTCATGTTAAAGGACAAATTTATAATTTCCGTTCCTATAAATTAATTTCCGGTTTACTTTCGGAAATATAAAACCAAAACAAAATTTACATGCAGACATGCATAATATCGATAATAATATGTAAAGCTAAATCTCAAGACATTTTATTATATATTTTCTTATTTCACAGTCCATCAAACCCACATCCATATGTGTGTTGTTGTTGTAATACAAAATCAATAAATATTTAATATTTTTTAAAGAAAAGAAAAACATAATTTTTCTTTCGTTCCCCAAAGAATGATGGTTTGTGTACGGATTTTACTTATTTACCAACAATGAAAACTTATTTTATTTCTTACGTTGCAAGTTTTATTAGTTTCATTGATTAAATTATATTAATAAATTTGGTTGCAGTCCAAATAAAAATATTTTACATTTGCGCTGAAATTGTTTTTAAATATGATCGTATACGAAAAATGCAGAAATTTCTCACCAATTCATTTTATTTTATTATTTTTTTATGGGAAATAGCGTAGGAAGATTTCCAGTCTTATGAAAACTATCAATCAAATACTAATCTGATGTGTTGTTATAATTAACGGAAAAGTTCTTGTCCTAAACAAATTTACTTTTTAGTTCGTTTCTAATAAAAGTGTGTTATTTATTTACTTAAAATATTTTTATTTATTTTTTGGACATTGATGAATTAATTGAAAACGGAACTCTGTACGACAAGTAAACTCTAACTGTTTATAAACGATGAAGTTCTAATTAAAAAGAAACAAAATATTGTGCGTATTCTTTTGACGCTGCCTTTATTCTGAAAGTTTATACAATCAACCGTTGGAGCTACTGAAGCTATTGAACGAATATTCTAATAATAATGTTGACTCATGGTCTTACTGTTGTGAAATATCAACTGCGTTGTATACTTAATGAAACCTATTGTTGTTACTTACTAATCAGTGGTCTAATGCAGAAGATGGTTTAGAAATAACAATTTTAAATTTGAGAATAGTGCAATTCGAAGGATGAAAAGTCAGACAAGTTTGAATATATATAATATTGTTACGTTTTTCTTAACCTTCCTTCGAATTGACCTACCTCACAATTCGATAAACGTAATTCCCAAATCTCTTCCGAGTTCGATCACTGATTGGTAAGCACAAACACCAGCTTTTATTAAGTATTCAACACCTTGATTGTTCCACAACAACAGTAAAACAATACAGTAAACAATATGCCTAACTAGAATATTCTTTCAACAGCTCCGAAACTCCAACGGCTTATTGTAGAAATTTCCAGTAACATAACTTCAAAATAATACACAAAATGTTTCTACTCAATAACACTTAAAACTTTATTCACAAAAACTAATTTAAAATCCTCATATAATTTTAACTTTATCGTCGCAGGTTTAAAATAAAACTAATCTAGTCTTGCAAGACATCCCTCCTTATATACGATTCTGCATAATCTCGATCGTTCGAGGTCACTTTTTAGAAACCTTGAGAAAACACTAGAATATTCGATTATTTTACGTTATGATGATTTGATTCATAAAGTAATTTTATGTTGACCCAAGTTCTAAGAATACAACAACAACACTATTCATTTCATTAATTTGTTGTTGTGTTTTGTTATGATTTTGTTGTAATCGTAACAATATTCTACGAGAATATGTATATAAGGTAAGGTAAGAAACTCACGTTTTCGGTAATAACTAAAAAACTAAGCAGTCGATAATTTATTGAATTTTTTTTCAAATATTTCAATTCTTTTCCATTTTGCTAAATCAAACTCGATTCCTTTAAAAAAACTTTTGTTTTATTACCTCCTTATCTATGTTTTTAAAATACAGATAAAAACAAATATTTGCAACTTTTTTGTTTTCAGTAGGCGTGGACGAATACAGTTTATAACTGTAGAAAATTTCAAGTTGATAGCTTAGAATTTGTGAGAAAATCGAACCGACGCCGAAGTCTCACCAATTTTACTTTTACCATTATTACTTTTTCAAAGTATGGAACTCTAAAAAGCAGTGCAGCAGCAGAACATCAGTTAACCCAGCACATCTTTAAGATAATGTTGATGCTGACGGAACACTCAACTCTACAACGAAGCTTAAATTCGCAGAAAACAATTTTACATGAAATAATAAATGATAATCTTATGATAATAAATGAAATTCTCTAATATCTTAACCATAAAAGATGAAATGCTAACTGAGTTAGGCAACCATTTCTTAAACAAATAGAATAAAGTTAGTAGAGATCCCGAATAGTAGAGACCCCGAGACTAAAGTTAGTAGAGACCCCGAATGCTAGCAAAAGTTGGGCAATCACAGATATTAAAGGTATGAATATTATCAAATTAGAGATCAGAAGTACTCAAGGTCAACATGAAGTAGTTGTAGTAGATATTGGGGATAAACATTGTTACCCTGGTAATGAACTTCATAAGGCAAAGTACATTCGCAATACATGCTTGAGCCTCTAGTTCAGGGATGGAAAATCTTTTTACCAGTAAAGGCCCATAATAATTTTGCAAATCGTAAACAGGCCGCATTATGCCGAGTATTGTTATTAAGTTTGGGGGGCTGCATCTGTTATTATAATGGCTCTTTTACACCCTGTTAAAAAGCGTGCTAAACGAATTGTTAATTTAACATTAAATCCCTACAACATATTCTTTTCCCTGTTTTACTCGTCAATCGGTTTGTGCAAACAGTCAAACTGTTGAGATCGCTCGCTCGTCACTGTCATATAGTGACAGAATGCAGAGGGATTTCTTTGTTCGTACATCGTACAGTTGGAACCCGAATCAATAGTCTCGGGGCAATCCACAAAAGTTTAAAAAAAACCTCAGAGCGCATGTTGATGTGGGACCAGGTCTTATAAAAGGTATCTATGTGTTGTTGTAACAAACAAATTGTAACGATCGCAATAATCGCGAAACAATAATAAAACCAAATTCATCTTCGTTTTCAATTCAATAAAAATGCATTTCATTAGTTTCCGTTCATTCTTACATTAATAATAATTTTAAAATTTTCTAAAACTTAACTGCTAGTTAAATTTTGAACATACTATAAAAAGCAAACGAACGTACTAAATTTTTATTTCCAATGCTAGTGAACAGACGTCGTTGTTAATCATTACTGAATTTTCGGAGATTGCCCGATTTTGTTTTGACATCATAAGATGGAAAAATCAAAATCACATTTTGCAATTTCATAATTTAAAAATTATATTTCATTCCATTTTTGCTTTTCAAAAGGATTACAACATCCAATAATCTATTTTAATTTATATAGATCAATGTCATTTGATAGTATTATTTAACCTTGATGTGATAAATCAATAATATTGTAATTCAAAAGTGATGTATTTAATTGCAATCAAGCAAATAAAAAAAAAAGAAGTGTAAACAAAGAAAAATTCCAAGGTCGTTTTGTTTAATTGTTAAAATTGATTTCTAATTTTAATAACTTTGTTGTGAAAGCATTATTTATTGGCTGTAATTACAATGGAAGATTACACCCCGCTAAGTAGTTTACAGTGATTTGTGTTTTTGTTTGTTCATCAAAAAGCTGATAATTTGGATGACAATTTCAATTATATTTTTTTATTTTATTTCATAGAAGGATAATTGTTGTCATTAATTGTTAAATCTGCTTTATAAATTGTGGCAGTACATGAAGATAAAGTATCCACTGATGTTATCGAAAGTATGAATAGCAAGGATAACAGTGATCGAAGCTATTACCACAGTTAGAGACAATCGTTTGTTTGATGGTTGTTCCGGTTGTTAAAACCGCATGGATTCAAAGGCAGATATATAAATGGGAAGTTAGAAGGTCAAACGCTAGTCAAGGGATATTGGAAAATCAAACAAATAAATTAAAACAACAGAATATTGATGACAGCAATCAACAGTTACAACTAAGGTATTTATTATTAATATTTATGTTAATTTTAATTTAGACATTACTTTTGTAATGTCGAGATAAACTAAGGAAAAAGATAATAAGAGATTCCCAAATCTCGGATTCGAATGGGAACGGTCTGTTCACTCCGAATTCCTTTAAGTACCGTAACATTACTATTAATTTCTTTGTGTGATTATATTAAAGGTCCAAATATAATAAATTGGCGCCGAAACAGGGACCAGTAGGAGTCTGGTGTATTGGACCCTTGGATTTGGTTTTTTTTAAAGAACCGTAATGATTTTTTGTAATAACTAGGGCGTTGCCAACTGGTTATTTTGCGTAAAATAAATTGTCTTTCCGGTTATAACCAGTTTGGGTTGTTTTACATATTTTTTTTTTCTTCTTTTGTCAAACCAGTTTATGGTTTTGTTTTTTTAATATTGTAAAAATATTTTATATACATTTGGAAGTTGAATATTTTATATAAAATTTGCAATAACCTTTGTTATTGGATTTCGTATTATATATTTTGAATTTTGTTAAGAATGTATACAATTATGAGGGGTCAGGGGTTATTAAGGAGGTGTCGGCCAGGTGGGTTTGAGCCCTGGATGAATGAAGTGGATGGGAGAGCGAATGAAGAGAGAAAAGAGAGAATGGTTGAGGCGAGGAATGTGGTGGATGAAATGATAAATGTGATTCTGGATGAAGTAAAACATAAAATATTTTTGGAATTAATGGATGATATTTATGAAGAAAAATATGATGAGTTTCTGGATAAATTGATTTGTGAGATAGTGAATGAGGAGTTGAATGGGGTGAATGAGGAAGCGGATGAGATGGATGAAGTGACTGAGGAAGTGAATGTGGGCTGGCGTGAGAGAAGGAGGATAAATAGAAATAGGAGCTCTCACCTGAAGAGGAAGGAGAGGAGAAGAAGGGAGAAGGAGAGTCGCTTGGTCGTGGAGCTGGGAGCTTCCTCGACCAAGAGTACTCAAATAGAGGAGCTGGTTGAGGTGGTTCCCATCTCACCGACCATGCGACAGGTAGAGGAGTGGACTGGTCCACAGGAGGCCCCTGTTCCTCATTGTATAATTAGTTAAGACTAATTTTTTTTAATTTTGAAAAAAACCGTTTTGGGACAGCAATTTTTTTGGAGATAGTTTTTGTGCTGTCATTTAGCTTTAGTAATACTAATTGTTTTTTTATTTTGGAAAAAAGAAAACCGTTTTGGGGAAGCAGTTTTTTTTTGAATTTTTTTTATGCTACCACGTACATATTGTACATAATCCTGTACATATTTTTTTTATATATACATAGTACAATTTGTTTTTGTACATAATGTATATATTGTATATTTTTTGTAAATAAATTTTTGTATATAGATAATTTGTAAATATTTTCTTTTGCCATGCCATTGTACATATTTTTGCACTACCTGCAAATAATTTTTTTAATAAGTACTATTTGTGCTAGTACTTTATTTTGAGTAAATGGTTTTTTTTCTTGAATTGATTTATGTTTATTAGGTTTATTGATTCACTTTTCTCAGCGGTAGGCCTAAAAAGCCATCCATAGAGCTTCACTCTTTAACATTGATGTCGTTCTTAGATCGCCTATGGCCACCGGGGTTATGCGATCGAAGAACATTGGTTTCTTCTCTTCATTCGGCGAGGAAGTTCTCAGGGACGAGGAGTGGTTTTGCTGTGTTTGTACTTAGGTGCAAACCAGTAGTACCATTCCTTGCTCAGAGGCTTCTTCGGTGTAATGAAGAGAAGGACCAATTATACTTTTGCTTTCAGGATCAGAGGCTTCACCTCATACAAATTCAAAAACTTACCATTTTTCCATTTAGCTTTACAATAGACAGTTTTTCATGGAGTTTAGGTTTTGAAGTCTGGTGCTCGGGAGCGTTCTTCAACTTTCGCATTAGGTTTAGGTGTAATTTATTTGTAGATTAAACAAGCACAACTGGGTCAGTAGAAATGGACCTAGTGTCTAATCGTGACAGTTGTGATTGTTTTATTAGGTTGGGGAGAATCTGTTCTGTAGAATCTGGTCGTTAGGGGCTTTTCTGGTCAGTTCTCACATGCATTGTTGGAGTGGGCTCGCGAACGCGATATTTCGAATTTAAACAAAATGGATATTGTAACCATACTTACTTTTTAAATTGTCTCCAGACGAATCTTGATTTTGGGAATCTCTTATATTATTAAATAAAAATAAAATAAATCAAACAAATTTTTCAAAAAATTAAATAAATAAAATTTTTATTAAATAAATAATTTTTTTTAAAATTTAAGTTAATTTTAGGTAACTAAATAAATAAATTTTCTTAATTAAGCTTTACGTCAAGAAATAAATAAATATTCTTTGTTTTTTTAAAAAAATAAATAAATATTTCAAAGTTAGGACGGTGCATCCAATAAATAAACATTCTTTTAAATATTTTTATTTTTCAATTTTCTTTTAAAAATAAATAAATATTCTTAGGGGTGCTATCGTCAATAACTAATTTTAGGTATATATATATATTTCAGTATATCTGAAATTGAATAAATAAATTATATTTTTACATATACAATATTACAATATTTTGGGAGCTTTTGTAAAAGATTCAGTAAAGATTAGCGGCGACAGCGGTTTTTTTTTGTTCTTATACAAGGTTGTTTTTACAAAAAGGTTTTTGTGTTTTGTTGAATTGGGGCGTTCGTTGTTTTTTTCTCATTTCGTTGCGTTTTACAACTTCCATCGGACGAATTTTTCCGGGCGAATTAACTCCACCTTTTTTCTAGTTGGAATTGGTTTTATTATTGGTGTTGACATTTTTTATTGTGAATTCTGGATTCTATAAATTTTACCATCAAAATGTCAAGTCACATTGGCGTGGACCATCCGTTCTATGGTTTGGAATCCAGTGAACTGCAGATCGAATGTCTGGTTCGGGGTGTGGATTTTAGGGGGGTCAATTGGGCAGAGGAACTGCGAAACCACGTAAATCATGGTGCAGTTCCAGTAACGGTATCTCATGCGAGAGACTTGGTAGCTGAGTCTCAAACGGTGGTGCAGGCAGCACAAGTTGTTTTAGATCAGGTACGTCGACTTCAACCACCGGTTAATCAGATCTTCTTAGATGGTTTGGCGAATCGAGTGTTGCATTATACAGGTAGGATGAATAGGTTGGGTCCTCGCAATGACTTGCAAGAAGCCCGCACCTACGCTATCTCGCAATTGTCACGCGCTTGGGATATAATAGGATCACTGTCAACACGTCCAATTATACAAAATAAACCAGGAGTATCATCTGCTCCATCTGTTTCACCTGCTTTTCGACCAGGTGAGAGATCCACACCGATCCCAGTACAGCCAATAACTGAGACAATAAATAGTCTGAATCGTACAGACCATCAACAACAGAGACGGTCGGAACAATTACCACCGGCTTATCTTCAACAATCAGGTTTAAGAGCGGAGGACTTCGCATTACCACAACTGGGTTCATCGTTCCAAGCTGGACAAAGATACATCAATCCGGCATTGGTACAGCAGCCTCTGAATTATCAACCGATACCACAGGAGCAGTTACAACAATTTCAAACAAATTATCCACAAGCTCCATTAACAGCACCACCACCATACAACCCACTTCCTCAGGTATCTCGTGTCGCGGCTCCAGCATTGTCACCGGGAGCATACCGAGAGGTACGTAGGAACAATTTGAGTCGTTATGACTCAAATTGGGTTCCGAACTTCACAGGGGATGGTCACTCTCCTGATGTTCATGAGTTTATCCATCGAGTGGAGGCGGCTGCAAGGAGGGACCGTGTGTCCTGGGACGACCTGAGGTCGATCGTTCCACGGTACCTCAAGGCAGCTGCCGATAGATATTATTTGAATTTGACTCATGAATATGAGGAAGTGACCTACTCAGTGCTTAGGGAAGGACTCCTACGCACCTTCGGTACGCTCACCGATGATAAAGCGGTATTACGTGTTCTTTTGAACCGTAAACAGAAAGTCAAAGAGAGCGTTTATGAGTATTTAGTTGAAGTGGGTTCGTTAAATCGGAGATTAGTTCGACCATTTGCTGCAGCTGAATTATTAGAAATCGCTAGGGAAGGACTGAGTGTAGAACTGAAGAACGCTACACTTGCAGCAACAATCACAACTATGGACGAGCTTCGGACATTGTGTCAGAAGTTCGAACGTTTGTGGTCTACACCAGTCCCAACCAGAATGTCAAACTTAAGGATTAGCGAACTACAGCAAATGGACGACTATGAATCAGAAATAGATCCGGAACAAGATGGATATATTGAAGCTGTGGATACACAACCTAGAAGAATTCTGCAACGACCTGCGATATCATCTGGTAATACTAATCAACCTGGTCCATCAATGTCCAGACAACCAATTGTCTGTTTTAGATGCGGGGTAAATGGACATCGAGCTCCTGATTGTTCTAAAAACAGAATAAAATTGCACTGCTGGAAATGTAATAAGCCGGACGTTATATATGCAAATTGTTCATATTGTCACCCGTCGGTAAACTACCGTCCGAGAGTACATGCTTCGGGGATGGTACCCTCGGTTCAACATCCAATGAGCCCGAAGAAAACGACGAGAGATGTAGCAACGCAGGACGATCGATCACCACTCAGGAAACCAGAATAAAATCACCCAGTACATTTAATTTCCCATCATTACATCATACATATTTTAGACGTCTGGAACGTAACATCAGATATTGGAGGATGAGGAAATTATTTCGCAAAGCTTGTATTTCATCTATCCTTTCAGAAACAAAGGATCCTCGGCCGCGACTAACAATAAAAATTTTGGACAAACATATCTCAGGTCTATTGGATAGTGGAGCGTCAATCACTATACTTGGAAGAAATTCCTTGGAATTATTGGAATCATCAGGTACAACCTACCGTAAGTACACTTCGTGTATTCGTACGGCGGATGGTACTGCAAATAAAATTTTAGGTTACATAGAAGTTCCAATAACTGTGAATGGCTCCACTAAACCAATGCGGTTCCATATAGTCCCTGGTTTACGAGAAGAGCTCTACCTGGGCATAGATTTCTGGGAGAAATTTGGTATTGTTCCTTCATTTGTTAGTGAACTGACTCGCACAGAGCTACAAACTGTTAATATACATAACCTCACCACTGACCAGCAACGAGAACTGGATATGATCAAGGATTCTTTCCCGTCATTTGAAGTGTCTGGACTCGGAAAGACTTCTTTAGTTGAACATGTCATCGATGTTGGTGATAGTGCACCTGTTAAACAGAGACACTATCCCACGTCGCCGGCTGTTCAACTAAAGGTCTATGCCGAACTTGACCGAATGCTTCAAATGGGCGTGATCGAAGAGTCTAACAGTTCTTGGTGCTCGCCAGTGGTTTTGGTACAAAAAGAATCTGGTAAAAACAGATTATGTATTGATAGCCGTCGTGTCAATTCACTAACGAAAAAGGACGCTTACCCACTTCCCTTGATTGATGGCTTACTAGGTCGTCTAAATAGCACAAAGTACATTTCAAGTATTGATCTCAAAGATGCTTTCTGGCAGATTCCTCTGGCAGAAGCATCTAGAGACAAGACAGCCTTCACAGTGCCTGGTCGTCCATTGTATCAATTCCGGGTTATGCCCTTTGGATTGTGCAATGCTCCCCAGACAATGTGTCGGCTAATGCACAAAGTGATACCACATCAATATCACGAAAATGTCTTTGTTTATTTAGATGATTTATTGGTAGTCTCTTCCACGTTCCAGGAACATATGGAATTGCTGTCCAAAGTCTCTTCATTGTTAAGAGCGGCTGGGTTAACAATTAACCTCAAGAAAAGCAAATTTGTTCTGAGAGAGGTGAAATACTTAGGTTTTCTGGTTGGTGAGGACGGTCTTCGAACTGACCCTGACAAGGTAAGAGCTGTAGCAGAGTACCCAGCTCCATCTACAGTAAAACAAATACGACGTTTACTAGGAATGGCTGGTTGGTACCAACGTTTCATACCAAACTATGCAAGCGTGGTATCACCAATTACAGATTTATTGAAGAAAAGTTCTGGGAAATTAAAATGGACATTGGAAGCGCAAGCTGCTTTCGAAAATTTAAAACGATTGCTGACTACAGCACCGGTATTAGTAAACCCTGATTATAATAAAGAGTTCTTTATTAGATGCGATGCGAGTCTGACAGGGTTAGGTAGTGTACTGTATCAGATCGACGAAGACGGACAAGAGTGTCCGATAGCCTTCATGTCGAAAAAACTTAATAAAGCTCAACGAAACTATTCTGTTTCTGAGCTTGAATGTCTTGCGGCAATTCTGAGTGTGAAGAAATTCAGGGGCTATGTTGAAGGTCACCGATTTACAATTGTGACTGATCACTCAAGTCTGAAGTGGCTTATGTCACAGAAAGACTTGAGTGGTCGTCTGGCTAGGTGGAGCCTAAAACTCCAACATATGGATTTTACCATTATCCACCAAAAAGGTACCCAAAATATAGTCCCTGATGCTCTATCTCGTCTTTATGACGATACACACGAGGAATTGACGGAAGCATTATCACATCACATTAACGACATCAAAATCGACAATGAAGGTTATCGGCACAAGGAATATACGGATATGATAGCTAAAGTTCAATCATCTCCTAAGGACTTTCCATCTGTTAAAGTCGTGGATGATAAGCTATACATACGTATTGAGCCAAGATCTGATGCAATACCCAACGATGTTCCTGTGTGGAAACTCTGGGTACCAGAACCGATGACTTCAAACATGATTCAGAAACATCATGATGATAGTACTGCTGCTCATGGAGGTGTTAAAAAGACTTTAGAATTACTTCGACGTCTTTATTATTGGCCGGGCATGGCGTCACAGGTACACAACTATGTTGTGTCCTGCGACACATGTAAACAAACAAAAGCCACGAATCAGATATTGCGTCCTCCGATGCAATATCAATTCGAAACAGCACGTCCATGGCAGAGAGTCTATATAGATTTTTTGGGACCGTACCCTCGTTCTACACTTGGGAATACGGTATTACTGATAGTTCTGGATCATGCTACGAAGTTTGTACTACTGAAACCACTTAGAAACGCAACTTCACCGAAGGTGAATGCTTTTCTAAGGAATGAAGTGTTTCTTACATATGGGGTACCAGAGTTTCTGCACAGTGACAATGGCAAACAGTTCACTAGTAGGAACTTTCAAAGTCTTTTGTCAGATTTCGGCATTAAACACATTAGGACCGGTGTTTATAGTCCTCAAAGTAACGCGTCAGAGCGGGTCAATAGGTCAGTTTTAGCAGCAATTCGAGCGTTCATTAAAGGTCAACACACCAAGTGGGATTCACAAATTGGTGAAATCGCATATGCACTGCGGGCTGCAGTACATTCTGCTACCAAGTACTCACCGTACTATTTATTGTTTGGTCAACATCCAATCTCGGATGGAAATACTTACCATTTGTTGAGATCACTACACCAGCTTGGTGAAGATGCTGGTGAGGAAATGGAACGCACTGATCATTTGACTCTGCTTAGGAACCGGGTTCAACAAAATTTAAAAGCAGCCTTCAAAAAATCGCAACATCAGTACAACCTGCGATCTAAACTACGGACTTTTCAACCACAACAACGTGTGTTTGTACGGCAACATCATTTGAGTGACGCTACCAAAAAGTTCTCGGCAAAATTGGCTCCAAAGTTCTTACCTGCAATGATTAAGACTAAGATTGGAAATGTACTCTACGAGTGCACAGATATGAGCGGTAAGAATCTTGGAGTCCATCACGCGAAAGACATCAGGGAATGATGTCTTTTCGTTAGGTAGGGTTGTTCCTCTGGCTGATTGTCGTCTCTGGGGTTCACATCTTCAGGTCATACTTACTGGTTGTATCGGGGTGTCCATGGTGCTGACGTTCGGATGGATGGTCGGTCTCAATACTCAGTGAAGTTCTTAAGGACTTCATGAGTGTTGGAACCGGTCATCGGTCTTGACGCCAGTGACTGTGGGTATCTCGATCCCAGATACAGCTTAATAAGTGGAAGTAGTTCGGTGGTTTTCTGTCATGGAGGGGATGGCGACGTTTTTGTGATTTCAAGAGTAAAAATCTTGGTTTCTACCTTGAATTCATGGTGTAACGATCGCAATAATCGCGAAACAATAATAAAACCAAATTCATCTTCGTTTTCAATTCAATAAAAATGCATTTCATTAGTTTCCGTTCATTCTTACATTAATAATAATTTTAAAATTTTCTAAAACTTAACTGCTAGTTAAATTTTGAACATACTATAAAAAGCAAACGAACGTACTAAATTTTTATTTCCAATGCTAATGAACAGACGTCGTTGTTAATCATTACTGAATTTTCGGAGATTGCCCGATTTTGTTTTGACATCATAAGATGGAAAAATCAAAATCACATTTTGCAATTTCATAATTTAAAAATTATATTTCATTCCATTTTTGCTTTTCGAAAGGATTACAACATCCAATAATCTATTTTAATTTATATAGATCAATGTCATTTGATAGTATTATTTAACCTTGATGTGATAAATCAATAATATTGTAATTCAAAAGTGATGTATTTAATTGCAATCAAGCAAATAAAAAAAAAAGAAGTGTAAACAAAGAAAAATTCCAAGGTCGTTTTGTTTAATTGTTAAAATTGATTTCTAATTTTAATAACTTTGTTGTGAAAGCATTATTTATTGGCTGTAATTACAATGGAAGATTACACCCCGCTAAGTAGTTTACAGTGATTTGTGTTTTTGTTTGTTCATCAAAAAGCTGATAATTTGGATGACAATTTCAATTATATTTTTTTATTTTATTTCATAGAAGGATAATTGTTGTCATTAATTGTTAAATCTGCTTTATAAATTGTGGCAGTACATGAAGATAAAGTATCCACTGATGTTATCGAAAGTATGAATAGCAAGGATAACAGTGATCGAAGCTATTACCACAGTTAGAGACAATCGTTTGTTTGATGGTTGTTCCGGTTGTTAAAACCGCATGGATTCAAAGGCAGATATATAAATGGGAAGTTAGAAGGTCAAACGCTAGTCAAGGGATATTGGAAAATCAAACAAATAAATTAAAACAACAGAATATTGATGACAGCAAACAACAGTTACAACTAAGGTATTTATTATTAATATTTATGTTAATTTTAATTTAGACATTACTTTTGTAATGTCGAGATAAACTAAGGAAAAAGATAATAAGAGATTCCCAAATCTCGGATTCGAATGGGAACGGTCTGTTCACTCCGAATTCCTTTAAGTACCGTAACATTACTATTAATTTCTTTGTGTGATTATATTAAAGGTCCAAATATAATAAAATATTTAATTAAATATATTGCTATTTTTCTGGGAGCACGAAAAATAAAAATTAAGACAATAAATGATAATTTCACAAATCCAATTTAATTTATTAATTCGATATTTAATTAAAAAACATAAATAAATCAAAAAATAAAATAAAAAAAAGTAAAACATATAAACGCTCACATAACAAATTTAAAATCGGCAGATCGCAAAAAGACTTCTTTGTCCGAACTGCATACAAATGGAATAGTTTGCCGGAACCCCTAGTCTCAGGTGGCTTCAACCCGCAGAGGTTTAAAAAAAGCATTCATCAACACCTTAGTTGTTGTGGGACCTAGGTCTAGACCTAGGTCTTAAAAGGTATTTATGTGTTGTTGTGACACATATTCTAAACCCTATTACGCAACACTTTTTATTTAAAAAAAAAAAATGGGACTTTTGTGTTAGAAACTTGTTAAAAAACTTTATATTAGGTACCAGCTTAGTAGCACGTACCTTGAGTTGATCTTCTAAATGAACATCAGCTATCTAAGTCCTTAAGTTGATCTTCATTTGGGTTAAATATGAAAAAGTGTATTCGCAACAGTAAGTAGTTCCAAAGCAAGAAAGAAGTCGACGAGCATGTTTGCATAAACATGGGCATTCCATTGCACTTTTCCATATTTCAATCGGAACTTTCTTTGCATCAACAAGAGATTTTATAATATTATCTTCAATTAACTCAAATAACTACATCTGTAGTTCACAGTTCGGTGCTTTTGACTTTTGAGATATCAACTAGATGTGGTTCAAATGCTAATTTCATTGTAAGAGTATGTTCTTCAAAACCAGAAAACCGTTGCGTATATTTTTCAATTAATGAGTCAAAAATAGTTATGTAATCTTGAAATATGAAACTACCAGGTTTCTGTTCATTTAATTTTTTTGCTTATTGCGGAAAGTGTTCCTATAAGAAATTTTCGATCCAAATAAAATAGTTTTAAAAAATAAAAATTTTTCGAAATGCATGGATTTTTTGCAGCATATCATAAATATATCGTAAATTTACTGTGCAAAGAAATATTTAAATCGTTTTGGTTTATCATAATATCACACAAAAAAGGTTCGCAAGTTTCGCAAACATTTCGCATGTTTCGAAATTGGCGATGTTGTGTTTCTTGGATAAAATTTACAATACAAATTTACAAATAATTTGTCTCTATATAGTATTGCTTAATGTAGTAGATTAAGATCTAAGATTTTGTTAGTGCAATATACAACGAAAGGAAATTATTGTTAGTAAATTTAAATTGCTTTTTTGAAAACAAATCCTTCTTTTTTTGCCTCTCATGAAAGATGCACCATGGAGGTTCGCACACTCACCAAATTATACAGATTTAGTCCTACTTCACAACATATTTGTTGAAAGTTATCATGGATATATATTCCACGTCTTCTTCCAATAAACAAGCCCATATCGAGTGGTTAGTGATAACATTGAAAATCTTCAGATATAGCGCGAATAAAATAAAATGCCTGAGCCTAGTTAGTTTTATCAGTAGATTCATCTAACGAAAAATATACATCCATTTTTTGCATAATTGTGCGAACTGTCTATTAGTAAAAGCCATTCTTGAAAGAGGTAGTTGTTTATATTTTTCAACATTCTCAGGATCTAAGCATCCAACTGCTTCAACAATGTATTATTCTGAGCGTTTATTCCACACATAATACTATACTTAGTTTGGTGTAAACACTCAATGTATCGAAAATTTAATGGTAAAAATAGTATATTATTTAATTAGGAGCTTACGTGCTCCTTTTTGTGTTGAGTTTATAGTTTGGCGGCCGACCGTAGAGAGGCCGAAAATTATAGACGAAACACAAAAAGTCATTTTAGCACCAATTTTTTCGGCAAACGTTTAAATTTTTTATACATATGAAATTAATACAACAAAATTATTTATTCTATCGTCATAGTTACACCCAAAAAAGGAAAAAACATTTAAATTTGTATCACTTATATAAAAAAATTTTTTTTATCGAAGCAAGCTTTCAATTCAAAATTTTATAATCCAATCAAAATATTTGTTATTTTTTGTTGTCATAGTTACACAATTTGTTTGAAAAACAAATATTTTTGTCAAAGGCTACTTCTTTTGAAAAAATTCATAATCTCATATTATATGTTACTTTTTCTGCCGCTGTAAAAATATGAAAGTTACTTTACTGTCGCCGTAAAAAATGGTGTTAATTTACAGCCGCTCTGATTATATGTCAAAAAAGTAAGAGTTTAGCCTTCTCCCAGGCGTCTGTAAAGTTAAATTTTACAGCCGTTTGCCGAAAAACTATTTTTCTATGATAGCAGATGAAAAGTCTATTTTCAAGCAGGCTTAATCTCCTGTGAAAAGGTTTTTTTTTTCTACTAGTGTAAAATAATTATCGCTAAATAACAAATTGTAGTTGCTATGAATATGAATTTTGAATGTTATGTTATTAATTTCTAATTTAATAATTTATAATAAATATCGTTTGTTATTTATTTAACATCGTAGAAAAAATTGCAATTTCCTACGCGAGATTAAAACATTTTCCGTTCGTTAAATTGTCCTACTCGGTACTAACGCGTCTCGCTAACAGGTTCTCACTTCTCACACACGAAAAAGGAGTGTTTTCATCTCTTGTAGCAAAATGTACTATATTCTATTAAACTATCGGCCATATAAACGTACGTAGAATTAATGGGTTATTGTTACTTCGCTATTTTCAAATCGAAATCATGAAAAAGTCGGCTACTGAACTACGAAAAAAAGGATTAAATATTTAAAAATAAAAATACAATTATACAAAAAACATTTTAACGAAAAAAATTGGTTTGAATTTTGTATGAAATTCAAAATATGTGATAAGGCCGCAAAGAAAATTTCAGAAGGCCGCAGGTTCCCCACCTCTGCTCTAGTTTAACTATCAAGAATAATCTGCTGTTCATAGAGTAATATTACACCTTAGTAAGAACTGCCACCTCATTCAGAAACTACGATTTGAAAACATAAAAAAAAGGATCAGTGAGGGTAGCAAGAGAGCAGCCGTAATAATAAAATACACGAGCAGAAAAATATCGACGGTTTGGTCTAGACAAAAGACAAGAAGGCAAAAATGAAATTAATATATTTACAATTAAGTAAATAATATCCACAAACATAAACGATTATTTGAGTCCACATCATCATTGATGCATCTAAAAATCAAATTATTGAATTGTGTTATAGAACCGAAAATTTTCGAAAATTTAATTCATAAAATCGAAAAATCAGATCAGATGATCGAGATTCATAAAATTGGATGAAAAATCACGTTATCAAAATATCAACATCGAAAATTTTCGATAAAATGAATAAATCATTACATCGAAAAATTATTCAATCTAAAAACAGGGCATACTCTTCCTCCTCACAGACAAAAGTATTGTAAATTGAAGTAGCAGATAGTCGGGAGTATATTTTTATAATTATTTATTATATAATTGGAATTTTTATTTTATTCTATTGTATGAATTTTGATAATCTGATTTTTCGATATGATATGGTATTTTCAGTACATCGAACAAATTTCGGTACAACGATCTTTCGATGCAATGACTGTGACAATCTAAAAATATTTTCGGTTGTGTGATTTTTCGATAGTATGATATTTTTCGATGGTGTGATTTTTCGAAGATATGGCACGATTACTAAGCTTATTCGTGACACGAACCAACTAAACACAGATAAAAGTTTAATTAATGCCACACTGCTGCGCCATTCCATATATACTAGTTAATTTATTTATGTACTCGAAACTTATTTATATTGGTTCAACGCAAGCTACGTCGTGTCCATTTTTGGTTGGAGGAAAAGAAAGGTAAAACAAAAGTTTGTTCAGGGTGGTTATTTTATAGCGTTATCTCACTAGGTGAGATAAAAAGTGAGATAAAATATTTGTCTATGATCGATTTTATTAGATAAAAGAAATCATTTAAACATAATTTTTTTATCTCACGTTTTTCTACAAAATAACCACCCAGGTTATACTTGAAACAACAAGATTTAATTAAGAGAAATTTATAAAGTACGCTTGCTAGATAATAAATTATTCTGAATTCTGACGAAAATTTAGGAAATTTAAATCATTTTATTGGCACGGGCTTAGAAAAACCGATTCGCCAAGCACGAATGAGATTAATTTACTATTAATTAGCTAAACGACAAAAAGCTGACAAAATAATACTAAAAATAAAAGTAGCCAGGGTTTAAGATGACAAAAAAGATTAAGGAAGGAGATTCTGTGTTGACTAGAGAAAGATAAATAGAAATCAAGCAAGATGGTTATTCTTAGTTTAGGATTGATTTGGTAATACCCTTCCATTATTATTTACCAGTAACCAGATTGTTCTCATCATGTATAGATGAAAACCGGTATAAAATAGTATGTTGCATTAGTTATGAACTGTAGCAATTCAACGTTCTTCCATTTGGATTATGCAACGCACCATTAAATTTTCCTCACACGTAGTGGTTAAGAAGGCTCTAATTGAAAAAAGGTTAACAGCACCAAAACTGAATGGATATTTGATATGCTGAAACATAAAGTAGCAGAAACTAAGGCTGGTGATAGTAAAATCAGACTAAAAACTACTAAGGGCTGTCCACAGGATTTTATCACTACTTATGTGGAGTCTCGTGGTGGATGAAATTATGGCTGTCTTAAATAACCTGGGCATAAATTGTTTTGTGTAACGCGAAAGTCATTGTCATTATTGCCAGAGGTAAGTTTGAAGATACACTCTATGATATCGTAGAGAGAGGACTGAATCTGGTAGACACTTGGTGCACATCTGTGGGACTAAATCTCAATCTGAGTTAAACTACGTTGATTCCGTTCACCGAGAACAGAAAGCTTAGCATGCAACCTATCATCATGAGCGGCTCCATAATTGAATCTACACAGAAAAAAAATATCTAGAAGTAATTCTCGATAGTAAACTCCTGTAGAAAAACCACATAAAAGCAGTGGTGAGCGAAGCCGTAAAAGCTCTAATGGTATGCAAAAAGCTTGCGGGTAAAATATGCGGGTGCAGCTCAGGTATCTTAAGGTGAATGTATACAATCATATATGAAACAGCCGCAAGGAACAAAAGAACCAAGCTCAATGCTAGGAATACAGAGTGAAAAAGAGCAGTAGGTCGGTCTCTATCTGCATAACGGAGGCAATGATAACATTTTCTACTGCATCAATGGAGATTCTGCCAGGACTAATTCTACTCCACTTGCAAATTAAGAGCATAGGCAGAGAAATCACTCTGAGATTTAGCATGGGTATGGGAAAGATCATCAAGTCTAATCATTGAGAGACCTTAAACAGAGTTTCCTAAAGACAAAATGATTAGCAGTTAAAGCACTTAAATATACATAGCAGTTGGGCAAAAAAGGAGAGTGTGACAGTGAGTATATTTACTACGTACCATCAGAGTAACGATGCAGTCAAATCGTACGTGGATGGTTCAAAAACCTGATGCAAGGGTCGGTGCATAAATAACATCTTTTGCTGGGCAGGAACCGTTTTGTGATTAGAGTCTAAATCAATCCACGAAAGGATGAGGAATGAAATTATGACGGAGCGGTTCAAAGCCTGAAATAACACCACGAGTTTATTTAGGGGATTATTTGGGTTGTCAGAAGAGAGAAGTATAATGTCCTCTAGACTGAATAGTAACAATCTAAGAATACTGACAGGTGTTCTTACAGGACAATGCAGATTAAGAAAACTGTGGTGGAGAAAAATAAGATTGTGGTGATTCGGTCTATTGGAAGAAGAGACCCCAGCCTAGCTTTTCAAAGTTGTAGACTTTTGATCTACATGAGAAGGTATCATCTGAGGAAATACTGTTTTCACGGGCATGACCTGCACACACTTAATCTTCTCCAGGATATGGAGTTGATAGAGGATGCTGGATTGGAGGAGGTTTGCAGTACTTTATTTCACAGCGTTTTACTATCTTATATAAATTTCAATGCAACTGCAAATCTATTCGAAGCTCTCAAGTTCGAATTTTTTGAAGTGAAAACTTCTTTAGCATCGTTGTGATTTGAAAGTCGATGAAACGAAAAAGCGACAGTAAAAAGAGACAGACACATAAATTCTTGTGAGTACTTGTATGTAAATTTTCATAAACTTTAAACTAGTGTGTATTTGATCATTTTCTGAATAAAAAAAACAATAAGAGATTTACGTGTTTGTGCGCGCATGCGTAGTACAAATTTTGATTTTGAATTTTAAACATATAAACACAATTCTAAAAAAACGAAAGTAGAAATTTAAACAACAATGAAATAAAAAAGAAAATAGAAGTAAAAAAGGCAAACGAATATTATGTTCGGCAAGTATGCGATACAATTCGATTATGTGTATTGTATTTTTTATACACTTATTCAGTATCGTACTAAATGTTATATGAGTTGGACGTGTTGATTTTAGATTTGAATACCTAATAATATAATATTCGTAATATTTTATTGAGTTTCGTAATTTTTTAAATTTATATTTAGCATCGTTTTAGTTTTTATTTGGATGATTTAAATTGTATTCTATTTGGATTGATTTCGAGAGGGTCCCATAGTTTTCTATGATGTGAAAAATACCGTTTTTCAGAAAATTGGAAAAACCCTTATTTTTATGTTTTTTAGGCGATTTCGTCAAAACATCTTAATCTGTTCGGATAGTTTGAGTTGTATTATATTGCTATAGATTTCAAGGTGGTCGTATATTATTCTCTATAACTAAAAATATGCCGTTTTTTCAAAAGTTTATTTTTACATAAAAATATTTGTGTTCATACTTTAGTTACCATAAGCCTCTTGTATCATTTATCGAAAATGTAAGCTCTGAGTCTGAATAAACCTATGTAATATATACGAGCAAAATGTAAAATAATTATCAAACTTTTTATCACTACGATTATTACTTAAACCTGCAATTATCCTCTTTAGTAGAGTCATATTAGCATTTTATATTGATGTAAAAGCAAAGTTGAATTTTTTTTTGTTTTCTGTTAGGGACATAAAAGTAAGTGGGCATGTAATTATTTAGCAAACATGGAGGTCCGGAAGGGCCTCAAAAATGGCAAAAACTGGTTTTTTGGTGTTTTTTGAGTAGGTCGCTTCACTATTTTTGAAATATTTCGGGCTCTAACGATCGCCAAAAAAAAAAATGAAAAATTTTTGTGATTAAATTTTGAATCCATCTAGGGGGGCTAGGTACTTTAAAAGTGTAACCTAGCCTCAAAAAACCGAATCGCGTGACTTTTTTTTCTACTAAATTTATGATAAAGGGCAGAAAAATCGTCGAATTTTCATGAAAATTTTAGGAAACATGTATTTGAATAGTCTTATCAAATATTTACAATAATTGTAATAACATTTTAATTATTTACCAAAATCCATTTATGGCATTGCAAGAAAAAAAAAAAGAGTTTTGTAGGTTATGTATAATTTAAAAAAAATATTTTTTATTAATTTGAATCGCATATTTCACTTTTATGAAAAATACATGATAATTAGCATAAATAATACCGTATATATATGGTAAAATGTCAAAAAAATGCAAAAATAAATTTTTTTTTTCATGCCCAAAAATGGCCTTTTAAATTAAGGCAGCATAATTTTAATTATACTTAGGTTAAAGTAGATAAAAAAAGTACAGATTAAAAAAAAAAATTAATTTTGGACTTGGATGACTTCTCATAAAATGGCGCCATTGGCCAAATTTAACGAAAAATGCCAATTGTGGCCGAAAAAATGAAAATTTTTTCATAAAAATTAAATCCCATATTAAGACTATTAAAATACATGTTTCCTAAAATTTTCATGAAAATTCGACGATTTTTCCACCCCTTATCATAAATTTAGTAAAAAAAAAAAAAAGTCACGCGATTCGGTTTTCGAAATTTAATCACAAAAATTTTTCATTTTATTTTGTTTTGTATGATCATTAGAGGCCTAGATATTTCAAAAATAGTGAAGCGACCTACTCCAAAAACACCAAAAAACCAGTTTTTGCCATTTTTGAGGCCCTTCCGGACCTCCAAATTTGCTAAATAATTACATGCCCACTTACTTTTATGTCTATAACAGAAAACAAAAAAAAACCTCAACTTTGCTCTTACATCAAATATATCACTTTTTTTTACTAATATGACTCCTCTACTTCCCGAAATTTTACATTCGTCTCATTATCTTGAAGCCAAAATTTTTGAAGGTTTCACTTCTACCGCACGTGTGAATTGCACACATGACATTTTTCAGTTCATGAGTGGCATGTAGAATATTAAGTCCATTACGCCAATTCCGCACCATTGTAATTTCATCAATTCATTCAGATTTATTGTTTGTGGCCAATTTGTAGACCGGGGTATGGTGGGTTATTGAAGATTTTCAAGAACAGCTTGAAAAATACTTTTCGCTCCGATCCGGGACGTCTGATTCTTGGTAAACGTGTCTAATCTCTCGCCTATACACACCTTCAGCTTGGATTATAGTATCATCATCATCCTTGTCTACTCAAGTGTAGACCAACTAAATCAGAGAGCACTTGGGGACACATACCAGTTAGACATAAGATTCATAGCCAGCGACCGAATTAAAAAACCATTTAAAGGACAATGAGTATGGAATATTGGGAAATTATGAAAATCGATTTTGGACATGAACATCGGTTTTCCTGCGATTTTGACAACATTTTAAAATTTGGTATTTTTTTGGGATTGATGAAAGTTAAAAATTCCATTAAGAATTCTTTTTGAAAGCTCTAAAACGAAGTTATGCGTACATGATTTAGCCCATTTTTGGATTTGAAGGATTTTAGTTCCAGAGTTATCTCCGTTCTAACAAAGTGATTAAAGTGCCAGACGGAATCATTTTTCGACCAACAGGCCTGGTTGTTTGAATGTTATTGTATGTTATTTTACTGTTAACATAGTATCTGATGAAAGTTAAAGCTTTTGAGTTAAGAGGTCGGGTTCAATGCTAAACAAGTTCTTTTGCTCCATAACAATAGTAGATTATGATGCAAGTACGTAAAACTAAGGTTGGTTTTTGGACGCATGTGGAGTTTGCAAATGCGAGGCGCCAGTCGAGATTTGCACCCACGTTAAGTGCAAAATAAGTCATATACTATTTTTTATTTGCCGCAGGCAAAGTATAAAAAAAATTGTTTAATCTAAATCAAAATTAAAAATTTGCATAAATTTTGAAATAAAAATATGTTGAATAAGTAAACTTTGACCAAAATTTTGTTATGTTTCAAACAAACAAATAACAATAAACAAATTAAAAGTTGTATAACAAATTAAAAGTTGTAAAAACAAACAAAAAATAACAAATATTTTGATTGGATTATGAACTTTTGAATTGAAAAGTTGCTTTGATAAATTTTTTATATATAATTTATACAAATTTAAATGTTTTAAAGTAACACTTTAATAAGTAGGTGACTAACAAAGTGTTTTGACAATAATTCGCACAAGTTGATTAGATTGACAAATATTTTTAGAGGTAAGTGTAGAAACCGTTTTTAAAGAAATATGTTAGTTGGAAATTTAAAAATTTGCTCTTTCCGCAATGTGTTACGTTGAATCTTTTGTTACTAAAAATATCATAATATCTCTAAACTCACACATTATTCAGATTCTCGACTCATTTATAGTGAAACTACTTGCAGCAAATTTATTACTAGAATTGTCTATTAGGGATCCGTTTTTTATAACGAACCCTATTGGTGAGAGTAAAACGCGTTTTTCACATAATATCGATTATCTCATAAACTATAAATGCTATGGACCTGAAATTTGGGGTGCGTATAAAACTAATCTGTTCACATAAGCTGACAGATACAAAGAAAACTAAAGTTGTTTTCGTTTGGTTTACGATGTGAGACCTTTGAGAAAAAACATTTTTTATAGATTCAAGTAGGGTATCATATGAAAGGGCTTCATTTCAGTATTCCTTAAACATTTATTTTGGAATTTTACACCTCACCATTTTTTGCATAATTTTAAATAATGACGTTTTCTTCGTGTTTTATTACCTCGGTTAGCTCCGAACCTAACTGAACGAAAATCTTCAAATGTATTTGTAATGATAGGAAAATTAGTAAGTTTTAAATAAAAAATATATAAAAGTCTCATATCCTCATAATTTTATTTATTAATGGGGTGGAAATGAGAAGGGGTTTTTTATTTAAAACTTGCTCAAGTGTCATTTGAAAGAGCACATAGTTTAGAAAACATTGCAATTTTTTTAGAATTTTGCAGTGCACAGTTTTTGAGTTATCAAAAAAGTGCGACTTTCATACCGTTCTCCACCCCTACGTTTCGACACTGATTGACAGAAAAATTTGTAAAAATTCACAGATAGGAAATTTGGTAAATTTTGAATGGAAATTATAGCGAAGTCTCAAAAAATTATATTTCTGTGTGCCTATGGGACGGGGGTAGAGAGAGTAAAAAAAACCTTTTTGACCCAAGCGAGTGGGGTATCATTTGAAAGAACACCTAATTTAGAAAGCATTGCATTTTTTTTAGAATTTTGCGGTGCACAGTGTTTAACGCAATTTTCGCAATAACGCGTTTTCACCCTACGGTTCACCCAACTCGAAACGACGATGATTGGCAGAAAAATTTGTAAAAATTCGCAGAGCTAAAAAGTTTGGTAAATTTTGAATGAAAATCATAGCGAAGTCTCAAATAGTTATATATCTGGGTGTTTAGAAATCCGCTCCGTCCCTAGAGGAGAGCGTGAAAAAAACTTGTTTGACCCAAGCGAGTGCGGGGTGTCATTTGAAAGAGCACCTAATTTAGGAATCATTCCAATTTTTTTAGAATTTAGTGGTTTACAGTTTTTGAGTTATTGTCAAAAAAGTGCAACTTTCAGACCGTTCCGCCCCCTACGTTTCGACGATGATTGACAGAAAAATTTGAAAAAATTCACAGAGACAGGAAGATTGGTAAATTTTGAAAGAAAATTAGAGCGAAGTCTCAAATAATTGTATTTCTGTGTATTTAGAGGGTGGGTGGGGGAGGGTAAAAAAAACATTTTTGATACAAATGAGTGGGGTGTCATATGAAGGATTACTTAATTTAAGAAATATTACAATTTTTTTTAGAATTTTGCAATGTACAGTTTTGTGTTATTGTAAAATTAATATTTTTTAGTATGTAGCCTCTCCACCCCCCTAAATTTCGACACTTGATTGATCGAAAAAATAATCAAATTTAAACCATTTGCAAGCTGGTGTAATTGAATCTTTCTTGAGTTCCCATAAACAGCTATGGATAAGTAAGATTAAACCTGAAGCAAGATTTTTGGTGTGATTTTTGATCAATGTATATATATATATATATATATATATATATATATATATATATATATATATATATATATATATATATATATACATGTATGTGATTGTAATTTAGTATTGACATTTACGAATAAACATTTATTTCGTTGTGTCTATGGTCTGGCAATATTGAGTATTTTCCTTAAAATATTTTGACAGATAAAATAGTTGATTTTAAAGCCGGGAGCCAAAACTGAATTTTTGTTAATACAAAATCGTCAGTTTTTGTATGAAAAGTGTTAAAAAATAAACTGAAAATTTATCTAGGAATTGTTAATTACATTTAAACAAGTAGTAAGTATAAACTGGTTAAAAATATTTCATAAATTTATGTTAAATCGATGTTCTTGGTTCCCCGCAGTGTTATTTAGTTACTGGAAAATCTTCAGTTTTATTTATGAAAAATGCCCAAAAATGATTTAAAATAGTTAAATAATAAACTAAACTACAAATTAATAATAATATTAATACAAGTAGTGTGTTTAAATTTGTGAAATATATTCAATAAATTTATGTTAAAATCAAAGTTATATTGCTGTATGTAATCTGTCGTTACGTCGTTATATTCCTGTATGTAATCTGTCGTTACGTCGCTATATTCTGTCTAATGATAATTAGAAATCAGTAATTATGTATTAAAATTTACTGCAAAACCAATAATAATGCAAATATATTAAAAACAATTTAAATACAACACAAATCGATCTTGATTTGCAAGAAATAACAATTATTTAAGGTTTTCGAAATGCAAATCAGCTGATCACATATGTCAAGTTTTTTTCGGGAAAAAAGATGTACTATAAACAAAAATCATTGACTTTAGCATAAATTTAATGCATATATTTAACAAATTTATATATACCCTTGTATTAATACTATTATTAACTTGTAGTTTAGTTTATTATTTAACTAGCTTAAACTGTTTTTTGACTCTTTTCATACACAAAACAGAAGATTTTGCACTAACTAAACATCACTACTGGCAACCAAAAACATTGATTTGACACAAATTTATTGAATATTTTTAAACAGTTTATACATAATACTTTTATAAATGTTATTAACAATTCCTAGTTACATTATTAAATTATTTTTTAACACTTTTCATACAAAAACTGAAGATTTTGTATTAACATAAATTCACTATTGGCACCCGGATATTTGTAAGTATTTTCAATATTTCATTTTGACGTTTAAGTAAAAAGGTCAATAAAGACATTACAACACAACTTTTTGTCAATTATTTTTGATATTGTGTTCTTTTACATTCACGGAACCCTTGGCGAGCGAATTTTATTCGCACTTGTCTGACTTTTTTTATTTTTGAATGTATATGAAATTATCACACGTAAATAAAAAGCAGAGTAAAAATAAAACAAAAATACACTATGTGGAATTTATAAAAAAGTATTATGTTAAGTTGATAAAAAAACAAGTTTTTATACCGTCGTTGATTGAGGGTGTATGTGGTGCCCAACCTTAAAAGCATAGCATCACACTTCCTAGATACGGCTGGTTGAATGGTTAAGAAAACTGATTATAACGGAAACATTAGATTACAGTGAGGTAAAACTGCTTTCAGAAAAACATTACGTTCCAAAACAACTTATTAATTCTATAATTCTAATGAAGTAATAATAACTTAAATAATGGTGAAGTGACGTTGGACTGAAGCAAAAGAGGGCATGACATCATTTTTCTTTAAAAATGGTGTTAGTTATAATGAAGTAATATGGAATAAATGTAAACGTAAAATAAAAATATCACCTTCAACTGCAAGGTAGTTCCGTTCCAGAAAAACAGCACGTAATACAAAACCGGGCAATGCGAACCCTATTTTGTATGAAAATGGAGGATTCGGTTCCAAATTTGGAAAAAAATAAATTTAAAGTTTTAATTAAACAAAAATGAATATATATATATAGTAGTATTTTATTTTCCCAATCGGAATTCGAATTGAACTGTCACAACCCAGTTTCAAATAAAATGAACCATAGAATTCGATTTGGATATCAAGTGTTTTCTGGAGGATAGTAGGACTAATGAAATTCTCTAAAATGTAATGACATCATTCAATTTCACCAATAACATTTAAATTATACTAATAACAAATATTTATACGTCTGGCCTACTGGGATATTAAAAATTATCTGTCTAATTTTGAAATAATTAACTGATATCATAGTAGGCCAATGTATAATTCATAAAAAATATATAAAGAAATGAAAAATGGCAAAAAATTTCCTAAACGAATTCCCCTCGTTCGTTGATAAATTCTCCTCAGTTTTTGGAAAACTCCTCAAGCAAGTGGTATTGATAATACCTTGTGCTATTATCAATATACTTGCTTTCGAAATTTTTGGCAAAAAATTATTACGAATTATCACCGCTCTTGGTAAATTACAACTGAAAATTCCCACAAAAAACTTAGCTTCCTGTTTTGTGCTTAGCTACACGTGATGACAGACTGTCAACTTTATTCATCTATATAGTTACATACAATAATGGTGTTACCATATTAACATATTTTATGTTATAGCAGTTACCATAACATGCTCTCTTTTTTTTTAAAATAATAAACTTAATTCAAACTCTTTAAGAACAAATTTCTAAACTAAAATTATTCATATTAAATTTAGCATGTTATGATTTATCATCATAATTTTGTTCAAAATCTTTTAAATATTCAGGTGGCTTCTTGTACCGTTGACAACGTCTTATGATTGGGGTTGTATCATTTGTATCATTCACATTGACTGGTAGCTGTTGTTGTTGACCTTGATGTTGTGACTGCTTATTATGACTGCTTATTATATCATTGTATGTTGCTGACGTATTTGCTTCATCTAATTCATGACCATGATCATCATTATGTTTCTCAGTGCTGACCTCATGAGTTCTCTCATTAGTATTTCCATCTTGACTATTTGTATTGTCTTGAATAGCTTCTGTTGGTATGTTGAGGTTTCTTGATATATGAGTGTGTATATCTCGTCGATCTTCTTGAATATCCATACTATGGGTATGTGGCGGATATGATTGAATGTAAGTATTTAATGATGGTAGCTTAATAGTTTTTGCTGTATCATTCGACGTAGATTGTTGTTCATTTTCTCCGTTTGGTAAGTAGTTGAATTCACTTAGTTGTTGTCGATTACGAATGTATCTCTTACCGTTGATATCAATTTCATACGCACGACTCGATAGTTGATGTTTGACCATTGCAAATGTTTTATGTTTGTCATCAGGACGTAATTTCACCATTACACCCGTACCGATTTCTAGTTCTTTTAATGGTTTTGATGACTTATCATAATATTTCTTTGATTTTTGTCTTCGTAGTTTAATTTTCTTGCTAACATCTTTAATAATTTTTGGTTTTAGATTTCTTTTAAGTCTTGGTAGCTCTGATCTGATGTTTCTTGACATTAAACGTTGCGCTGGTGAGTATCCAATTTCATTTGGAGTATTTCGATGTTCTAGTAATGCTTTCCAAAAACACTGTTTCGACGATTCACATTTTTTTATAATTTTTTTTATTATTTTTACAGCGGATTCTGCTTTTCCATTTCCACGAGGATAATATGGAGAAGAGTTAACATGTACGAAATTCCATTCATAACTGAATTCTATAAATTTTTTATTTTTGAAGTTGTGAGCACCGTCAGAGATTATTTTTTCTGGAATTCCGAATCTTGAAAAGCATATTTTGCAGGTTTGTATCACATCATCTGCAGTTGTCCCTCTCATGAATATTGTTTCGATATAATCTGAATAATGATCTACAATTACCATGACATTTCGTTTTTTATTTTTATATTCAGCTTCACAGAAATCCATGGAAACAATTTGAAACGGATATGTTGGTATTTCATGTGTTTGCATCGGCAATTTTTGTTGATCATCGGAATGTATAGCGCAAATATAGCATGATTTTATTTTTGTTTTAATGTCTTTTGTAATGTTAGGCCAGAATATAGTTTGTCTGCATCTTTGTAGACATGCTTGGATTCCTTCATGTCCATAATGCAGTTTATTAAGATATTTTTCTCTTAACTTACCAGGTATTACGAATCTGTCGTCTTTGAATATGATTCCATTTTGAATTTTTAGTTGATCTTTTACAGATGCATATATTTTTATTTCTTCGTTTATTAATTTCTTTTTCCAATTTGTTTTTATCTCATGTATTAGTTGTTGTAAAATATCATCATTTTGAGTTTCTTGACGAATCTCATCAATTTGTTGATTGTCAATCTCTTCAGTGTTATATGGTTTGATATGTTCAACGATTTTTAGAATTTTGACTATTTCATCATTTTCTAAGATTGCTTCATTTTCTTTCACAGGAAGTCTTGATAGTAAATCAGGTATTATTAAATGTTTACCAGGAATGTATCTGATCTGTAAGTCATATTTTTGTAGGCATAATCTTAATCTTTGAATTCGTTTTGTGCATTTATGAATAGGTTTGTTGAAAATGTTTTTTAGTGATATGTGATCAGTTTCTATTATCACTTTACTCCTTCCACTAATGTATTGATTGAAACGTAGACAAGCAAAGGTAATTGCTAATAGTTCAATTTCACATTGCGAGTAATTTTGCTCCGTTTTCGTTAGTGACTTACTTGCAAATATAACTGGATGTTGGTTTTGCAAAAGAACAGCTCCTAGTCCTTTTCTAGAACCATCAGTTTGTATTACTACATCTTCTTCCAGACTATAATACTTTAATATCGGAACTTGCACTATTAATGATTTCATGTTTTCGAATTCATCATCTTCTTGTTTATTCCAATAGTATTTTCCAGATTTGATCATATTGCGTAAATATATTGAGGTTTTTGATAAGTTTGGAATGAATTTAGTTAGGTAGGTTATCATTCCTAAGAATTTTTGAGTTTCAGCAATATCAGTAGGTTTGCTCATATTTTTAATTGTAGATATCTTCGATTGATCAGGTTTGATTCCATCTGTTGTCAATAAGTGACCATAAAACTTTACTTCAGGAACAGCTAGTTTCATTTTTTCACGATTGATTTTCACATTTGCTTCTCTTAGTATTAGAAATAATTGTTTTAGATTTTGATTGTGATCTTTTAATGCTTCTTCTACAGTATCACCTTTTCCTATTACAAGTATATCATCAGCAATCAATTCGACTCCAGTAAGTCCTTTAACAATTTCAAATAATTTTTGTTGAAATATTTCAGCAGATGCATTAATTCCAAATGGTAGTACTTTAAATCTATAACGACCAAAAGGTGTCCAGAAAGTTGTCAGATCCATACTGTCTTTGGATAAAGGTATTTGCCAGTAACCGTTTTTGGTATCTATCAGACTGAATATTTTCGCATTCGTTAGTTCAGGTAGCATTTCATCTATAGTTGGCATTTGATATTTCGGACGTTTGATAGCTTGATTTGGATATTGAGGATCTAAACAAATTCTTATTTTGTCCTTTTTCTTCACAATTACGATGTTGGATATCCAATCAGTATGATGTTCAACTTTTTCTATTATATTTATTTCTTCCAGTCTATTCAGTTCTTTTTGTAGAATTTTCCTTACAGCTAATGGTATTCTACGAGGAGATTCTTGGATTGGTAATATATTTTTATCCACATTAAATTTTACTTCGGATGACACTCTTCCATCGCCTTCAAATAAATCATTAAATTCGTTAATAATACGTTCAGCTTCTAATTTTAGATTTTCACTTTTTGTGACATTTAGTTTCATCACAATATCCAGGTTACAAGTGTTGTTATGATTTTCTACACTGTTTATCATATTTACTTCAGAATTAGTTTTATTTACAGATATCAAATTTAGTTTTTGGCATGCATTTGCAGATAATATAGGTTCTACATTGCCATCAACAATTTGAAATAATACATTATACACTTTGTTATTTGCAAGACATTTTATGATAGTTTCAGCAATAGCGGTTATAGTTTCGCCGTAAAATGGTTTTAATTTGACTACACTTTTTCTGTATTTGGGACGTTTTGTAATGTTTAATAAATTATCTTCACCTATCACACAGCATGAAGCTCCAGTATCCCAGCAAGCCATTACATTTTTAAATGTTTTATCTTCATGTTTCATTTGTATGTTACCTCTCAAAATTTGTTTGTTTGTATTACAGCTGCTTATAGTCTCGAATTTATAAACATTATTATCGCTGTCTGTCTCACTATCTGTGTTTGCTATATCTTCTAATTTTTTTATGTGTTTCTTCTTTGGTTTCTTATACTTTTTCTCTTCATTCTTAATATTCCTTAAGTTAGTACAACAGGATGCAAAATGGTTTTCTTGTTTACAGTTAATACATGTTTTGCCAAATGCTGGACAGTATATTTTTCCAAACATGTGTTTTTTTCCACAAAATTTGCATGTTAGCAGATTTACATTAGATTTATTATTTTCACGTCGAGAATTTTCGATTTTGTTAACATTTTCTTCAGCAATTTCATTTTGATTAATTGATATCATATTCTTTCTCATCATTTCAAGATTTCTTGTGTGCATCTCATTTATCTTGGCTATATCAGTAGCAGATGTTAAGGTTAGGTTTTCATCCACATGTTGCATTAGTTGATTTCTAGTTTTCTCATCACGTAATCCAAAAATAAATTGATTACATAACATTTTATTTTCCATGTTGGCAAAATTACAGCCTTTTACCATAGATAGTAATCGATTTACATATGTTTCGATACTTTCAGTTTCATTTTGGTTTATGTGTTGAAATGTGTAGCAACTGTATCTGGATGTTATTTTTGGTAATAAATGTTTTTCGAACGTTTCCAGTAGTTTGATTGGATTTTCTTTTTCAGTATTTGTAAACTTTTCAGTCATTAAGTTGTACAAATATAATCCATCTCCATCAAGACAATTTTCCAGGTATGCAAATTGTACTTGCGTTGTTTGAGTTGACATATTTTTTACCAAGCAATAATTTCTCCATTGTTGCATGAAAATTTTTAGATTTTCCAGATTCTTCACATCACCATTTTTTTCATTTAATTTCCATTTAGGTTGATTCTCACCCATTTTTATTTATTTTCAGAATAAATTGTATTTTCAGAATAAATTTTATTTTCAGAATAAATTTTATTTTTATTTCACATCTGACACCATGTTTTGTGCTTAGCTACACGTGATGACAGACTGTCAACTTTATTCATCTATATAGTTACATACAATAATGGTGTTACCATATTAACATATTTTATGTTATAGCAGTTACCATAACACTTCCTATAGGAAATAAAATATATAACATCATTTTACCAGGCGTCTCCACCTACACTTTAAATAAACTTTTTTTTATCTATTATTCGAACTTTTTAATGGTCACTGACATAAGATATTTTACACTTTTTAATCTTAATTCTAATAATTTTATAGACAAAAGAAACACAAATAACCTATTAAATTACTAAATTTAATGTTAAATAAAAACATAAAAAAAACTTTGCATTTTTATTAATTTTATTTGTATACCAATTTTTGTTACCTTGGTGAAATTAAAAAATATTAAAAAATTAAAACGGGGGTTGAGAATTGAAGTAAAATATTTGTTCACCCTATATTTTATTTTTATTAAAAATAAAAAAGAAATAAATCTTTATACTAAAATAATTAAAATATTAAAAAATATCATAATTATATATATAACATACCGTCATTTGATGGCTGATAACCTTCATCGAAAACTTCTTCGCATATTATTGACGAGCTTGAAGATTTCATACATCCGCTGAAACTTATTGGACTTGACATTTTTTAATATTTATTTATAATAAATAAGACAATAATAAAAAATATTTATTTTAAATTCACTTTAAATTAAACAAATAAAACATTTTCTTTTTATTTTCCTCACATTTTGAACAAAGAAAAAATCATTTATTTTTGTTCCTGATTTTTTTATTGTTGCAAAAAAAGGAAATATATTTTTATTTTTAATAAATTCTTTTCAATGAATAACTTAAGAGATTAAATTGGACTGTGAATATGATGAACAATGATTTTTGTAGCCTAAATGTTCTTGGAATTTCTCCTAATGGTGAGAATTTTTGGTTTGTTAATTTGAATTAAGGGGAATGAGTGGTAGTTATGTTGGATAGGATAGCAATACAAGAATCTTACTCCAACATTCTTTAATGGAAAATTCAATTTCATTCATAAAAATGTCAAAAATCATATGAGCGGCTGGTTTTAAGAGGGGAATCGAAAATCAATTATTCATTTCTGTTACAAGAAGAAATCTAACTATAGTAAATAAACACATATATATTTAATTTATTTTTTATATATATTTATCGAACTACATATTTCCTTTTACTATAAAAATCGACTTGCAATTGCTATAACTTTTGTATAATCAGCACCTTTAACTTGAGTTTTCTCTTTTAAAATTGTTCGTAGTACTGTTGGGATTGGGACATGAATTCTTGTACCTAAAGGTGTACCAGTATCATCAATTAAAACTAAATTATTACTATCAAATTTTGGTATTTTAGGTTTTTGTTTTTGCTTTAATCCAACCAATATTCCTTTTTTCTTTTGTCCTCGTATTGCAACCAAAACTTTATCGCCGATTTTTCCAACTCCAACTTTATTGTAAATATGAATACATTTTGGTGGTTTACCTTCAGCCATTGCTAATTTTCCAATTTCACTATTATCTACAACACGGAGACGAGCTAATTTACGAATTTCAAAATTTGTGTTTGTTGTATGAAAAAAATTTATGGATGTTATTGGAAGAAACTTTAATGATAATTTAGGGAGTACATTTTTAAGTAACAAAGACATTTTTTTGTGTTTTCTAAAATAAAAACACGAATATTAAATTTTAATCTAGTTTTTTACGAAGAAATACGTACCAATATTGTTTTGATTTATTTTATAAATTAAATACCATTAATAATAATATTATTTTTCTTCAACATGTCTGTTTTGACAGAAGAAAAAGTCGGTAGTGAAGAATAGAGAAAAAGGTAAACCTTATACTATTTTTAAGTAGATGTCACTGTATACAGTAGCTATTACTCGCTATGCTGACATTTTCAAATTGAAACCTGCAAAATGTCCGCTCACGAAATTAGCGAAAAAATAAATTTAGAATTTAAAAAGTGTATTTTTATTAAACTAAAATAAATAAAAACATAATTATTTCCTTAACATAAAACTAATATTAGGAAAACAACAGTCGGCGTGATGTCTATTATTTTATAGTATTTATTTTTCTTGCTGATTTACCAACATCACGGATAATTAATTCACTGTTGTAAACAATGTTTTGTTATTATAATTATTCTTGGTGTTGTAGTTATAAAAAAATATTGTTTAAAATGTAAAATATTTCCGCCCCCGGGTGGACTCGAACCACCAACCTTTCGGTTAACAGCCGAACGCGCTAACCAATTGCGCCACGGAGGCTATATAAAATTGTTAAATATTTTTTTATTTATCTATTTCTCTTACTAAATATCGATATGATTAACAACAAAACTTTATAATTTGAATACAAATAGTGGCCAAGTGAATAAATTAAAAAAATTAAGAAGATGAAAAGAATTTAGCTTTCATCGTGAAAGGTCGTAAAAATAAATATCTCAAATAAATTTTAAATAAAAAAAAAATATATTGTTTAAAACTTATAAAACAAAAAGTTTTAATTTAAAATTATTGAAAAAATTAACTTGAGCTAAAAACACCCGTTAAAATGAGTGACTACTCACTTCGATGATATGTCCATGTCTCTGGCATGCACAGAAAGTAGTATAAATAAAAAAAAACCAACAGAAGATACAGATTTTGTTAACCAAGAAAAGAAATCTAAAATGTATTCAATAGCGGTTAGTAATCAATTCCAACCATACTGATTAATAAACATGCTGACACTTCCATCGTCAGCTCTTTAAAAACCAAAACCAGAGTACCGCCCGTTATATGTAAATTACAATATATGATATTCATCAATTGATGAGCAAATTAAAAATTAATAATTATAACATTAAAATCCAGTCGATTGGGACACAAATTTTTTGTTATGCAATAAACAACTACAATTCATTGATAAATGAGTTGAAAAATTTAGAAAGTGAGTATTATACTTTTACTCTTGAAGAAAATAAAACGATTCGTTTTGTTTTATTTGGAATACCTTTGGTGGACATTAAAATAATAGAGGAAGAACTTAAAGAACGAGGCTAAACTCTCTTAAAATACACCAAACCAGGCCGAAAAAATCGAGCAACGATGACGATTACATTTATTTTGTTACTTTTAAAAAGGGAACTGTTTCACTTAACAAATTAAAAGAGTGCAGATGGGCTATTATTTTGAAAACGTACATCGAAAAAAAAACTATTTTTTAAAAATCTGAAATTTTGATATTTTGTTGGTATTGACGAAAGGAAAAAAGTAATTTCTGCTTTTATTTTTTGAGTACTCTGAATCGGAGTTATGCGCGGTTGAATTTTGAGGCTTTTTCACGTAGTTTTGGTAATGGTGGCAGTGTTTTGTGAATAGGTGCCACAAATCCGACTTACGTATATTTTTGCAAGTAAAAAGGAAAATAATTGAATAATTGAAATAAGTAAGTGTACTGTCGATTACTGTTTTGCTGAAACAGTAATCGACAGTACACTGTATTTAGTTAGATCAGATTTGTGATAATATAAATATCATAAACGCCATCACCAAGTGAAATAAGTAAGTTTAAAATTAATAACTTTTCTCTTTTCCGCTAGGCGGCGCGTAAAACCTTGGTTTACTTCAAAGCTCATATCTCAAAAAGTAGCTTTTTTTTTTTGTTTTTCACAAATTTTAAAGTAAACATATGCAGCTATGAAATTGAGAAATAAAAAGTCAGCAATTCAATATGGATTTTTTCTTACGATTTTTTAAAGTTTGGTATATGAAAAATTCACATGTGTTTTTTTATTAAGTTAATAATCCTGTACTAAATGTGGATCTAATAAATTAAACATTTCATATTTTAACACCTGCAATAAATTTGAACCATTTTCTGTGTATTTCTGATTGAGAAACAGGTTTTTATTCAGAATAAGAATTGGAGATCCCAATGATCGAAGATTTTGTTATAATTTCAATATCACCAACACTAACATTAGAAAAAAACATTAAAAAAAAAATTTTTCTATAAACATTATAATTTAATCAATATTATAAATAAATACATTAAAAAATTAATTTATATATTTTTTTTGCCTTTAAATTGAAATATTTATGATCATCAGAAAAAGAAAACATTTGGCAATTATTTTATCGGGTGTAGTATTATCCGGTAAAAAACAGTGGAATCCTTGAGTTCCACTTATGGTTTTAATGTCCGAAAACCGCACCGAAAGAAATTGTTCCTGTAGTTCGATATCTTCTGAAGACACATATGAAAACTTCATAACGTGGGTTTTTTTTTCGACCAAATTTCCGCCCATTCAAACAATTCCCTTGCTGTTGATATTTTGTCTCCTCTAAGCGAAGCTCTCCGGGCTTCTCTTTTAAGTGTTCCTCCAATCCCATCGGATGGACCCTTTCCGTGGGCAGTTGCAAAGAAATGCCATTCTGCAGGTATTTTAAAATCATCAATATGTTTGCAGAGATTTATGAAATTCTTCTTATTTTTATATTGAGCTGCTGAACCATCAGTAAAATATAAAATTTTTTTGATACTTGGATATATTTCTTGCTGTTTTTCAATGAATTCAATACACCTTTCCTGGTATTTATGAACTGCAAGTGTGTTATGCATTAAATGATCAGATATAATGACAAAAGATAAGACCTCTAGTTTATCATTACGTGATTTGTAGTAAACTACGATTGGGTGGATTGTGGCTTGAACTTTATTGAAATGTGCAGCTTGTATCTCATTCTGCGTTATCATTGAGTAGTTTTCTGAAAAATGCATAATAAATACGTATTCGCCGTGACGTAAGTTTTGTTTCGTATCCTTAAGAAACTTTGATTGCTGCCTTGCAATGAAATCATGAATTTTTAATTTGTTTACCGATGTATGTACTAAATCTTCTACAAATTCTTCCTTATTTTTTTGCATGCGTTCTAACGAATATCTATCTTGCATTAACCATTTCTCATAATGTATTTCTTCGTAAAATTCAAGAGATTCCAAAATTGTTTCTGTGTAAGCTTCCACGATATTTTTACAATCATTGCATATATTTGTTGCACAATCCACTGTATTATTAGAACAACTCAGTTTCTTAAGCAGATCTTTTTCATTTTTTACTAAATTTAAGAGTGGCTTACACATTAAACGTAAATTTTCATGTATCATGCATATACAGACATCGTGTGTTCCGGTAGGTCCGGCTAAAATACATTCCTTCGGTCGCAACGTAGTGAACTTTGAGAAGCTGATTTTGACATCTTTGTTTTCTTCCAAGAACATTTCGTAGATGTCGGTGAGGGTCCATAACACCAACCGCTTTGATTTCCTAATTTTTGTTGATCCTTCTGTAATAGTAACATCTTTAAGGCCAGGCATTGTTCTACTAATTTCCTCTGATAAGAAGTATGTTTGAATTTGTTTTACTATATTTTGTGACAAACTGTGCACTTGTTTGCTTTGAGGCCAACTGTAAGGACCTACTGTTTCCAACAGATCCATGGCGAATTCTACCAGTCGTCTTGATGCATTAAATTCATCCTGGATACGTTGATTTGACCAAAATTAACGTGGTAGAGTTTTCAACAAAAACACTTGTTTTGATTTACAGCTGGCATCTTTAAACTCTTTTTTAAGGTTCATAAGCCATGATGTATATTCATATTCCTCGTTTGGTGATAACACTTTAACTGAATCTACTTGAAATATTTTTTGACTTATTGCCGATGTGACACTTGCAATTTTTTTATAACTTCCTGTTGTAATATGATTTTGTTTGATAGGAGATTCGGCTAACCTTCCAAGAACATTGTTAATACCTTCTAAAATGTCATTAAGTAGTTCAGGAACTGGTGGAGATATAGTATCAACCGAAACTGGTGATGGATCTAAAGATGCTGGAGGTATTTGAATATTTTCGTTCGTTGGAACATTTTCAACATCCTGATTTATAGAAATAATTTCACTATCGATAGTTTCCGAACATGAAAGCTGCTGTATAGAAAATATTAGTTGCATATGAATTTTTATTCATTTTAATAAAATAATTAAATTTACCTTATTTTTATAGATATAAGTGCGACATGTTTCACATATAAACTGGTCATCACGCAAAGTAAAATTTAGGGTCGCAGCTTTTTGAATAACAGCTGGTGTGACCAGTTTCACATTTTTTGATGTCCGCTGATGATTTTTGAGACCGTACAAGTTACAGCACAATTTGAAAGGTATTTCTATTATTATCTTTTCTAAACGTTATGTCTTCTAAATATTTTGGAATATAATTGATTATTGACATACGAGTTAACGTGAGATATCACATACCACTGGCAATAGCAGTGAGATATTACTAGCCAAGGTGACATCTTAGGGGTGGTGGCGGATGAACTGTATTCAGTCAACGGTAGCACCCTCAGTCTTAGCTGTGAAATAATACTTGATGATGAGACGCTATTGCTTCCTTGAGGAAACGAGCTTTCATATAACTATGTGTGGGTTTTAATCTTCAAGAAAGATAGAGCGTCACAGGGTCAAGGAATATGCAACCGGCTGGATTATTGGCAACTACAGTTTTGTTTTGTTTCAGCAAATTTTTGTAAAAATTTGCTATTTACTTTTTAATTTACTTTATATTTTCTCTATTCTATCATAAAATATTGGCCTATGTCATATTTTGTCAGTGATAGAATTTTTTGTTTAGTTATCCATTCTTTAAACAAAAATATAAAAAAACAAAAAAAGGAAGATTTACGTCCATCAACATCTTTGAACGTATGTTGTTGTGGGACCTTGGTCTTAAAAGGTTTTTATGTGTTATTGTGACACATATTGTAATTCCTACTACACAACACATTTTATTAAAAAAAAAAAAAAAAAAAAAAAAATATACCCTTGAAATAGTTTTGACATAGGTAGAATCAGGTAAAATTAGGTAGGTACAATTTAATATATTTTGATTGGATGCAAGTATAATTTGGTCAAAAACCGTTTGTGGGCGTCATTAGAAATTTTAAATGTTAAAATTATGAGTCTCTAATGAGATTTTAATTAGTAAAAAGGGGCTGAATAGACATTTTTTAAAATGAATAAACATTTTACACACCCTTTTAATAATTTAAATTCCTTTATTTTACCACTCAACTTAAATTAATTTTTAATAAGTTTTTACCCATTTAACCGCACAGAAAATGGTTCAAATTTATTGCAGGTGTTAAAATATGAAATGTTTAATTTATTAGATCCACATTTAGTACAGGATTATTAACTTAATAAAAAAACACATGTGAATTTTTCATATACCAAACTTTAAAAAATCGTAAGAAAAAATCCATATTGAATTGCTGACTTTTTATTTCTCAATTTCATAGCTGCATATGTTTACTTTAAAATTTGTGAAAAACAAAAAAAAAAAGCTACTTTTTGAGATATGAGCTTTGAAGTAAACCAAGGTTTTACGCGCCGCCTAGCGGAAAAGAGAAAATTATTAATTTTAAACTTACTTATTTCAATTATTCAATTATTTTCCTTTTTACTTGCAAAAATATACGTAAGTCGGATGAAATTTGTGGCACCTATTCACAAAACATTGCCACCATTACCAAAACTACGTGAAAAAACCTCAAAATTCAACCGCGCATAACTCCGATTCAGAGTTCTCAAAAAATAAAAGCAGAAATTACTTTTTTCCTTTCGTCAATGCCAACAATATATCAAAATTTCAGATTTTTTAAAAATCAACAAAAAAATGTACGTTTTCAAAATAATAGCCCAGATACATTTATTACACGGTGTGCAACTGGGATATTGTGGCTCCATCAAATAAGGCACATCCAACACAATGTTTAGGATGCTGTATGTATGGCCATGGAATCAATAACTCAAATGCTGCCGAAAGATGATACTACCAAATACAACTGTGCGAACCGTAAAGGACAACATGCAGCAAATTCGGTGATATGTCCAAATCGATCAGATTATTTGAGAATAAAACAACATATGAACGTAAGAAATTTTGCTATTCAAAAAACTTATATAAATAATTATTTAGATTTAACAAAAACAATTATACAACCACATTACTTGCACCAATCACAACCACAAAACACGTTTACTAATATGCACGCACATATTCTCAAGTTCTAACAAACTATCAATAATTACTCCAGACACATATAAACACACAACAATCAGCGGAACAAACAAATAAACTTTTCACAACTAATGAATTGTTCACAATATTTAATGAAATCGTTTCAGTTCTGAAAAATTGTCGTACCAAACAGGACCAAATCAGTGCCATTGCGGAGTATGCGTTTAAATATGTCGGTAGTCCGTAAATACAAGCCTACCTCCCCTGAAATCTAATAACAATGATGGTTCCGTAATTTTTGATAACACGGCAAAATGTAAGCTGATATCTCAAGGACACACATCTCTTTAAGCCGGCATTCGCATACAACAGAAAAAGAAAGTTTCCTGTTGAAAAATCTGTTTCTGATTTTGTTGACGGTGGTGAACAATAAAACAGAAACAGAAACAGAATTTTAAGATGACAGTTGTCATTTTAAAATATAAATATGTATATACCAAAATTAAAATATACATATTTATAGCCAATAAAATTATTATATTAAAATTACAAAAATACATATTAATGTAGAAAAAAAATTATATATCAAATAACTGTAATTTTTATTGTTGATTCATTTAAATCAAAAGATAACACAATTTTAAATCGATAATTTTTTCCTCATCTATAAAATAGTTTTCCTCATCTCATTTTTTCCTCATCTATAAATATAAAAAGGTTGAGAAGTAAGTTATTATTGATCGAGAACCTGAGGTAGGAACCATTTAGATCCTGAGGCGCGTTGTGCTGAGGGATATAATGTTCGAGGTCTATATTAGTCTTCTCAACCGAGGTTATATATAGAATTTTTTTAACTACTAAGTCTAATTATCATATTTGACTTGATTAGATTTTAATATTAAGCTGACTCTCCATTAAGGTCATTCTCCATTAGTCTTTTTTTCTCGTCTTTTTTATTTTGTGAAATAGAAGATATGAAAATCATATAAGTGCGAAAGGAAAAGAGATGAAGACTTTTTATTTATTCCACGTCTTTTTTTTACTTTCCATGACTTTTTTTTAAAAAAAAAAGTAATATACTATAAAAGAGTGTTCTACTATAAAAAAAAGCCTATAGAGCAAGACTTTTTTTTTGGAAAAAGACGACTTTTACACTGAAAAAATATATTTAAAATTATCTAGCAGTCTATGTTGGATACGACATTGTCAAAAAAATATAATAAAATTAGATGTTTATTAAAAATAATGGTGAAATGTCACAATTCCAATCCTATAAAATATTCTTTCCATGAAAAATTGTGATATTCGTCTTACTCTCTCTTTAGAAAATTAATCATGGTTTCCTGTTCTATTTTGGCTAGAAAAAAAAGATGAAAAAGACTAATGGAGAGTCAGCTTTAGTCTTTTTCATCTTTTTTTCTAGCCAAAATAGAACGGGAAATCATGATTAATTTTCTAAAGAGATAGTAAGACGAATATCACAATTTTTCATGGAAAAAATATTTTATAGGATTGGAATTGTGACATTTCACCATTAATTTTAATAAACATCTAATTTTATTATATATTTTTAAGAATGTCGTATCCAACATAGACTGCTAAATAATTTTAAATATATTTTTTCAGTGTAAAAGTCGTCTTTTTCCATAAAAAAGTCTTGCTCTATAGACTTTTTTTTATAGTAGAACACTTTTTTATAGTATATTACTTTTTTTTAAAAAAAAAGTGATGGAAAGTAAAAAAAAGACATGGAATAAATAAAAAGTCTTCATCTTTTTTCCTTTCGCACTTATATGATTTTCATATCTTCTATTTCACAAAATAAAAAAGACGAGAAAAAAGGACTAATGGAGAATGACCTTTACTCATTTTCCATTTCATTTTTTAAATATCTTAAAATATCAAGTAGCCTGGAAGTTTAGTTTCATACAAATAAGGCGAAACAAAGGAATGCAATTATTATTTGTTTGTGTTTTTTTGTTCATTTCAATTAAAAATAAAAGAAAATTTGTCATTATTAACCTAGGTAATTTTTTGTCATTATTATTGACCCAGGTTGAGAAAAATTACTTCTCATTGGGGCATTCGAGTAAATAATGACGATATCTCAAGTTAATACATAGTTAAAAATAGTAGTTTAATCAATGAGTGAATAATGAAGTAGTTTATTCTCAAGCAAAAGTTTAAAATTTGAGCGAGGCACGAGCGAGAATTTTAATTTGCGAGAGAATAAAATTCATTATTCACGAATCGATTACAATACTTTATTCTCTGACAAAGATTTTATTATAAAAAAGAATTGTGTATTATAAAAAATAAAAACATTTAATTCAATTAAAACAATAAATCTATATTGTTTTAATTGATAAATCAAATTTCTTAATAAAAAAACCCTGATGATAAAAAACGCCCTTCTCATACAATCAACCAAGTTCAACTAAACGAAATAAGAGAATTACTCAAAATTTGATTTTTGAACAAAACTTATCAAAGCAATTGTGATTATAATTTGAAAATAATTTTAATGAAATCAAAACAATTTGACCAATTGGAATCATACCAATTGAATAAAATGTTCATTAGGCAATAGGTTAAGTTCATTAGGCTATAGGTTAAAAAACAATACAATAATACATACTATTATTATCGAAAAAACATACAAATAAAGCTGATATAATTAAATGGAAGAGAATAAAATTTATTATTTTCTTTTTCCATTGAAAATAAAATATAACAAAATTCAAAACAAAATATTTTTTATAAATTATTTATTTGTTAAATGAACAACCGTCATCAAAAAATTCAAAATAATATGTCATGTGACATTTCTGGAACAGAAACAAATAAACTTTAATTGTTTCTGTTCAACACAAAATCGACGAATTTTCTGTTTTTGTTTCTAAATTCTGTGGCTAATTCTGTTGCTGTCAAATTTGTATAGAATTCTGTTTCTGTTTCTGTTGTATGTGAATGCCCGGTTTTAGTGAGTAATAATACAAATTTAAATGTATGTAGATACTGAAGTACAACATTCAATTAATGAAATTGATGCCCTAAATGGAAACGATTTAATAATAGATTATCCAATAACAGTAAACGAAATTAAATCTGTTTTCAATATTATTAAACCTTTCAACGCACCTGGCATAGATAATGGGGCCTATTCAGTAAAATCTTCTATCGAAAGTTTATGTTATTCTTTTATTTTTTGTATGAAATTTTATAACGGGAAAATAAAATTTCATACAAAAAATAAAAGAACAGCAGAAATTTTCGATAGAAGATTTTACTGAATAGGCCCCAATATTCCAAACAATCTTTAAAAAAAAATTGCCAAACACTGGTATATCCTATATAAGCCAATTATTTAATAGTTGTCTCAAATCAGGATATTTTACACAAAATAGGAAGTTAACAAAGGTCACCCCAATTCTTAAACCTGGAAAAGATCCAACACCCCATAAAAGCTACCGACCAATCAGTCTCCTGTGTACTTTCTGTAAACTCTTTGAATACTTAATTAAAGAAAGAATACTACAAATTGTTGAACAACATGCAGTACAGATTAGTGAGCAATTTGGTTTTAGGGTTCGACACCAACTGTACATCAAATTCAAAGAGTAACAAACTATGTGAAAACGAATCCTAGCTATTTTTTTTCATTTAGGTAGACGTTTATTTTCAATAATTACTCGTGCTGATATTTTTTCAATTATTACAGAAAACTTCTTAAAAAATCTACATTTAAATAAATATAACTTTTGGGAAATACGACATTTAATATAACACAACCTGATATTTTCCAACAACTGTGCCTATTAGTCCAGAAAATTTTTAAATAACCTTTCCATTTAGTGTAATTGTTTTTAATGACTACAATATTTAAGAAAAATACGACATTTAATATGAACTAACCTTATATTCCAACCTACCGTTCTTACTGGTCCAATAGACTTCTTAGAACCTCCACCTCCATTTATTGAGAATGATTCTTTTCAATAATTACAATTTTTGTAGAAACACGACATGATATTTTCTATAAACACAACTATTCTTATTATACATAGTTAAGAAAACTTCTTCATTTAGTGTAAATATTTTGTTTTAAAATTATTAGTTTTAAAAAGGAGACGTTATTTAGTCTGTAGCAGCTAACATTTTCCAACTATACCTATTAGTCATCAATAAGTGACCAAAACAGGATTCACTCAAAAAACTTCTGACAATACTTTTCCGTTTAACGTAAATGCATATTTTCACTTATTACAATTTTTTAAAAAATATAATATTTGATCTGAATTAATCTGATATTTTCAATCTGTGCTTATTATTTAACGTTTGTATTAGAAGTGTCCACCACCCGGCTTAAAAAAAATGTCTTCAAACATCTCCCTTATAATTACAACTTTTGTACTAAATAGCATTTAATCTGCAACAACGTGATACTTTCCAACTGTTCCTGTTCGTTGGCAGAAGGTGGATATAACCATATTTTATAGTTTATATCCAATTTTATGTTCAATTACATTTCATGTCATCCAAATAATTAATTTTATGTGTCAAATGTTTCTATAGTCCAAAATGTTTCCATTATATGTTTGTCTAAAAAATTGCGTAGCCAAATGTATGAATACCATTCTTTTGATAGACCTCGCTATTATTTTTGACACACTTATAAAACAATAATCAAGCTGCTGGGTTTCACATTTAGATGTTAACCAATGACCATAAAAATTTCTCCACAATCAATCTTAATATACAAATATGGAGGGGCTGAAATCTCAAGCTCTGAGATATCAAGACTTCGGTCTGGGCTAAGGATTTTGATATAGTTTTCGGCAATAAACTTTTATTAGGATATGGTTTTTAGTTTTGGGCAGCGATGCATATCAAACAACTTTTTGTTAAAGTATATGTGTTTTTTATCTCTGTTTAGATATGTATTACAAAACTAACACGAAACATCAATACGTTGTCGGAAAATTATAACAGATCATTAATTAACATAATTTAGTGAAAAGATTATACAATCAGCAAACTACTCAAAAACCTCTCCATTTAACGTTTCGAGAAAATATTGCAAAATCACAAATTCATATTTCTTTCAAAATTCCAAAAATATTGTAAAAATTAAATAAAATAAAAAACTTTTTTCAAACAAAATTCTAAAACTATTTCAAAAATTATTACAAAATCAAAGATTAAAACTTTTTTCAAAAATTCTAAAAAAATTGCATAAATTATAACAATATCAAAAATTGTAACTTTTTCCAAAATTATAATAAAATCAAAAATTTAAAATTTTTCAAAATTCTAAAAATATTCCAAAAATTCTTACAAAATCAAAAATTGAAACTTTTTTCAAAATTCTAAAAATATATATAAAATTCAAAATTTTTTTTTCAAAATTCCAAAAATTAGAATAAAATCAAATATTTAAACTTTTTCTAAATTCTAATAATATTCCAAAAAAACTTAAAAAATCAAAAATTCAAACTTTTTCCAAAATTCTAAAAATATTGCAAAAATTATAATAATATCAAAAATTGACTTTTTCCAAAATTAAAAAAATTATAATAAAATCAAAAATTTAAAATCTTTCAAAATTCCAAAAATAATCCAAAAATTCTTACAAAATCAAAATTGAAACTTTTTTCAAAATTCTAAAAATACATACCTATATATATATATATATATTAGACTGGTCGTTAAAATATAAATTTTCCAAGACGCCCCCTAGAAAAATTCTTTGTGGTCAAAAAACCACAACGGCACTATTTTTTTTTTTAAATCAAAAGAACACGTGCCGCAAAATCGTCGAAGTTGATTTATTGAAAAATTTGTAGATTTTTTCGAAAATCACATAAAATATGCAGATGTAAAAAAAAATCACATAATCATTTTTGTAGGAAATTTAACTCTCTACAAAAAAGGTCCATATTTTGTTCCCGAAAACGTATAGTTCTCATGATATTTAGAAAATGAGCTTGTAAGTTTTCGTAATTTTTAAAAAACATAAAAAAATAAAGATGACGAAAAAGTCCTAATTTTCTTCTTATGCTATAGAATGAAATGTATAAAAAAATAATCGTGACAAAAAAAAATCAAAATTAGTACTTTTTCCTCGAAATTTTCATCATTTGGTTTTACGAGTTTCGAAGAATTTCAAGTTTTATTTCAAAATATCATCAGAAATATAGGTTTTAGGAAAAAAATGACTTGGACATTTTTTGTAGAGAACTAAATTTCCTACAAATTGATTTTGTGATTTTTTTTGACATCTCCATATTTTATGAGATATTAACAATTTTATCAAGATATCAAATATTAACAATTTTATCGAGATATTAACAATTTTACATCAATATACGCTGGAACGAATACTGGAAACGTGAAAATTTGCACAGATGGAAAAAAACCGAGTTTTCTTAATGCATTTTCTGCCATTGGACTTAATATGATATGATCGTTCCAAAGGAAAGTGACATATATGAAATTGTGATGCACGCTTTTATGTTCGAACGTTCGCCACTCATACTAATTAAAATATTATTGCAAAACCCGATGTTTCAACTGGAAACATTCAATAGTCGAGTTTTGATAGAATTTAAATTAAGCATATTCGGTATATATTCGATACACTGTGATTTTTTTAGCTCCTCGGTTTGCAAGAAAATTTTAATTTTATTTCAAGTATTGTTATTCATGCAGTGAAAAATTCAACTCGAATTAATATTGTTTATATTCATTTTAGTTATGTTGAACGCATTAAAAAGAATCTTGCCGAATATGGAATCCGACACTATTATTAAAATATCTAGGGGCTAAAATCTCAAGCTCTGAGATATCAAGACTTCGATCTGGGTTAAGGATTGTGATATAGTTTTCGGCAAAAACTTTTATGAGGACATTGTTTTTAGTTTTGAGCGATATATATCAAACATAAACCTCTTTGTTAAAAAACTGCATGTTTTTTCCTAAAATTTAGAAATTTATTACAAAACTAGCACGAAACATCAATACGTTACCGGAAAATTATAACAGATCATAAATTAACATAATTTAGAGAAAAGATGATGGGGGCGTCTCGGAAAATTTAGTTTTTAACGACCAGTCTAATATATATATAAAATTTAAAATTCTAAAAATATTCCATAAATTAGAATAAAATCAAATATTTTATTCTAATTTATTGGTATTTGAGACCAAAATCTAGATTCTCGCATTATAAGTTTGTCAAAAAAATGTTGTCAGTCAAAATGTTGTCAAGAAAGATTTTGATTTAATTTTTCACCCAATTTTTTGGAAAAAAATAAAATTAATTATTTGTTTGACATGAAATTTTATTATTATTATTGAGAATTATGGCATTATAAGTTTGTCAAAAAAATGTTGTCAAGTGTGTCAAAAGAAAGATTTTCATTTATTAGAATATTTTTAGAATTTTGAAAAATCTTAAATTTTTAATTTCATTATAATTTTTATAATTTTGGAAAAAATTTCAATTTTTGATATTGTTATACTTTTTGCAATATTTTTAGAGTTTTGGAAAAAGTTTGAATTTTTAAGAATTTTTGGAATATTATTAGAATTTAGAAAAAAGTTTAATTTTATTTAATTTTTACAACATTTTTGGAATTTTGAAAGAAATATGTATTTTTGATTTTGTAATATTTTCTCGAAACGCGGAGAGGTTTTTGAGTTTGCTGATTGTATCATCTTTTCTCTAAATTATGTTAATTTATGATCTGTTATAATTTTCCGGTAACGTATTGATTTTCGTGCTAGTTTTGTAATAAATTTCTAAATTTTAGGAAAAAACATGCAGTTTTTTAACAAAGAGGTTTATGTTTGATATATATCGCTCCTCAAAACTAAAAACAATGTCCTCATAAAAGTTTTTGCCGAAAACTATATCACAATCCTTAACCCAGATCGAAGTCTTGATATCTCAGAGCTTGAGATTTTAGCCCCTCCATATTTTAATAATAGTGTCGGATTCCATATTCGGCAAGATTCTTTTTAATGCGTTCAACATAACTAAAATGAATATAAACAATATTAATTCGAGTTGAATTTTTCACTGCATGAATAACAATACTTGAAATAAAATTAAAATTTCTTGCAAACCGAGGAGCTAAAAAAATCACAGTGTATCGAATATATACCGAATATGCTTAATTTAAATTCTATCAAAACTCGACTATTGAATGTTTCCAGCTGAAACATCGGGTTTTGCAATAATATTTTAATTAGTATGAGTGGCGAACGTTCGAACATAAAAGCGTGCATCACAATTTTATATATGTCACTTTCCTTTGGAACGATCATATCATATTAAGTCCAATGGCAGAAAATGCATTAAGAAAACTCGGTTTTTTTCCATCTGTGCAAATTTTCACGTTTCCAGTATTCGTTCCAGCGTATATTGATGTAAAATTCGGGATGCTGCATTCAATTGTTTTTTAACAAAAAATATTTTTCTTTAATAACTGAACTCTAAAGGCTTGCATGTTTAGAGTGCTCAAAAAGAAACGTGCTGATATTTATTACAGAACGCAAACAACTAATTTCGAGTCTTTCTTTCAATCGATCTGTGCAAAGTACTGACAATTCCTGAATTATTTGGTATTGAAAACCTAGTTTTCCTTTTACTATACTATCATACGATTTGAAATGCAGACTGTTTGTGTACCTTCGAGCTTTTTATTAAAAATATCTTTACCAAGGTGCGCATTGCAACCAACCAAGAATCGCTATATGATGTCCCATGTTGTTCTTAATTTGAAAACTTTTTCAAATATGATATAAAAGTTGTCCTTCTAATCTTTGGTTTATCTTCAGTAGATGTATAACGGGGAACTAAGAGAAACGTTGTTGCATGTTGTGAGTATTCTCGTTAGTAGAATATCTTTTCAATATTCGGAGTGTGTTCCAATACATCTTCTCGAGAGCGTCCACATATATAGTTACAATAACAAGATTGTCTTACTTCTTGCAGAGCGATGTTATTTAATGTATCCAATTTAGAAGTATTTATGGGATGCAAATTTTAAGTATCTAGAACTAATCCTTTCGAGCGAATCAGGTTCATTGTGCGACAGTCTTACCACAGTCGGTTCGTTTACGTTGTCAAAGTACGGCATCTTAAAGACTTCTTAAATAATGACATTTTGTACCTAAATTATAGTGCAAATACTAAATATAAATAAAACAAACAGAAAAAATGATATAAAACCAAAACAAAACAACGATTAAACGTTCATTGTAAAACGATATTTTAACCAAACAACATTATAATCTAAAACTTGATTCAAGATGAATAAAATTGTGAAGAATAATATAATTTTATTGATAATCATTCTTAAGTTATTATTTATAAAGTCCAATGACGCCGGGAAATTTTATAACTTTAATAACACGAAATACTATGTAAGTACACCGAGAGTCGAAAATTGGTTTTTATCCCAAAAACTATGTGCGTACATGGGAATGGCATTAATTGATATCCTGGATGAAGAAGAAGAAAAAATAATATCACAAATTATTAATGATTCAGGTATGGTAATTTACAATATTTACAATAACTTCTAACTCAACATTATATTAATTTTTATGTCAGAATTTAAAAATGTATCAACTCATCACTGGACAAGTGGTACAGATCAAGGTCATGAAGGTAGCTGGTATTGGATGACTTCTGGGCATACTTTATCGTATTCAAAGTGGGGAAAAGGTCAGCCAGATAATTATCCCCTGGCAAATAATCGTACACAAGACTGTTTAGTTATAATAAGGGACACAAATCTTACATGGGATGATAGTGGTTGTGATAATCGATTTCATTATATATGTCGTGAGGTTACTAGATATTTACCTCCATTAACTAAAATAACGGAACAATGTGGAAAATTATTTTAAAATATTGAGAATAAATATTTGGCGGTAACATAAGTTATGTTACATAGTATAAGTTAAAATTTAAATATAAGTTTAATATATTATTAAGTAAGAATTCGAAAACCAAAACAAAAACTGTGAATTCCCTTGTAGAAATAAATCACCAATTCCAAATTCAAGGAATGTTGATGTTTTTCGTTATCTTGAAAAACAATTATTTGTTTTTATTTAAATATATTATGTTTGGTTTTTTTTCAGTTGTTATTGGCATGAAAAAGAATCAAAATATTACGATAGTAAATAGATAGATACGCGAGGTATGCAAATAAAAGAAATGAGATAAAGACTAAAAGATAAATTAAATGAACTAATGAATTAGGACATCGAAATAGTACATTATATACCCAAGGTTGAGAAGAGAGCTATTATTGAACGAGAATTTTTATAAGTGCGAGGTTTACAATGGTCTTCTCAACTCTTTTTACTACTAAACTGATTACCATATTTGATTTTGTTATTATTCATTGGCCATTTCATTTTTTAAACATTTAAAAATATCTTGTAAACTAATAAAAAGAGCAAGTTAATTGTGAAAGAAAAATTACTTCTTATTATAGGAATTGAATATTGAATCTTGGTGATTTCTAAACTTGATTGTGACAATTTTAAGCAAAAAAAATTATAGGATTAATTACTTTCTGCGGTTCACAGAACATAGTTTAGAACTGTTGCATTTCTGTGTGATTTTTGAAGTTAAAAACTTTTTAGGTGCGTTGGGTGATTTTCGGATGGGGAAAATCTTATGTATTCGTCATCGTCACGCTGTAGCTATATATATTTGTATTATCTATAAGTATGACGTGTTGTGCTTGGCTTGTATAGTTTAAATGATTTATAATAACGAAACGATTCAAACAAGGACAATAATGTTGAAGATTATGCTCATTGAAAATAATGTAAATACTATGTATAAATAACAAAAATGTATAATAATTATTATGTCAATTAGAATTTAGACTATATTTATATTTGTACTGGGCTTGTACAGTCCATGATATGTTTTTATTATTATCTATAAAAATAGATATAATAGTTGCTTGGAATGCTGATAAATGTGAAAGCCAGATTAATTTTAATGATTTTGAGTTACAAATTATTAAATTTTAATTTTTATAAATTTATTTTTAGTAATAGGAAAATGCAAAAAACACGGTTATTTTACAGTTTTAAGTTTTTACTTCTGTCGCCAGTCCTTAATGACCGTCTGTTTTTTTAATGGAGTCTCGTATCAGTAAAATTCCTTCAGTAAAGGAATTCCACTGATAGGAGACTCCATTAAAAAAACAGACGGTCAGTTTGCCATGATAATTATAATCTTCAAAATTTTAAAACCAACTTAAAAAGTCGTTCAGAGAATTTTAGTTTTGGTATCCTTATCCTAGTTAGCATGCTATCTTTGGATATTCAGAGACGTTAATTTATAATTATTTATTATTAACAATTAAATACATAACCCATATACCCATATTATACACAATGCCGAAAAATATTCATGAGTTTAAATGTAGTTTAGGGGAGAGTTTAAGAGAAATTGACTTTAATCTGTTAATGATCTTGATTTTATATTTTGTTTTCATTTTTTGTATTATAAAACTTTAGTATCAGTTGCTCTTTAAAAAATTGTCCACAGTTACACCTCACCTGTATTAATTTCTTCAACATTTTGTTTAACTTTTAGCTTAGATTTTTTTTATAATTGAAGAGTAATTAACAATTTTAATAAAATATTTATTTGAATAATTCAGTCTCTCGGAGTCTATTCCGTATTACAAATTTCAGCCGAACACTTGTTTTTTGTTTAAAAAAATGTTGTGTATTTAGGATCACAAATTACAATCAACCGATCACCACAACTAATATTTAGCGTGCATACACTTATGTCAAATCGTTTTTTGTTTTCCTCTCTTTGTCTCACTGAGAATCAAAAATTGTACAATTATTGCGAGTTATTTTTAAATCTATAAGAATAAATATAAAACCCTACCATAAAAAAAATAAAGGTTTCTCCCTGCCTGCGACTGTATAAAAAGAAATGAAAAAAGTGATATTTTGGTTTTCATTTAACAAACATATTAATTTTTATATTTTAATAATGAAAAATAAATTTGTCGATAACGAAAAAAGTTTGAGACCAAATTTTCATAATATACTTTAGAAATCTTTACATAACCTAAATATTTGTTCGTGTCGTTAGAAAGCATTGCTTGCCCTTTATAAAATATTTGAGCTAAATAATCACTGGAAATAACACAGTAAATTCAAATTATTTTATTTATTTATTTATTTACTAAAGTATTCATATACACATAAGGCTGAACCTTTTTACCACTTACTTGCACGCAAGCAAGTTTTCTTATGTACATTATACACATTAAGTACTAATAGAACAATTTAACAAACAAGACAGGTTGAAGAAAAAAAAAAGAAACAAATTCAGTTACAATTAATTATAGTTTCATTAATATGCAAAATTTTAGTTTTAATAAAAACTAACAAAGAAACAACAAAAAAAAAAAGCTGATGTTAGCATATCAAATATGAATATCAATAATATTAAGTATGGTAGCGTTGGTTATATTGGCTAAATCTTCATTAAATTCATAACAATTACATCGAACATAAAGGTACAAGACAATATTACTTGGTAGGAAGTATATGATATATCATTGCAGAGAAAGTAACAATAAAAAAAAACAAAATAAATACAACTTCGTTTGTATAATTGTTAATATGTATATGATTAATTAACAAAGAATTCAAAAAACGATCAGCAATCCAATTTTAAATAAAAGAAAAAAAAAAAAAACTTTAAACTTTTGTTGACATAGCTTCAAAAGACAACTTTTTAAAGGACGTATAAATATTTACAGCTTTTATATTATGATCGAGCGAGTTCCAATCTTTGATAGTTTGCACGAAAAACGATGACTGGCGAGCCTTTGAGTTGCAGTTAAATGGTAGATTTAGATTAAAAGTTCTAACGGATCTAGATAGATTCAGTTTTAAATGTTAAATTACTCCCGTAAATATTTTCATTTATTTTATAAAAATTAACACAACTATGAAGAAGGCATTTAATATTTAAAATTTAGAATTATTTTTAATTTATAATTTAATAAAAAAGTTTGTGGTTGTAAATGAAATCAAATCAAAATGAAAAAAAGACAAATTGACTATGACAGACCTTATTTTATGTCTCTCTTTATTCAATTTGAAAGTTATGGTTTCTCTTTATTTATAAATACTCTAAGATTACAATACATTTCCAAGAGTAAAAGGTTCTATATCAGATTACTATCAAAAGTGTCAATGAGTGCTTTTCTTAAACTTTGTGTATAGAAAATTATAAAAAATAAGACTGCACCCAGAGAAATGCTTGCTTATATTATGCATATGACCGTATAAATTATGCATTAGACCGCGTAAAAAAGAACTAAGAGGCGAATTTCATAAATCATGCATTTTCGTTTAATGAGTTTTTATAAATTTGACAAATAAAATTTATGCTTCTTCCGCATAAATCATAAACTATTCTGTGATGAATTTATGAAGCAAATTTAAGCAATTATACGGACAAATGTACAAATTATACATTATAAATATAATCTTTAACAATAGATTATCCATTAATTTGTATGATTTAATAGTCGTTATTTATAATTTATCCGGAATACTCATGAACCTTATACTTACATATGTTGACTGTGTTATTATTATTTGTTTTAATAATAAATTTGTTTTTAATATTTATTTCTTAATTAAATAAAAAATACATAAATTTATTTTTACTAAACTGAGCTTTATTTATTTAAAATAAATTCTACATTATTCTATTGTGAGAACTTATTTCTAATTGCAACTCTAGATAATACATTTTTTGATAATAGATAAATAAAAATTTTATAAAAAAATAATTTTAAAAGCATTTAAGCATTGACGTTTACTACAAATTTAATTAACTTAATTTATTTATAAGAAAAAATTTAAACATAAAAACAACAAAAAAGTTATTGGGAAAAATCTTACTAACACTCAAATCTTTGATTTTGTTGGTTTTGCTTCCATAATAAATGTTTAAGATCGACCATAAATGTTTTTCCCAAAATTGTTTATCCTTTTTGGTATGTTTCCATTTAGTTGATTAAATAAAGAACCAGCGTGTCTGTAATCTGAAAAAATAATGAAATCTATTAAGTTTAAACGTAATTGCGTTGCTGTTTATTTAAAACTCATTTTGTCATTATTTAAAGAAAGATTGTCTTGCAGATATTAAACTTTCATTAGAAAGAGGACTCGTGGGTGTTTTTCTCTAGATGCACAAATTATAAATTTATTATTAAATAATTTTCTTTCCCGCGATGCAATCTAACAAAAAGTAAAAAAAAATTAAAGTTCAAACAAATCATTTAAAACTGTTAATCATTTTCCGCGAGTTGAGCTGCCGTAGAAGCTTCATAGATTAGGATGCCTTCCCAAACTGTCTAAATTTGGCTATATTATATCTCTCATGTATCTCTTATCTTGAATGTTTGAAAATCTATTTGTTTCCCTAAAACAAAAGCACTTATTAAAACACTGATATTATAGTACCTAAATTATATACAAATTAAAGTCAGTCTATTGGTCCAAATACATGTGCAGAAAGTCTGCACGCAGTGCTGCATGCATATCTGCATCTAAAATAGATGTGCAGAATTTTTATATATTTGACGTGCAGCATTTTCGAAAAAATGACAGTTCGTGTTCTTACGTATTATGAAGTAGTTATTAATGAAAGTTGTCCCAATTTAAAGAAAACTATCTTTTTAATTAAAAGATAGAAGAAAATAATTGAATCGTTGCCTGTAAAAACTTTTATGTCTAAATTAAAATTTAAGTTCAAATTACATATACCACTGTTTCCGATAATCCTTTCCAAAAATTTAGTTATTTACAATAAATATACGAAAAGATATAAATAAATAAATAAATAAAATAAATAAATAATATTAGTTTTAATTATTTTATAATTGGGATTATTTAGAATATTTGAATATCTTTATAAACAAATAATCATTACAAAAATAATTTCATTTTCAAAAAAATATCATTCATTTTTATTTGAGTTATTAAAAAAATAATTCATTTTCAAACAAAATGTCAAAATCATCCATTTTTATCTGAGTTTTCAAGTAGTTTTTGTTTTTTTTTATTGTGGTAGTACTGCCTCTGTGCAGCGAAATTAGAATTAGAGATATCTTGCAGAATTTTTCTGCATGCAGAATTTACATGTAATTGCTCTCATATAACAACACATGTTCTAATTTCGCTGCATGCAGAATTCTGCACATGTATTTGGACCATATAATATTACCATTCAAAGGTTTTAAACTTCAGCTCACAATTTGGATGTTTTCCGGGTTTTTGCAAAATATCCATTTGACTTTTTTTCTGCATATAAAAAAAGAAACACAAAATAAAATTAAGAAACGATTATAACACTATTGATATGCGATCCTCCCAGTACATTGAGACAAAGTCATCACTCACCTTGTATAGTAATTTTTAAAAACTGAAACAATTATTTTAATCGGATGTCAAACATTTAAAAAACAAAATATTTTAATCACAAGCACTATTATTCTTTGTAACATATTTAAGCGTTTGTCCTTCTTAAGAGTGCAAAAGTTTATTCTTAATGCAGTTTAATTCGCATCACTATTCTATAAACTATGTTTATGTTATAAAAATAAAAAGAATTGTTGTTGTATATTCTGATGAAAAAGCATAAGAAGAGTAAATAAGAGCAAATAAAATTGAATTATTCGGCGACCGTATGATTTATTATTATTTGTGTACAAAACGTAAGGCATTGATAGTAATTAATCGTTGCGAAAATATTGGGAATCATTCTTACTATGAGTAAAATATTAATCGATGAAATATCATAAATCATTCCTTCTATGTATAATTCACCCGAAATTATGCATGCATTATGTGCATTATTTATAATATAGAATAGAAATTACAAAAATGTAATTATACAATTCGTATGTATAAATTATGATGAGAAATTTCTCTGGGTGTGATATCGAATTACCATCGAAAGAATGATGTTCTATATTCATCAAAATGTAACTAAAAGTTTGGTTATTTATTGGTTTAATCAGCTCATTTGATACTTAGTTTTTGCAATCAAATTTATTTGATAGTGATAACGGTGAATTAAATCGACTTTCTTCACGACAAATAAAATAATATTTAACAGAACATGGATTATCATCCCACTCATATGGTTTTATATTTCGTACAACTAAACAATGTTGAACTTCAGATGCATTTCGTTCAATATAGTTATCTGGTTGCCCGCCAGCCCAATGGTTGTATACCATTGAATGTCCTGATGTTATCCAATACCAATTTGATGTACTGCCTAAATCAGTTCCACTCGCCCAATAATGTGATTTATGGTTCACAAAATCTAAATCAAAATTAAATTATGAATTATGTCTTTAAATTAAATTATTATTTACCGTTTCGTACCAAGATCTGCTATTATTTGTTGTACACGATAATCTTCTTGTTCATCAAGAATATCAATTAGCTCCATACCCATATAGGCACATGTTTTAACAGCCATATACCAATTTTCACTTCGTGGTGTACTTGCATAATAACGAGTGCCATTGAACTTAAATATTTTACCACATTCGTACGAATTTATAAACAAAAACTTTAACAAAATTGTTAAAAATATTAAATTATTCTTGGTGTACATTTTTAAATGTGATTAGCGAATGATTAGCAAAACAAAGATTGTTTTTTATATACAAAAATAATTACGATGTTGGTACATATTAAACGAAAAACTGGAATTAAGATATTGCAATACAATGCAAATGTGATTAACGACCGTACAGCTCGTACCTCATCACAGTATACAAAATTTACAGTGGTGTTTCAGATAATGCAGGTTTAGATAATCATGGTTGTTCGACTAAAAACTAGAGGGGGTTCGAAGAGTATATAAGTTAAAATGCTTAAAGAAAGTTTGAAAGATTGCAGCAAAGTGTCTCTATCTAATGAAATGAAACTTGTTTGCTCGGTTCGTAAAATGATTGTTTTCAAAACGTAAAACATTATCTGCTCACTTAAACATCAAATGTTCTTTGTTATACTACAAAAGTAATTAACTACATGCAGTCAAAAAGATGATTGAAAAATTACTTTTTCGTTTTTATACATCCGATGAATTGTTTTGTCAATGCAATAAAAGGCGGTTCATTAATCGATGAACGCATTTTTTTAGCAACGTATTCTAAGTGTATTCATTCATTCAACCAATATTCCATAGGAACGAATCTAGAAAATGTTAAACTGAGCTTTTATGGGAGGACGGTTGGCTTAAACAAAAATTTCCATAATAATTAATGGAATCGTATCTATCCTCTACAACTGTACAAGCGGTTGCTAAATTAAACCAGGAAAGCTGTAATGGTGTCACAACATTCGCTGAAACAATTGCTTGTGTCTTGATAAACGAAACTGCACAAGCTATTTTAGTAATTTATTATGATGGTTTTCACGATGATCAATTATCTAAAACACGATATATTTTAAGTTGTCAAAAAAACACAACACACGGCTTTATTTTATATTAATTGACTTTCTCTTGACATTACAAATCTCTCCTCCTCTTCTAACGCCCTCATACGAACAAAATGAAAATAAATATAAGTATACAAATTTAATGTAGTGAGTGACATCTTAAGAACAATGAAAACTAAATTTACGTTAAATTAATCACTACTACATTCGGCCATATCTGACACTACAAGCGATCTCGATTGCTGAGAAAACAGTTTCATATTGTATGGTGGACAAACTCCACTAAACGGGTTAGTACTTCACTAAATCGCCTAATACTTCCTTTCTGTATTAAATGTTCTCTTGCTACAGAACATAACTGGGTGCAATTTATCATCGGGTTGTTTTTGTAATAGAATGACATCGAAAACATTTTGACTCGCATCGGTATGAAGCTCAGTACCATAAGTACGATTATAAATGGACAACAACGGCGCGAAAGCTAACATAGATTTTAACTGATTAAAAGAATCAATAATTGTTCGGTTTCGAATTTAAAAACAGTATCTTTCTTTAATATTTCATACAATGGTTTCGCAATACACTCAGAATTTGGAATAAATTTTCTAAAAAAACTTGTCAATCTTGTAAAACGGTGTAATTCATAAGGATTTTGCTGTTCGGGAAATTCAGTAACTGATTTTATGTGAAGGTTTAATGGTTTAGTTCCATCCATACTTATTTCATATCCTAAAAAGTATAATTTTGACCTTACGAACTGATCATTTTTCGACTGAATTTCAAGACTATTCCGATACATTAGATCAAAAACCTTTTTAAGTAATTCATAATGTTGCTTGTCGTTGTCGTAACCATTATGTCGTCGATATAAATAACGATATCACCGGTATCTAAAAATGGTCTCTGATTCTTTAATAAAAAATTTCACCTGCCACATGTTTAAAACTCAGTTTACCCACGCTACTAGTCATACTTCTAATTCGTAAATAAAATTTTACGATCAGTTTTCCAACTGTGCGTCCAAACACTTTTTTGTTCTAGAATCTAGAGTTTTAGCTCTAACTACACTATTATTAATCTACTAGTAACATGTAAAATTTTAATCACAATTAAGTTGTTATAATGATTGTTCTTAATAAAATATTCTTTATCAATTAAATGCAAGCTGGTCTAAAATATAAGAGGAAATGAATTAAAAAAATGACTTTAACTCCCATGCGATATTGTTAGCATACCCGATTATAAATAATGATTACATTAGAATGAGGCAGCTAATCTCAAATGATATACCCGAAGCTACTTTTTATTGGATACATTCCTATTTCCTACAATATAGGCATTCAATTTGTTTATTATAATAACTAGTTTTAAAACTTCACTATATAGTTATATAATAGTATGTATGTTCACTGAACGAAACTTTATCGGCTGTTTTTGTACCAACCGAATGTTCCCTAGCACAGAAAAGTCATAATCGGTTGTCTTATCTTCCAAAACAAAATACGAAGACAGAACAACCGAAAGAGATATCAGATATCATCTGTACGAACTAGCCACACTATAAGTCATTTTTGAAATGAGTGTAAGACATATTTGGTCGTAACTCGTAAGCATATTACACTCATAATAAATAATCGCTATTAATTGGCATTCATTACATTGTTACAAGATTATCTATACTTAGAGGCTTAGGATGCGGCTATTACTGGTCGACTTGGCTCAGTTGGGTATAGGCAATTTTTCAAAGCATAAGTAGATTTAGATTTAACGTAAAATAAAAAAAAAATAAATTTAGAAGAGCAGCCATACAAACGTTACGTTAATTATTTCAGCCTTGCCAATGATTTATACCCTCCATTAACGCAGCCATTTATTTAATTAACAATACACTGACTAAGTTTTACGAAAAAACAAAACAAGAAACACCAAAACTAAGTTAATTATTTTTTTCAAAATTTATGAAAATAATGTATGTTTAAAAATAATGATCCGGCCCGGCCACCTTTAAAATTTTAAAATATTCTTATTATTTATTTCATTTACTTATATATTTTTGTATTTTTATAAAATATTATTTGCAATAAATGTTATAAACAACTTAAAATACATATGGGCTATTATTTTGAAAACGTACATTTTTTTGTTGATTTTTAAATTTTTGATTTTTAAAAAATCTGAAATTTTGATATATTGTTGGCATTGACAAAAGGAAAAAAGTAATTTCTGCTTTTATTTTTTGTGTACTCTGAATCGGAGTTATGCGCGGTTGAATTTTGAGGCTTTTTCACGTAGTTTTTGGTAATGGTGGCAATGTTTTGTGAATAGGTGCCACAAATTTCATCCGACTTACGTATATTTTTGCAAGTAAAAAGGAAAATAATTGAATAATTGAAATAAGTAAGTTTAAAATTAATAACTTTTCTCTTTTCCGCTAGGCGGCGCGTAAAACCTTGGTTTACTTCAAAGCTCATATCTCAAAAAGTAGGCTTTTTTTTTTTTGTTTTTCACAAATTTTAAAGTAAACATATGCAGCTATGAAATTGAGAAATAAAAAGTCAGCAATTCAATATGGATTTTTTCTTACGATTTTTTAAAGTTTGGTATATGAAAAATTCACATGTGTTTTTTTATTAAGTTAATAATCCTGTACTAAATGTGGATCTAATAAATTAAACATTTCATATTTTAACACCTGCAATAAATTTGAACCATTTTCTGTGCGGTTAAATGGCAAAAAACTTATTAAAAATTAATTTAAGTTAAGTGGTAAAATAAAGGAATTTAAATTATTAAAAGGGTGTGTAAAATGTTTATTCATTTTAAAAAATGTCTATTCAGCCCCCTTTTCCTAATTAAAATCTCATTAGAGGCTCATAATTTTAACATTTAAAATTTCTAATGACGCCCACATACGGTTTTTGACCAAATTATACTTGCATCCAATCAAAATATATTAAATTGTACCTACCTAATTTTACCTGATTCTACCTATGTCAAAACTATTTCAAGGGTATATATATATATATTGATTGGATTGCCTTATAATCAATTATATTCCAAAATATTTAGAAGACATAACGTTTAGAAAAGATAATAATAGAAATGCCTTTCAAATTGTGCTGTAACTTGTACGGTCTCAAAAATCATCAGCGGACATCAAAAAATGTGAAACTGGTCACACCAGCTATTATTAAAAAAGCTGCGACCCTAAATTTTACTTTGCGTGATGACCAGTTTATATGTGAAACATGTCGCACTTATATCTATAAAAATAAGGTAAATTTAATTATTTTATTAAAATGAATAAAAATTCATATGCAACTAATATTTTCTATACAGCAGCTTTCATGTTCGGAAACTATCGATAGTGAAATTATTTCTATAAATCAGGATGTTGAAAATGTTCCAACGAACGAAAATATTCAAATACCTCCAGCATCTTTAGATCCATCACCAGTTTCGGTTGATACTATATCTCCACCAGTTCCTGAACTACTTAATGACATTTTAGAAGGTATTAACAATGTTCTTGGAAGGTTAGCCGAATCTCCTATCAAACAAAATCATATTACAACAGGAAGTTATAAAAAAATTGCAAGTGTCACATCGGCAATAAGTCAAAGAATATTTCAAGTAGATTCAGTTAAAGTGTTATCACCAAACGAGGAATGTGAATATACATCATGACTTATGAACCTTAAAAAAGAGTTTAAAGATGCCAGCTGTAAATCAAAACAAGTGTTTTTGTTGACAACTCTACCACGTAAATTTTGGTCAAATCAACGTATCCAGGATGAATTTAATGCATCAAGACGACTAGTAGGAATTCGCCATGGATCTGTTGGAAACAGTAGGTCCTTACAGTTGGCCTCAAAGCGAACAAGTGCACAGTTTGTCACAAAATATAGTAAAACAAATTCAAACATACTTCTTATCAGAGGAAATTAGTAGAACAATGCCTGACCTTAAAGATGTTGTTACTATTACAGAAGGATCGACAAAAATTAAGAAATCAAAGCGGTTGGTGTTATGGACCCTCACCGACATCTACGAAATGTTCTTGGAAGAAAACAAAGAACTCAAGGATTCCACTGTTTTTTACGGGATAACACTACACCCGATAAAATAATTGCCAAAATGTTTTCTTTTTCTGATGATCATAAATATTTCAATTTAAAGGCAAAAAAAAATATATAAATTAATTTTTTAATGTATTTATTTATAATATTGATTAAATTATAATGTTTATAGGAAAAATATTTTTTTAATGTTTTTTTCTAATGTTAGTGTTGGTGATGTTGAAATTATAACAAAATCTTCGATCATTGGGATCTCCAATTCTTATTCTGAATAAAAACCTGTTTCTCAATCAGAAATACACAAAAAATGGTTCAAATTTATTGCAGGTGTTAAAATATGAAATGTTTTTTTTTTTTTTTTTTTCATTATTTATTTATTTAATGACTGCCTTGTAGTCGTAAAAACAACTGAATTGGCAGTCTATAATTCAAAATTATAATTTGTTTTCATGGACATTTTCTTTTATATATAATTCTAAAAATTGTTGCTTAATTTCTTACTTAATTTTTTATACAATTCAATTTCTTATTTAATTTCTTATACATATTTGTTCTAATTAATTAATTATTCTGATATTATTTAATATTTAGACAAAATTAACAAATAAGTGATTTTTTATCAATTCTTTAAATTTTGGTAAATTGGACACTTGTTTTAGTTGTGATGGAAGTTTGTTGTATTCAATAAATCCTTTATAATAAACATTACCCATTGCACGATTTGTTTTCACCGAAGCTACATAAAAATTTGATCGCCTTCTTGTGTCATGCTGATGTATCTCATTAACTTGAGTAATACCAATATTACATTTTAGGCATCCAATTTTAATTTTGTGTATAAAAACCAATAGTTCATATTTGCTCAAGAGCTCAAGAGGCAAAACTTTATTTGAATATAATAAATTAGAAGGTGTTAAAATGGGTAGGCATTTTATATTTTTTATCGCTTTATTTTGTAAAATTTTCAGTTGTTTCAGTTTAGTTTTGGATGCAGATGACCAGATTACATTCATGAAATTAAGATGACTGTTAATATGAGCATAGTAAACGAGCCACCCTGTTTTTTCATTAATAAATGGCCTCATCTTCCATAACGCAAAATTAATTGGACCTATTTTTTTCCTAATAGAGATAATATGTTCACTCCACAATAATTTAGCATCAATTGTTAGCCCCAAGTACTTCGTGTGGTTAATTGATGGTATAGAATGCTGGTTTAAAACAAATTTTTGGGGGAAGCTTATGGGAAGCTCTCTTGTTTGAAATATTATGTAATTGGTTTTATCAAAATTTATGAAAAGGTTATTGGCTGTCATCCAGTTTTGAATCAAGTTTAAATCATGGCTCATTTGTGTCAATAGTTCGTATGGGTTTTGGGCTTTGTAAACTAGCGCTGCATCATCAGCATATAGCTGTAATTTACCTTGCAATTTTAAGTTAAATATGTCATTGATAAAGAATATGAACAGTAACGGTCCCAATATTGAACCCTGGGGTACACCTGTTTTTATAAACGAGTCTTTACTATAGATTTCATCAATTTTGGTATACTGTGTTCTACTTTCAAGGTAACTTATCAACAACTTTATTGAATTACTAGATAGATTGAGAGATTTAATTTTTTCTATTAGAAAGAGATGATCAACACAGTCAAAAACTTTTCGTATGTCTATAAACATCACTGAAACATAAAATTTTTGGTCTAGAGCTATAAAAATTTCGTTAAAAAGATTCGATACAGCAGCTTCAGTGCAAGAATTTTCAGCAAATCCAAATTGATTTATGTGAATTATGTTGTATTTTTTAAAATGAGATTTTAGCGCTAGAAATAAATGGTATTCAAATATTTTTGAAAAATTGCTCAATATAGATATTGGTCGATAATTTGACGTCTTTGTTTTGTCGCCGTTTTTAAATATGGGTATTATTTTAGCTTTTTTTAGTATATTAGGGAATATTCCTTCTAGAATAGAATTATTAATTAGTTTTGTAAGAATGGGTACAATCAAATGAATAAATGTTACAATAAACTTAACAGATATATTATCAAACCCATTAGATGAATTTTTATTAAGTTTCCTTAATATATCTGATGTGGTATTTTCATTTAGTGTCTCAAATTCTAAGCAATCAGTTTGAGGATATGCAATATAGCTCTTAAAGTGTGGAATGATGTCCGTTGTAGATGTATTTATAGCCGAACAGGTATGAGATACGTTAGTAAAATAATTATTAAAACATTCAGCTATTTCGCTCGAATCAGATATCATTTGATTTTCTATAACTAAAACCACTTTACTTAAGCTATTGCTCCGGCGTGTGTTATATATTAGAGAATTGATCAATTTCCAGTTTTTGCGGGCATCACCATTGTTTTTCTTAAATTCCTCATAGGTAAATTGCTTTTTCAGTTTTTTATTTAGGTTAGCAGCCTTATTTCTATAATATCTATATTGACCGAGAACAAATAGGTTCGTAGGATATTTCTTAGAGAGATAATAAAATTTTTCACGCAGATTGAATAATTCAAGAAGAGCACTATTAATCCATCTTTTTTTTTGTTTGCATTTTACCTTTTTTGTATTATTTTGTATAAGTCCTGATATCAAACAGACTAACTCAGAAAATGTGGATATTCTTTCAAAACTAAGGGATTGCATTATAATTGATATCTTGTTATAATCCAGAATGTTAATTGTATCAATTTGATGGGGAGGGGTCTCCATGTATTTAATATCTAAAACAATCATTTTATGGTCAGAATAAGATAAATCGAGTAAAGCTAGTTCGAATTGAAAGTTAATACAATCACTGATCATGTAATCAATTATGGTAGATATAGAATTTGATATTCTAGTTGCATATTGAGGATCTGCTCGATTGAGAATTATAAACCCATTGGAGCTGGTAGTGTCTTGCAGTCTTGCTAAATTGGAACTTGATGTGTTAAGAAGATTAATGTTAAGATCACCAGCAATAATCGAGCATGGATAAGTATTGCATAAAAACTCTAGTGTATCAAAGAAACTATCATCATCTGAAGTAGTGGGTTTATAAATCGCAATTATATGTAGTTTAATGGAGATTAGTTTTATAACTAAGAAACTTGTATTGTGCTCAGTTTTTGTAAATAGCTCATTCGCTCCGATGTCATTATGTACAAAAATACTGACACCTCCACCACGATTATTTTCTCGAGTACAATGAAATGAGTTGTAATTCAGTAGATTATAATATTTCAATTCATTTTTATATAACCAATTTTCACTTACTACAATAATATGTGGAAACTTACCTAGATTACTTATTGTTATTTCGAGCTCATCCATTTTACCTCTTAAGCTCCTGGCATTTAGATGAATTACTCGTAATATATTAGCATCGTCAAAAATAGGATTAGTATGTAATAGATGTGTAATATTGATATTCTCAAGAATTTGATCATCTTCTATTTTATGTAAGAACAAATTTCTTTACCAATTTTTCTTTAATACAACACGCTCTGCAATCACTAAATAAACAATTAAGAATTCACCAGGATTAATTAATTAATCAAACCAAATTTAATATTAACTTGCAAAAAATATAAATTAGTAATTTAATTAGAGAGAACTTACTTCAGAATAAAAAAGAAAAACAAAAATTTCTATTAGGTATATAAACAAATTAAGCTGTAAAAATTTTAAGAGAAAATCAACTTTTTTTTCAGAGAGATAACACACAAATTACACAAAAAACGGTAATTCATATTGACGTAGATTTTGAAAGAATAATTATTTTTTCTTTTTTTCAATGTCATCAATTTGTTTGATGATCATAACAGAATCATCATCACTTGTAACCTTTGCATAGATTTTTCCGTGTCGATACCAGCAGTTTTCTATTTTCTTGTCTTTCTTATGTTGCCTCAACATTTTCATTAAGTACTGATTATGCTTTGTTAATCTATCATTTATAGGGATAAGAATTGGTTTTTGCCTTTGTGATCCGGATCCAGATGCGTTGGGAAATAGTTCATTCCAATAAAGGGGACCATGTTTTCTTAATTCAGCCATAAAATTGTCTTTTTGCTTAATATCATAAAAAGTAGCAACAATGAAGCTAAGCTTAACCTCCTTCCTCTTAATTACTTTTGATACTGTTTTTTTATATGATGTTTGTATATTTTGTAAGTTAAATTTAAATACACAATCCAATTTTTGTAGAAATTCTTCCGCAGTAATATCTTTTTGAGGGAGATTTGTTATGATGATGTCGTTCATCATATCTTTCTGATCCCGATATTGTCGCCAAGCGTTAAGATTCATAATACTGGTTGAATTAACTTCTATCTTAGTTTTAATTTCAGAAATTTGTTCTTTAACAATGATATTTTCAGAGCACAAATGACTAAGGGTCTCGTTCATTTTATCAATTTTATTGTGAGTAGAAAATATAGCCTCCATGATGTCTTTATTAGTAGGATTATCAGTTTTTAAATTATCAGGTTCATTTGCTTTTCTTGTGGAACCCATTTTAATATTGTAAATCACTGTCTAACTAACTGTTTGATAAGATAAAAAACACTAAAACTTTAGATTGTTTGTATCCACTGGTTTCACTGGTAATATAAACTTATTTTAATTAAAATTGTACAAAAATATATTATTTTTTGTTTTAATTCTTTCTTATGAAAAAAAGAAATAATTAATTTAATTTGTGTTTTATTAAAATAATTTCTTTCAAACACTACAAAAATACGTGTGCTCTACTCAAACGCCATATTTTATTTATAGTTGGTTGGTATGGTTTAATTTATTAGATCCACATTTAGTACAGGATTATTAACTTAATAAAAAAACACATGTGAATTTTTCATATACCAAACTTTAAAAAATCGTAAGAAAAAATCCATATTGAATTGCTGACTTTTTATTTCTCAATTTCATAGCTGCATACGTTTACTTTAAAATTTGTGAAAAACAAAAAAAAAAAAAGCCTACTTTTTGAGATATGAGTTTTGAAGTAAACCAAGGTTTTACTCGCCGCCTAGCGGAAAAGAGAAAAGTTATTAATTTTAAACTTACTTATTTCAATTATTCAATTATTTTCCTTTTTACTTGCAAAAATATACGTAAGTCGGATGAAATTTGTGGCACCTATTCACAAAACATTGCCACCATTACCAAAAACTACGTGAAAAAGCCTCAAAATTCAACCGCGCATAACTCCGATTCAGAGTACACAAAAAATAAAAGCAGAAATTACTTTTTTCCTTTCGTCAATACCAACAAAATATCAAAATTTCAGATTTTTAAAAAATAGTTGTTTTTTTTTCGATGTACGTTTTCAAAATAATAGCCCATATACAAAAATAAGTTTCTAGTATTTTATTTGAAAATACATATATATTGACGAGAATCCTAACAAAATATTTAAGTATGAAGTACTAGTTATAAGTACTAGTTATAACATGAAATTGTCCTAAATTTGTAATACCACGAGTCATTGAAATTTTTTCGAAAATTTTTTGATTTTACGAATTAAATTATTTAGAAACAATGCGAATCAAGCCGCACAATAAACCACGACTCTGAAGGACGAGTGGTTGAAGTGTCGGTTTCATTGAGCAGTGTTGCTTAGTAGTAGTTTAATCAATGAGTGAATAATGAAGTATTTTATTCTCAAGCAAATGTTTGAAATTCGAGCGAGGCACGAGCAAGAATTTTAAATTGCGAGAGAATAAAATTTATTATTCACGAATCGATTACAATACTTTATTCTCTGACAAGGAATTGTGTATTATAAAAAATAAAAACATTTTCTTCAATTAAAACAATAAATCTTTATTGTTTTAATTGATAAATCAAATTTCTTAATAAAAAAACCCTGATGATAAAAAACGACCTTCTCATACAATCAACCAAGTTCAAATAAACGAAATAAGAGAATTAAAATTAAAATTTGATTTTTGAACAAAACTTATCAAAGCAATTGTGATTATAATTTGAAAATAATTTTAATGAAATCAAAACAATTTGACCAATTGGAATCATACCAATTGAATAATGATAATTTTTTTATAGGAAATTTTTCATTAGACAATAGGTTAAGTTCATTAGGCTATAGGTTAGAAAACAATACAATAATACATACTATTATTATCGAAAAAACATACAAATAAAGCTGATATAATTAAATAGAAGAGAATAAAAATAATTTCATGAGTAAAATAAAATTGAAAAATTTTAAACAAAAATTTTAATAAAGAGTGGTATTTAATGAGATAATTTTTTTTTAATTATAATTTTGTTTAAAAGAAAATTATTAGTTCCTAAATAAAATTTTTTCTACAAATTATTCAGTTAATAAAAAATTATTTTAAAAATGCAAATAATAAAAATGTTCGTTTTCATTCATAAATGATTGTATGTTTATGTTTGTTGTCTAAAGGGGCCCATCCACTTTGAAACATGTTTCAAAACTTGGTTTATTCTCTTCCATTTAATTATATCAGCTTTATTTGTAGGTTTTTTCGATAATAATAGTATGTATTATTGTATTGTTTTCTAACCTATAACCTAATGAACTTAACCTATTGCCTAATGAACATTTTATTCAATTGGTATGATTCCAATTGGTCAAATTGTTTTGATTTCATTAAAATTATTTTCAAATTATAATCACAATTGCTTTGATAAGTTTTGTTCAAAAATCAAATTTTAATAAATTCTCTTATTTCGTTTAGTTGAACTTGGTTGATTGTATGAGAAGGCCGTTTTTTATCATCAGGGTTTTTTTTATTAAGAAATAAGATTTATCAATTAAAACAATAAAGATTTATTGTTTTAATTGAAGAAAATGTTTTTATTTTTTATAATACACAATTCTTTTTTATAATAAAATCTTTGTCAGAGAATAAAGTATTGTAATCGATTCGTGAATAATGAATTTTATTCTCTCGCAAATTAAAATTCTCGCTCGTGCCTCGCTCAAATTTTAAACTTTTGCTTGAGAATAAACTACTTCATTATTCACTCATTGATTAAACTACTATTACAAACTTGGTTGGATGTTTACCATACATTATTAAACGTGTTTGTAAACTTGGTTGATAAACTTAAAATTATAAATGTCAATTTCTATAGTTATTTTATTAAACTCTTCCATACACAGTGAAACATGTTTACAAACCATTAGCTCCGCCTACTTAAAATCAAAGCGTTTTGATTTTACTAAAACCAATTCGAAAACCGTCAAATTGGTTTGCAAACTTCACCATACACTATAAAACATTCTATAAACACAAACCAAGTCTTGAAACATGTTTCAAAGTGGATGGGCTGCATAAAATAAATTACAAATTTAAAGTATTTATGCGCCAACTAAGACGAAATTATATTTCATTTTCTTAGAAGAAAAAATTAAAACAAAGAATTATCATAACGACAAAGCAAAATTATCGACGATAAGAATTGCCGACAGTTAAAACAAAGCCTACTGTTTAAATATCATAGTTTGTATGAATGAAAAATAAAATTTCTGACAGCAAAAAAAAATTATCATATATAATATCACGAGTCGTCAAATAATAGTCGATTATTTTTCATAATCATTATTACGAACGTCATTTGAGGTCCCGAGGGAAATTTTTAACCTCAAATGGCATGAGTGGTAATGTTGAAAAATAATCGACTAATAATTTGGTGACGAGTTGTATTTAGCAGACAATTTAACAAACAGAAATAGTAACATTATTTCATACAACATAATCATACATAATAAAATATTATTTCATCTTAGTAGGTGCATAAATGTTATAAATTTGTAATTTATTTTTGACAAATAAACATAAACATGCAATCATTAAGAATGAAAACGGACATTTTTACTATTTGCAAATTGCATTTTCACATAATTTTGTATGTGAATTTTTGTTTTAAATTAATATATTAAGTAGGCCGAAAATATTCGAAAATATTCGCTGTTCCTTCCCACCAGAGAAAAATAATCGAAACAATTCGTTTTGATTTGTCAAAAAATAGTAAATGATGCGTTTTTATTGGACCTTATCGAAACTTTATTTAGTGAGTTGAATTGTCATTTATATTCAATTATCCCATTGAATAAATACATAAGGAAGAACAATTATGTGTGGCTACACGAATATTTTTTGAAGTATATGATTTGTATATCTGTGCGTTCTTCATCCATGACATTTGACATATTCCTTTTTGTATTTTAACATAAAATCATAGTTTTTATCCGAAATTTTACTTTAAGATATTCAAATTAAACTGCATTTATAAAAATTAAAGTTTAAATTAATGTTTTACAAAACAATTATTTGTATTTGTGTAGTAATTTATTCATAAAAATGAAGAATTTCAATAAAATACGTAGAAATAATCTTAAATACAATGAAATTTGATCATCGAATTTCATATCAAAGATTGGAATATTTTTACTAATACTACGCATAAAAAGTGTTTAGAATGATGTTTTAACAAAAACAAAGTATTTGCTTTACAAAACTGTTATTTTCTAGTTTAATTTTATATTTTATTACCCCTCCATAAATGTAATTTTTCAAAATCCTTCGTTGTCCAAACAAATGTCAAACGCTGTTACAGCAAAATGTAAGGTCTTCTTAAAGGAATTCAATACTATTAAAATTGGTGTTATAAGTACAATTAAAAATATTTATTATTTGGAAATATAAGGAAATATTTTATTCAAACATATAAGCTTTTAAATTTATATGTAACATTCATTATTTCTTTTATTTGTTTGGAAAATATAAATATGCATATTGTAAGCAGTACCACCCAGCTAGAATGTAAATACTATCAAACTTCACCAATACTATAAATTAGATACTTCACTCAAAAAGTCTAGTTACTCTTCCTTAGATTTATTCAATGAATTATCCGGAATTTTCGATTATACCTTTTACAGTAAACGCCCGATTATGCGGCATTCAATTTACAGAATATTCAGTTTGAAATGAAATTTTATTTTAATGAACAGTTTTAAAATGAATTTTTGAATTTTTTCCTCTTTCACAAGAAAAATGTTTTTATTGTTTGGGAATTCAAAGGAATAGTACATTTTTATACAAGTGGTGAAAACGTCTCTTTTTGCGTGACTGAACGGTTTGTCCACGAGACGCGATAGCGTCGAGTAGAATAAGTTCAGGAACGCAAAAACGTTTTTACCACGCGTAGAAAACGCTATTTTTTCTACACTTGTAAATATAAATGATAATATTAACAAATTCATCTACTAAAAACTTACAAAACGACATAGCTAAATTTGACAGTGTAAAAAAAAACCAAAGAAAAAATTTTTTTAATCAAAAAAAAAAAAATAACAATATATAGCATTTTTGCCAGTGTAAAATAATGTTATTATTGTGTTCGCCTACAGATGGAAAATAGTTCGAAAATATAAATTTATTTCGAATAGTAGTTCGAAAATATAAATTTAATTTTACACTTAAACGTCAAAAAATTATCTGTTTTTATGCATTCTCAGATATATCTGTTCCGTGTTTTTTTTCATTCTCAGATATATCTCAGATCATATATTTTCTTTAAAAACTTTTACAGATATTACAGATATTTTTTTTACCGACTGCAAGTCATCGTTTAAAGTATAAATTTAAAAAATTGTATGTAAATTTTCGAATAAAAACAAATATAAATAAATTTTTTAATAAAATTTAAATTTATTTAATAAATTTTTTTTTGGCGGAAAGAACTCAGATAATATATTTTATATCTGACAGTTAAATTATAGGAGGAAAAAATTATACGATATATCTGATACAAATTTTACGTACGTCATTTTCAGTTAAATTTACATATACTTTACGTTAAAAAAGCTATCTCTTTTTTCTGAGTGTATAAATTATTTGAGCGTATTATTTATAACAGAATATCAACCACAATTGACGAAAAAATTCCTATTGAACAAGCTGGTTTTCGTCCACATAGAAGTTGCTGTGATCAAGTTTTATTACTAGTAACATATATTGAAGCGGGGTTTCAAGATTTAAGTGCAGCGTATGATACGGTTTGGAAACATGGACCGTTATTAAAACTGTGCTCTGTGATCAAATGTAGAAAAACTATAAATATTATAAAAAAAAAAAAAATAAAAAAAAAAATTATCGAAAATAGAAAAATAAGTGTATGTTATAGTGTTTGTGTGAGTGTTATCTCCTAAATTTTAAAGGAAAAAGAAACAAAAAAAAATAGAAAATAGAAAAATAAGCGTATATTATAGTGTTTGTGCTAGTGTTTATGAAAATAGAAGTGTTGAAGAACGGAGGCGGAGACAATTATATAATTGGTGAGATTGTTCTTTATTAAAAATTATTTGGTATTTTATACTTGCTGTTACCAGGTAGGCAGGTCAAATTTTACCTTTTATTACTTTGATGTAATAAATTTATTTGTTATTTTAAAGCATAAATTTGTTTTGTATTGCTAATGTAAAATCTCGTTTTAGTTGTTAGTAGGAATTTCAAATTTAACCCTTTATTTGTACTCTTCAATTTTGTTAGTGTCTTTTGTGTCCCCATTTTTGTTTTGCTTTTCTCTTTTCGTGCTACTGTTGCATGAAACCTGCTATCGTGTTTTTGAGACAGAGATACCTAGTGTTTTTTGTACTGTGTAGTGTTGAAATTTAGGCCTGGCCGAATTTCAGTATCTATACCTGCAATGTCAAAGGGTAAGTCTGTGTTTCAACAAAATAGCAGCAGTGTGAACCAACAGCTTAGCATTGACTTCACCAACATAAGAGGTCTCAATTCGAATCCAAACGTGGTTCATCACTACATCGAAAAAAATAAACCTGACATATTGTTTCTTACCGAAACAATTGTTAGTGGCAAAGCATCGAAATTGGATCTCGATAAATACCGGATAGCTAGTTACGAATTGGAACATTCCTTTTATAACAAGCATGGTGTCTGTGTATTTGTTCGAGATTCACTTTCATGTATGAGAATTAAGGCCTACGATTTGAACTCTAAGCACCATAATTCTATAGCACTGAAGATCTCAGGTGTTGATAAAACTATGTTTATAATAGGATTATACAGATCCCCAAATTCTCCCCCAGGATATCCCTTTTTCGATCAAATATCGGCTAATCTAGACAAGATTACCACGGACTACCCCAAAGCAAGACTGGCCATTCTTGGAGACTTTAATACATGATAAAGAATGGCTTAAGTATTCATCGCGCACTGGCGACGTAGGAAGACAAGTCGAACTGATACTCGCAGATTATCACGGTTTGACGCAAATGATGGAGTGTCCCACTAGAATTGCAGACAATTCACATCATAACAATAATTTGCTGGATCTGTTTTTGACAAACGAACCAGATACGACGAAGACAAAAGTTGAACAACCCTTCGGAATATCGGACCATTTACTAATATCAGCAATAGTACAATTTACATCACCGACACAAATTAAAGCAAATCCTCGTCGCGTTTGGAACTATAAACGCGCTGACTGGGAGGAACTGAGAAACTTTTATGATGAAACACCTTGGAAAACGCAAAGCATTTATGACGTATAACGCTAATAAAACACTTGAAACCCACAGCGCCTATAAGAAAGCCAGAAATATTAGCAAATTCAAAATAGACTTGGACAAAGACGCGTTTATCCAGAAGAAAGCAAAGAAATTCGCCGAGCACCCATCTGGCTCACGTAGTTTCTTTCAGGCAGTTAAATCAGTCCAGAGCAATTTTACTCGATCATCTAATCCAACCTTAGTTCTGAATGACATTCCCGTGAGCGACTCGAAAGAGAAGCCGGATCTTTTGGGTCGTATTTTCGCAGAAAACTCTAACATAGTTGAACCCCCCCCCCATTCTCCTACACTCATTCCCAGTTGTAACGAAAATGAAACCAATTATTTTTCGTTGCAATATTGTACGGAAAATGCTTCTTTCTATCGATATTAACAAATCTGCTGGCCCCGATGGTATTCCACCCCTCATTCTTAAAAACTTTGCTAGGCAACTAGCTCCAATTTTAACAAAAATTTTCTATTTATCTTATAAAACCAGAATATTTCCCGATTCTTGGAAGCTGGCCAGCGTTCAACCCATATCAAAGAAAGGCAGTAAGATAGACCCTAACAATTATAGACCAGTTGCAATTCTGTCGGTTTTGGCTAAAATATTTGAAAAATATAACTACAATTTGATAGATTATTTGGAGATGTCGCGAATTATTGATGATAAACAGTATGGTTTTCGTAGAAGTCATGCAACAGGTGATCTGTTAGCCTACGTATTCCATCTCTGGAACAAATCCCTGGAAAACCATGATGAAACATTCAGCATTTCACTTGACATTTCTAAAGCATTTGATAAAGTGTGGCATAAAAAGCTCATAGCTAAATTAAAATGTTATGGCATAGACCATCTTACTGTCTCATGGATTCATAGTTTTCTTACAGGTCGCCAATTTCATGTTAATTTAGATGGTATCACATCCAATATTTTCACAATCAATGCATGGGGTTCCCCAAGGTTCTTCACTCTCACCAACCTTGTTTCTTCTATACATTATTGACTTACTTATTTCCACAGTGCACCCAATCCATAGTTTTGCTGATGACAGCACATTACATGCATCACATGCATCTCCTAAATTTCGATCTCATACTGCAGTTACCACTGATAGAGAGCTGCTAATTGATTCCATCAACAAAGATCTGGAGCGTATAATGGAATGGGGTGATCGTAATCTTGTTTCATTTAATCCAACCAAAACCAAACTTTGCCGTCTTTCACGAATAGAGCGACATAAAAATTTCCCTATTAAGATAAACCATGAGGAACTGCGTGAGGTTGAATCAGTTAGACTTCTTGGAGTGGATATTCAAAATAACCTGAAATGGAATAAACATGTGTTCAACCTCGCTAAATCTGCAATGCAAAAATTAGGATTCTTGAGTCGATGTAAAAAGTATTTCAATCCCGAGCAAATTTTGCTAATCTTCAAGTCCTTTATTCGTCCATGTATGGAGTACTGCTGTCATGTTTGGGGAGGTGCTTGTCAGTCAACAATAAAATGTTTAGACTCTGTACAGAGAAAAGCAATACGGTTGATTGGTAATACCGAACTAACGGACCAGCTTGATTCACTCCAGCACAGAAGAAATGTGGCTGAATTGTCAATCTACTATAAATATAACTTTAGCGAATTCTCCTCTAAGGAAATTCAAAATATCCTTCCATCGTGTGCACAGTATAATCGACAAACCAGATCTGCCGAGTTATCTCATCCATTTGTTGTACAATTACCTCGTTGTAGAACTGTGTCCTTCCAGAACGACTATTTTAATAGAGTGGCCAAATTGTGGAACTCAATGCCTTCCTCTGTATTTCCCGATGAATTTTCCTCTCAGGCATTTAAAGAAAATGTTCATCATCATTTAAAACAATTAGTATAGTTATCCCTATATCCCCATTCCTTCCATTTTCCTCATCTCCTTCCTTTATAGTTGACATGGTATCTTCGGATATTCAAAGAGTCTAAATAAAGAATATTTCATATTTATATTTAGTGTGCTAAATATGTCTAACTAATTAATAAAAAAAAATAAAAAAATATCGGCTTTGTTGTCGAGTCGTAATTTTGTTGTGTATCAAATCTACAAAGCAGGACTCGTTATATAAAAAATGGTCTTCCACAGGGTTCAGTCCTTGCTCCTATCTTGATTAATCTTTAAAAGTCGGATTTACCACAAGCAATATGTGGAAAATTTATATATACGGATCATTTGGCTATTGCATATCAATACTCATTCGGTCACAAAATGGTCAATGTCGAATCAATTATAGCTCAAGTTTTAGAAATTTTAAGAAAATATTATGAAGGATGGTGTTTAAAGAATAATCCTGATAAAACGGAAGTTGCAGGGTTTCATTTATCTACTCATCGTGCTAATGATCAACTGAATGTACTTATGGATGGACATTTGGTTAGCTTTAATCCAACACCTAAATATATTGGAGTTACTTTGGATAGATCACTTACTATTAGACAATATTGGGAAAAATTGGGTCAAAAAATCAAATTTCGTATTAATATTTAATATTATTCAAAAACTATCAGGTTCTCAAAGGGGACCTAATGAAAGAACGTTGAGGATATCAGCTCTAGTATTAGTGTATTCTACAGTAGAATATTGCGCTCCTGTTTGAATTCACAGTGTTCATTATCGTATTATTGATATCCAACTTAATAGTTGTATGAGAATAATTTCCGGAACTTTGCGAACTACTCCTCTTTAATGGCTTCCTATTTTAACCAATATCACCCCCCCCCCCTCTTCAGCATTAAGAAGAGAAAAGTCTGTGGTTAATACTTGGATGAAATTTAATGAAAATGATAGACTGCCTTTCCACTCGGATTTAATGAATAGAGGACAAAATCGTTTGTTATCTCGTTCCCCAATTTGGACAAAGATTGCATCTATTGAAAATATTGATGAATATTCAATTAATAATCAATGGCAAATATCACACCACAATTCGGATTTTACCAATAAAGAACTCATATCTGAACTATTCGTTGAAGTTTCAGGAATTCCTGATTCTCGAAGACGTTGGATTACTATAAACCATATTAGAGTAAATCATGGTGCTACAAATGCCGAAATTCACATGTACAATAATGAAGTCTCACCATCCTCTGATTGTAGTAATCTATCTCAAACTGTAAGGCACATATACTCTGAATGTCCGATTAGGCGCTTTGATGGTGATCTAAATCTTGCTTCATAATATGACCAATTTGGCAATTGATTGGTTAGATTTATTAGATATTAATAATTAACTTGTAAAATTTTCAAAACTTTGTTAAATAAAACATACGATTAATAATAATAATAACGTACATGTCTAGTTTGAAGATTCTTGATGTTGTCCAACAGAGAGCATTTAAATTGATTGGTAACTCTAATCTTACTCATGAACTTGATTCCTTGCAACATGGAAGAAATGTTGCTGATGAACCATTTTTTACAAGTACATTATGGATGAACGCACTTCTCAGGAGATTTTTAATCGGTTTTGCTTGTCGGTAAACTTCTCGCGTCATACATATGACGCATCAGTAGCAGCCCATTCTTTTGCGGTTTAAATTAGAAAGTATAGAACTGTAGCTTTTCAGCGTGATTGCTTTAACAGCATCTTTGGTATTTCTTACATACGTGGGTTTTCCCTGAAAATTTTTTGCCTCAGTTTTATTTTAATTTAAACCAATGAAATTCTCTAAAATGTAATAACATCATTCGATTTCACCAATCAAATTTGAATTATACTAATAATAGTAGTTTAATCAATGAGTGAATAATGAAGTAGTTTATTCTCAAGCAACAGTTTAAAATTCGAGCGAGAATTTTAATTTACGAGAGAATAAAATTCATTATTCACGAATCGATTACAATACTTTATTCACTGACAAAGATGTGTATTATACAAAATAAAAACATTTTCTTCAATTAAAACAATAAATCTTTATTTCTTTGGTATTTTTTGTATTATATTTCTAGATATTACGATATGTGAATTCATAGGATGAGAGAATATTTCGTCAACATCTAAGTCAACATTCTAATCAACATCCTAAGTCACGAGTGTAAAGTCATTATTGATTGTTGCCAATCAATGCGAAACTTAATATCTGACGTAATCTTTATTGATTTAATTGATAAATCAAATTTCTTAATAAAAAACCCTGATGATAAAAAACGACCTTCTCATACATTCATCATCCAGAAACAGACGAAGAAGGTAAAAAAATGTTTTATGGGAAAAAATACAAATAAAAAAAATAATAATCGAAAATAAAAAAAAAGTGTATGTCATAGTGATTGTGTTAGTGTTTATTTAAAGGGGAAAAAAAAACAAATAATCGAAAATAAGTGTATTGTATAGTGTTTGTGCTAGTGTAAGTGTTTGAAAATAAAGTTGTTAAAGAACGGAGGCGTACAATTATATAATTGGTGAGATTGTTCTTTTTTTTTAGATAATTATTTGGTATTTTATATTTGCTGTTACCAGATTGGCAGGTAAAATTTTACCTTTTATTGTTTTGATGTAATAAATTTTTTTATTATTTTAAATCATAAATTTGTTTAATATTGCTTGGTAACTGGGAAGGTAAAATTTAGTTTTGGTTGTTAGTGAGATTTTCAAATTTAACCCTTTATTTGTACTCTTCAATTTTGTTAGTGTCTTTTGTGTCCCCATTTTTTCATTTTTTTATTTTATTTTTTTTTTTGCTTTTCTCTTATCGAGCTACTGTTGCATGAAACCTGCTATCGTGTTTTTGTGACAGAGATACCCAGTTTCTTTTGTATTGTGTAGTGTTGAAATTTAGGCCTGGCCGAATTTCAGTATCTATACCTGCAATGTCAAAGGGTAAGTCTTTGTCTCAACAAAAATGCAGCAGAGTGAACCAACAGCTTAGCATTGACTTCACCAACATAAGAGGTCTCAATTCGAATCTAAACGAGGTTCATCACTACATCGAAAAAAATAAACCTGACATATTGTTTCTTACCGAAACAATTGTTAGTGGCAAAGCATCGAAATTGGATCTCGATAAATACCGGATGCCTAGTTACGAATTGGAGCATTCCTTTTATAACAAACATGGTGTCTGTGTATTTGTTCGAGATTCACTTTCATGTATGAGAATTAAGGCCTACGAGTTGAACTCTAAGCACCATAATTCTATAGCACTGAAGATCTCAGGTGTTGATGAAACTATGTTTGTAATAGGATTATACAGATCCCCAAATTCTCCCTCAGGATGTCCCTTTTTCGATAAAATATCGGCTAATCTAGACAAGATTACCACGGACTACCCCAAAGCAAGACTGGTCATTCTTGGAGACTTCAATATTCATAATAAAGAATGGCTTAAGTATTCATCGCGCACTGACGACGTAGGAAGGCAAGCCGAACTGATACTCGCAGATTATCACGGTTTGACGCAAATGATAGAGTGTCCCACTAGAATCGCAGACAATTCACATCATAACAATAATTTGCTGGATCTCTTTTTGACAAACAAACCAGATACTACGAAGACAAAAGTTGACCAACCCCTGGGATCATCGGACCATTTACTAATATCAGCAATAGTGCAATTCACATCACCGACACAAATTAAAGCAAATCCTCGTCGGGTCTGGAACTATAAACGCGCTGACTGGGAGGGACTGAGAAACTTTTATGATGAAACACCTTGGAAAACTATTTGTTGTGTTGATCAAGATCCTAGCACATCGGTAATAAGAATTTCTGAAATCATAAAAGAAGGAATGCGGCGGTTTATTCCAAATCGATTAATCACTCCTAAAACTGAGCCTTGGTTCACACGGGATGTTGATGAGGCAGTAAGGAATAAACGCAAAGCATTCAAGACGTATAACGCTAATAAAACTCCCGAAACCCATAGAGCCTATAAGAAAGCCAGAAATCTTAGTAAATTCAAAATAGACTTGGACAAAGACGCGTTTATCCAGAAGAAAGCAAAGAAATTCGCGGAGCACCCATATGGCTCACGTAGTTTCTTTCAGGCAGTTAAATCAGTCCAGAGCAATTTTACTCGATCCTCTATTCCAACCCTAGTTCTGAATGACATTCCCGTGAGCGACTCGAAAGAGAAAGTGGATCTTTTGGGTCGTATTTTCGCAGAAAACTCAAACATAGTTGAACCCCCTCATTCTCCTACACTCATTTCCCCAGTTGTAACGAAAATGAAACCAATTATTTTTCGTTGCAATATTGTACGGAAAATGCTTCTTTCTATCAATATCAACAAATCTGCTGGCCCCGACGGTATTCCACCCCTCATTCTTAAAAACTTTGCTAGACAATTAGCTCCAATTTTAACAAAAATTTTCTATTTATCTTATAAAACCGGAATATTTCCCGACTCTTGGAAGCTGGCCAGCGTTCAACCCATATCAAAGAAAGGCAGTAAGATAGATCCTAACAATTATAGACCAATTGCAATTCTGTCGGTTTTAGCTAAAATATTTGAAAAATATGTTAACTACAATTTGATAGATTATTTGGAAATGTCGCGAATTATTGATGATAAGCAGTATGGTTTTCGTAGAAGTCATGCAACAGGTGATCTGTTAGCCTACGTATCCCATCTCTGGAACAAATCGCTGGAAAACCACGGTGAAACATTCAGTATTTCACTTGACATCTCTAAAGCATTTGATAAAGTGTGGCATAAAAATCTTATAGCTAAATTAAAATCTTATGGCATAGACCATCTTACTGTCTCATGGATTCATAGTTTTCTTACAGGTCGCCAATTTCATGTTAATTTAGATGGTATCACATCCAATATTTTCACAACCAATGCTGGGGTTCCCCAAGGTTCGGCACTCTCACCAACCTTGTTTATTCTATACATTAATGACTTACTTATTTCTACAGTGCACCCAATCCATAGTTTTGCTGATGACAGCACATTACATGCATCACATGCATCTCCTAAATTTCGATCTCATACTGCAGTTACCACTGATAGAGAGTTGCTAATTGATTCTATCAACAAAGATCTGGAGCGTATAATGGAATGGGGTGATCGTAATCTTGTTTCATTTAATCCAACCAAAACCAAATTATGCCGTCTTTCACGAATAGAGCGGCATAAGAATTTTCCTATTAAAATAAACCATGAGGAACTGCGTGAGGTTGAATCAGTTAGACTTCTTGGAGTGGATATTCAAAATAACCTGAAATGGAATAAACATGTGTTCAATCTCGCTAAATCTGCAATGCAAAAATTAGGATTCTTGAGTCGGTGTAAAAAATATTTCAATCCCGAGCAAATTTTGCTAATCTTCAAGTCCTTTATTCGTCCATGTATGGAGTACTGCTGTCATATTTGGGGAGGTGCTTGTCAGACAACAATAAACTGTCTAGACTCTGTTCAGAGAAAAGCAATACGGTTGATTGGTAAAACCGAACTAACGGACCAGCTTGATTCACTCCAGCACAGAAGAAATGTGGCTGAATTGTCAATCTACTATAAATATAACTTTAGCGAATTCTCCTCTAAGGAAATTCAAAACATCCTTCCATCGTGTGCGCAGTATAATCGACAAACAAGAGCTGCCGAGTTATCCCATCCATTTGTTGTACAAATACCTCGTTGTAGAACTGTGTCCTTCCAAAACGACTATTTTAATAGAGTGGCCAAATTATGGAACTCATTGCCTTCCTCTGTATTTCCCGATGAATTTTCCCCTCAGGCATTTAAAGAAAATGTCCATCATCATCTAAAAAAATTAGTATAGTTATCCCTATATCCCCATTCCTTCCATTTTCCTCATCTCCTTCCTTTATAGTTGACATGGTATCTTCGGATATTCAAAGAGTCTAAATAATGAATATTTCATATTTAGTGTGCTAAACATGTCTAACTAATTAATAAAAAAAAAAAAAAACACAATCAACCAAGTTCAACTAAACGAAATAAGAGAATTTAAGTTAAAATTTGATTTTTGAACAAAACTTATCAAAGCAATTGTTATTACAATTTGAAAATAATTTTAATGAAATCAAAACAATTTGACCAATTGGAATCATACCAATTGAATAATGATAATTTTTTTATAGGAAATTTTTCATTAGACAATAGGTTAAGTTCATTAGGCTATAGGCTAGAAAACAATACAATAATACATACTATTATTATCGAAAAAACATACAAATAAAGCTGATATAATTAAATGGAAGAGAATAAAAATATTTATACGTCTAGCCTACTGGGATATTAAAAATTATCGTTCTAATGTTGAAATAATTCACTGTTATCAAAGTAGGCCAACGTATAATTCATAAAAAATATATAAATAAATGAAAAATGGCAAAAAATTTTCTAAACGAATTCCCCTCGTTCGTTGATAAATTCTCATAATTTTTTGAAAAATTCCTCAAGCATTTTGTATTGATAAAAGCCCTCAGCCTACGGCCTCGTGCTTTTATCAATATACTTGCTTTCGAAGTTTTTGGCAAAAAATTATTTCGAATTATAACCGCCCTTGGGAAATTACAACTGATAATTTTATCCTCAAATTTTAAAATTAATGTTCATAAATTCCTCAGGGAAATGATATGTTAGTTTGAATTCTAATTCTAGTTAGCATGGTATCTTCGGATATTCAGAAACGTTAATTTATTATAATTAACACGAAATATGCTTAACTTTATTTAACAAAAAATCATGTGACGGTTTGTCACTTATTAGTAAACGGGTTATTAATAGCTTTTTAAAGAACTCTGAATTCAACTCCGCTGTGAAATTGTGATATTTTTAGGAGCTGGTTGTATAAGGAATTGAATCTCTTACGGCTTAAAATAGGTTAGAATGCCAAGAAAATAACGACGGACTATAAGATAACTCAAAACTAGCCAACTCAAAACTTGCTATGGCGAAATCTAGAGGGAAGCTAAAATATTTTTCTATTCCAACTGATGTCTAAAAACGCCTTAAAATTGCGCTATCCAAGTCCAAAACAGTGCAAGAATACTCTTGGTCCCCGAAGTATCCAAAGCTCAAGACCATAACAACTTAGCTCAAGACCATAACTTTGAGTAAAACTAACCCGAGTACACTTGAGTACCCAATGTCCGGGTTTGGGAATCCTAATACACACCAGTGTAAATTAATAATCCATATGTCTTTATATGTAGAGATACATCAAAAATGTTTTAAAGTATTAAACAATTATTTTAAATCACCTAAAAGATTCAACAAAAAGCCTCACCATAGATCAAAAAGTAAATAAGATTAGTAGTTGAAGTGACTTTAAAAGCTCCCACCTTTCAGAACAAAAATCTTGAAAACATCCAATCCCAACGAACGGTAAATTATTATTTTTTGTTTGATTTTCACAAAAGGAAAATTAATTATAAAATCAAAAAATTTAAATAAAAATATTTATGATAAGAGAAAATATAATTTTTTCATATTTTGATGATGATATGAAAAATTTAAATTTCCTCTTTTGTTTTATTTTTATTTTCCTTTAAACAATTAAACTATCGTTAAAATTAAAATGAATAAATTATGATTAAAGGATCATCATTTTGTCATTATACTGAAATACTTATCAGTTGAAAATAAATATAAGATAATAAAGAAAAATAAAAACGAGTGTCGTATGCAGTTATTTTTATTTTTAGTTTTAAAGAAGGTGTTAGATGGGATTAAGCATTTCTTATATTTATTACATTACATAACATTACATTATAATTATTTTTAAAATCATTTTCGACTGGGATGATGTTGCGAGGTGACTTTGTTTTCTTAATGCACTTTTGAATATATATAAACATTAGATTGTCTATATATTCATTTTAAAAAAATGAATGCATTTATAACAATATAACCTTAAAACCACAAACTAAAACCCCAAGCCAGAAACATGCATTAACATTAATATACGAATAAAAAATAAAAAAAAGGAAAATTCCCTGAATGGATGATTTTTAATGAAGTATTTTTTCATTTTCATAATTTTTTTGATTTCGTATTTCCATTTTTATTTAAGTTTTTCACATAAAAGAAAGTAAAACAAGAAAAATCCTTAAACGAAGCAAAAAAAATTACAGAGGAAAAAAATTAATTTGAATATGAATTGGACGCGATACAAGATGCAATTTTTATTTTTAATTTATATTATTTGTTTTTATTTTAATTTAAATTAAAGCTATATTTAAAGGAGACTAAACTTAGGAATAAATTATAATGATTATGATTATTCTGGTGAATGATCATTAAGATAATATTAATGGTTGGTAGGATTTATTGTTTGAATTAAGAAAAAAACGAACAAAAAAATAATAATTTTATAATCAGGAATTATGGGAGAGTTGACTGAAAAAAGGGGTTGGGATATTTAAGAAAGCAGTTAAAGCAACTAAAATTGTGTCCGCCTTTTTATTTGGGAAGTATGAATTGCTGGGGTGAATTTTGTATAGGTTTTTGTTTATTGCTGTTTGTATTATGGTAATTCTAGAAATATTTATTCCTAAAAAAACATCGGAGTGTCCAAACCACTAATAAAAATGTATGGTTTTGTGTTTAAACAAGCAAAATTATCCACTTAGTATAATAATCTAAAATTCCTAAACACCTTTCAACAACCTCTCCACTTAACTAACCGAAATTTTCTTAAATATTTAATTCTGAAAATAATCCTCTTCACCTTCATCAAAATCACACTAAATTCTATTATTTGAAAATTTTGCTTAGAATTGTTTTGTTATTTCTAACAAAAAGTAAACCAACAATAAAAACATCCTATTTCGTCTTTAAAAAAACAACAACCACCGAAAAGAAAAAACAATTTTCTTAATTTTAACAACAAATTAATAATAATAAGAACAATTTTATTTATTGTTTTCTATTCTTTTGAATTAAAAAATCACATAAATATTTTGACATGAAATGTTAATCAAGATAATATAACTCAGACAAAGAGAGATTACAGACGTACAGAATAAAATAAAAAGGACTAAATGTTCTAATTGTTTTGATTGAAATTAATTCAATTTAAATGAAATTACACAGGTGCAGTTGTATGTGAAAAAGTAAAAAATATTTAGTTTAAAGATATTTGACGACAGTATAGTAAAAACATTGAATAAATATATAAGGAAGTATAACTCCCCAGCCGATTACCATAACCTTAATTTAAGCGTGGAAGCACATCCGTCAACGTATTTTTTCTCTGAGAAACCGAAATTTCTTTTTCATTTCATTCAAAACTGTACAATTATTGTTTCTTTAAATCTTCAAGAAAAAAACCCTATCAAAACCCTGTCATAAAAATAAGAGTTTCTCCCACCCTGAGGTTGCAAGAAAATAAAAACATAAAAAAGTCCAAGCGGCACGTATATCCGCTAGAAACAGGTAGATTTCGAGATCAGACAGTATTGTGTGCCAGAAGAATCTGATGTATCAGATTAGTTTAAACAAAACAAACTAATTACAAACAGATATCGAACAAATAAAAAAAAAATTAGCTACATATAAGCAAAACTATATCTATCCAATTTTGCAATAAACAAATATTAAATCTACTACAGAACATATGTGTGACAATTTATGACACAAACCTGCTCTTACTGCAAAATATCAAAATAGTTTATTTCTAAGAACAAAAATTAATTTCTTCTATACAAATCTTTTTATTTTTTTTTCATTGATGGTAATAAGGTTTTTGGAAATTGTAGTTATAGATTGTTGCAAACTTTTTTGTTGAAGCCAACAAGTCCTCTAACCTCTATCTGCAGAGGTTTATATTTATAAGAAACGGATTAAAATGTTTCCAAAGATTCTAAATTTATGAAGTTTTTAAAAATATTAGTATCCAAACGGCCGTTATAACGGATTGAAAATCCAATTTTTTTTCTAGTATAAAGCCTCTAGATCGTTAACCATGAATCAGATTTTTCTGATTTACGAACTTGTCCAAGATATTAAAAAAACACACATTTTTAAGAAAGGTTTATTGATCTGGCTCCACAAATGCGACCGTGAGAGTGCCGGTTGATTCAAACGCATTTTGTGTTCTACCAGCTTTTTCGTTGGAGCCGCTCACTCAGAATCCTCCAACTGCAGAGGTCCTGATTAAAAAGGTTTGATTAAAAAGGTATTGATTGAACAGGTTTCAAAGATTCTAAATTTATGAAGTTTTTAAAAATATTAATATCCAAATGGCCGTTACAACGGATGTAAAAAACAGAGTTTTTTTCTAGTACAAAGCCTCTAGCTTCTTAACCATGTGTCGGATTTGAGTGATTTACGAACTCGTTCAAGATATTAATAAAACACACATTTTTAGTAAAGGTTTTTGATCTGGCCTTACAAATGCGACCGTGAGAGTGCCAGTTGTTTCAAAAACATTTTTTTTTGCAAACTTTTTTGTTGGAGCCGCTCACTCAGGAACCTCTAACTACAGAGGTATATTTTAAAACAAATTGATAAAAAAAAGTTTCAAAAATTCTAATTTTGTTAACTTTTTTAAAATATTAGTATCCAAACGGCCGTTATAACGGTTTAAAAAAATCATTTTTTTTTAGAAAAAAGTCTCTAGTTTCTTAACCACGAGTCGGATTTTGCTGATTCACGAACTTGTCCAAGATATTAATAGAATACACATGTACAGAAATTTTTTTTGATCTACCTCTACAAATACGACCGTGACAGTGCCGGTCGTTTTCATTATATCTCATATCGTTTATATATATACATTATTCATATATATATAAATTTTTTTTCCATTTTTGTTTTTTCGTCTCCGCTTATCATATATAATCGTTTGGCACAAAAATTTTTCCGAAATTCCGAGATGAGGCACATTGCAATAGGTAGATTTTTATATGAAATCTACCTAAAAATGACATTTTGTTTTTTATAACCGAATATAGTGTTTTACAATTTCATCAATGAAAAATGAATTTGTCAACAATGAAAAAAGTATGTCAACAAAGTTTCATAATATCTTATATATACTTTGTGAATAATTACATAACTTAAATATATCTTCATGGCGTTAGAAAATCTTGTGGTCCTTTGTACTTAAATAAGCACTAGAAATAATTCAATAAATTCAAATTACTCTCGAAATTATTATCATTCATTTTATAAAAATTAGCACAACTATGAAGAAAACACTTAATATTTTCTGGCATTTTAAATTAGAGAATTGTTTTTAATTTATAATTTAACAAAAAAGTTTGTGGTAGTAAATATAAAAATGGAAAAACATACCAAAATAGAGAAAGAAAAATTGAATTTGACAGATTTGCTGACTTGATTTTTTTTTGTCTCTCCTAATGCAATTTCGTAGTTATATTTATATTCTAAAATAACTATACGTGGATAGAATTAGGACTGAATTAGTCATTCTTGATTTTATTTTTTTTAATTAAATCTAAAAAGAAATTCAATACTTTTCTTTCAAATTTTATTTAAGACAATTTTAAATTTAATTGTTATTTAAATTGTGTTTTTTAAAATTATTTGTGTTTGTAAATTTTTAAAAATATGGTTTTGTATCAAAACAAGTGAAATTGAATCCTTAAATTTTACATTACAGGCTAACATGTTTTTGTCAAATTTGGCCAAATTTCAATATTTGAATACGGTTAAAACAAAATCATAACTAAAAATAATGTAAAATTCTATTTAATTCAACATAAATGAAACAACCTATACAAAATTACGAAATCAAATCCATATAATCGATTATAAAAACAATAATGATTATGCAGCGCATATTTTTGTTGTTGTATTTACAGTTAAGGGATGAAAAAAACTTTTTGTTATTTTGTTTATAGGAACATTCTGCATTAAAGATGTTTGAAATACGATGGGTTGATCGATTTTTCTAGATTCAAAGGAATAGCATTAAAGCAGTTTTTTTAGACAGAATTAATTAATTGTAAACAAAACGCTGTATCGTGAATATAAAACCGTGTAAATAGAAGTAACATTAGTTTTTGTAAATAAAGTTTTAAGTGTTATTTAATAGAAATATCTTGTGTATTGTTTTGGACGCTGTATTTATACTGGAAACTTCGACAGCCGACCGTTGGAGTTTCTGGAGCTATTCGCAGAATATTCTAGAAAGGAATATTGTTGCTATATTATATTGTTTTTCTTTTGTTGTGGAACAATAAAGTTGTGGAATACTCTATAAAACGTTTTGTTTTTGCAGTTTACACTTTTCAGTTTAGTATTGAAACCTATCTACTCATCACTACAAAAAGCGGTATCCTGTGTCAATCAGAAACGAGTGTAAAAGAAAATATTTTCAAATAATTATGTTTTCTACATAATTCGAAATACTTCATTTGTCACTCAAATTAAATTAGAGATTAAAATTTAAACAACTTTAACTAATTAGGTGTTAAAACAAAAGTTTCTATTAAAAGTACAAAAATAAAATAATAAAATATGAAGGAGCTAAAATCTCACAGCTCTGAGATATCAAGACCTCGGTTTTGGTTAAGGATTTTGATATAGTTTTCGGCATAAAACTTTTATGACGATATTGTTTTTATAGTTATCGGCAGCGATGTATATCAAACATAAAGCTCTTTGTAAAAGTACTAGTATTTTATCTCTGTTTAGAAAATTATTACAAAACTAACACAAAACATCAATTCGTCACTGTAAAATTATAACAGATCATAAATTAACATAATTTAGTAAAAAGATGATGCACTCAGCAAACTACTCAAAAACCTCTCCATTTAGCGTTTCGAGAAAATATTACAAAATCACAAATTTATATTTCTTCCAAAATTCCAAAATATTTTAAAAAATTAAATAAAATTAAACTTTTTTCAAAATTCTAAAAATATTTCAAAATATAGAATAAAATCAAATATTTAAACTTTTTCTAAATTCTAATAAAATTCCAAAAATTCTTAAAAATTCCAAAATTTAAACTTTTTCCAAAATTCCAAAAATATTACAAAAATTATAACAATATCAGAATTAAAACTTTTTCCAAAATTCTAAAATTATTGCAAAAATACAATCTTTTTTCAAAATTCCAAAAATATTTCAAAAACTATAACGAATTCAAAAATTTCCATGTCCAATTTCATGTTCAATTACATATACGTCATACAAACAGCTATTTTTTTTTCAAAAAATTAGCTAAAAAATAAATGAAATCATTTTTTTGACACACTTGAAAATATTTTTTTGACAAACTTATAATGCAATAAAATTCTCAATAATAATAATATCATGTTTATTACATTTCATTTCATACAAATAACTAATCTTATTTTTTTCTAAAAAAATAAATGAAATCATTTTTTTGGCCAACTTGACATTATTTTTTTGACAATCTTATGATGCCATAATTCTCTATTATAATAATTAAATTTCATGTCATACAAATAATTAATTTTATTTTTTCCAAAAAATTGAGTAAGATAATAAATAAACTAGCAGGACCCAGCGTGCTTTGCTACGCTTATAAATAAGGTTTATGCGCAGACATTTTGTTGACGTAGGAGCAATGATTTCAAAAAGTGGCAATGAGAAATGATAGTATATAGTTTTTTCTTTTTCTTTTTAAAAATATGAATGAAAATAATTAGCACTCTAGCTGATAAGTTCGGATATATGAAAAATTAGCGATCAAATATGTTTTCAAGTTAGCAACAAAAAAATTTAAATGACTTGTTGAATTAGTAGAGGTGTGTCATCTATATATAGAACATTAAACAGAACAAAAATAGATTCACAAATGTTCACAATGCTCATGCATTGTATTTATTTCCGACACGAAATACACAAAAACTGGTCTAAAGAAGTTTTTCTGAGAGAAAATGAAAAATGCTTTCAAATTGCAAAATTCAAGTGAATAGCAATTATAACTGTGATCTACTCACAAAATCTCTCAAAATTTTATTTTTACACCAGATAGTGTAAAAGTTTTGTTTATTCAACATTATATACCCGTCGCACATTGTCGCTATCAAATAAGAAAGGAAATTCGAGAAAACTCGTTATGATAACATTTAATTTACATTGTTTCATTTTTATTGCAACTTATTTATTTTAATATGGAAAAAATTTCAAAATGTCGTTTTAGTTCTATTTATTTATTCGAGTACTGTAACGATCGCAATAATCGCAAAACAATAATAAAACCAAATTCCTCTTTGTTTTCAATTCAATAGAAATGTATTACATTAATTTCCGTTCATTTTTACATTAATAGTACTTTTAAAATTTTCCCAACTTAACTGCTAATTGATTTTGAATATATTATAAAAAGCCAACGAACGTACTAAATTTTTATTTCCAATACTAATGAACAGATGTCGTTGTTAATCATTGCTGAATTTTGAAGATTACCCGATTTTGTTTTGACATCATAAGAGGTCAAAAGCAAAATCACATTTTGCAATTTAAAAAAACATTCATTCCATATTTGTTCTTAAAAAACAAATGTTGTTCTCAAGTTTTAAATTTCCATTCTTGCTTTTAAAAAGAAAAGGTTCAATTGTTTTTTTGTTATTAAACATTAAATCAAACAAAAAGTTAGTTTTTATTCGTGTAATTTTAGTAATAATTTTCATTCAAATTAAAGTAAAATACTTTTAATTGAACAAATAAAAAATATTTGCAGTAGATTGATTTTTATAATAATTTAATTATCGTAGTATAAAATGATGATCATGTTCTGGAAAATGGTTTAAATGAATTAAACGTGAAATCATTGATGATTATGTTGTTGCACATAATTTAAATGATGATTATTGTGCTCATGATGATGATGTCGATGATGTTGATAGTGATAAAAGAATAACTAAACAATGCGAACAGGATTGTAGTGAAGTTGATATATTTTTGGAAACACCTGCTATCGATGAACATAATATTGTAATATCAAATCAAATTACAGTAGCTAAACCAAAAAGATTAAGTAATGAATTGTATTCAATTGATGATGATGATTATAATGAAAATAACTTTAAAACAAAATGCATAATTAAGAATGAAAATAATAGTTCACCAATTGTTGTAGTTGATAAAATTAATTTATTAGAACCAGATCATCAATCAACAGTAATAATTTAAGGTATTTTGAGTTTTAATTATATTAATTTTTGTTTAAGTATTTTTTTTTCCCTTTGGAATGTCAGGATAAATTTAGTAAAATAGTAAGAGATTCCCAATTTTCAAGCTTCGTGTGGGGATAAACTGTATCCCGTGTAAATTCTTTATGTATATATAATAGTAACAAAGGTCCAATATAATAACTGGCTCCGTATCAGGGCAGTTATATAACGAGGCTCCGTATCAGGGCCTGCATAACAACTGGCTCCGTATCAGGGCCTGCGCAACAACGTAGCGCCGAACAAAAAGGGACCCGGTAGCTTAATTACAGTTATATTTCTTGTATTTTTTTTAGATATATATATATAAATAATTTGGTGGGAAAATATTTTCCAGTTTGGGCGTTGGCAAGCCGGTTTTTTTTTTGAAAAAAACTTTTTTTTTTGTGGCACATTTTATATTATTATATTTATATATTTATATATTAATTGATTATTTCAATTCAGATTAATAGTTTGTTTTTCGCGTCGGTTTATTTAGCTAAATTTTGTTAAAAAGCTAGAGGAAAAAAATAAAGGTTTAGTTTCTAAGGTGTTCATGTGTATATTTATCATAAGTACTCTAAATTTATATTTTCAAAATTTAAAGAATTCCGCGTTTCTCTTTGTAAGTTTTAGGATAAACCAGTTGTGGTTTTTTTTGGTAATAGGGTGGTGGCAACCGGTTTGGGCCGTGGTTGTCAATCAGCTTTTTGTTTATCTTGAAATAAACCAGTTATTGGTTTCGTTTTGGTTTTGATTAGGAAATTATATATTTTGAATTTTGATAAGAATGTATACAATTATGAGGGGTCAGGGGTTGATAAGGAGGTGTCGGCCAGGTGGGTTTGAGCCCTGGATGAATGAGGTGGATGGGAGAGCGAATGAGGAGAGAAAAGAGAGAATGGTTGAGGCGAGGAATGTAGTGGATGGAATGATAAATGTGATTCTGGATGAGGTAAAACATAAAATATTTTTGGAATTGATGGATGATATTTACGAAGAAAAATATGATGAGTTTCTGGATGATTTGATTTGTGAGATGGTGAATGAGGAAGCGGATGAGATGGATGAAGTGACTGAGGAAGTGAATGTGGGCTGGCGTGAGAGAAGGAGGATAAATAGAAATAGGAGCTCTCACCTGAAGAGGAAGGAGAGGAGAAGAAGGGAGAAGGAGAGTCGCTTGGTCGTGGAGCTGGGAGCTTCCTCGACCAAGAGTACTCAAACGGAGGAGCTGGTTGAGGAGGTCCCCATCTCACCGACCACGCGACAGGAAGAGGAGTGGTCTGGTCCACAGGAGGCCCCTGTTCCTCATTGTATAATTAGTTAAGACTAATTTTTTTTTTAATTTTGAAAAAAACCGTTTTGGGACAGCAATTTTTTTTGGAGATTGTTTTTTGTGCTGTCATCTGCTTTTAGTAATACTAATTGTTTTTTTATTTGGAAAAAAGAAAACCGTTTTGGGGAAGCAGTTTTTTTTGAAATTTTTTTATGCTACCATGTACATATTGTACATATATTTGTTTATATATTGTACATATTTTTGGATGATGCAATTAATTTATATATGAAATTAATCGTATGTTTTTCTGATTGTGGTTAAGTCATGTTTCTATGAGTTTTAGGATGTTATTAACGTAATAAAGGTTAACATTGACCAAACAGCTTTTCAACAGTTTTGTATAAGTTTAAATCTTTCGTCACTACTTTCAAAGTATTATTGGTCTATGTTCATGGAAGTACAATTGAAAATAATTAATTCCCATCAACTTTATAGAGTGAGCCGGATCCAAATCAATATCTCTACATTTGTCATCATATTGATCCGCTAATGTATGTATACAGATCTCGTATGAGTCCATTTTAGCTACCACCATTTTTTTTTAGAATTATTTTTTCATTGCGATTAATTTTAAAAAGTGGTATAAATATAGAAATAATTATTTTTAGCTAACATTTATTTTTGTTTTGAATACAATAAATAAAGCGAAAGATTTGACCTGAACAAATATATTAGAATTAATAATTTAAAAATTAGTAAGCTTAGTTTTGAATTTAAGATAATCGTAATTTTTTTTAAAATTACCAATTTATTATTTGGTCTGAAGATTTAATTTAATTATTTTCATGTAAAACCTTATTAACACATATTATATATTTCATGTTTCGATTTAGCATTTTTAAATAAGAAATTATTTAGATTATGGATAAGTTATATATTATTTAGGTTTATTGATTCACTTTCCCAGCGGTAGGCCTAAAAAGCCATCCATAGAGCTTCACTCTTTAACATTGATGTCGTTCTTAGATCGCCTATGGCCACCGGGGTTATGCGATCGAAGAACATTGGTTTCTTCTCTTCATTCGGCGAGGAAGTTCTCAGGGACGAGGAGTGGTGTTGCTGTGTTTGTACTTAGGTGCAAACCAGTAGTACCATTCTTTGCCCAGAGGCTTCTTCGGTGTAATGAAGAGAAGAACCAATTGTACTTTGCTTTCAGGATCAGAGGCTTCACCTCACACAAATTCAAAAAACTTTTCCACTTTTCCATTTAGTTTTTCAATAGACAATTTTTCATAGAGTTTAGGATTTGAAGTCTGGTGTTCGGGAGCGTTCTTCAACTTTCGCATTAGGTTTAGTTGTAATTTATTTGTAGGTTAAACAAGCACAACTGGGTCAGTAGAAATGGACCTAGTGTCTAATCGTGACAGTTGTGATTGTTTTATTAGGTTGGGGAGAATCTGTTCTGTAGAATCTGGTCGTTAGGGGCTTTTCTAGTCAGTTCTCACATGCATTGTTGGAGTGGGCTCGCGAACGCGATATTTCAAATTTAAATGAAATGGATATTGTAACCATACTTACTTTTTAAATTGTCTCCAGACGAATCTTGACTTTGGAAATCTCTTATCTAATTATTAAATAAAAATAAAAATAAAATAAATCAAACAAATTTTTCAAAAATTAAATAAATAAAATTTTTTATTAAATAAAGTAAATTTTCGTAATTAAATAATTTTAGGTAAATAAATAATTTTTTTGGAATCTAAATAATTTTAGGTAACTAAATAAATAAATTTTCTTAATAAGCAAGACATCAAGATATAAATAAATATTTTTTATTTTTAAAAAAAAAAAATAAATCAATATTTCAAGTTAGGACGGTGCATCCAATAAATAAACATCCTTTCTGAATAATTTTCATTTTTTCAATTTTTTTAAAAATAAATAAATATATTTTAGGGGTGCTATCGTCAATAACTAATTTTAGGTATATATAATTATTTCAGTATATCTGAAATTAAATAAATAAATTATACTTTTACATATATAATGTTTTAGGAATTTTTGTGAAAGATTCAGCAAAGATTGGCTACGACGGTGGTCCTTTTTGTTCCTTTATAAAGCTTGTTTTTACAAGAAAATCTTGTATGTTTTCGAATTGGGCGTTCGTTGTTTTTTTTCGTTTTTGTGCTTTCATCCTTTTTACATTTCCGTCGTACTGGCTCCATTTTTTTTTGTTGAGAGTTGGTTTTACTATTGTTGGTGATTGCGAGTCATGATTTTGCGGGTTTTACCATCGAAATCTCTAGCGTCTGTTTCCTATATACCAAGCCTAAGTTTTTCAATATATTTTTTTTATAAAATTAAATTAGTGTTAGAATCATTAGTTGTCATAAATTAAACATATATTCTTAATCATTAGTTATTATAGTTATAAATTTAATTCTCGGTTTTTAGAGTTTAAATAGGTGTTATATTTAATATTACTTAGTTATTATAATTTTTTTTTATTAGTTATTAGAATTTCTATTATTAGTTTAAGTTTAATAGTGCTTTGGTGTTTTCTGTCATGGAGGGGATGGCGACGTTTTTGTGATTTCAAGAGTAGAAATCTTGGTTTCTACCTTGAATTCATGGTGTAACGATCGCAATAATCGCAAAACAATAATAAAACCAAATTCCTCTTTGTTTTCAATTCAATAGAAATGTATTACATTAATTTCCGTTCATGTTTACATTAATAGTACTTTTAAAATTTTCCCAACTTAACTGCTAATTGATTTTGAATATATTATAAAAAGCCAACGAACGTACTAAATTTTTATTTCCAATACTAATGAACAGATGTCGTTGTTAATCATTGCTGAATTTTGAAGATTACCCGATTTTGTTTTGACATCATAAGAGGTCAAAAGCAAAATCACATTTTGCAATTTAAAAAAACATTCATTCCATATTTGTTCTTAAAAAACAAATGTTGTTCTCAAGTTTTAAATTTCCATTCTTGCTTTTAAAAAGAAAAGGTTCAATTGTTTTTTTGTTATTAAACATTAAATCAAACAAAAAGTTAGTTTTTATTCGTGTAATTTTAGTAATAATTTTCATTCAAATTAAAGTAAAATACTTTTAATTGAACAAATAAAAAATATTTGCAGTAGATTGATTTTTATAATAATTTAATTATCGTAGTATAAAATGATGATCATGTTCTGGAAAATGGTTTAAATGAATTAAACGTGAAATCATTGATGATTATGTTGTTGCACATAATTTAAATGATGATTATTGTGCTCATGATGATGATGTCGATGATGTTGATAGTGATAAAAGAATAACTAAACAATGCGAACAGGATTGTAGTGAAGTTGATATATTTTTGGAAACACCTGCTATCGATGAACATACTATTGTAATATCAAATCAAATTACAGTAGCTAAACCAAAAAGATTAAGTAATGAATTGTATTCAATTGATGATGATGATTATAATGAAAATAACTTTAAAACAAAATGCATAATTAAGAATGAAAATAATAGTTCACCAATTGTTGTAGTTGATAAAATTAATTTATTAGAACCAGATCATCAATCAACAGTAATAATTTAAGGTATTTTGAGTTTTAATTATATTAATTTTTGTTTAAGTATTTTTTTTTCCCTTTGGAATGTCAGGATAAATTTAGTAAAATAGTAAGAGATTCCCAATTTTCAAGCTTCGTGTGGGGATAAACTGTATCCCGTGTAAATTCTTTATGTATATATAATAGTAACAAAGGTCCAATATAATAACTGGCTCCGTATCAGGGCAGTTATAGTACTTGTTGTACATTCGAGTACTATATTTTTTGTTTTTCCATCGTGTGCGTACACGAATAAATCAGAAGGTTTACATAACGCGTTAGCCACATACAGTTGTCCATGTGAGAAGCACAGATTCTCCAAATCTAGTCCACATACTTGCAGTAACTGTGCTTGTGCTTTGTTGACGGTCATTGCAAAAGCGAGTTGCACTGAAAACTAAACGTTTGAACTAAAATGCCATATCTGTTGGGATCATTGGAATGCGTGCCAATAGTACAAATGACATTGTTCATCATCTTTTTCACCAAAGATTTCAAAAAAATTTCAAATAATAAATCCTTTCACATAATAATGTACGACATAAGGCAATATTTCATGATAAGAGGAGGATGGAGGAAATAAAAATAAAATATTTTTTTTTTCAAATTTGCAGGAACAAAGCTAAAATTGGGTTAATTCGATTGCTAGAAGCATATACTAGATCATGTAACGTATTGCTTTCCTCCAGAATATATAATAGTTATATGGAAGGTCATCGAGAAAGCAAAAAAGATCATTCATTAAAAAAAATATAAAAAAATTGCGTCCAGCAAAACCTTAGAAAGCCTGTTGTTGTGGGACCTTGTTCTCAAAAGGTTCTTATGTGTTGTTGTGACACACATTGTAATTCCTACTACCCAACACATTTTATTAAAAAAAAAGCGTGTCATCGTTACAGATGTAAAAGTAATATTACCCATGGTAAAATTACCGGTAAAATTGGTAATATTACGTAATATTACTTGGGCTTGGTAAAATTGGTAAAATTGCAATAAAATTTTATTAACCTTTGTTTAATAAAAATCAATGTTTGTGCTTTTTTGGTGGAATTATAGAATATTTATTACAACAACAAGAATATTTATCACAACAAGAACCCTAGATCTTAGTCCAAAATGCATCTGAGGTATTGAACACTTTTTCAAACAGCTGTAGATTGAGGCCATCCAAGGTTATTGATTCCAGTAAATCATTTCATTTCAGATGATATGCAGTTCGGTTCAGCAGTATTTCTTTGTGCAGTACCCACTGGTGAGCAACTGATACGAATAAAAGAGTAAATATTTTGCATTTCATCGGTACACTGCGGTGAACTGTTTTTCAATTGCAGTGCGTGGGGTGACAGATCGAGTGAATTAAAAAAATTCTGTTGGAAAAATAAAATGCTTCATTTGGCTCTATAGCAGTTGCGGTATAGACGGATTTCTATATTATTTCTTTACTTTGAATATTAGACTGAATAATTTGGTGAAGTTCGTAAATGCCTTTTTTGTTGGCCGAAAGCATAGTTCGTTTTCTCACAAATCGTGATTCTTATATAGTAAGTTAGAATATTTGGAAATAATTTGAAAGTAATTTGGTTCGAGTTGCAATTTTACTTTAAACGAAGCAGCAACAGCAGCAGATCGATGGAATTCCCAAACGGTTAAGAACACATAACGCAACGAAACATTATCAGTCCTTCATTGTAAATTATTGTTTCGAGTTTGAGATAAAAATTTTTTTAGCCATTTCCCTTTTATTTTTTTCCCATGAATGAAACAATGAAACAATGCACGAATTAGATATTGATTGTTGCCCGCGTAATTAATGTATCTATCCCATCGTCGATTGTGGCATATGTGAAGTGACACGTCACACGTTTAATGCCGTTGACAATTATCAATGCGTTGAAAGTGCAGATTTTTGCAGATGTGCAAACAACGTGTTGTCCATTTTCTAGATGTACTGCTTAATATAAACAACAGCCGATTTTCGTTCATTTTTTAGATACAAAAGAATTTTTAAATGCTGATTATGTATATTCCTGTCTATAAATACTCTGCGAGTAAGAGTATTTAACTCCATAAAAATATATTTGATTTGCATCTAATGTTTTTGTATACTATATAGAAATGATTGTGATATAGTCGTACATTTTGAATTAATTAAAAATGCAACCATAATTTAATTTTTTGATCCAGTTTTATATTTTACCTATTTTACCAATTTTAGGTAGATTTCATATAAAAATCTACCTATTGCAATGGGCTTCATCTTGGAATTTCGGAAAAATTTTTGTGCCAAACGACTATATATGATAAGCGGAGACGAAAAAACAAAAAAAAAAAAAGTTTATATATATATATATATATATATATATATATATATATATATATATATATATATATATATATATATATATATATATATATATATATATATATATATATATATATGTATATATATATATATATATATATATATATATATATATATATATATATATATATATATATATATATATATATATATATTTATATATATATATATATATATAGTTATAATCCCATAGTATCATCAAGTCATATAACAAAACTGCTTTCTCACGAAAAGTGCTATCAATGCAAAATAGCATAACTAGAAATATGATGGAATGTTATCAACCAGACATAACATGTAACAACATGATAGAAGAATCAAATATCATAAAACATATTATAATAGAATATGCTGAGTGGTTGTTTTGTACCTTTAGATTTATAAAATTTAGTTTTTATAGTTAGTCTAATTTTTAAACTCTGTAATGTAACATGTATTAAATAAATTGTATTAAATAAATCATTTTTTTTAGAATTTATTTATTCATGAAACATAACTGGCGCAGCCGTGCGGTCTTGTGAGTGTTATAGTAAAGTGTAGTGTAATAATTTGGTGAATAAAAACCAATAAATAAGTGAACCCGTCGCGATAAAATAAGGTGAAATTTTTTTTTATCAGACATCTCTAGCTGAAGTTCCTATAAGAACGCGAAGAGGATTTGAGGTTCCACCACACTATATATCAACTTCACTTGGAACCAGCTCAACACGACGAAAGATACGATTCAAAGGTAACGCACTACAAGATAGACGTTTACATTGAATACGTATTACCAGGTAACCTATTTTATTTTATTTTTATATTGTGATTATTGTGATTATATTTAGTGAAAATTTTGTGTTTGTGAACGTATTTTATATATAAAGTTTTCAAAAATAACGTTAGTCATCCACGACAGTTAATTTCAAAATTTTCATGGAAGCGTGTACTACAAGATAGGCACACATCCAAAATATTTCCAAAAATAACTCTAAAATCATATAAAATAGTGTTACTAAATTGACAAACGCGCGCACTACCAGATAGACGCCAACCTGTCACACTGTCCACTACAAGATAGAGACAGTTCAAATTAATACTATTATATCCTTTTTATGAGAAAAAAATTGGCAGATATATTCGATCTGAATAGAAATATAGCCAACTCAGAAATGGACCCAGTTTTAGAGCGACTAGAGGCAATTGGTGCACAGTTGCAACATTTAAATAACAAACAAGGTGAGCATGATCAATTGTTGACATATCTCAACCAAAAATTAGAGCAACCCCAACCACAAATTCAGGAACAAATTCCTGTGGTTACAAATAGGGCAAATGCTCTAGATTTATTTAGGATCCCTGATCCAATAAAATCAATACCCACGTACGATGGGAATAGAAAACAACTTTCGGCTTGGATAAAGACAGTTGAAGACACACTGAGTGTATTCGAACCATTAGTGTCAGAACAACAATATAGTCTTTATTTACAAACTATTAACAACAAAATAGAGGGGAAAGCCAAAGATATACTATGTCTGGCTGGTAATCCCAAAACATTTAATGAAACAAAAGAAATCTTGCAGGAATCTTTAGGAGACCGGCAAGAACTATCGTTTTATAAGTCACAACTTTGGGCGACTAAACAAAACGAAACAATGAGTATCCACGGATACTACAATAAAATAAAAGAAATAGTTCAAAATATTAAATCATTATCCAAACAAAATATTTTGTACAATAATGCGTGGCATGCTATCAATGCATTTATCGATGAAGATGCATTAGCTGCATTTCTATCAGGACTACGCAAACCCTATTTTGGATATGCGCAAGCTGCAAGACCAAAAGGTATTGAAGAGGCATATGCATTTCTTTGCAAATTTAATTGCAATGAACAAATTTCAAGTAATTCAAGAAAAACCAACACACAAGTATTTCAGAATACACCACAAAAACAAAATCACGGTTTTATTAGTCAAAACAAAACTAACGTGTTTCAACCAAAACACAATCAAAATTTTTCAAATTATGAGAAAAAACCGACTTATTCGGTAAGAGAAAGACCAACACCAATGGAAGTGGATCTTTCTATGCGTTCAAGAAATACATTTAATAAAAAAATAATAAATAATCACGAAACTACAGAGGATACTCAAGAAGATTCATCCCAAAGTTCAGAAATCGAATATTTAGTTGAAGATAAAGAAGATGAACACAATGGAAATTTTTGCGTAAACGCGAATTCAGATACGGAAGACTAAATTTTCTCCCATATTTGAAGTGCTACAATGAACGATTGGGCCGCGTTGTAGCACTTTTAATCGATACTGGTGCCAATAAAAATATAATCAAACCAGGATTAATTCCTTATAGTTCATTAGAAAATTCAAAAACATCTTCAAGTAATATTATAATAAAGAATATTTTAGGTACACATAATTGCGATAAAAATTTTAAAATTAATCTCCTAGGTAATAATTTACCAGCACAAATTTATTTTGAACTTGAATTCCATAAATTTTTTGATGGAATATTAGGCTCAGAAACAATGGCTAAAATGAATGCCAAAATTGATTATAAGACAAACTCAATTTTATTAAACAATTATAATTACAAATTTGATCGGTATTACCCTGAGGAAAATTTTTATAATCATATAATTACGATACAAACCACAAACAATGGCGACTGGTTTGTACCAGAATTTCAAAAATTAAATAGCGATATAATAATCAAACCCGGTTTATACAAAGCGGAAAATTTTTATACAACAATGACGGTGTTGACAAATTGTCCAAACCCACCGGAAACATTACCAAAACTGAAATTAGATGTTAACAATTTCGAAACATTCGAACCAATTCCATGTAAAAATGAAATAATTGATAGAAACACTATCAAAAGCCTAATCCGAACAGAACATTTAAGTAAAAATGAAAAAGACATTTTACTCGATACAATTTTTAAAAACCAAGCAGTACTGTTAAAACAGAACGAGAATTTGTCATCAACAACAATAATTAAACATAAAATTATAACAAAAGACGACAATCCGGTTTATACGAAAACATATCGATACCCACATCATTTTAAACCTGATGTAGAGGAACAAATTCAGGAAATGCTAGACAGTGGCATTATCCGAAATTCTAAAAGTCCTTATTCGGCACCAATTTGGGTCGTTCAGAAAAAACAAGATGCTTCGGGCAAACGGAAAGTAAGAGTTGTCATCGACTACCGTAAACTAAATGAAAAGACAGTAGATGATAAATTTCCAATCCCACAAATAGAAGAAATTCTAGACAGTCTCGGAAAATCTGTATATTTTTCAACCTTAGATCTAAAATCAGGTTTTCATCAGATTCCTTTAGACCCAAAATCTCAAGAAAAAACAGCTTTTTCAACAGACAAGGGACATTTTGAGTTCAACAGAATGCCTTTTGGCTTAAAGAACGGTCCGGCAACTTTTCAGCGAGCGATGAATAATGTATTGCAAAACCTAATAGGAAATATATGCCATGTATATCTTGATGATATTATTATTGTTGGATATAGCTTAGATAACCATATACAAAACCTTAACACTGTTCTCGAAAGATTATCGCATTTCAATCTTAAAATTCAATTGGATAAGTGTGAATTCCTAAAGAGAGAAACAGAGTTTCTTGGTCATATAATCACACAAGATGGAGTTAAACCTAACACCGATAAAATTCAGAAAATTCTGGAATGGCCATTACCAAAAACTGCTAAACAAATTAAACAGTTTTTAGGACTTTCAGGTTATTACAGAAGATTCATAAAAGATTACTCAAAAATTGCCAAACCCATGTCAAAGTTTTTAAAGAAAGATCAAGTTGTCAACACAAAAGACGTCGAATATATAAGAGCTTTCGAAAACTTAAAAAGAATTTTAGCTACAGATCAAATTTTAGCATATCCCGATTTTACTAAAGAATTTATTCTAACCACGGATGCATCAGATTTTGCGCTAGGTGCAGTCCTCTCTCAAATCCAGAACAATATAGAAAAACCTATTGCGTTCGCTTCAAGAACACTAAACGCTACAGAGATCAACTACGCAACCAACGAGAAAGAAGCTTTAGCTATAATATGGTCTGTCAAGAAATATCAACCATACCTGTACGGCAACAAATTTACGTTAGTAACAGACCATAAACCACTTACTTTCATTAAATCATCCGAAAAAAATTCAAAAATCTTAAGATGGAGACTTGAATTGGAGAACTACGATTATAACGTCGTCTACAAAGAAGGCAGAGCAAATGTAGTAGCAGATGCGTTAAGCAGAATGCCTACAGTAGATAACGAGGTGAATATAAATATAGGAACAGATAACACTCCACGTGAATCTGAAGCAGAAAATCTTCCCAATAGGGATAGTGACATAGACACTATTCATTCTGCGGATACATCCGATGATTATTTCATCCACTTCGCAGGTCGTCCTATAAATTATTATAGGAACCAATTATTTTTCAAAATTTCAAATCTAGACACAGTAATTTTGGAAGACATATTTCCAAACTATAAACGAGTAATTATTTCGAAAAAATCATTTCAAAAAGAAGATATTACAAATTTCATAAAAGAGTTTCATAACGGTAAGCAAACAGCAATCCTGGCACCTGAACAATTGTACCAGACAATCCAGGAAGTATTTCGAGAAAATTTCTCACAAAACGGCCATTTCGTTTTCGCTACAGAAAAGGTCGAAGATGTTAAAAATGAAGAGCGTCAAAATGCAATCGTAGTTAAAGAGCACGAAAGAGCCCATCGAGGGGTGAATGAAGTAGTAAATCAGATCAAACGATCCTACTTTTTTCCTAAAATGAGTAGTGTGATCAAACGACATATCAATGCATGTAACATATGCAATGTTCATAAATACGACCGAAAACCGTATAATATAAAAATATCTCCGCGACCGAGCACTAAAAAACCATTAGAACGAGTGCACATAGATATTTTTAATATCAACAAAACAAATTTTTTGTCCGTTGTTGACTCATTTTCTAAACATTTACAAATGATTCCAATCGAAACTAAAAATCTATTGGATACAACTACAGCTCTAACGAGGTATTTCACTCAATTCGGAATTCCTAACGTTATTTTCTCAGATCATGAGACAACTTTCCAGTCACTACAATTCAAAGAATACTTAAGCAATCTTAATATCCGATTGGAGTACGCATCATCATCGGAATCAAATGGTCAAGTTGAGAAAACACATTCAACTATTATAGAAATTTTCAATACAAACCGTAATAAATCGCCAAACTCGAGTATTCAAACAGCGATAGAGTTATCAGTAGCTTTGTATAATAACTCGGTACACTCGTCAACCGGTTTCACACCGAACGAGATCATTTTTAATCAAAATAACTTAATAAACCCGGCAGAAATACAAGAACAAGCCAAACAAATTTTTAAAAACGGTCAATACTAATTTAGAAAAAGTTATAAACAGAATAGAGAGACAAAATAACAATAAAGAAGATCCACCTAGATTACATGATGATCAATTGGTTTATCTTAAACCAAACATCAGAACAAAATCTCAGCCAAGAGGGCTGGAAACCAAAATTAAAAATGCAAACTACAAAACTTTTAAAACAATCAGGAATATAAAAAGAAACAAAAATAAAATTAAAAGATTAAAGAAATACTAATTTTGATTTTTACTTTTCATTTCAGAAATTTTTAAAATGACAATATAATTTTTATTTGAATATCTTAATTAATTAATTATCCAAAACTGATTTTACAAATCTTACAAACCAATTTTACTATTCTTATCCATGTTAATAAAAACAAGAAAAATAAAAGCAAAATTCTAAATAAAAGAAATTCTCATTAGAAATTTTTATTGCATAAAAATTAATTAATATTAGAAATTTTAGAAAACAGTTTTATCAATCGATAATATTATCATCAATAATAAATAAAATTAAATCCAAAGTTAAAAAGAATATTGAATTGAAATATTGTATTGTAGTATTGTAGTATTGTATACTGAAATTTTTACTTATTATTTTGAAACATGGTTACTTTTAAAAAGTTATTAATTTTGACTATATTTAATTGTATCAATACACAAAAATTGGAAATAAAAAATTTGCATGAAGATCCAATTCTGTTAGAAAAAATAAACGAATGTAAAATTCAAACAGGGATCATAAGGGTCATACACCCAATTAATATAACAAACCTAGAAACTACCATAGAATTAATGATGAAACATATAGTTAATAAGATAGATAAGAATGAACTTGATTTGTATACAATAGTTAAGGAAAAATGTAAAAGGTTACATAACAACTTACTACAAATAAAACCACCAAAACGTCTCCGACAACGAAGATGGGATGCATTGGGATCAGGATGGAAATGGTTAGCTGGAAGCCCAGATGCAGACGACTTAAGGTTAATCAACGCTACAATGAATGGTCTAATAAATGAAAACAACCAGCAATACCAAGTCAACGAGCAGATCAACAAAAGAATTCAGCTACTAACAAAAACAATAAATGCAGTCTTAACCAACACATCGATAACCAATAAAATAGTTCTGAGCGAGTTAGAAATTATGACAGCAATTATGCAAATTGAAACCATCGATGCAATTATTGAGGACATCCAAGATGCAATAGTAAGAACCAAAATAGCACTGCCAAGCAACAAAGTTCTTTCGTTAAAAGAAATCATTGTTCTAAAAAATCTTTTGACTGAACAAGGAGTAAATATAACAATTCCAGACGAAGCTTTAAAATTTGTAACACCCAAAATTGCTATATGTGAGGAAACACTATTATACATATTAGAGGTACCAAAATTGGAAAATTTTACATCAACAACAATAAGACTTACTCCACTAGTTGTAAACAACAGCATTATCGAAAGTTACCCACAATACCTCATCAAAAACAGACAGAAACTATACACCACCATCAACTACAAGAATTTTGTCCAAAAACATACAGATCTAAAAGAATTTAAGGACGAATGCATAAAACCACTAGTCTTTGGAAATCAAGGCAGCTGCAAAGTAACATGGGAGATCAACACAGCAATACAATGGATATCTGAGGGTAAAATACTAATAAATAATGGAAAGAACGTCGAAATAGTTACTAATTGTGGACCAGATGACAGAAATTTAACAGGAAATTTTTTAATAACAATCAATAATTGTACAGCCACGATAAACAACAAAGAATTTCAAGCTTATTAAATTCAAACCGAGAATGAGGAAATCCAGGGAGCACTTCACAGTATTCAAATAGTAAGGAAAATGAAAATTGTTCAGAACATAACAGCAATCGAACAGGATACCATTCAAAACAGGAAACTGCTACGACAAGTTTTTTTGAAGCAATATCATCACGAAAATTGGATATGGACACTTTCAGGAGGTTTATCATTATCATCCATATGTGTAATCGTTGTACTATCGTATATGTGCCTGTGTAAATGCTCGATAACAAAAACAGTGCAAAATCCAATTAACCTGGAAAATACCAAAGTAACATACAATGACCTATTAAGGAAAGCCGGCATAGTAACAAAAGTCGAGGACGACTTTTCATCACCCCAGGGAGGAGTTATAATCCCATAGTATCATCAAGTCATATAACAAAACTGCTTTCTCACGAAAAGTGCTATCAATGCAAAATAGCATAACTAGAAATATGATGGAATGTTATCAACCAGACATAACATGTAACAACATGATAGAAGAATCAAATATCATAAAACATATTATAATAGAATATGCTGAGTGGTTGTTTTGTACCTTTAGATTTATAAAATTTAGTTTTTATAGTTAGTCTAATTTTTAAACTCTGTAATGTAACATGTATTAAATAAATTGTATTAAATAAATCATTTTTTTTAGAATTTATTTATTCATGAAACATAACTATATATATATATATATATATATATATATATATATATATATATATATATATATATATATATATATATATATATATAAACGATATGAGATATAACGAAAACGACCGGCACCCTCACGGTCGCATTTGTTGAAGTAGATCAAAAACATTTTCTGTAAATGTGTGTTCTAATAATATCTCAAACAAGTTCGTGAATCAGCAAAATCCGACACGTGGTTAAGGAACTAGAGCCTTTTTTCTAAAAAAAATTGGTTTTTTAAAACCATTATAACGGCCGTTTGGATACTAATATTTTAAAAAAATTAACAAATTTAAAATTTTTGGAATTTTTTTTATCAATTTGTTTTAAAAATAGACCTCTGCAGTTAGAGGTTCCTGAGTGAGCGGCTCCAACAAAAAAGTTTGCAAAAAAAAATTTTTTTTTTATACAACAGTCACTCTCACGGTCGCATTTGTAAGGCCAGATCAAAAACCTTTTTTTAAAATGTGCGTTTTATTAATATCTTGGACAAGTTCGTATATCAGCCAAATCCGACACATGGTTAAGAAACTAGAGGCTTTATACTAGAAAAAAACTCTGTTTTTTAGATCCGTTGTAACGGCCGTTTAGATTCTAATATTTTTAAAAACTTCATAAATTTAGAATCTTTAAAGCCTTTTATATTAGTTTCTTTCAAAAAAAAGGCCTCTACAGTTGGAGGTTTCTGAGTGAGCGGCTCCAACAAAAAAGCTTGTAAAACACAAAATGCGTTTGAATCAACCGGCACTCTCACGGTCGCATTTGTAAAGCCAGATCAAAAAACCTTCCGTAAACATGTGTGTTTTATTAATATCTTGGACAAGTTCGTAAATCAGAAAAATCTGACACATGGTTAAATAACTAGAGGCTTTATACTAGAAAAAAAATTCTTTTTTTCAATCCGTTATAACGGCCGTTTGGATACTAATATTTTTAAAAACTTCATAAATTTAAAATCTGTGGAAACATTTTAATCCGTTTCTTATAAATACAAACCTCTGCAGTTAGAGGTTTTTTACTTGTTGGCTTCAACAAAAAAGTTTGCAACAATCCATAACTACAATTTCCAAAAACCTTATAACAGTCAATGAAAAAAAAATAAAAAGGTTTGAATAGAAGAAATTAATTTTTTTTCTTAGAAATAAACTATTTTGACATTTTGCAGTAATTGGACGACATATGATATAGCGTAGGTTTATGTCATAAATTGTCACACACATATTCTGTGGTAGATTTGATATTTGTTTGTTGCAAAATTGGATAGATATAGTTTTGCTTATATGTAGCTAATTTTCTTTTTATAATTTGCTCAATATCTGTTTGAAATTAGTTTGTATTGTTTAAACTAATCTGATACATCAGATTCTACTGGCACACAAAACTGTCTGATCTCGAAATCTACCTATTTCTAGCGGATATACGTGCCGCTTGGACTTTTTACCAATCTTACCGGTAATTTTACGGTAAAATTACCTTAAAAATATTTTACCGGTAAATTTACATCTGTAATCGTCAAAGAATATTCTATAACTATGAAAAAGGGTGCTATCGTTGAAAAAAGTTCATCCGCCAGCCCCCCTAAAATATCACTTATCCCCTTATAACAGTGATATCTTACTGCCATTGCCAGTGGTCTTCGATATCTCACGTTAACTGATTTGCCAATAGCAGGTATACTAAAGTATGTGGGTTTGTCACACTCATAGATCCAAAATTAAAATTTTTTTTTTTTAATTGAAAGTAAGGCATGTTTAGTGTTAATTATAATAAATTATAAATTAACGTCTCTGAATATCCGAAGATACCATGCCCAACTGGGGATTAGGATTAAGTTTGAAAATTTATTCAGTTTCTTTAAGAAATTTATGGACGCTAACTTTGAAATTTTGAGGATTAAAGCTATCAGGGAAAACCCATGAAGATAAGGCATTTCAAAAATGAGAGACTCTGTTGAAAAAATTGCGCTGAAAAGCAACAGTTCTGCACCTTTTTATATGAACCGTAAAAGGATGGGCTACAATATTTGCTCTGGTGTTACGCGATAGGTTTGCTAGTTCAAGTAAAATTGATTTGATCTCATTGGAAGTTCGTTCATCCATAACATATTTATAGAAAACTGTCAGATCAGCAACGTTTCTTCTGTGCTGCAAGGAATCAAACTCATTAGTAAGAGTTGAGTTGCCAATCATTTTGACAACTCTACGCTGAAAAGGGTCAAGACACTTTAAACTACTAACATATGCTCCACCCCAGATGTGAGAACAGTACTCCATACAGGGACGTATAAACGATTAATATATATTAAAAGAAGCTGTTGACTATTGAAAAACTTACGACATCGTCCCAAAAAGCCCAATTTTTGAACAGCGTTCTTAGTAGGCTAAAAATATGAGAATTCCATTTCATATTTTTTTCAACTTCCACTCCTAGAAGTCTTACAGATTCTTTCTCTACAAGATCTTTGGAGTCAAACTTTAATGGAAACGGATTAGGTGTGGACAATCTGGAAAAATGGCAAACCTGTGTTTTACTTGTATTAAATTCAACACTGTTAGCCAAACCACAATCTATGATAGTCGTTAGATTATTTTTTAAGGAATTTATCAAATTTTACCTACAGTTATTAAGCGCTGATGCTGAATGTATATTAGACATTTCATGTGATGCATGAAGTGGGCTATCATCAGCAAAACTATGAATAAGATTAACAGTTACAGTTGAGTTCAAGAAATCATTAATATAAATAAGAAAGAGAGTTGGTGACAAAACAGAACCCTGAGGAACGCCTGCATTAGTTGAAAAAACATCTGATGAGATACCATCAACATTGACCCGAAATTTCCGTTCAGAAATAAAGCTCTGTAGCCAAGTAATAAGTTGGTCGTCCAAACCATAGCATCTTAATTTGCAAAGAAGATTGTTGTGCCATACTTTGTCAAATGCTTTAGATATATCAAGAGCAACACCAAAAGTTTCACCATGGCTCTCAAGAGATTTATTCCAGTCATGAGTGAAAGAAAGTAAATCTCCCGTCGTCCTTCCTTTACGGAACCCGTATTGTCTTTCATTAAGCAATTTTGCGACAAATAGAATATTTTAGTGAGTATCGGTGCTAGGTCTTTTGCAAATGTTTTAAGAATAATCGGAGGAATACGATCTGGTCCAGAAGCTTTGTTAGGGTTAATAATTGTAAAAGCATTTTCCGAATGATGTTCTTACGAAAACTTATACGCATCATTTTATGAGAAGCTCTAGGAATTGGTTTAGGTAAGAAATTGGGTTCGTTTAGTGTAGAATTTTTAGAGAAATGATATCCAAGAAGATTGGTTTTTCTTTTGGGTCAATGACAGGCATATCACTATCAATAAGAGGAGGTAGAGAAGATTTACAAAAATTACCTTTTTGATGACACTTTAGAAAAAGATGCAAATTTGTATGGCAAGGGACTGATTAGTTTTTTAGCGATACATTTGCTTTAAAACAGTACCTAAAGCTTATGTATACCAAGTTTCGATAAGATCAAAAGCCGGGATTGAAATTTATTGAAGATTTAAACTTAGAGGTGCTTGGGCGACCCCCCGCTATTTTCTTCAAATTTGAAATGAATCCAGATCTTCCATTTTCAAGTGAACTGGGATCATTTTCCAAAGTTTCATCAAGATAAAAGATCCTGTGCAGGAATGTCAACCACCCGCCCACGTACACCAAAATTTACTGGGTATTTAGATAGAGAATGGTCCGAAACAAAAGAAAAAACAAAATATACCCTAAATTAAGATTTTTTCTCGATAGATTGCATTACTTCACACAATTGAAAATTGTGGTGAAGTAAAAATATATTATGTAGAAAACTAATAGATGCAGAGAAAAATCATTATATTACGGAAAAAGCTACTAATTTTGCTGAGCAGTGAGCACCTAACGCAATTTTTAAAAAGCCATTAGTAAAGGTGCCTAAAACGGATTCAACAAATTACAAACTCATATCAATCTTGTCGGTTGTTGCTAAAATATTTGAGAAGAATAATAAGGTTGAGTAGAATATTAATTAATTGATTCTTAAGTCGTCAAAAATAATTAAAGAAAGACTATCTAATGACACTAGGTCAAATTTCATAGGGTCATTAAAAATTGATTAAAACAGCTATGTATGGATTCGGGTATTGCTAACAATGTTGAATTCAACACGAGCAAAACTAAAGTTTGCTGTTTTTCTAGGTTATCAACGTCTAATCCGTTTTTATTAAAGTTTGATTCTTGAAGAAAAACTGATCTTGAAGAGAAAGAATCTGTTAGACTTCTATAGTAGTTGAGGTTAAAAATAATATGAAGTGGAATTTTCATATTTTTAGCTTGC